>JALBWW010000003.1:40808352-41433352 GCA_023212625.1 Styphnolobium japonicum
CCACCGAAGATGAAGGTTTCAGTGCCGTTGAAATGGTAGATATGAGCATAAAAGAAGCCCCCGAGTTAAGCAAGCAGTAGGCAACAAACTCAGAAAATTGCAAGAGGATTCTTTGGGTCTAAAGAAAAAAAGAAGAAAGGAGGAGGAGATGACGCCTTCAGCTCCCCCAAAGTTTTTTCCTTCTTCTTTACCGCTTCTAATTATTTCAGAAAAGAGGAAACGGATAAAAGGGGATTGCCTGGGTCTCTACCATTTTATGTATGTAATCTTGTTATTTTTATACATTAAAAAGTTGTTTAACTTGTATATAAACAGCTTCAGTTGTTTACCACCTGTGTTTCCTAGATTTTCAAAGTACTTCTCATTCAGATAATTCTGAAAAGGTTCTGTTGAATCTGCGACCCCAGTGATGGTGACTAAGTGGAGGATCTTTTGGCCCTTTCTTTAGGCTGTTTGATTTGTTTTCCCCCATTTGATCAACTGCAACTTTTGCTCCGATTTGCGATATAATATGTCAAAACATGTCTTTAAATGACTAGAACATCAATTTTCTTGATTAAGAAATTCATTCCCTGCGCTCCTCAAGTTGTTCCGAGTCTTCTGACCTTTCTTGTTTTGTTTGCTAGTTTGAGGACACTCTGGGGAACGTATCGCTCTTACTGATATTATTTTTCTTCAGCTGGCTAATGTGGCCTAATTGAACACACATATCAGGAGTCAATACGCTGTCTATCTCCGTCCTACTTTCATATCCATTTTAAGGATTTTTCTAGTTAATAACAAAAGGAACAGGTAAGCCACTTGAATTTAGTGATAATATAGGTTCCTCCGCTTTGCAAGTTGAGAGAAAATTACAAAAGATAAATCAACTTGTGTGCAATAGCCATTTCCCAAGACACATTTTTTTCCCTGTGTGGGGGGTGTGGTGGTGGGGGTCATTAGAATTAAGATTGTAAAAAAGGGCAGTGTAGGATCGAGGGGCGAATGTCAGTTGTCAAAAGATGAAACCATCAGATGGATGGACCAAACCTTGACCTATGGAAACTGAGTGCTATGGTAATTATTGTCATAGGATTTGGGATGATTAATAATAGTTCGGACCACAAATAAACTGCTTAAAAAGTTCAACTTCCCCACACTTAACAAGTTTTGTTGGACCATCTTTGATCAAAGTCCCCAATCTCATAATTGCAAACCTTTTACACACGAAATTAGTATTTTCATATTTACAAAGAATCTTCAACTCATGAGTGATTGCTCATTTCTGATTTAAAAAAAAAGGGAGTAAATGAATACATTTTGTCTGTTCTCCAAGGACGTCGTGCTTTGCACGTGATCTCGATCATAGATGTGGTAAATTATTACTTTCTCTGTGACTGGGACAATGTGCCCTCTAGTGGTCACCTATTTGTAAACCTATAGCCAGAACACATGGATATATATAAATGAACAATAAAGAATGGTATCCATTAGACAAAGACAAACAGTTTTAATAAATTACCCGTGCTAATAACAAGGGTTTGATTTGAATGTATTAAACTTACATGTGCACTTTAACTTTTTCGAGTGTCTCTTTGTGTGAGAGAAAAACATTTACGATATTTCCTTTACCAACGTAAACTCTTTGAAATATGATTACAGGTTACATCTGGAAAAGAAAAAGAGTTTGAGAACAATGCGTAGAGATGGCAATAACTGGTGGTCATACATGGGGATGAAAAATAGGGAAGAATCTGCAGGAAATGAGGTTGCATTTAATTTGAATATATATATTTTGAAGCACCAAGGTACCTCTCAGCTATTAAATACTCACCATGACCATCCCTTATATATCTGTCCTTCAGAGCTCAGACTAATAATGTATTCGTATAATTAATGTGGCGTTTGTTTCTTCTTTCTTAATAATTTCATTCTTGTTTTATTTTTTGTTGTGTTCATCTCCTGTCGTTTCTTGTTCCATTGTCCGGTTTACAACTCTGAACGAGTTGGAAACACATTAGTCCTTTAATCTGTCATTATATTTAGATAATTACAATGCTGGTGTCGTTATGAAAGTACATACGGTGGTACGTACGGTTAAATTACCCATTAATTCTTATTATTGTGGATATTCCCCTACGAATCTTGTGTGCTTTATTTATTTTTTTACCACCCCCATAACCCCAGAAAGAAATAAGGGTAAAAAATAGTACTAGATAATGGTATTTCCAATGATATTGTTCCTCCACCAAACTACACAAAACAAAAGAAAAAGAATACGCAGCCAGAAAAATCAATCACGGAAAGAGGTTTGGAAAAATAAAAAAATTGATGGAAGTTAGTTCAACGTAACTCGACCATTTTCCTGGAGTGTCAGCCATGTATGTGCAGTACGTGATGGAAGATGGAACTGTTTGACCCAAAACTGTAGTCTTTGATTTGAGGCATGTAGATGTAGCTTCTGCAACTTCATAGGGAAGTTGTTCAAAGCCCAACAAGGGCTTTAAGAATTAAGATTCGTGTGGTTCGCTCATACCTAGCCACAGCTATCAGAATGACACGCGCAGGTTAAGTGACACGTGGGCCAATGGGCCACCTGATTTTGTCGGAAAGCTGACCCTACAACGTCGCCTTTGCGATACGATGCCATCGCTTTCGGGTCCCGCTTGAATTGACCCGATAGTTTTTTTTTTCAAAAAAAAAAAATCACCATGTGATGATTCCTTAAAATGCTCATTAGTTTAAGCTGGTATTTATTAGAGTAATGTTATATTATTTCTTAAAATTATTATTTGATACATTAATAATATAATATAATATAATATAATTATATTTGGATAAGACATTGCATTCTTATGAGTATTAGTTTGAAGGTAATTTGGCCAAAGTACGATAAATTAGGTGATAAATTATCGAAATGTCATTCATTTGAAACATATTATTAGTATATTATTGTTTTTGTCACATTGACATATATATATTTTTTAATATTTCACGTGTATCACGCCAAAGCGTGATAAATTATCGAAATGTCATTCATTTGAAACATATTACTAGTATATTGTCGTTTTTGCCACATTGACATATATATATTTTTTAATATTTCATGTGTATCACGCCAAAGCGGTATGCGTGATACACGTCATAACGCCAACACGGGTGGCGTGATATACATAAAATCGAGAAAAAAAATAATAGATTAATACAACAAAACCTATATAACCAAAGTTAAAACTTTGAAAAACCATAACTTTTGACTTGTTTGTCCGATTTAGACGCATTTTATATCGATTTTATATAACTTTTTGAGGCCGAGTACAACGCAAACCGCCGTAGGGGGTTTGATCCACCGGAATTCTAAAAAACCCTTTATTTTGTAAGTTATGAAGCTTTTTATGAAAATTATATGGGTATTTTATGAAATCAAAGTTAATATATTATTTTTTTCAAAGTTAATTAAAAGTTATGGCTTTTCAAAGTTTTGACTTTGGTTATATAGGTTTTGTTGTATTAATCTATTATTTTTTTTTCTAATTTTGTGTATATCACGCCACTCGTGTTAGCGTGATAACGTGTATCACGTCAACACGGGTGCGCGTGATGACATGTATCACGCCTACCGCTTTGGCGTGATATACGTAGAATATTAAAATATATATATATGCCAACGTGGCAAAAACGACAATATGCTGGTAATATGTTTCAAATGAGTGGCATTTTAGTAATTTGTCTCCTAATTTACTGTACTTTGGCCAAAAAGCCTAGTTTGAATCCCTTTTGAATAAGACTGTGCATTTTTAATGTGTATAAGTTTGAATCCCTCATCAACTAATACTTCTGTTTAGTGGTCATTCCCCCATAAGAAGGTCTCTTGAAACTAGTTAAGTAAACTCATTTTAAGAAGAAATCTTTTGAAAGTGATTCTCTGAGTTGGCCAATAGTATGCAAATATTTAATGGCTAAATTAAAAAATGTTATTATAACCATATTTTTAACTCATTTTTTTTAGAGTTTAATTTCTATTTACTGTTAATGTAAAAAAAATTTATACTGTCATTTAATCATGTGTTGCCAAATCAATAAAAGAGTTGACTATCACAACAAATACCTAAAAAATCTAACTATTTTAATAATTTGACAACACATGATTGAATAACAGTGTAAAAAAATTTTACACTGATAATTGATAGAAATTAAATCTTTTTTTTATAACTACGAGACTTGGCAAATTGAACTCAACGTTAATAAACTTTTTTTATAGTGTAGAAGTTTAAGTCTCACTAAAAATATCTCATAGTCGTGGCTAAGTTAATTTTTGAATAAAAATTAATTTCACACTTAAAAAATATAATAAAAAGTCAGTGTCTTACAAAAATAAATCTCGTTTCTTTCAATGAAATCCATTAAATTGGTGCTTAGATAAAATTTTGCAACAAAATATTTTGAGATGATTACTAACAATAAATAATGGATAATAATCTTGTAAAATTAAAATCTATGGCACACATCGATTTCAACCGGTAAAAATCATTTATCGTACTAATAAAAAATTGATTTTATTGTTCGACAATTACACGCTTTATATATTTTCTCAAATTTATTTTATATTATAACTTAAAATTATTTCACAATTTTTTAAAAAACTTATAAAAACAATATGTCATATCTTAAAAGATATTAAATTTTCTATCGATATTCACATTGGGCGTCTATTCTAGTATTTTAAAAAGTGATTATTCTTAAGTCACTAGAAATAAATTAGTGGTAGGAATTTTAATAGTTTGTGGTAACTCATAAGTGTAAAATTCCGTATCATCACTATATCTGAAAAAGAAAGTGGTTTATACAAAACTAATGTTTATACTTCCAAACAAAACTAATGTTTATCCATTAATTTTGTATCACTCTATTGAATGACCGCATATCATAACGGAACAATCAAATTTTAAAGCAAATTTGTGATACAATAATCACTTTTAACAAGACAAAGATAACACTTTCAATCTAATTATTCTATTATAAAATATTTACCTTAAATGAAATTTTTTGATAGCTGTGACATGTACGTACGATTTCTTTTCTTTCTGTATTGCGAAAAAATGGCGATAATTATCTCAAATAATTTTCATAAATAGATGCATTAAATTCTACACAAATGACTTATAGCATAACACACATAATATCACTGTATAAACTTGATCTCCACGTTAGGTCGATTCCAGTACTCTTATTAACTACTAGCATATTGAAGGACACCATGTGCTACGTCAATTTGCATTTTTATTTTTTATTTTTAAATAATATAAATGTAGTCATATTTTTTTAATTTTTTTTAATAAGATAAAAAAAAGTAAATAAGAAATATTTGAAATTAATTATAACTATATGACAATAAATTAAAGAGTGTTTGTAGGGTAAGAAATTAAATAGTATTTGTAAGTAATTATAATTGTTAAATAAGGGTATTTACAATTTAATTCTTTTTATATTTTTATTTAAATAAATAATAATGACATTTTGAAAATAAGAAAGTTGGATACCAAAATGGAGAATTCCCTTTATAATAGTATATGGATTAACACCAATTATTTTTTGATAATATTATTACTAATTATTTTAAAACATATTTCTATACAAAACATTATATCTGAATTAAATAAAATAAAAATCCTTTTGTATCATCAACAAATTTATGTATAGTATTTAAGATCTTGCCCCCCTAAAAATTTAGATCAAGTTTCACCACTATTTATTACATCTACACACATTTTTGTATTTATCATGTGTTTCTTATGTATAGTATATAGTAAATATATAGGAAATATCTATAAATTGTTGTAAGTGTCAATTGGCTTCTTGTCTACAAATTTTATCATGTGTTTTCCGTAAGAATATTCAATGTTTATTCTTTTATATTTATCCATATTAATATATAATCCCACAAATTTTTTAATTATTTTTTGGTATTCAAACGTGGCAAAACTCCAAAAGCACAAGGAAAACTATAACGAAGAAGTAACTACACAAGGTAAGGAGGCTCCGCCCATATCAACAAGAATCAAAGTAGCTAACGCTGCTGAAGGGGCAAAAAGATAATAAAGCCCAAAGTCATGGGTGAAACTTCAGTTTGCCAACCAGTCAGCACAGGTGTTCCCTTATCTTAAAGTGTGGACTAAATAGATGCGTCAATCAGCATTTAGCCAACGAGCAATTTTGGAAACCAACTGGTTGTGGTACTGACGAAAAAAGTTATATGATCTAAGGGTGAAAATTACAGCTGAGGGGTCATTCTCCACGACTACCCTTTTGAGACCAAATGCCCAAGTTAGTTCTAAGCCATCCAGTATTCCCCAAAGCTCAATTATAAAGGAGGAACATGTTCCAATGTGGTGCGTGAACCCTGTGATCCCACAATTTAATTTTGATGTTTGGTGTATTTTCATTGTATAAAATTTATTTAAAAAATAATTTTATAATCAGTGAGATATTTATTTTTTATTTTTAAAAATAAAAATAAATGTAAAAAATAAATTACAACAAAATAATTATGTAATTATTTGAAATTTATTTTATATTTTATTATTGAAATAAATTAATGACATATTAACACACATATTAATACAAGTCAAGAAACTAGTATATATATATATTTTAAAGATAAAAGTTTAGGGGGTAGTTTGCCCTATTCCAAAGTTAATATTGGAGTAAACACTTACCACTAAACCAAAAGCTATAACATGTTATGGGTAGGTATGAAGGGTTTTGCAATGCACACGTGTGACATACTGGCAGATTTGCTTGTCAAGCACTGTTGTGCGTCTATATACGCAATGAGTCCAAAGAGTGATCATTGACCTCCCATAAGAACAACAATTTCCCCTAGTGAAACCCGGGGGTCTTGAACCTGCAACCTCCCTATAATACCACTTGTTGGATCAAATGCTTACCACTAGGCCAAAAGCTATAGCTATTAGTTAGAGTGCAATTGTATTTCCTTATTGTGATAGCGCATAGCCCTGCATCTATATGTGCTGCAGGTGGACCTGAGGTGCTTTGCAGTGTACACATGGCACACGGATATGATGGCTATTAAGCACTAATGCACTCTCCTGCGTGCAGCGAGTCCATAAGGTGATTGCTGGCCTCCTATAAAACTAACAACCAAGTCATGCCACAAGCTAGACTCAACGAATGCTTACCGAAATATTTACAAATGACCTACTAATAAAATATCACAGTAGAAATTGAACACAAGACCTATGAATCAATGCAATGCGATCATATCAGTTGAGCCAACATTCATTGTCAAAAAACTAGTATATATTATAACTGTTGAGGTTAATTAAGTTGTACATTAAATTTACTCTTGCCTTGCTGATGAGGTGAAAAAGAATGAATGTGAAAATTTTAGGGTTAAATACATTTTTTCTCTCTCAAAGTAGTATAGCTCTCAACTTTCCTCCATAAAGTTTTATTTTTACCACTTAAATAATCAGAAGTTTAATTTTAAGTGAAAATGTTACTTTTTCGTTTGATCTAACTAAAAAAAAAATAACGTTTTCATTTCAAACTAAACTAGAGAAGGTTAAGTGATAACAAAAAACTTCAAGGGAATAAGTTAAAAAAGGTTGTACTTCAAAGATGTAAAATGTATTTTACCTAAAATTTTATATGATAATCATTTTATACTCATTTGGTATAACAAAATACATGAATAAAATATACTTAATTTTCATTATTAAAATTATTTTCACTGTATTCTCTTTTTTCACATTTACACTTTTTATTTACTAAATCAAACTATTATTTTTTGGTTTGGTTAAAATGGTTTTTTCCTCCTGTTTAAACTATGTGCATAAACATTGATTCTCCAATAAAAAAAAACTATATGAGAGCGATATACCATTACTGCAAATGGGGGAGGTGTTAACTTAAGGGTGTTGGCCTATAGTAATTAAAGAGGTGTGTCCGGTGTTGATTATTCATGTTTGAATTTTAGATCATCAATTAATAAATTTAATTTTCGTGAATGCATAAGATTGATATATGATATGTGTTCTTAATACCCTCTAAGGGGTGAATTTAATCTCAATTAATATAAAAAATACCCAATTTTTTTTTACAGCCTACTGCATAACCAAAAAAACAATTTTAAAAATGTAAATAATAACAACTATGATGTAAAAAGAAAATGAAGAGGTCCAACTCCAAAGATATGTCGACAAAACGTTATGGTACAGTAGTACCGTAGGAGGAAGGAGGGGCCATCCCCAATCAGTGCGTGGAATTCACAGGTTGTGTACTACACTCTTCTGATTTTAAGAAAAGATTCTAATGTAAAACGTGTTAAGATCAAAGAGTGTCGATTATGCTCCCATGATTAGTAACATATACTAACCTGATCCATCGGGTAGTAGGAGTGCAAGGACGGGACGGGTCACGCATTCTTTTCTTGCCGTTTCCATTTTGGTCGTTGCCACAATTTCTTTGCCAATGTTTTTACTTGAACCGTGAGATATCAAAATCATAGTTATAAAAATTGGACCGGTAGTCGACTCGGTCAGGGTATTGAATTATTGGGTCACTAATTCAACCAGTAAGTCACTGGTCGAACCGTATAAAATTAAATAAATATTTAAATATACATATATATATATATATAAATACACACTACATATGATGATATTTATCATTATAAATAAATAAAATATATTTATTTTGAAAAAAATATGACTACCATGGTGTAGATCTCGAAAATTTATATGAAATGAACATATAATTAGTCTAAATCAGACAAACAAATCAAAAATTATGATTTTTCAAAATTTAAAATTTTGTTTTTTAATTTAGTGACCCGGCCGGTTCCGGTTCAACCAACCAGGTCACCGATTTTCATTCAAAACCAGCCGGGTCGGATCGGGTCGAACCGATTCTGAAACATACCCGATCCAACTAGTCACCCGAACCGGTCACTTAGCCGATTTATCGGTCCACCGATCGGTCCAGCCCAATTTTTTTAACATGGATCAAAACCATTCGTTGATGATTATGCCTGCCACCTTAAATATATGATGAGTACCTGGATCAAGGATCATTAAAAATAATAATTTCATATCTTCTAATAAATTTTTCTAATAATCTTCTTAATTATTTAAAGAAAAAACTATTAAATATTTGTTGAGTTTCTAATATATTAAATATTTTTGTTTTCTCATTTAATATTTTCTGTTTTAGGTTATTAAGAGAATGATAGAAAAATTTGTTACATGATATAACATTACTCTTTCATAAAATGTGTATTCCGTAAAAAAAAAATGTATACTGCTGGCCGAAAATAACAATACTGCATAAGGCTCCGATTTGCTAATCTTTTATGAACTACACCGTTAAATGAAGGGGACTGAATATTCTTTTATCTGTAAGTTAGTTGAGTGAGGAGTCCAATCTAAATGGATGAGCATATTTTTAAAAGCTTGTTTAATATATCTTAAACTACATCTGGATTCTGGATGGGGTGAATCAAATGACGTAAAATTTGCTATATAAGTCCTTTGTTCATGGAAAACTATTATAACTATACACACACACACACCTTGAAATAATTTATAAATTTAGTTTTAATAAATTGTTAGTGTAAAATATTTCTAATTTATCATTAAAGCATAATATATGTATTTAACTTAGAAAGACATAAGTGATATATTATTTTGCATTTGCAAATTTTTAAGTAGGTACACTTTAAGCATAATTTTTTATATGAATACCGACGATTTTTTTATTGATCAAAATATCCTACTTTTATTTTTATGTACTAAAATATATATTTTTTCATTCTTATTCAGAAACCATATTGGCTCTTTTCTTAATATGTTTCTCTTTTAGTCTATATTTTCAGATTTCAAAAACATGAATGAAAATCGCTATAGTGGGAGGTGATTTTTGACTTATTCTATTTAAATTTTTTCCAAATTTCTTCATAAAAATGGCTTTTGGTGGGGGCAATTTTTGACTTATAAAATGATAAAAAAAAGAAAAAAAATATGTTGAGAAACCGCCCTCCACCATGGTGATTTCTGAATAAATTTAAAAAAAAACGTATTTCAATAAATAAAAATAAAAATGAGGTATTTTGATAAATAAATAAAAAATCATCAGTATTCATAAAAAAAACCACACTTTAAGCTGTATGTTTTATTTATTGTAATTATAAAAAATATACATAAAAATTGATAGTTGTTGTATTTAAGTTTTTAAATAAAAAAATTTAAGCATGCATATTAAGTCATTCTTTAATAGATCATACAAAATGTTAAGAAAGTTATTTATGTAAATAATAGTATTTTATAATTATATACATTGAAACAACCTATAAAAGATGAGCGCCTGACCAATGATAAGTGTACCAAAAGACCTTTAAACTTGATATGCTAGGACGATTTCATCGGACTGTAAAGAATGACTGCATCAATATACTATTTAATAAAAATCATCAATTACTAATAACAAAACACATGAATTAGTCTAACAGTTAATAAATGAAGAGGCTACCTGTTTAACAGGTCACTAAAATTGTTTGAAAAAAACAAACACTTCCCATTAATTATTTGTAAAAAAATCATTGACATTAATTATTTGCAACAAAAAAAAAACCCTTGACATTTATATTTTTTTCTCAAATTCCGTGACTGGATTTGTAATCTCGTCATGAGAAAAACATTAAAAAAATGTTTTTGTGCAGGATTCTAGGGTTTGACTCCCCTATGTACAATTTAATTATATTTCAGTTTGTATTTTAAAATATTTAAATTTGTAAGTACAAATATACAATTAGATTGTGAACTCAGTTTGTTAAATTATAAAAGTAGCTAATCTTTATCAGACGTGAAATGAATAATTTGCAGATCAAAAACTACTCATTATACCAATTAATTGTTTAGTTAAACTAAAACCTTAGTCAATATAATAAAAATTGAAAGTTATAAAGTTTCAATTTAATATATATATATATATATATATATATATATCCACTAAAGCAAGATTAAGATTATATACTAGTTTAAAAAATTATTAAACAAAATGAACTACTACATTAATATTTGACTAAATCTTTACACAAACTAAGTTATTTCAACAAAATCCATATAAATCTATAAATTATTGAGAAATCCATGACGCACAATCCCGTCATGGCTTAAGTTAAAAAAATTTAAAATAAGTTGGCTAGTTCCTTGCGTGGCTTAGTTTAATATGAAAACATTTTTTGAATTATTAAAAAAGGATAAAAATCAGAAACAGTTAAACTACAAAATATTAACAACTACCATTAGAAATTAACAAAATAAATAAGTAAATTCCATGATATGGTATTTAGGAATAAATTTATATTTTCTAATATAAAAACATGTTTTTCCATTATGCATATTTGAAAATTAAAAAGAATTTAATGAAGAAAAATTATTATATTGGATTTTAATAAAGATACTACTTAATGTATCCATAATATTAAAAATTAAAATAAGCATTTCATTAATTACAAATTTAAGTTTATTTCTCATGAAAAATACTAAGTTAATATTGAAACAATTATACAAATGAAAGAACAAACATTTTTAATGAATATTAAAATTCTAATTCACGATAAATTATTAATATTAATTAATAAAATTTCTTTATATTTAAAGATTCTTTGTATGGTTCTGCTTTCATTTTGTATATATATAAATATTTTAATCCATAACCATGACGGGATTGCTAGTCCCGTCATGGGAATATAAATATTTTAATTTGTTTTAACCTTTCTTAATTTTATTTTCCTTGAGCTCGAGAGTTTAAGGAATAAGAAAGAAGCTTCCATTAGCATTAGTAGTAGCTTCCATTAGCATTAGTATTAGTAATTAGTATTCTTCCCCTATTGCTTCCTTGAGCATTGATGCACCAAGGAGTTCATTGATTGAAGTCTTTTAGTATGCATTTTTGTCCTTCTTGTTACTTTTTACAGCCAGTGCGAATATTGTTGGTTTGTCTTTTTTTTTTCTCTTTTTTTTTTGTTTGAATTCAGCCTTTTTTTTTTGTTTTTGTATTATATCAATAGTAGTGATCTATAACTCTCCCTTCCTAAAAAAACTTCTATTTCGCTTCTATGTGAGGGGACATCAAATATAAAAATAAAAAACATTTACAATGAAAAAAATTGAAATTAAAATTAAATATCCAACATAAAATTAAGAAACCCTAAACATTTGCACTTTAACTTTCATGATAGAGTATAATTAAAAAAAAACATTGCATGAAGAAAATTATTATATTGGATTTTCATTAAAAAAAACTGCTTAAAATATCCATGATATAAAAATACAAAATAAACATTTCATTAATTACAAATTTAAGTTTATTTTTCATGAAAAATATTAAATCAGTATCAAATATCTATCATAAAATAATTATAAAAATGAAAAACAATCATTTTAAAAAAAATATGACATTTATATTTCATGAATAAATAATATATATATATATATATATAAACTTTTCTTCATATATTAAAATTTATTAATATGGTCATGAAGAAAACAACATTAAATTTAATAAAATAAAATAAAATAAGTTTTCCATGACAATAGTAGAAAAAAAACATTTTATGCAAAATAAATTTAATTTTCATGAATTATACAAAATTTAATGAGAAAAAATATTACAATTAATAAATCAGTTTTTGATCATGCAAACAAACAAATAAACCTAAGATGTACCAAAGTATAAAATTGAAAAAGGGCTAAAGTGCAAAATTAAAGAACTAGCCCTTAAACTTAAAATAACACAAAACTGGTTATCTTAAATAATTTTAATAAAGTATAAATGTCCCCTGTTACTATAGGTGCATAGTAGAAGGCTCCCAATTTTAGTTAGTCATGATACAATTAAACTAATTAATTTTAATATGACTTATGATATATAGATGAATTAGTAGTGATTCTTAACAATTATGTAACTTAGTTCGTTTAGAAGCTTATGAAATTTTTTACAACCACGATAAACATATAAGATGTTAGCTATTTATGAAGTTTTTCAATGATAGTATTTATTTTCTGTTGGCGACATGTTATTGACTTTTTAAAATATTTTATTTTAATGTATAATATAATTTTTAAAAAATATAACAAAATCTCAAGTATAAATTAAATAATTATATATGAATGTTTGATTTATTATAAATTTAATATGCATGATCATCGTAAATCATGGTGATATTACAATATTAAAAAGTTTAATTAGTAAATTTTAAATTTTACAAAAAAAATATTCAAAGGTATAAATGTATTATTTATAAAATAAGTGAATCTATACTTATATATATAATATTATTTTATGATAAATAATGTTAATATTAAAATTATTATAAGGTTTAAATTTGATTTTTACTACTAACAAATTATTTAATAAATTTTTAAAAAAATAAAAAATAGAAATGAATAACTTGATTAAATTGTGAAGTATTTAGATAAATTATAATATATATTTAATTATTTAAAAATAATTGGAATGCAATAATATAATTAATTAAGGGTTGATGTTGGAGGCCAAACATGGTAACGGCCATGGTACTCTACACGTGGGACCTGACCCAACAAGGTCCGGGTAACAGACAGGAAAGGAGCAGTGACCAGTTTATGGGGGCAAGTGGGGCACAAGAAATAATTGAACGACTCACCACTTAGCACCCCCTTCATCCTTCATCCGTGGCTGCACCTGCCCACGTGCGCTCTCTCTGGGCCCTACCTTTCATCTGGATAAACATCACCATACCACAATGAAGCAAAAAGTGACGGCCCTGATTTCATCATTCATTTGTGAGATTATTCAGCTACTTTTTTTTTTAATATCGATATTTATAATAAATTATTTAAATATTTATTAATTATTAATTATATTTTATAAAAATTTATGTATTTATTATGAAACCATTCATTAATAAATATTTAACAATCCAATTTGAGCCAACTCCATTCATTTGTTTATAGATATTTTCTTCACAACTTCCCATCGCATTATATCTTTTTTTTTTATAAAAGTTTTTCAACAATTTTCTTTTTGTTCGCTCGTTTTATGCGCCGTATTATTTTCATGCGGGCAAGAAAAAGTTTTTAAAATCATCACCTTTTTAGTAAGTTGCTATTTTAAAATATTTTTCTTTTAAAAAAAGCTCTCAGATTCCAAACACGGACCTAGTCATGCTCCGTTCCTTCCGAGTCTCGGATAAGTAAGTAATAATGACGAATGCAAGTAATAATATGACCAACAAATTTTCAATTTACATTTTTTTTAAATTGCTAGTAAATCAATTAACAGGCGATTCACTAGTTATGCTAATATATATAAGAACAAAAACAAATCATATAATTCTACCACAAAAAACATATAACGAATAGAATTTCGTATTAGTATTCCTTGAATAGTTATAAAAAGGATTTCTACAAAAGGCCATAGGCAATATTGCCCTTTTGTCTCTCTTGCTCTTGGCCATTAGACGAGAGTGTAACTTCTTCTCTTTTTTTTTTTAAAAAAAATCTTTTAAAGTGTTAGGTGATGATCATTAATATAGGGGGAAATAAAGGTGGAAGAGTACTAGTTGCAAGTTGTGCTACGAAATGGTAGGTGGGTGATGATGGGTGGAAAACGTAGGAATAGGAGTAACTGGAAAAGCTTTGGCCAGAGAGAGCACAACTCAATTATTTATTTGAAGAATTAATAATTCCATAATAAGTGTTTGGGGTTCCTCATTCACCGGACAGCGTTCAGCATAAAACCTTTGGCTTGTCTACTAAAAGAGAAGTTGTTAGATTCAAATCTGGGCCATGCATGCACTCCTCCTATCTTAACGCGTCCAAACGCCATTTATTTTAAACTACTACTCTACTCCCTTCAAATAATTGAGACGTAAAATGTTTAAAATGTTCCCTTGGATTGGTATCATATAAACTAAAATAATCAACCACGTAACGTTTACAATTGTAGTCAGCTCAGATCTCAGAGACATTTCCAATAGTTTCCCTCCCTTTGAAGGAGAGAACATTGGGAAAGATATACATCTAAACTGAGAAGCATAGGATATTCCGTGTGAGTGAGGAACACGTTTAAAAGTCTCAAAACTATATGCAAAAAGTTATTATGCTACATGACGAGGTAGTTCAATTTATGTATAGTAAAGTAACCCTAAAAAATGGAGGTAACCATCGAAATGATTAAGAAACAAAGAAAAAAAACCCAAGTAAACTAATTATTATCCATTCAAAAGGAAGGCGCAGATAGAGAAGGACGTAATAGTGTAGTACCTTGAAATAAGGGTTTGAACGTGCAGGACACGAGGGACCACGTGGTGGTCTCCGATGGCACCGGTATGTGCGTTCAAGGAAACTCTGCTTACTGCTTTGTCTTTAGGCTCCAACTAATTTTTCGAGGTGGACCCTGCTTTTTACGTATCTATTTTACGAATAATAATAATTTGAATAAGATCCATGCGTATTCTTTTCAAAGCAAGTGAATTTTAAATTAGTAGTTGGGCTTAGTAAAAAACTGTAAGGATAAACTTGGACTTAATTAGTAGGGGCTCACGTGCTTGTTTTATCCTTGAACAACGTGTGTTTTTATTTTCTAATCCCCCAAGTTTGAGTCTCCAATTGAAACCTTTAATTTGTTTTTTGGGTCAATGAGAATGAGCCTTTCAAGGGAACCTTAGTTTGAGGAATCGAAGTTAATGACTGGGAACTTCGAAAAGAAGGTTGGATTGCATAATGCCCTAAAATTTGGGATTCCTTTGGTGTGATTCATGATCATGGCAACTTGTTCGTGCGCATATATTATTTTATAAACTTTTTATTCAAATTGCATAAATGAAAGCACAAACAAACCGTTCAATAGCTCTATTAAGAAGTTCTATTAGGTCGTAACATTCAGGATTAATATGCAGAAACCCAGCGACTAAACGAACTGTAAGCACCTTAAGATAAACTCCGTATTGATGATTGCATTTTAATAAATCCTAAATAACTCAAATGATTTCTATTCATCTTGGTTCCATTCTGGAAGTCTTTTATTTTTATATTTATTTTCTTTTTTTAAATTGAGTTGAAAACATGATTCTGCAGGCCTACTGCTAACAAAAACATATTCCAGAACATTGCGAATTGTATCTCTGTACTTGGAACTGTTACACATGCATGCATGTACAGCACAAGCTTTTCTAGAAATATTGCTTTTCTCATATATATATATATATATGTTGTCACTGGTGTTGTATTCCTTTTTAAAAAACTGTTTTTGGTAGAAGTTGTATTCCCAATTTAGTCAAACGATCTTCCCTATCTTACATGTGGCAGTTCAGTTTATATCTTATAGGCTATAGTTTTATTTGCAAACCATATGGCCCAATAGCGCCAGTTCCTACAATCTCCTTTTTCTCTTTTCCTTATTTATTTTCATTTTATTGGGTTAAAAACTTGAAATATATATATGATGCATGATACAGGTATTAAATGGATCTACCAGCTTCCAAACTTCCTCTTCCTTTTTATTGTGCGTGTTGAACAGCTTCCTATCGTGTTGAGTTGTCAAAAACCATTCCCGTGAATTAGAATTTTTCTAAATTTCCCATGACACGCGTAATATTATCGTGGAAAAGTTGGTAGCGATTTCTCTTCTCTTTTTTATTACAGAAATTGAAGTGACAAGTCTGATTAAATTAGATGTTGTTTGGGTTAATTTAGGAGCACTTTAATTAATTAACTTCATGAGTTTGATTAAAGGCATAACATCTACATCACTACTACAAGATATGCATTCGAAATTGATATTATTGAATTTAAGTCTCCATTATAATATTTCATAGTCCCGAATAAAATTTTATTTTATTTTGTACAATTTTTTTTCCCAACATCCAATCAGAAGAAAAAACGAAAGTGCTTATATTATAGTTGTTACCAAATACCATTTCGTCATTACTTATTAGAACTCTCACCAGTCCATGGAGAATCTGGCCCATGTCTAACCAGTCCATCCCAATAAAAGTAAAGGGCCCTTATTCTGTAAACGAGTAAAGAATTTGGCCCAGTTAAAAAATAAAAGAAGGTCCAAATCCAAACTGTTGCTACTTCGTCTCAGGTGACGTAGAAGCACATCATGGCCAGTGGCTTCAGTCCAAGCTTTTACTTCCACCATTGTCTCGTTATCATAGTCTCTTTCTCTTCCACTACTTCCTATCATCTTTTTATTGTTGCAATAAGCAAATTTTCAGCTATGCTAGTAGTAGTACCCTTCTCAGACCAGTCTAAATAATATTTTAACATAAGGTTTATCAGTTAAAAAGTTTAGCTTTTTACATCCTTAACAAATCTGAATTCGAAATAGTAAGATAACATATAAATTAACTCTCATACAACTTTTGGTTAATTCAAAATAGCAAGATTTGAGCTCTACCATGGGTGCATGGCTAACAAATTATAGAAAGTTCTAACCTTGGCATGTGTTTGGATTAGTGGTATTGGATATGATGGGTGGGAGCCAGAGGACTGGGAATGGAGTGAGATACAGGGAGACCCATCCCACGAAACCCCCGATTTTATTTTCATGCAGGGGAAGGGGTGGAATGAATTTTATATTATTTTCATAAGTTGTAATTTACACTTAATTATACCTCTTAACTAATTTATAAAAAGGAAAATATTAATACTTCCTCCGTTCCGTTACGTTCCAATAGAAATTTGACTAATTACATAGACCTTCTCAACTTCCGTTTAATTTGATTAAATTACAATATTACAAAAAACTTTAAAACAAACTTGTCTTTTAAATCTTTACTGCTAATAAAGGGAACGTATTTGCATATTTAATTTTTGGTCACATTTTTGGTAATCATTCTCGTTTTACTTATTTGTGTTTTATTCAATTATGAAAATAACGTTAAAATATTATTTTGACAAAATTATCATATAATCTAACTTCTCTTCCTCATGCTTGCTCCGAACCACTATAATTAATCTGGATAATCCAGATAAGATTTTCCTGCGACTCCCTTGGGAATTGAAAGACAAAACAAATGAGAGTACGGAGATTGCTGAATTCTTTTCCCTTCATAGTTTTAGATTCATATTATGGTACGTGCAGATCTTCATCTTCTCATCCATATTTCACACTTGAGAGTCAAGACCCGCTTTAGAGTACATTGCCATTAAGGTTTCTGATTTTGTTACACTATTTACGAAACGCGTACGTTAAATTTGTTTCAGATGTTACATTATATGACTATCAGATTTACTTCTTTTTGGGTACTACGACAGAGGCCGAAGAAACTGTTCGAGCACAAAATTATAGAGCAGAAGCCCAGCAAGAAGCTTACAAATGTTACTGGTTTGTTATTGAGTTTTTATGAAATTAACACCAAGACTATCAAAGACACTTGTTGAGCTAGATGCATGGTGTAAAACTAAAAAGCACAACCACACTCTTATGGTGTGCTTGGAAGGGGTGAAAATGGGAGGAGTGGATGGAGAAGAGTGAAAATTGACAATGAATCAAAGCATGCATCATTTCTAGATACACTGTCAATTTTTACTCCTTTCTCTCTACTTATTCCGTTTTCATCTCTACAAACACACCTCTAGGATAGACATATCCATATGTAAAAATTATATTCGTGTATACTACCAGAAGAAATTGCTAAATTGAGTTGGAGATTGTGAGTCTTCAAGTTCATTTGATGGAGAGTGTACATGTCTCCCTTCATATGTGGTTATCACCATCCTTGGATCCTCTGCTAAGCGCTCCACGCGTTTCTTTACTCGACAATTATCTTGTGTGCAACGGTAGTAGCTTCTACACGCAATGTACCCAAAACACATAATTAGAGAACTACACTGTAGTTGTAGAATACAGAGAAACATGTAAAGTGGCTCGCCTACAACAAAGTGTATTGGAGTGAGTGAGACTAAACGGGCAAACATGCAACAAAAAAACTCGGTGATGCTTGAAGTTCAAGGAGTTTATCATCTCATCATCTGTTATATATACTAGCCGAATTTGTTATTCATAGTTTATAAGCCTCTTTCTCCTAACCATTCTTTTATACATAAATATACAGAGATAACATACAAGTTTGAACCTAAGACCCCCAAGACCCCAGAAGCTCTCACCACTAGCTAGCTGTCTCCCAATGGTTTTCTAATATTATATTTTCAAATCTGATTTCCAAATCGATCTTTTGTATTATCTAATATATGGATTTAAATTCTCTCTTTCCTTTCCTGCCCATTTTTCTGTTTTTCTAATTACATACTGACAACTTAGCATAAAAATTTCTCTCTTTTAATTAGTAATAACTTTATACTAAGTTATCAACATTTAATTGAAAAAAAAACAGAAAACAGAAAACAGATAAAATGGATAGAAAATTTGATTCCCTAATATATATGCAAGCTCTTAGTTATTTTAATTCACAGAAAACGTGATGCTATTGTAAGAAAGAGACGTTCAGGTCAATTGACAGAATTTTCAACCTCCCATATATAGTAGTTTCAAACACCATGAGTAAAAATGATAAACCGAAGTATGACGTGTGGCAACATTTTGTGGTATCCCTTTATGTAATACCCCTCTCCAAAGTATTATTGATTATTAGATCATTGTTGAAGAAAGCTTGATGCTAAAAGAATCCAATTATCGATATTGCTAAAGCTATTGCAATAAAAAGGCACAATAAAAGCCCTCCCTATTTTCTATCGGTATGTTTCCATAGTAAAATATTCTTCAAGACGCGAAAATCCTATAAAGGGGTTTCTATGAAGAAAAGTGTTGGCAGAGACCTAGACTTTGTTTGTTTAAGCTAACGGAACTTTCACACTTTTCAAAGCACTTTTGTAGGAAGAAATTTTTTCTTACTTCTGCTCAATGCCCGTTTCTAGTTTCTATCTTCTTAGCTTGTTTGGTTCAGCGTTTGTTAAAATAAAACAGACACACTTTCCGATGCACTAAAATGAAAAGCAAATTTTTTTCACTTCATTTAAACGTCCGTTTGCAGCTTTTCAAAATATAAACCAAACAAGCTTTAAGAATCTAAAACATACATACTACTAGACTAGCAATACTATATATATTATATGCTCGATGAGTGTAAGGAAACACAGTTTTGCGCTCTTGTACTTTTACATACTATAACATCTGACACTCCTAATTAGTAGTAGTTCTTTAACATTGGCAATTTTTCATCCTCCCCCCTACAAAACTCTATTGCATATTTTTTCCAGAACGAGACATAAAGTGAAATCTACCTTTAATATCTTTAATGATTGTAGTCATCCCGGTATTATGAACCAAAATTAAAACCTTCCCAAAACCGGTAGTGAGCCAAATATATAATTCTGATAAAAGTATAAAACAATAATGAGAGAGAGAGAACGGATCGAAGGTTTAAACAAATACGCTTTCAACTTTTGTTGATCTGTGCAGTCACTGTTAAAGCAAAACAAAAAGAGAGAAAATTTGAATTCCGGAATACCTTGGGTGCTGCGTGTTCTTTACCACTTTTTGTCCGTACTTCCTCCACTTGTAGCCATCATCCAACACATCCACATCGCTCATGGTCTTGAAGCAAAACCTAGGCTCCCGCACCTTCCTTCTTGCCTTGATTTTCTTCATTTTCATGGCAGAAACCCCTTGATGATGATCATCTCCTCCACTTCTTTTACCGCTCAAGCAATCGGTTACTTCTCCCCATGCCCTAAATTCAATTATATATGCAACCAGAAGACCCAACTCTGTTTAGCTATATATAGATTATTATATTTTATGAATTTATTATGAAGGTTTAATTACAAAATCAAAAAGGCTAACATGCATGGTGGGAGGTGAAAATTAAAGTGCAGTTGTCTCACCATGAATTTACACTCGATCTGTGCAAGGAAAGGAGTTGGGCTCCTCCCAAACTAGAAGAGAGGTCTTCTCTTGGCTTTTGAGGAGCGGTTGCGAGTAGGGTTTCTGCTAAATTTCCAGTAGAATCCGCTTCAGAGGAAAGTGATGGAGCTATGGCACAGAAGGCTTTCAAAGATTGATGGCAACCCAAAGGAGGGAATGTCAGGTTTGCTGGGAAAGGAAGGAAGCCCATCTGCATAGACATCTGATCCTGCTCCTCAAACAAGCTTTGGTTAACAATAGTTTGGGACGTTGTTGACATCACTTCTGATTATATTTCTCTCTCTCTTCTCTTCGTCTCCGTTCTTCTCCCTTAGATCTAATCTCTATCTCCTTCTACTGAAAGTTGGAGAAGATTAAAAAAAGACAAGTAGATGATCTTTCTAGGGCAAGAGGCTCTAGGTAAATTATAGAGGGTTTCTCTCGAACACCATATATATGAACGGAAAGTATAACTTATAACGTCGCACAACCAACTTTCCCTTTTCACTTTGGCTCTCTTTCTTTCTTCAAGGATGCTAATTTCCAAATTTCTTTGACATCTGTCATATATTCTAACAAGTGAAGGCTGAGTAACTAGCTAGATCGACGTAGGAAAAATAAATAAATAGCCAAGGAATGTTGAAAAAGGAAGCGAAAATATGCTAAAAGAGAGACTTTATTAACAATTCATACCAGACCTCGCGGTTTGCTGCAAATAATAATGATACTATTTGTCCTAAAAAGCTTGGAAATTCCATGTCCTTCGTGGTTAGTGGAATTTTACTGTGGTGTGGAAGTCAACAATACACGACAAATGGCTCAACAGAGAAGTTGGTCTCTAACTTTCTTTGCCCTAAAAAATGTATGGAACTTCCATGCAACAGCCCGTTACTGTAGATAATAATCATAAAATGGGCAAAAGCGAAACCTGTTGAGTGCACAATAATAGAAAGAGATACATAATCAAATATAAGTGAAAATTATCATTCACCAATTCATTATAAAGTCGCTCAAAAAGAGTAAAAAGCGAGTGGGTGATACATATATGATATATCTATCACTTTTTAGGGTTTCTTTTAGATAATTTTATTATAAAGATGATCTCTTTCGGGGCACCATATACAAAAGAAATATCAGAGGACAATGATGATGAATCTTGGGTGCATATCTATCACACTCTCTCTGCATCGGCGGTGAAGATATCATTATGATGGGTGAAAGAGGCCCTATTTGACTTTTTTGCAGCAAAAAAGCTTCTTGCCTTTCTCATCTCCCTTTTCCTATTTAACTTTCTAAAACTCGAACTAACCCACATCCACCTACCTTTTATTCTCAAATTCCTGCAGACCAACCTTATAATATTGTTATCATCTCTTGAATTAATTGTGTAACAATCATGGTTAACTTTATATTTTGCTATCCCTAAAAAAATTATGGACGAACGTGTCCATTGAAAGCATAGTTTCTCTACTTTGAAAATTTACCCATAATTCAATAATTATGTTTCTTTGTACTTCACATCTAGTTGTTTAACTAAGCATAAAATGATGAACTTCATTTGTAGAAATTAATGAATGAAGTAGAAAGTAGGTACTGAGTAAGAATTCCAATAGTGAAATTTAAATATAATCATTTAAGTATGTAAATTATAAAAAATATATAAATAATTATGAGTTTGATTTCATAAATGAAAATCAAAACTTGAACCAAAACAACCGATTTTCATAAAAAGAAAAACAAACAAAATAAAAAATAATAGTTTTTGTTCGATTTTCAATATTTTAGTTTGATTTTTTTAGTTTTGATCAGTTTGGTTTGATTTGATTATGAACACCTATAATCTTAACTAATGTATGCAACCTTTACGGTGATGGATTGGTGCCAGTTCTTTAATTTTTTTTATTTTAGAGATATATAAAAAGAAATTATTAGAACATCAGAGACATATATAATATAAAAAGTGTAGGCCTCAATTTCTTTTAATTATTTTTATATTTAGTAAGTATAAGTATGTGTATATTTATTTGAGTAGGTGATTTTGTTTAAAAAATAGAAATTTAGGAGAAAAGTGAAAACAGAGTGAGATGATTTTTTTTTCACTCATAATTGCATGATAAAAGGTAAAAATTACTTTCAACTCGCTTTTATATTACAAGAATGAACAAAATTTATTCGGTGAGCAATGAATTACATTTTACCTGTAATTGTCTCAAATATTTTTGTACCTAAAGAAGTGTAAAATAATTTTAATTTAAAATTTTTTACCTTCTCAAATAAGTGTACTATTAATTAACTAATTTATTAAAGCTCAATTTATGTGTAGCTTATTAAAAATGTATATCATTATAAATTAATTTATACATTAAGCACTCATTTTATCTCTGTCAAAAAATTTGTTCAAAGTTCTGCCACTGAACCACTTTGCATATAATGCACATGCTAATATATATATATTTTTAAAAATGTTGAACCCGAAAAGAAGAAAAACGTTGTTCTTCAAACGTATCACTCTTAATCTTATAAGCTATGATTATATATATAGAAGCTGCTGCTCGCACAATTATAAAATTAACACTAACCAACGGTTATAGTTTTAGTTTTCATTTTAATTAATCTCGAAAACATGAAGTATCAAACTCATTTTGCATTCGCAGTGAAATGTACATTACTAATCACTTAAATTAAAGCGCACAAGTCATAGATTTATACTAATATATTTTGGACAACGATATGAAAAGTACACTTAATGAAATTTTTTTTATGAAAATAAGTAATATAAATTTATGATGATAAAAAAGTTGTTGATACTTGATACAGTAAAATAGATTAAAAGAAAATCAATTTATCAGAGATTGACCTACTCCTACTAAATATGAATTCAATGTTTTTTTTTTTACAAAGATTTATTGTAAACTTAGGTGAGACATAAATTAACCTCATAATGTTAAGTATATCACAATAAATGTCACAATTAGTATGACGTAAGCTATTGACATATAAAATTTATATTTATATCTGAATATTAAAGTTTCATAAAATTAAAAAAGATGAAAACCGATAAATAATTATAACCTCAATTAGTATCGCTACCAACTACAAGGTTTGCAAGAAAAAAGAAACTAAATAAAAAAGCATTGCTGAGAGTATGGATCAATCTTATTTTTAATTTCTTTTCATTTATATACACAGTTGACGAAATATTTTTTTAAAAAAAATTGTTTCCGACTAAACGCAGTTTAATCTTCCTTCTCTTAATAGAATAGAGAAGGTTAATAAATAATATGCGAAATGGTTTTTGCTGGCGTTAGGCTAACGTGCCGATGATGTCAGAGTGAGTACGTACCGCGATAATAATATGATTAATATCTTGCATCATCTACACTCTACAGCAAAACTCCTTGGATTATTAAATAATATGGATTTTAAATGATCGTGCTTTTTCTTTTTTCGGTTTAAGCCCTAAGTAAGTTGGAGAAAGGGCATGCAGTGGCAAACATGCATCATTTCTTTTGGCCATTGCTTATAGGTGGCCATTATGGCATTCGAACTACCACCTATTAATCCACACTCCTGCTGGGCTTGCTTTTCTTTTCTTTCTTTACAATCCATATATATTATTGACTATTTTTCCAGAATTACTTACACTCTTTGTGCGTAAAAGTAGCCATACGTACAAGCAAATAATAGATGAGCGCACATGAAGCATTTTTAACTTGTACGTGTAGCATGATTTCTATCTCGAAGTCATGGTTGATTAGGTAGATTAATTTTATATTTATAACATGCGTCCTTATGCTTAGATTTGAAATGTATATAATGTATATGCTCATTATATTTTATGTTAAAACTTAACTTTATTTAAAAGAATGAGAACGACAATAATAAAACTTTTAACCACTTAGTTATAAAGGCTCTAATATCATGTGGACTAATCCTCTTAAAAACTTAAAACTGTTAAATGAAGAATCAATATTAATTTTATATCTCTAACCAGTAGTACAAATTAATTATACTCTCAGCATGCATCCTATGCATATTTAAACACAAGACTTTTATTTTATTATACGTTAAGGATATTTTTAAGTTATTTTTTCATTAATTGAAACTAATTAATTAAATCTCTTTTGAACAATTTTTAATATGTACTTATATTTAGAAAAATTAATTATTTTAAGTGATGATCTAAGATTTAATGAAAAATAGTCAAAACAAGAAATAGATCTTTAATCAACCAACCCCATGAATTAAAAAAAATAAAAATAACATGATTCTACAATATTGCTTCATGAGAAGGAAGTGTACTGGTGAGGGAGTGGTCTGGCTTGTACGTACATGTATAGAACATTTCTTCAAATCAATATACTATCATGTATTTTTTTCCTTTCATTTTTGCTATGCTGTCAAAAGAAATAATAATCCATGTAAAACCAAAAATAAAAAAGAATATTCTCAAGCATTGAACTAATTTAAAAAAATTAAAATATGAAAGTATTTATTTATGGAAATTATTATGATATTCTAATGTGTTTAATATTCAGAATGAGTTGTCAATTATTTATTGATTGTTAGTTTCATAATAAATGTTTAAAAATTTATTAAACTTAAATAATAACTAATAAATACTTAATAATTCATCTTAAATATCAATATTAAAAAAAATTAAATAACAGCCCACCAGTTTTATACTTCTCATCTAATACTATAGTTAATACAGGTATTATTTTGCAGGGGATTATCAGTAACAAAATAAAAAATTTGTGGTGGACAGATGTGAATGTCAATCATCTCCAATTCTATGGAATGATTACCCCACGCCCCCTCCCGCTCTAGTGTCTGTGTGCGTGAGTTTGCAATTTTTGTCCGTATCCTGTCCCTCTCTCTCTCTCTCTCACTCACTCATCAGTCTGCTTTCTAAGAAACTGCATTTGCCAGAGACAACCCATGCCCTACAGTAACAAGCTGTGTGACAAGACACTGCCCCCGCTGTGATTTGTGCATATATTATCTGTGCATTTCTTCAGATTTCGAAGGGAAATTGAGAAATGTCGTCGTTTTGTAAACTTTAGCCCATAAAGTCTGCAATTAATGAGTGCATTCTCCTTTTAAAAAAAAAAATCTATGTTCCTTGTTTTTTTCAATTCTTGAAACAGCTGATGAGTGATTAACTTGGAAGTCGGAGAGAATAATCGATACATGCATTCAAACAAGGAAGGAATTATGCAGGCATAGCCTATGGATTCCACCTGTGGAAAGCAGCTTTTACGTTCTTCACAAGAAGAACTGCACTGCTTTCTTATCACCACGCGCTCGGTTTTCTGTTTATAAAGAAATAGCATGAGAAAACTGAAACACGGTATATGATCCATTTAATTTTATACTAAGTGGTTTAACTAGCTAGTAGCTACCTGCTTATGTTATAAGTTGAAAGGTCCACAAGCAGAAGCATTTGAGCTCTGCACATTCCCTGCGGAAAAAGAATAAAGTATCACATCAGCGAATCATGGTCTTCTAAGTGTCTGAAAATGACTGTTCAAGGAGAACGATTAAGAAGGGTACAACTGACAAAGTGACAAGCTGGGGCTGGAGGTGGGGTTAGGATTGCTGCTTCAGTTATTACTATTAGGAGCAGGTGGGCTTGCTGAAGCGCTAGCTAGGCTGACATGCGTGCACGCCCCACATCTTACACAGCTTGTTGCTGTGTTATTGGCGCCAACCCTGATATTATAATTAAAATGATAAAATGATGCGATCTGATACAACTGCTATCATCTCCAAGGCCCAAACCTTGGCCATTAGTTGCTAACTGAAAAGCCAGTGCTATATATATTGATGACGCATGTTCCCTGATCACCTAAAGGAAAGAAAAGTTATGTTGCGTTATGAGTAGCTAGGGGGAGAAATTTTGTTTAATTTATCCCCTTTTCTTTTCACGATTTCTTTGGAAAACACACTGATAGTATGGATTTTAAAACATGCTATCTATCTAATTAAAGAGACATACATAAGGTATTGGAGACAAAAACATAAGATAGATATATATATATATATATATATATATATATATAATCTTCCATGAATAATCGATGTAGAGAAAGATACCATGCAACGGCACGAAAATTCTGTTCAAGAATAAAATTGAAATTTTTATCTCACTTAGATAGCATAGGTTGTGTTTTGAATTTTGACAGTCTTCAGTTGGCTTGGGGGTAAAAGAGAGAGCGACTCTATTTCTATTGGGTTAATTAAAGTTCTTAGAAACATATATCCTGCTGACAAATGAAATTTTGTAAGTGCTGATCAGTTGTGTCCTTTGTGTGTATTGGAGCTTCTTTCCAGGTATTGGTCCATCATATACTGTGCATACATGTATACTTCGAGAGTAAACAATAGTAACTAACTTGTGTTGTTTTGAGTAGAAAAGACTCCGCACCTTAAACATTTTATTCTGAGTCTAATTATTAAAGTTATATGTATAAAGAAAATGTAATTGAAATGAGTTTTCATTTCTGACGGTACCCAACTCTATAAAGTCTTTCAATTAAAGGAATACTTTGATTTACACACAATAAAAAGAGTAAGCAGTAATACGGTTGCGGACAGAATTTCTGGAAAACATGAGCCTAGCCCTGTCCTTGCAACTTATGCCACTGCCCCTCATGGTGATGGAGCTGCGAGCATTTTCTGCTTGCTGACGATACCGTTTGGTTCTAGCTAGCTAGAGCTAATGTTTTGTTTTGGACCCTTTGGCTCCCTTGTATATATTAACAAAAAATAATGTTATCTTCTCTCAAAATTTGGAATTAATGCTGTAAAATCGTCTGTATATAATTATAATATATCAAAATAAAATAATATATTTCATTGAACACAATAGTAATCATAATTACTTCTTTAACTTTTACGTTATTTTTCTTACAGGAGCTGTTGGCCTAAAAAGTGACATCCTAAACAATGCTTTCTAGTAAGCTCTCACTTTATAATCTTTTTAAGTCAATCAATATATATATATATATATATATATATATAATAGCCTAACAATTGGGAAATCCTCTACTCATCGTCTTTTTCTTGGGGTATTTAACATAATTAGGTTATGAGATAAGGGCCCTACCTTAAAGGAGGATTATTATCCCTTAAAGTCTTTGTTATTATTACTTATGTTTGCCATTACAAGTTACCGGGTTTAAAATTTTCTAACAAAGCAATTATACTTGAAATAATAAGCTTTGACATTATACAAACAAACCGGATAATATTATTTCGTGAACAAAGAAAAATGGAAGCAGCCCATAATTCCGCCCCCGCCCAATTAGAATAAACGTACTTAGATAGTTAGACTACTCAATGGATTGGCCACATAGGTGGGGGAGAGAGGAAGATGTATACACACACGTCTATATATATATATATATGTGTGTGTGTGAGAGAGAGAGAGAAAGTTGCTATGGTACCTTGATGGCTATAGTACCTAGAATGAGTTGTTAATCATTTATTGATTGTTAGTTTTACAATAAATATTTGAATGTCTATTAAATATAAATAGAAAACAACTAATAAATACTTGACAACTCACCCTGAGTACCAGTACCCTGAAAAAAAAAAAGATACAGAGTAATCTCATAGATTCCTTCTCTATCATTTGCTTCTAAAAGAGTATTAGTATACCCCTAGTAATTAGTAACTAATATTTAGTCATATGTCTCTCTTGTTGGAATATAAATAAAATAATTATGTTTCAATTAAATAGGACATGTGGCTAAATAAATAATATTATATCTTCCTAAAACCTTTCTAATTATTTAAAACAAAAAATATTAAATGAAAAAATAAAAGTATTTAATATCTTAGAAATTTAAAATATATTTAATTATTTTTAAAAATAATTAAAAAAATTATTAAACTGATTTATTAAGAAGATATATAATTATTTATATATAAAACACAGATGTCTTTGGTCTTCCCAAACTTGGTTTGGCAAATGGTAGTTACAGGTACATGCATCTTTCTCCACCTTTTCTTAGTTTGAAACGTAAACCTCGCGTCTCAGTGCAATTTTAGAGGAGGATCTAAGGACACGGAATGAATGTATCAGCTTGATTGACGCTAATATAATCATTCTGAATTGGTCAAATACCTATTATGACTTGTTGGAATAAAATTTAGGTTATCATGCGCGCTTCAAACCCAAGTTACTAGAAAGATAGCAGCAAGTCGAGTTACGGACTGGGAGGAATTTGAAATCGAAACGTGAGCGTACGTGGTCTATCAATGGGATCAGAAACCAAAAAAAAGGCACTATTTATTTGCTTCATATCTTGCAATCAAATTTTTCTTTTTTTGGATTGAGGCGCATGATTAAACTTGTAAACCAAACTAACAAAATTTAATAATAACATTGATCTTTTTAAAGTTTAGTTTTATCATGCAATGTCATTTTATCAATTGAATGATACCATGCCCATGTAAAAATCATTTTGGGTTAGGCAGTCTGTTTTTGTTTTTTATATATATACAATAGATTTCGTTAGCTAAAACAGTAACTCTAGTTATTAGTAATTATCATTATAGTACTTGTATTTCTTTTTATGTGATTTTAGTTGCATATTAGTTGCATTTAATTTTAGAATTTGATTCTTCTAAAGACAGAGGGCAAATGAATAATTATTAATGAGGAAATAAAAAATTAATGGTTACAAATTAATTATTACTACCATATTCTATTTTACAAAAATTTAAATAGTTAATTTTTTATTCAATTTAATTTACACTTTGTATCTAACGTGAAATGCACTTTACAATAATCTAATACATGTTTTTGTATTAAACAAGTAAGCATTTGTGTCTGTGAAGTGTGAGCCACTCTTTCTACATGTCTGTACTAATTTTGGGTACACTGAAATAATATATTAATTCAATTAAAATATAATACATAGTTAAAAATTAAATATTTAATTTTAAAAATATTTTATAATAAATTTTAAATTATTAGATGCATCACTCTTAAAAATACATAAGAATTTTTTAGTAATTTGACACTCAATTAACTCTAGGTGTGCTATTTGTCTTGATTATTTAAGTTTAATTTTAGACTAACACTTGAGGGAATTAATTAATTATTTAAAATATACCAAACTTATATAAGGAATGAGTCCTTAAGATTGCCTGAGAATAAGCTTAGTCTTGATTGACATGAAGACTAACCTGAATATACTCTTACTATAAAAATAAAAATAAAAACACAATTGGATGGGGAAAAAAAACATCTTCAAATAAACATTGGATACGAAAACGACGTCGGGTTATAAAGTTGGATTTATATAAAGTAAGCATCAAGTTTAAAGGGATCAAGCAGGTAGAACGTGGAAATGAGGCAGAAGCCCATAAGAGTCTAAAAAGGAAGTAAAAGAGAAAGCAACCTCGATTCCATATCCATTATAAAAAAGCCTCCAAATCCATGCCCCATTAAGTGAGTCAGGAACTTGGACCTTATGCCGCAGGCTCGTTGCACCCCATAAAGGAAAGGGTTCAGCCCGTAAATTTATGTCAAACGCAGTTTTTTTTATATTGGTATTTAAGCCATGCGCAATATTTGTTTGCAGATTGTGTTCAACTATTTTCCTATTATTTTTGTATGAAAGTTGTTATGATATTTTGATGAGTATGATATTTAAGATGAATTATTAATTATTTATTAATTATTAATTTTATTATAATATTTGAAAGTCTATTAAATATAAATAATAATTAATAAATACTTAATAACTCATCCTAAATATAAATACCTTAAAAAAAAGATGAGTACTGGAACAATACCCTTTTTGCATTATAAATGTCCGCTGTTTTTGGTTGACAAGTTTATAGAAATTATATTTTAAACAATAAACATAATTTTTTAGGCTTAGATGCATAAATTTATTTATTGCTATTTATTTTTGGATCATATCACTTAGTGTTAAGATGCTTAGCTCAACCAATGATGTATTAGTTACCGTTTAAGCATATTAATTTTTTATTGCTTATATTATTAGATTTATCTCTATACTAAATAGGACCACATTAATATTTTTTACACAAATTTGAGTGCAATTCAACAATTTTATACACTAATGATCTCTTTTTATTTCTCCAATAATCATTCACATAATATGACTACCAGTTAATTGCGGTCAAGAGGTATTGATTTCACCATTTAACTTTTAGTTAACATAATATAGAGTTAAACTAGCAATTGACAATGTGATAAATAATTTAAATGTATATTGACTTTTTATTTTATAATCAACAAATAAACGAATAAGATAATATAATGATGAAACATAAATTTCTGAGTAAAAAACTTTTGACCACTCCTTAAGAAGGCAAGAATTATCTTAACTATTATCAAAACCTATATAGACATACCTTAAATACATAAAACACATGCTTCAATTTAATCAAATTTTAATTGTATTAACTCAAGAGCTTTATGGTCTGTTTGGTTCAAAGGAGGGGATGGATTTTAATGAAGGGGAGGGGAGGGGAGGGGAAGGGAAGGAAGGAAGTTTTAATTTTGTGTATGTTTGATTAGAGAAAGGGAGGAGAGAGATTTTAATGGAGGAAAAGTATAAATTTACCTTTTTATACAATTAAAACATTTAATGTAATATTTAATTTAGGGATATTTTAATCCATTTTTTAACATATATTCTCTCCCCTCCAAATCCCTCCACTTTTGGAGGGGAGCTAAATTGGCTTAGGAGGGATTTTGCTCCCCTCCCCTCCCCTTCACTTCCCTCCAAAAAATTGAACAAAATACATAAAATTTAAAATAATCCATCCCCTCCCCTCCCCTCCATTTCCCTCCAACCAAACACTATGTTAGTGGTTAAGGATGAGTGCACTATTCCTTAACTATTCAAGTTTTAACTTAGGCCAGCACTTAGAAAAATTAATTACGCTAAATACACTAAGCTAATATGATGATGCACATTTAAAATCATTCGGAAGAAAACTTGTTCTCTATTAACCTGAGAAATAATCTAATGATATCCTTATCGATGAAAAAAAAAACAATTGTATAAGAAAGTTGTTAGCTAAGATGTCTATTACCATTCAACTCAAGAATATGATCATTACGAATAAAATTTCCCTTCATAATGTTATAAGTTATAAGTGGTTTCACCTAATTCATACACAAAAGTGATCATATATTTCTTAGTGATAGGAGGCATTGCTGCACAAGTTCATTTCTTAACAACAAATAGCATTCAATAAATAAGTTAGCTTAATCCTTTGGCGTTTATGTTTTTCGTTTAATATAAAGGAATTAAGGAAGTCAAAGACCTAGCATATAGAGAAGGAAGGTAGGCAAAAAAATTCAGGTAGAATTTGATTCCAAGATCAAATAGTCCCTACTGAGATTTGGTACCACTTGAGTTATTTCTGGAGTTTGGAGTCTTATGTCTTCTTGTCCACCTCAATTTCATTCGGTACTTTTGCATGAACCATGTATAGTTTCAAATTCAATATTTATAAGAGATGCTTTACCATTCGATATTTATAAGAGATGCTTTACCAAACATATATAGCACATTCACATGTATCATTTTAATAATTTTTAAACCAGATAATTGAAGTTTTAATTAATGATAAGGGTTTTATATACCAAATAGACATATATATAACACATTCACCTGCGTCATTTTAATAATTTTTAAATCATATAATTAAAGGTTTAATGATATGGGCTTTAATACCAAATGGATGTCGGCTTAAATTGGTAAGGGAGTTTATTTCTAATCTTATTATTTTGAGTTTGGTCCATCCCCAAAAATGAATTGAGTGAAATTCATGAATCCTTTACCGCAATATATAAAAAAATTATACGTAAAAAGAATATAAAAAAGTAAATAAATAGATATAAATACTAATATTGAGTCCTAGTTTTGCTTCTCTAGTTCTATCACACAAAAATGTGTGTAACTGAATAATGCCATTTCCAAACACGCATTAGTTTTGTTTTGTTTTTAGTAGACATACTTTCAGTATTCTAGTTTCTAGGTTGCTGTGCTGATAGATATCCATGTGTAAAGATCAGCTCAACGAAGTTCACTTAAAATTTGTAATAAAGATTTTTTTTTACATTAAAGAATATTTGACTGGAGACCCCCGAGAGCAAGATATCATCGAAGCGAAGAATATCTAGAAATATCTTGGCAATGAGGCAAGTTTTTGCTCAACCCGATCTCGTCTCACACCTCTAAATTAGTATCCTACTTGCCTCTACTCATCTCGTAGGTCATGAAGACGAAAACCCGAACTTGCCACTATAAAATATTTAAAACTCGCACCCTACACACCTGCCCCATTCTTATAAAAATTTCAAACATAAATTTATATCAATAACATAATTATTCACATTCTTAAAGGCAAACCATAATCTTATAAATTGAAAGATGAGAATACTTTCACCACCTCTATTTAAAATTAACCAAATAAATAAATACATATATAAATCTAAGAACATAAGTAACAAAATGACAAAATTATTAGAGATTTTTTTTTATATATAGGGTGCAGGACAAGGCAAGACACCCTAAGCTCATACCAACCTTCCCCACAAGAATTAATAACCCACCCCAAGCCATTCTACTAGCCTTGTGCGGGGTAGGGCAAGTTGGGTACCCACAAGTAGAGTTGAAATTGCCAAGCCTACTTGTCAAGGTACCCAAAAAGAAATTTTGATTTTTTTTTTTTGGTATTAAAAAGTTTACGAAGAAAGGAAACTACCTTATATCAAGGTCAGGCAATGCCACAAATCTTAGCAAGAGCTTACAAAAGTACTTACATATAGCCTATCAGAGAGGATTACTAGCAGTAAGAATAAAACTTAAACCTTAGAAGCAAATATTTCAATCCTTACCATAAGAACCAAATATGGTTGACAAAAACAGAGGGATATCATATCAATGTAAAGGTCCTCCAAAAATAAAAATACAATCCTTGCTTAAGTAGTTGGTCAACAAATCAATGGATTACCATGAACAAATTTATAGGCGATGGACAAGCTGTAAGACACAATCATGTTCCCAGTGCTTAAAACTGAAAAATGAAAATTAGGAAATAATATCCAAGAAACTATTACATTTCGGAAAAGGCACTTAAGGGTAGAAGATAAAAAAAAAGGGTCGACACAAAATCTCTTAATCTTTACCCTTTTTGTTAGTTTGAGTATTGAGCTAGTGTAAGACGCCTCTCAGTAAGAAAATGATCGTACCATCGCCAAATAATATTAAACTGCCTATATGCCTATCCATAGTACTCTTGGCCCAAAACCCTGCAATAAATAAATCCTTACTGCTTGAGCATGGTTACATCTAATACTACTCATAAGTGTATATCATTTCATTATTGAATTAAAGAAAAAACTTGTAAATTAGAGATCAATCTTATAGATACCTCACAAACAAAGAGAAATGTTAGAGTAGTCATTTGAATCTGTGATTAACAAGTAAGAGGCCAACATTATTAAAGTCAAGATATTTAAATAAAAAAATACTTAAAAAATTAAATGTATCATACATTTATCGAAGTTAAGCATGATGCCTTTTCATATCATAAAATTCATCAATGATTGCATCAAAGTCAAACTTTTCAGTAATATTTCTTTCAATACAAGTGACTAAATAGTCGGCTGGAAACTCATCTTCCATCTTAATTTTTAGCCTATTTTTGACAATATTTATAGCTGAAAATGATCTATCACTTGTAGCTGTTAAAAAGAGAAGTCAATACCAAGCGAAGCAAACGATCAATCAAATGATAAATATTAGATTTTCCCGGCATAACTCAGAAATTGTTGACAAATGTTTCAACTTAGAATGTTGAGGCACATCAAGCTCATCATGTTGTGATTGTATTCGAAGATGTATTTTCTCTTGTTCTGTGAAATCAGCAGGATAAAATTTTGTTGCCAACTCACAAATGTGATCAACATTCAGTAATTTATAATTATCTCTTGGATCCAAGGTAGCACTAAGACTAAGCAACACCATAATATTCTCATTAAATCTGTTATTCATCTCTTGCAACTGGGTGTCAATAGTAGCAATAAACAAATTGACATGATAGCGGTGTTCCATTGAAACATATTCAACATTTGGACAACATAAACCTCTTCTAGGAACATAAAGAGCATTCATGTTAGGAACATTAACTTCATGCTTCTCACAAAATGATATGACTTCTTTTAGAAGACTCTCCCATCCCAATTCCCTCATTCTTTGAATCAAGTTTTTTTTGTAGTAGACACTAAAGTCATGACATTTAAGATATCTTGATTTTTACATTGTAAAGCTTGACAAAGATCATGACTAATTTCCAAGAGATCTTTCATAAGATGTAAAAGAAAGATGAAATCAAATGAATTGATAGCATCATAAGCAGCATCTCAACATCACCACGAAGAGAATAATTACCTTATTTAGAGGTCTTTTGTAGAACTTCACAAGTAGTCTCAAACATACATAGTAATCTTTGAATAGAAAACAAATGAGAGTTGCATCTCGTATCTCCAGCCCGTTGTAAAGTACATATTTGATTAAGTCCACTGCCTGTTTCAATCTCTTGATTAGTAATTTGATTTGCATTATTAGAAGCTTGGGCAATCCTTAATTGGTTATCTCTTTTGGGAGAAGCATGCACAACAATATCAATCAATGCTAACTTTGTGAAAAATTGATGAACTAAACTAACTTCTCTAGCTGCAGCAACTAATGCTAATTGTAATCGATGAGCATGACAATGAATATAGTATGCATAAGGACAATCTTTTAAGAATAAAGCATGCAATCCATTCCATTCACCACGCACATTACTTACCCCATCATATCCTTGGCCCTGAAGATTGAAAATATTAAGATTATGGCAAGAAAAAACTTCATCTATTTCATTTTTCAAAGTCAATGATCAAGTATCTGAAACATTAACAAGATCAAAGAATATCTCTTGAACATATCCATCTTTATCAACAAATCTCAAAACCGCAACCATTTGTTTTCTTTTTGATTCATCATTAGCTACATCAATTATAGGACAAAATTTAGAATTATCAATCTCTTCACAAATGATAGCATGTACCTTTCTAGCAAAAATATACAAGATGTCTTTTTGAATACTAGGTGAAATATATTGAGCATTTTCAGGAGCATTTTGAAGGCTAACATTAGAAATAGCTTGACTACAAGATGCTAAAAGCTTTATCAACTCAATACAATTGCCCACATTCAATGAGTTAATGCTTTCATCATTACCTCTAAAAGTGTATGCTTGAAATGTGAGTCATCGAACAGCCATAACAGAAGTCTTTAGCCATAAATGATTATCTGTAATAATTTGTTCACTCTGCCTATTGATGCCTTTCTTTATATGTTGGGATTGAACCATCATATCATCACAACACTGCACACAAACATTATGTGGTGAATTAGGAGAAGATCCCATATGGCCAAGAAAAACACAATTCTTTCTAGTGACTTTTCTCCAAGCTCGAAATCTCTTATCTGTAAATGTGTCTTTTCCATTATTTCGACTGCCAGAATTTTTACTAAACAATAGCATGCTAGACAAAATGCAGCATCCTTTTCAATCAAGTATTCCAAGCTGCTAGGAAATTTTTTAAACCAAGAATATTGAAAGTGGCAAGGATGATTTTTACCCGAAGTTGGATACTTAGTTAGAATAGGTTGATATGGTCCACTTTTTATATAAGATCTTCGAATTTCATCACGTTGATCATCAGGATATTGCCAAATTGGAAGGCGCTTTCTCGAATCTTTTTCTAGTAAAGAAATATCAACTTCTTCCTTTTCCACTCTTGACATTTTAGATTGATGTTGTTCATCATTGGTCAATTGTTTTGTTAATGCTGAGATAGAAGATGATTCATCAACTTCGGGATTCTGAGTGGATTTTCTCTTAAAAAATGACTCTAGAGTTGTAGGCTTCCCCATACTAAATGCTTTCAAATTCTCTTCCACTATATCATCCCAAAAATAAAATGGTTAAAATTTGGTAATGGTATCAAATAAATAAATTAGGCTGACTTTTAAAAATAATTAACAAATAAAATATATCAAACATTTTTAGCTAATTCTATTTAAATATTCAACAATCAAGCATAATAATTTGGACTTAATTTTAAAAATAATAAACTAATAGGTATGTAAACAATCTAAACACACAAGAGTAACATTAAATTCTAAGAACTTAATTATAAGTTGTAATACTTACCTTTGTGACCTCTTTTCATAATAAATGTCATTCCTTTCTTGATTTATATTTGTGGACAAGTACTATTGTAGCAAAACCAAAAAAATTGAAAAACAAAATGAAGAATGAGCAATGAAAGGGAAAATATATAAAAAAAATGATTTTAAAAAATAAGTTATACTTATTGCTTCTTCTTTTTAATTTACTCTCAATCTTTGGGTTGTGTATAAGAGATATCCATTATCCTCTCATTAGTACCCACCAAAACTTGACCATATATTGCACCTGTTGCGAAGAATGAAGCAATAACGAGAGTAAAACTGAAGGCAACATATTTAATGCATTTTTTCTACTTTCATTCTGATATTGGATATTGGATAATATTGTGATTTTTGTGCAGCAATGCAACCTTTTTAAGTTTTAATTCTTTATTCTTCTCTCTATGTGTCTTTTAGAGTAAAAACTCATTTTATTTGTTTGTTTTTAAGTTAGTGGACCATCAGCCTAATGAGTATTTTAATTTTTCAAGTATAGTAGGGGCCAATTAAACATTAGTACAGGGCCTATTTTTTTAGCATAAAAATCCTATTACATATAATAGGAAATTGGATCATTGTGGGGGACCATCCTTCCTTAATTCCTATTCTTGTTTTGTTTTGATTAACGAGATAGTAGCTATGAAGAGTATTAAGGAAATGACGATAAAAAATAATTCAAACATGAACCATAGTCAAATAGATATATAAAAAGAGAAAAAGTAAGAAACTATTTACAAGAGAGAGAAAGCAAGCAAGATAAACCATATATGCCTTAGAAGTTGGTGAAAGAGATTTTACTGATGAAATACTAGAGTCACATTCTTATATTTTGCTTCATCAGCATGAAGGAAATAGAGTAGGGAGAAGAAGAAAGTGTGTGTACAGTGTTAGTCTGAATGTCTAATAAAAGAAAGATCTAGCAGCAAACAAAGGGCTTCACTCCACATGGAACTTTTCCCCAATACAAACAGAAAAAAAATTGTACATATAAAGGGAAAAATACAATAATCTTAAATATATAGAAAATAGCTAGTTAACAATTACATCTGCATAGTAACCAAAGTTGGGGCAAATAAATTGATGTAAGCATTAATTTTAATTGAAGGTTCTTATGCAGAAATTTAGAACAACAAAGTATTAATAAAAGATCATCATAAGCATGGTTGTGCCCTTTCTTGCAGCAACTCAAAGTTCTACATCACCTTTTTTCCCTTACAGTGAGCACATTACATATGGCAGAACTAGTCTAACTTTGGTAGTTGTTGCCATAGCAATCTCTGACTTAAAACTAAAGGAAATTTATGCTTATGAGGCCAATATAAAAAATTGGATCAATCAACTTATAAAACAACCATAAAAAACCTAAAGAAACACATTGAAATTTCAGAACCACAATCAGTAAAGTTGAAATTCAATTTCCTACATGTAATATAGTAAGAAATATTCAATCAGAATTGTAATATAACATAAAAATTTAATTTAGCAACTCAGTCAATATAAAGTGCATAAAATAATAAATTAAATTTAAAAAAGGAACAAAATATGGAAGTATTAGCAGAAGAGCAGACTCAAATTAGGGATGTGAACCGCACAAATTCCATGGCCATGACTCAATAATCACAATGCTTACAACAAACTTGTTGAATTGAAGTAAAAGACAGTGATAGGGAAGCAATACCTTTGAATCAAAGCAAGGGGAAAAGAGGGATCGGCCAAAGAAAAAGAGCGAGGAGAAGAGTAGAGTAAAGAGTGTCAATAACATTGTTGATGGCGTTATCGGGTTTATCGATAACTATGAAACCCTAAACCTAAAACATCCCTTGCTCCATCGCAATAGATAGATTATGGGTGGGATGTGGACTGATAAAGTGAGAGAACTTGAAATTCAGCCACAACCATTACCAGAGACATAAAAGTGTAGAGAAGGAAAGTGGGCTAAACGCTAATTAATCTGAATTTTCCAGTTTAATTAGAGGGTAATTTAGAAGTAAAAGGTATTAAATGAGACTATGAGAGTATTGTTGGGAAAAATTATTTTTCCATATGCTCATTGTTTATATGAGGGGAATATTAAGTGTGAGTAGTATTTTCTTATGAGACGAATTGGCCATTAAATCTTTCATTAAATCTTATATGGACAGTCAAGATTAAAAGTTAATTAGAGATCACATGACTTTATGTTTTAATCTTGACTATATATAGATGATTTACTGGTCAAAATTTACTCATTTCACTTTCACAATAAATTACTTATCTCATTAAATATGTCATCATTTATATTTATATAGAATACATATATGGATATAAATAAACATTTTTTTGGTTGTTAAAAATATTAATAAGTATAGGTTATTCTAATACATGATCGAATTCTAAAATGGATGAGAGGGATTCAAATTTGGGTTTTTTTTTACCATAATACAGTTGATTTTAGAAGTTATTATTGAAATATTGTTGTTTTGAAACATATTACCTATCTATTATTGTTTTTACCACGTAAGAAATTTTTTATTTTTTTTCATGTGCCACGCAAGATGTGCCAACGCGTTTGGCGCATCCACAAGTAAATACGTCAACGTGTTTAGCGTAGTCTTCATGAATGCGCTAATGCGTTTGTTGTATTTATGTGAAAAAAATAATTTTTTTTACGTGACAAAAAGATAATAGATAAGTAATATGTTTCAAAACAATAGTATTTCGATAATAAATTCCAAAAACAACAATAATCAAGTCAAAAAGCCTCAAATTTGTGTATTTAAGGGGTAGCCTTATCCAAAAACTATAACTAAGTAAGCTAGCCTAGTATAGATAAATATATAAATAGATAAATATAAAATATTTTTTTAGAATAATATTTTATTCTGAACTAAAAAATAATATTTTTATTAAATCAAACAATGTAATTATAAAAAATGGTTATAAATGAGATAACTCAAGCATTTGAATTTTTAAAATGTCAAATGAACCCTAAATTTTTCGATCAATTTTCTTGATTCTTGAATTATAAATATAAATTAATACAATACTTAAATCATCAAAAGTAAGCTGATAATGAAGAATTTAAGTTGTTTATATAAAGTCAAATATTAATACCATTAGTGTAATAAAAAATTAATAAATAATCATAAATATCATTCTGATGAAAGTTGGAGACATGCCCAAGCTTTCTTTTGCGATGGTATTGGAATTTATTTTTTAGTGCGAACAATGACCAATATTCTATAATATAATTGCTTAATACATAGTTTGCAAAAATATACAGTGATAATTCCAATTTTACATGATATCCATGATGAGTCGTGTGTATTATTATCATGTATTCATATGTAAGTTTTGACTAATCTATCCATGAAGATGTTTTTTTTAATTTAAAATTATGTCCCTAATCCTATCATCCCTTATCGTTTTTTCAGATGATCCTTCCTTAGAATATTAAATGCCTAATTTTTATACCTTAAATTCTGATCAATAAAATACATTAAATTTATGAATTTCTTAGTTAAAATGGGATTACATCACAAGTTGATTTTTAGACTCTCAGCATGAATTAAGAAGAGTTATTGCATACAAAAATTGAATCACACGACATGTCCCACCCATTAGAAATTTTACTTATTTTTACGAACTTAGCTTCAATCGTATGATATGGGAAGGACTAAGAGACAAACATTAAAACCATTAATCAAGTAGAAATAGATGAAACTAGTGGACGAATATCATTAATAAAGCGAAGCGGTAGAGAACTAGTTCTTTCTCCTCATTGCTATGTAGAATTGACAGAACAAGTATCTTAAAAATAATAAATTTGAAAAAATACAAAATATAATGACAATTAACTAAAAATGCCATGTTTTACTAATTCATTACTTTTTGGTACTATTTTGATATTTTAATATTGATTTTCTTTTTTATTCACAGTGAATTTGAATTCTACATCTACTAGAAGTTATTATTACTAACTCCAAGAGGAAACATAAAAAATGGCATATGGAATAACATTATGTCAAGCATGCCCTATGTTATATGTGCCAGCTATATAGTTTCTACATAAATGTTATGAAAATCAATGAGAATCCAATTAAAAGGCCTCCCACCGTATGTATTGCTTTGAGCATGTCTCCACTGCTCTCGATTTCTATAGGGAATAAGCAACTTCCCGTTGATGGATCCTCTGTTACAATATTGGCCAATCCATTGAAATCACATGCCTCAACGCTTTGGTCTCTTGTCTGAAAGTATTGGTTGAAAGCATATGAAGCATTGCCAGCTAAGTCTAAATTTCCGCAAGAAGAACCATATCCTAAGCTTGTACAATCAGCACCTGCGCAAGCATAGCTTAATGCATCTGCCACTAGGCTCGTGTTCGTAACATCCTTGTTGAAAACACACCATTGATGCTCTTGGTAGCGAACACCTTTTGCTTCTACTGGCCATTTCTCCTCTCCCTGACCAGAAAAATCTATAGGAAACTTAGCCCTTCCATCATAACGAAAAATTCCCCAATGACGCTCAAAGTTACCAGGTTCGATACTCTTCAAGTTCTCATCGAAAAGAGAAAAGAGATACGCATCTATGGGTCCCGGGTGAAGTGGAGTTCCTTTATTGCTTGCCATTTTCTTAAGGAACCCTTGGTAGAACCTTTTAGCATTATTTGCATTAGCATTTTTGTCACCATCAGTTGGCCATCCAATTTCGCCAACCATGATTCTCACGTTAGGGTAACCAGCCTTTTTCAATGACCAAACAAGGGTATCTAAATTTGCATCGAACACATTGCTATATTGTGTATTTTTGTCATCAATGGTTCTACTTTGACTATCGAAGAATGCTAAATCTACCGGAAAACCTTCATTTTGATATAGACTGAGGAAAGGGTATATGTTGACAAGAAATGGTGAATTCCTTTCATCAAGAAAATGCACTATTTGTTTCATAAGATCTTGAATGTCCTTGCGAAATTCTCCATCTGATGGCTTGTTTGAATTAGACTCGTAAACATCAGCATTTAAAGCCGTAGTCACCTTGACTTTGTCTCCAAAACCAGCCTTATCAATAGCCTTTTGAATATTTTGTATTGCTGGGAATGTGGACTTTATATATGAACCATTGTAACTTTTCAAGAATGGCTCATTTCCAACAGATACGTATCTACAATGAGACAACGGATAAGGAATTAAGGAAGACAAAAAAATTTGAACTCACTAACCTAAATTGATGATTCATAATTAAAAGATGTAAATATTGAGAGTCCTATGCGAAGGAACTTATTGACACACCTGATGTTCACGCCCCCATCATGAAGATGTTTGGTGACATTTTGTTTCACCCATTCTTCTGCATCTTTGCTACTCCCAGCAAATTTATTCAATTGATCATTAGGAATTCCAACCATGATTTCAATGTCTGTGCCAGAAAAAGCACTCACAGTCCAAGAATCTGCATCGAATAGTTTTACCTTTTTGATTGCATTGTCCTTCAACATATTCACCACTATGTTAGGATCCATAGGGTTGGATGCCAGTGAACCCCAATTGACACCAAGACCTGGTACAGACTGTGCCCCCTGGGCACCTTGTAGTTGGCAATGAGCAAGGACCAATATCAAACAAAATGCCCACGTGAGGAACTCGGCTCGAGCCATGGCTGGAGCCGATTCTGAAGTGGTAGATTAGTCAAGGTAACAAAGGCGAGAGTGAAAAGACAAGAGGTTTATATACACAAAAGATTGAGTATTGAAAACGACAATAATTTGTTAAGATTAAAAGTACAACAACATCTGAACCAAATATGGATTTGCTTAGATGTTCTTAGTTACAATGTCTAAATAAAGCATTAAAAGAGTTGGTTAGTTATGTAACTCATTGTGTAGCTAATTTTCTAATTATAGTTGTCATACATAATAAGTAACAGGTAGTAAATGTTTAAATAAAGAAACAGAACCCAAAAAAGTTTTGCTGATGGTGTTTATTGAATATTTTACAAGTATTGGAGAAGGTTTACAAAAACAATAATATTTAAATTGTGTTCAAAAGATCAGAAGATTAATCAAACACAAGTGGTGTTAAGTTTTGTATGATTTCTATTCTTGCTAACTTATTAACATTAATTATAACAATCTATATATATTTATCTGTAAATAAACAAGATTTCAAAACCACCCTTTAACAATATAACCTTTAGTTAGGAAAGAAAGTTTATTTTGGTCCGAGAAATTAAAAGGAAGTTAAAGCTATGTTTCTATCCTTCCATAAAATTCTAAATCTGTTGCATAATCTTATTCATTAATTAGAATTCAGATCTAAGAGTGAATTTTTAAAAAGCTCCAGGCCTTTAGAGTTCCTTGAACCCTGGAGAATCTTCCTCCCTCCTATGTATATCTCCATTATTCATAGTGCTTATGGCAGTGGTAATTTATTCAGCATCATAGATCCAAAAATCAATTTCACGGAGCTAGAACTTGCAAAGACCGCATCTGATAAATTTTTGGGGCCAATTAGAGAATATTTATCTCCACATGATATGAAGCGACTAGAGGCTTATGTTGACAACCTTGCTGACTTTCATCTGGTAAGATCTCCAACTCCAATGGTGGATGTGAAACTGATCAGTGATCAGTATTTCTTAATGGTTTCTTGACGATGCCATGTCTACGTTTTTTTTCCAGTAATTGAAAGTTGTTATGTACTCTCTGACTCCCCTGGTGGTTCCGTTTTATGCACCATACACATACTCCTGAAGTTGTGAGATATAAATTGGCCAAGCTTAGGCCCTTCATATACCAGAATTCTGATCATATGTTTATGTGATTTGGAGTGATTTTAAGGATGATCTTGACCCTTTTTTTCACAGATTAGATTTTGTTCCCGTCCTCCTTGCACATCTGTACTTCCAAGAAAAGCTTCCAGTCACATTGTCATATGCTCAAGCTTCTTTGTTACTCTGCATTGGTCTGCAAATCAGAATATTTCGTACATTATATTGAGGTCCGTTTGTCAACCTTCGATTTTTTTTTTAGTTAAAATTATATCATGCTCACTTGACTACTTAGCACCTAATGGCTTGTACATGTAAACAATAAAGGACAACCAGACAAAAATTCTAGGTTATCCTCATCATTCTTTTGAATTTATTATCTTGTATTGGTCTATTTATCATTATCTGTACATATGCTCTAGCAAAGTAACGAGTCACTCTAAAATTCATTGCTTGATTCGGTTGGGGTTTAAGTAGACCACCTTGTTTTTGGCATGATATAGAAGTAGTTTTCCTGTCTGATCTCTTCCCTCATGGGTGCCTTTCCCAAAATTTAAAGATGGAATAATCTCTTATGGGAATTTTGTTTAACAAGCACAAATAAAGTTGGAAAGGCAACAAATATTGTCCCTCTTTATAAACTTTATAAAGGTTGTGATATATGGCGTTGCATCCAAGGAGGTTGAATCAAACTTGCCACGACTGAAAGAAGTAAGTTAATTGATAATGGTAAATAATAGCAAGGCTTCACCTTGTGTATTCCATGCCTTGATGATTTCACTAGATAGTAGCAAAGATTTTGCTTAGTGAACTCCTCACGTCTATGTGCTGCACTGTCTTTAGAGACATAAATTCCACTAATTTTTGGCTCCCTTTTTTATCTCTCTTTGCATTTTTACTCGTCTTGAACCTTCTTTTCTTTTTCCCCTTTTTTAAGGCCATGTTCTGTTTTGCCCTCAGATTGTCATAGAACCTCATAATGTCTCTGTGGACGAAGATTTCAACAGTTAAACAAGTTGAGGTATGTGCCTTCATCTTTTGCTTTCTTTTGTCGAAGATCACAACCCAAATTCCCATCCTTGCTTGTTTCCACCTCTAGTTTGAAGTAGCTTTAACTTAAATGATTACTGGATAGAATGACATGAAGTCAAAAACAGCAGCACTTTACTCCTGAATTGCTCCAGCAGTCCAGCAGTATGCCATTGCAGACGCAGAATCTGGTTTTGAGAATGTTTTACAAAATAATGGTGGAAAAATACCCACAGGTGGTCTTACTAGTGTGAAACCAAGTAAGAATTAAAGTCATAAGATAGACAAAAAGCGGGGTAAAGACAACCGTGACCATAATCAAGCAAAAGGAAAAAATCTTGACTACGAGATGGGAAAGCTTCAAAGATAAAACCATGCTTTCAAGGATTAGTTAATGATCCTGGACGGGAGTCAGAAAAGTGATATAGAGCAAAAGTAAACTTCAAATTGAAAAATGGGAAAAAAATTGTGTGACGAGGGAGCATGATGATATCCTAGATACTAACAAGTACTGTACAAATTGGTCCATGGCTGAGTGAAGTGCAGGGTGGTCATTATCTTTCAAATTGCACCATCATAATCATAGTTCACTTTGGCAAGGATTCTGTATAGCTCCAATACATGATGATTTTTCTTCTTCTTTATGTTGCTTTTTCAAGGAAACTAGTCGAACAGACAGCATTAGTATTTGACATCAATGCGATAACTGAAGAGGAAAAATATATCCAAATATCAATCTTCCAAATCCAAGTACCAGCATTTATTTTTTGGTAGCTTCAGTGCATGACCACAAGCGGTGGAGTGTAGGAGGCAATTGACAGTTTTCCCTCCTTTGGTGAGCGACTATATCAATGTTATACACATTCTTTCTAAAAGGGAAAAAAAATCATATTTTTGTTCTACTGTAGACTAATCTGATCTGACGGTCTATATTGAGAATTTTATGATTGTGGACTTTCTAATTTGAAATTCAATGTTAAAACAGCATTAAAATGTTATAATCAAGTACGCATCATCGATGTAAACTTCTAACAAATAAGATACAATGCAATTCTTCAAAAAGTAAGATTATTTTAAAATTTTACAAGTTGGTAGAATTTATACTGTTTAAATAACAAGTCAATATAACTGTTAAATAAATAATTGATTTAATAGTGTAAATTATGCTAACAACTTACGGTATGAATACAACTTGTGGCGTTGTAGACACATACAAGTATGTGAACATTTTCAATTTTGTTGCATCAGGCTCATATCTAAGTTATATCCTGTATTAGTGCCCGTACTTTTTAGGATGTAAAAAGCAGAATTGTACAAATTGTTCCATCTGGACTAACGAGTACTGTATTAACCATCTGGAACCGATGAGGAACTATCAAGTACTGTACAAATTGTTCCATATGTGTTATAGCTCCCACTCCTCAATTCCACATTCCTCTAAGGCAGCAACTATTCTCCTGTCATTTGGGAATGCTCCATCTGGACTAACAAGTCTGCCCCAATATAAGACTAAGACCATCAGCTACAGCCACAATTTTCCAAAAGTCATTTGAAACAACCCCATTATCCAGTACACTGAAATAGAATGTCCCAGGTATCTTACCTCTCTTAACCCTATATTTTCGCCTCCTCCAGACCATTTGGACTTCTAATGTTTTTCCCTGGAATATTGGTTCATACCGGAATGACCCTTTTGCATTTCCCCTAGAGAATAGCTGGTACTGGCATGGAAATTGATCATATGCTGGGTTCTTCCCTGCTAGAACACGCCAGCTCCATTTCAAACTCCCAACCAACCAATTCTGCCCCTGAAATTTAGCCCTTGGAGGATGCCACCCTACTGGTATTTGCATTTTTAGTGAGTTTAAAAATGAGTGAGACTAACTAGTGATTTAAGGGGACAGAAATCAGAATAAATGAATCCGCCAAACTGGTACAAATCAAGTTCAACTTAATATAGTAATTCATCTGTAGCCAATAAGAGAAGTAAAACTGCAAAAACGCCATGACAAATCACGTATACCTCAAAGCAAGTTTTGATTAATCATGATGATTAATGATGAAGATATAAAACCTACAAGGAAAAAAGATAACGCGTCATATCAACGTTTGGCTTACTCGAGCTCCAACATCTCGAGGAAAGAAATTACAGAATCAACAGAACAGACAAGAGGATAAAACATGTCATGAGAAAGAGAGGTCCGTCCTCAATGTACTAACCCACCAAGGCACTAACATACTCAAGAGAAAAAGAGGCTGTACCCATGATATAGCACGATTTAAGGATTGAAATACATGATCTAAACCTAGTAAAACTGGCAAATCCTATGACTCCAAACCCTGCGCTGTAAAGCCAGAAGAAGAAGAAGAAGAAGAAGAGAAAAAAAAAAAGGCGATATACATCACAAAAATAATCTAACTTCTCAATTCTACAAGAGTCTGCTACTGCAGCCAGACAGCAAAGAAGAAAACGTCGCAGATCCCTACTTCCTGGAAGAAAATTGAGCTCCAAATTCCTTCTGAAACTGTTCTCTGGATGTTCCTTTTGCTGTTAGGACAACATCATCAAGAAATCCCCTCTGTGGAAACTCTTCAGGCAAAAGAGCATGATATGTCTCAAACTGCTGTGCAGCTTCCTCCTTTTTGTCCAGGAGACTGTATATAATTCCCTGCAATTTTTTTTGATCAATTTAGTATTACATGGAATGGAATCAGCCAAAATCACTTCTATCTCTTCCTGTTTAAACTCCATAATAACCATAGAAAGTAGTGATTCCCCGGTGAATTATCTTACAAAATTATATTGAGAGAATGATGGCATTAACATAAATAATAAACGTATAAAAAATCCAGTAGAGGGAGTAATTTGGAAATACAACTCAGCCACCTGAACACTGAAAGAAAACAATTTTTTTTTTAAGTTCAATGCATTCAGGACACACGGTGCAAACACACAAGAAAAGAAAGACATGGAACCAACCCAGAATTGAGTAATCCAACCAACCCATTTTTCTAAACAAGAGCAAACATGAAAAGAGAGTAAAAGACTAGCTACAGGAGAAAGCCCTTATTATCTATTTTATCTATTCTACAAGGATTTCTTTCTCTTCACACCCTATAACTCTGGTTATCTATGACCAAACCATAATCATACATGTTACATAGTGGAGTCTTTTGAAAATCTCACCCATGGTTTTGCTCTGAGGTTTTCCAAATAAAAATAATTGATAACTACTACCCTAAGCATAGTTGAATAATTCGAACAGGTCAGGAGAAGATATATATATATATATATATAAATCCTTTATGCAGTACCAAAAAAAAAACTACCACATAATTTTAGTAGAGTACAACCCAATACAAATATTTAAAGAGTACAACACTACAAACCAATGGAAAATGTCAAATCTTACCATTGTGTAACTTGTCATAGTTTTTCTTCTTCTTTTCTAATTTTGTTGTTTCAGTGAACCAGACAGATTTTACCCAGTTCACCGAGTTTTGGCCAAAAAGCGGTCAAAAGCTTCAACCGGATCTACCAGGGGGCTGGGTGACTGATTTTATGGTCTAACAGGCTGGCTGGGTTAAACAACTGAATTATGACCCTAAGTCATTTACATTTACAGCTTATGGATAATATATTTTAGTATTAATATGTAAATGAGCTCATAACAATTATTCCAATTTTGAAGTTAGAAAACCATATAATGAAAGGACAGTAGTTTTGTTGTGAACAGCCTATAGAAATCATAGCCAATAGGCAATCCTACTTTTTTTTAATGAATCTCATTGGATTAACTAGAGTATAATTGTATGCTCAACTCATAAAATTAATCAAAGCAAAATCCATAGCAAGATGTATATTTTCACATTTTCTATCTGTTTGTTATCAATATTACCATAATCCAGGCATCATAGATATATTTAACTTTTTATAGCCATTGTGCTTGACTGCACAGACAAACTCACCTGGCAAAGATAAGGCCTAAAATCTCGAGGATTTTCATCAACCAGAGCTTGAAACCTTTTTAAACCCTCCTCCAAATCCCCCTGCAAAGCACACAAATGTTATGTATGTTAAATTATTACTCCTAAAAGACATAGCTTGTGCTTTATCCTAAACTGATAGCAAAGAAAGAGACTAACTGTACTCTCATCTGATACTAGAACAAATCAAAACAGCCCCACCCCAAGATGAGGGATCAACAGTTCACCTGTACAACAAGCATTTGTGCAATTAAGATTCTTATATTTCTTTCCTCTGTAACTCTTTTTTCACGACAAGCTAACTCTCGAGCCTTATTCAGCATTTCAAAAACAGCAGGACCTTCATGATTTTTGTGCATCGCCATAGCCAGACCCTGTAAAAGAGAGTATCACATCTCAATCATAAATGAACAAGCATAACAAACAAAATGTAAAGTGATGATAACTTGATGTCATGATGTAGAATTGTAATCAAGTATGAATATGATACCCAAAAATGTTTTTGAATATATCAGCCATAGAATGCATCAAAGAAGCATCTCACAAGCCAGCTTCAAAGCTAAATCTAAAGTAAGCAACAATTAAAGAACTGAAAGGCTGACATAAACTAGTAGCTTTTGTGCTATATTGGAGAAGATCATGCATCTCTCGGAATGAAGAAATATTTTTCAACTAATCCGATCAAATCCTACCTAAAGGATGCATGCAACAAATGAAAAGGCTAAAGTCAAGAAACTCCAATCTAAAAAAATAAATCTCAAAAAGTAAATATATTTGTACTATTTATGGTGCTGAAATAATACCAAGGTGCTTGTTACAAGAACTCTCTGAAATTCAAGGCAGATACAAGATCAGTTGAACCACAGCTCAGAGGGAAATGACTAATATAACTGTTTTGGGAAAATAGTACATATAGTACATATAATAATACCATCACACTTGACATAACAAGAAAACAAAAAATAATACAGTTAAACACAATTGGTCATAACTTGGTATGCTGTAAACCACAACAATATACATAAGCAAGAGAGGGATGCTTACAGCAATCAGTATCCCCATGAAACAGCCACTGTACATTGGTATGCATATTGATTAACTATCACAAGTCTATTTAACCTCCAATGATTGGCCTTTGTTTGGGAAAAATGGGGAGGGAAAAAAATAAGAGCAAAGAAAATAGGGGCAATGAAAATGAGGAAGTAGATAATAACTTTCTCATCTCTTGTTTGGATTTCATATACATAAGGGGAATGAAAATGAAGAATTACATATTCACCCATAACTAGTTTTGGTTGAGATGTAATTTTAAGAAGTACAATGTGTAATTTAGAATACATCACCACATATTCTTATTTTTTGTTCACTTTCTTTCCATTTTAGAAGAGACTGATTTTGGTGCAACTTAGGTTCAGCATTCTTCTTCTTATTTTCATTCCCCCCATATTCCCCTTTGTTTCCCAGACAAGTTAATGTAATTTTCACCTCTAATTTCCATTCCTCCCAAAATCATTCCCTCCACTCTAAAGCAGTGTTACAGACAATTCACTAGAAATCAGCATAGCTGCTAATGGTATTCATCATAAAAATTTAATACGACCAGAGAAATCATCTTCTCAATTTACATGCTAAAGCTTTTGGGTGTTGATATGAATCCATTATCCAAGCACAGCTTCAATTGCTCAAAACAATACAAGCAGAATAATGTTCGTAATGTGCACTCTTAATAAAGCATGTTGACTAGCAACAGAATAGTTATCAACATTCAAATAACTCAAAATTTGACTAGATTTCCAAAAATTTCTAATCGCTTATTGTCAGCATATGACTAACTAAAAGCAAACTTTTTCAACTATATCCAAAACTCTAGCAGGAAAAAGAGGGAGGCTAAGAAACATTACATGCAGAGCTCTGACCAAAAGAGGCCTTTCCTCCAAGATTTCCCTGAACAATCTTTTAGCCTTACTCAAGTGTCCCATTGTCTCATAACACAGAGCCAGCAAAAGTCTCCACTCAACCTCATCTGGCTCCACATCAATCAAACTCTCCACAAACTTCACGGCCTCCTTAGACTTCCCTCTCCTTATTTTCCCATACAAAATCACCTTGAGAGCCTCAACATTTCTTGGGTCCTTCTCCAATATCTTCTCGTACATTTCCTCCTCCTCCCCCTCGCTTTTCTCATTCACGGATTCCATCTTCTCCTCCAACAGTGCACCAGAACTCACAGAAGGCAGTGCCAGAGCGGCTCTCTTGCCCAAGCAACCCATGAAGATGAACGACCCAATAAGAAAAAACACAATCTTTTCTGGTAAGCTTCTTCTTGGAGGTGAGATAGCAGAGGTGGGCCTTGAGAAATTGGAGGAGGGTGTGGGTGTGCAAGGAGTGCGGGAACAAGTAAACGCTGGCAAAAGGGTGGTGCGTGTGCGAACTATGGGTGGTTGAGGTTGAAACGAAATTGGTATGTGTTTGTCAGGGCGATGAATGAATGAGTTTCCAAGCGAATTTCGGAGAGCATGGCATAAGGGCTTGGAATTGAGTAAGTGTGTTTGGGATTGGAAGTAGACGGAGATTGAAGTTGAAGCCATGTTCATGTCAATGTTAATGTTGCATACAACGAATAGAGATTCTACCAGTCCTTGCCAATGCCGCTAGAACAGTCACTGGTCGTGGTCTATAGAGTAGGCATAATGGCTCTCTAATCTCTATAGTAGACATATCGTTGTTTATTCAGTTTACTAAAAATAATTATGGATTTCATATATCATTTCATATATATTGATTACTAAAAATTGTTTTAAATTAATTTATAACAAATAATTTTGATTTGATATTCATATTTAAGTTGACTTGTCTTTATAGTTATAAAATACGAATTGATTATTGATTCCAAATAAGTACTAGTCAATATTGATTGAACCACATAAAATTAAATGAATATATAAATATTTAATAAAATTAAAAATATTAAAATAATATAAAATTAACTAAAAATGTAATTTAATTCTTATATGAATAAAATTTACAAATAATTATTTAATTTCTACAATACAAAAGATTTTTAAAAAAATTATGCATAAAAAATTATTATAGGACAAATTTCACATTTCGTCCATTAACTTTATTATGAGTTTCATCTGCTTTTCATAATTATATTATTTTATTTTTGTCTCAAATTTTTTCAAAATTTATTAAATTTGTCCTTAATTACTAATTCAAAAAGAATTTCAGTTAGACAATGTCAATTGTGTGCACTTATGTTCACGTGCAATGTCATATCAGCAAATTTCATTAACATTTATAATGATGTTAACAATTAGGACGAATTTAATAAGTTTTGAAAAGGTTTGAGATAAAAATAAAATAAAATATAATTGTGAAATAAAAATAAAACTTAAAATAAAATTAAAGGATGAAAATTATATTTTTGCCTAAAAATATTTATAATAATATTTTTTTATATAAAATACAATCAATCTTAAAGGAATAAAATCATCAGCTTTTATTTATTTGTTGAAATGGTTATAAATATTTTTCGCGAATAATCATTATATTCCAAAGTTTTTAACATATAACTTTTACGCGATATTCCTATTTCTATTTCCATCAACTCCATTCCACTAAAACAAAGCGTGCCTTGGTATTTTCAAGATTCAAATCTTAAAATTACAAAAAGTTACAAAAGTTATGATTAATGAATATTTATTTAAATTTAAAGTAATAAAATAGCTATTTAAAATTTATATAAAAAAATGCATCAGAGACATAAGTCTGTACATTCCTTCAATAAAGTGCACTGATGAAATGTTAATCGTAAAACGTTGGATTAAAACTATGGTGTGAGATTATTTAAAGGATTTTATCATGTTTGAAAATCACAGAATTTGCTTGGTGCTCTCGCTCTCCTTAACATTGCCTCTTTATGAAAGCCTGTGTTTGTTTTAGATTTTTGTCGACATCCCGTTCGCATGGTTCCTCATGCTAGGAAGGGAAAAAATATCCCTTCTATTTAACACACGTTTGTTTGCTTTGGCTTTTACCTGTTAAACAAACAAGCAGTGATAAGGAGATTTTTACGAATTCACACACGAATGACATGTTACATACATTTCACCTTTAGTTTAGTTAAAATATAGAATTAAAAATTTATATAAAAAAAAAATCCATGTGAGTCACAGCTATAAATCATTTGTAAATTTGTACAAAATTAATTTCATGATAACAATCATTTCCCTAAACAAACAGACTAGAATTAACTTAAAATTCACCCCTATATGTGGTTGTTGAAGGAGAGGAAATATGTATTTATGTATGATGCTATGTTGATAAACTCATGAATGCCGGATTTCTTTCCTTCTTGAAAGAATAAAAGAATTTTTTAAAAAAAAACTCATACTGTAACTTTTTTTTTGTGTAAATTAAGGTATCTCCTCGCTCAAAAAACAAGAGACTAATATCACGAAATACGATCAAGTGCTTCACAGACCCCTCCCAACTGCGTTTTTTCCATACACATTGTCTCAAAAATCAAATTCGAGACAAGATGCTTAAAGGAACTGAACTCCTTTCATTCGAACGCAAGATGGTACTCATACTGCAACTTTAATTCAAATATTTACAATCAATGTTACACCAATGCACCCAATATAACTTACCCAAATTTAAAACACTAGAGCCTTAAAGACTGATAACCAAATTGATCTAACTGAAAATGAATCTTTACAAGCTTGAAAGAGAATTTCAATTTGCCTTGGGAGGGAGTCATCATCTTTCGAACATTCTATCCACCTCCAACCGTCACGTAAAATAATAACTTGAATAACACAAGGTGACAGAATCTGTAATTTTTGCATGTTCATATCCTGAATAAGTTATGCAATATGATTTGATGATTGATCACGCTTCTATTATATGGAACAATGATTTTTCTTCTAATCAAAGGTGCCTACTGGGTTACGGGTAGTTTCAAGTAATAGCTGGAATCAGCCTTAAATTAAAATTGGGAAGGAACAACAGCCATAAGATCAATAAAATAAATACTTCGAAACTAAGTGACTGAAGGAAAAATTAGAAATTTTGATTGCTTCAATTTCCAGTTTTAACCTGGAAGTTGGAAAGTACTCAAGAATCTTCAAATAGGCATTGGTATTGCACTTCCAAACCAGTGGTGTCTACTTATTGACGTAAAAAGGCAAAATATTCACCATATTCCAAATGACAATAACTTGTTTCTAATTTATGCAAAATCTAGAAGACAGATTTTAAAGGAAGTTTCGGATGTCCAAAGATTTGACATCAACAATTTCCTCATCCTTGAATTCCTCCCTGGAATAGCAAACATGACAAGGAAAAATGAGTCTTAAAATGGTAAAGATTTTATCCTAGTGCATGTAGAAAAAAGAATAAACAGTATTTCTAAAATTAGGTGAAAAGAAAAATAGTCATCCTTATCAGTTATCTGTATGTGGCTGTAAGCAATAGTAACTAAATATCCCAAGGAAAACCCCTCCCCTCTTTCTAACAAATCAATCAGTCACCATGCTTTTATCATATATTTCAAATTCATAAACCATAAACCAACAATGCCCGGAAAGGGTCAGTCTGTACCGCTACCTTAAAAATTAAAAATTAAGCAGAAAACAAGGACTACTACCACGTGCTTATCAAAAGGTGATCTAGGTACAAAAGCATCAAGAAGATTATTATCATGTGCTTATCAGTAAGAAATTATGTCATGAGCATTGCCACGGGTAATACCTCTTCTTTTGAGTGTCCATTGCCTCAAGAGCTTCCTTCTTCAGCTCCTCCAGTTGTGCTTTGGCAATTTTAAGTTCTAGCTGCTCTTCGTACTTTGGTAGCTCTTCTCTCCGAATTCCAAGTCTGAGGTCCCCACCCCCCAAAGGTGGAAAAAAGAACGAAAACAAAACCAGAGAAGAAAAGTAATTACAACCCAGGTATTCATTATGCTCAATTGAAAAGGATTCAAGATTTCATAAGTTTGAGAATCCTCATTAGTGCAATAGGCATTTAAACTACCAAATAGAACACCCAGCCAAACATAAGTAGGCCAAGTGGCCAAAAATAAAATATAGACTAACACTTCTCTAAAAATAATGTAATGCAAGGGTTTAATACTTACATTAAAAGAATAATATAACATAAAACTTCCTATAAATTAGATGCAGTCCCTCACCTCAAAGAAAAGCTTTCTCAAATCTATATTTTATTACAAAAAACTTTATCCTTTACCCTGAGCATTTTCCAATACATTGAGGTTGATAAATGCCACTCAATCAAAGAAAAAAATAAATTACAAAACTACCAAAGAAATAATCTATACAAAGAACATCCATGCTTCACACTCCATGACGATTTAAGTGAAATAAAATAATTTCAGAAGAAAGTTTGAAAGGCTAGAACCTAGATGTCGCTTAATCATTAGCCCAACATACCAAAAACAAAGGAAATCTACAGATCTAAACGTACTTCTTATTAATCTTATCAAACTCTGCCAGGAGAAGGTCCATTCCTTTCTTATCATTTCTCATTAAAGGTTTTTTCAGTTCCTTTTCAACTTTGTCCAATGCATCCATCATCATAGCCTCTGCACCAAGATCATCCGTAAGACCTCTCCTGCCAAAAATGTACACATTAATATATGATCTCATGTAAAGAGAACCCAAGACATCCTGAAACAAGGGATGTTTGCTTCTTGTTTCCTTTTCTCTAAATTGTATACATAATAAACTAGCCATGTACAAAAGTTTGAAAAAGATACCAAATCAGGCAAATCCCAATTATTCATAGAGCATCCATCCCATAATTTTCAGGAAAGAACACAGGAATTTGGCAATTTTCAGAACCAGGGATTTTAAAAGAAAGCGCAGTAAGCACTATTTGCCAATGAAGTAAAAAAGGCATATTGAATTGAAAGAATCATATTATGTATCACAAATATAGTACTGAAATTGGTAAAAACAAAAATGTAGACAGGACACACATTATACATCAATAAGCACATCTACTTGAAGAATGAAGAAAGTAGAATAGACCATCACACACTTGATTCTTATTTCCTTCAACGTCAAAAGATAAGTCCGAGCATCTGGAATGTCTTGTGTTCGAGTTTCAATTGTGTATTGGATGCGTTGGGACTCCGAGAACAAGTCTGCCCTGCAGAACACGCAAGAAATTATAGGCATAACATAATTAAAACATATTAAAAAAATACAACAAATTTTTACAAGATTCTGGGAAGGCAATAAATTGAACAGAAAGATTCCGATAAAAACAATAAGGTAAAGCAGAATCTCACTTCTCTCTAATTGTTTTCAATACTTTTGCATATTGAGAAACAGCAGCTGGATCATCTGGATCAATGGTGATCTTCTCCTTCTTTAATATTCCTATGGCTGTCTCAAATTTGTTCTTAACCTCCAAAAAAATGTTCTTCAGCATCTCTTTCCCATTCAATAAGGAGCACATTGTCAGAAAGTGACACAAAGAGAGAAAAAATTATATTAAAGATCAAACTGCATATGTCTTTTTCCTTTTACGTAATGTCAACTCATGTTCGATGCATATGCAATTAGACAAACAACTAAGTCCCAGTGGGTTTACTCAATAAAGGCAATCTAAAATAAATAATACAACACTATTGGAGAACTCACCATCTCCCTTAAGGGCAGGAGGGGCAGGCTCTTTGGCAAAGTGACGAACCGGAATAGCATACTCCTTTTGTACAAGTATTTGACTACCATAGACCTATTAGAAGAGGAAAAAATAGGCACATGACCAAAAAGTCAGTAGCGAAATTGCCAAATTTATTGTTTTGCCACAAGAGATATGTGTGAAGACTGAAGACTGAAGAGTAGATCACAAAACCCATAACTTTTGAATTAATAAAATATTTATATATATTAACTAACTAGGATGCTTAAAGCATGGAAATATAAGTTTCAAACTGCCAAACAGATGTCGAGGGAAGAAAAAGAAAGGAAAGACATAAGTATTTTCATACTGATTTTTATGAAATTGAAGGTTGGATATTCATTTGAACAGCATATATATTATGCAACTAAATATGATTGGGAAGTGAAATACTGAGCTCCAAGACAGTTTTCTTTCTTTTTTTTTTTTGTGGGGTGACAATCCATTAAACCCACTATATTGACTGCTTCATCCAGCTCCACTGACCCACCCAAGTGCAAAATGTAACTGTCCAATCAATAGAATGAAGGAAAAAAGACCAACCTAGTAAAAGAAATTAATAAACGATACCTTAACCCTCCCAATCGAGTGAAAACCCATACAAGTTTCTCTCTTTTTTACATAATATATTTTCAATAATCAGATAGCGTTGGACATATAGTTAGACCGCTATAACGTTCTCCGTAACAAGCACTTCCCAATCATCATTTTCACCATGACCTCGCTGAGAAACTAACAATCATGTTTCTTCTACTCCATTTAGCAAATCCCAGAACTCCAAAGCAATGCAGATCCCGACAACAACTCGATCATAATAACTCTTAAGAACATTAAATGTAAAATATCGTAACAAGATAAAAAAGAATGGCATTTCCGGCAACAATCCCCAGCTCTTATCGGAGAACCACTCGAGGGAAAAACTGAAAATACGAAGCGAAATTGAGATAAATACACTCACCAGCTTGGATTTGGAAAAGAGACGAGAAGAGAGGGCCATGATCGGAGCTCGGTGTTTCTGAGCTTTGTCTCCCCCGCTTTAGAGCTTCTTTCCCTTTGATAATTAATAGCGATTAGGGGCGCAAATAGGGCCAACAGACATACGGCTAGCTTACTTTTTACTTGCATGCCCTATTTATCAAATAATTCAGTATTATGTTTTTAAAAAGAGTTTAATTTTGATCCACCGTCGGTGTAAAGTTTATTTATATTGTCACTTAATTATGTATTGTCAAATCATTAAAAGAGTTTGACTATCACAATAATTACTTAAAAAGTATAACTTTTTTAAGGATGTGTCAGCACATAATTGGATGACAGTGTAAAAAAACTTTATACTGACAATGAATTGAAATTAAATTCTTTTAAAAAAACTTATTTAGTTAAATAAGTTAAGGTCAAATCTTTAAAAAAACCTATTTAACCTAATAAGTCAGCCTATTTATTTATTATAATAACATTTAATTAAATTTTTATAATACTTGAATGAGTTTTTAGTTATATATTAATATAATTTATTTATTTTATATTCAATATATTAATTTTATTAAATATTATATATATTTAAAACTTATAAAATTTAAGTCTGTTGACTAAGTTAAAAACTTTTATACAATGTAAGCTTTTAAACAAACTTGTAAAATAGATTTTTAAACCAACCTAAATTTTTAAATTTTTATAAAAATGTCATATTAAGCCTAAATAAAAATTTATAATAGATAATAAATCAAGATTAAAGTTGTTTAAAAGAGGGCCAAATCTATTTAAAGTAACAGTGATATGTCTACCTATCACTATGTTCGTTCTTCTTCTTCAAAATCTATGCCTGTACGGATGTCATTTTTATGGAGCTTACCTTTTTTATTTTCCTTGTTTCTTTTTTTTTCCTCCTCCTAGTAAACAAAGTAGGGAATTTTTTTTTTAAAATACTTTATTAGACTTGTAAGAAATTGAGATGTGTGGATGGAATCAGTCCCTAATTAAGACTGAGTAATACCAGTTGAGAAATACTCACAAGCAGTTAAATTTAGTTTATTAAAATGAGAAAAAGTATTTGCATAAATGTGTTAAAAATAATATATGATAGTACTCATATTAAGTTAACTGACCGTCCAAAGAATAAAGAGAATTAAATAAAGAGGAACAATAAACACTTTTAAAACTTTAATTGAAGTTAAAACGATAATGGAATTGGTTCATTGATTTACATAATTTCATCCTAGATTCAGGGGTTGTGCCCGAAAAAACTACTCAAACAAAGAAAATTAAAAAATAATAATAATCATCCAGTTTTCTCATTTTAATAAAATATTAGTTAGTTTTTCTCTGATTTATCATGTTTTAATTATTTTTAATTAGGTTTGACCGAAAAGCGATTACCATGCTTAATTGGATTGACCGAGAGCTCAAATCACCAAATTTGAAGTTTAACTAACTGGTTGAACCAATCCCAATATTACAATTTTGCCTTTGCATTCATGTTAGCTATGTAAATAAAAAATAACATTGATACACATGTCATTAGACAACATCAATCAATGTCTGTTATTCAAGTTCTAATGTCACCTTATTAAGAAAAATCGGAGAAAATGTGTTCCCCCCCTAAAAAAAGGCTTTATATTGATCCTTGAATCAACCTCGTTTAAAAGTGCATTCCTTAAATCATGGTGGTAGAAAGTATTTGTAGAGAGAGAGAGAAAGAGGGAAAAAAAATAGAAGTTGTTCTCTTTTAAGGTTGCGGGCATTGAGATGGTAGGTTAGTGATATTTTTTCTTGTGATCCGAGAGCTCTTAGTCTGAGTTCTAAAAATGAGAAAAAGGCTTTGTCTAGGATGCTAAAGTAAGATATGATTAGTGAGGAGTTTCAAAAAGTTCATATGTGGTGGGGAAAGGCATCTATTTATAGGCATATTTCAAAGTCTTACTAACATGATTTTCAAAACCATACCAGGCCGGTCCGACAAGAATCGCCGATCATATTTTAAAAATCGCACTTTGAAAAATGGATATTCAAAAAAAAAATCGGTCCTCAATTAGTTGACTCGTGGAAACGGATCACGATTTTACTAGATGAACTGGTTCGAATTTTATTTTATCATACTAGTTTAAATTTAGAATTTTTTCACTCCACCTAATTGTTTGGTTTCCAATTTTGTTTTTTGTTTTTTTAAAAAAAGTGCTTTCAATTGTAGTGGAATTTAAAAAAAAAATAGAATTGAATGAGAGAATACGAAAAGGGTTTACTTTATAGTAATATATAGATTTAGTGAATAATTTAAAAAATTACAACCAAAAAAAAAATGTGAATGAATAGCATTGTCTTTTCGTATATATAAACGGTTTTTCAATAACAAATAATAATAATAATAAAAATGCTCCAGAAAATTAGAAGCACGCATACTTTGATACAGGAGCAAGCACACCCGAATCCGATTGAGAAGATGGGGGGAAGTGCTATGATTGAGCATTGAACTTACCAATAAACTGATGCAGGGTAACAGTTATAAACAGAAATAGTAATAACAGAAGCAAATTCAGTAATTTGTTCTTGGCAATTCATGTGAATGTAATTCTATTAGTTTAAAAGGTTTATATATAGTCCAAAGTATTGCTTGAAACAATCACACCAGTATCGTAACTATTGTCTATAAACATGATTTTACATTTCTGCAGCAAAGGATTTACCGCATCCACAGGTTTGTGTCGCATTAGGGTTCTTAAACGAGAAACCTCCCCCAATAAGAGCATCACTGTAATCCAATTGCATGCCATATATGAAGAGTAGGCTCTTAGGATCGCAAACTGCAATAACAGGTGGAGAAGTTAAATATGACAAGCAGTGGCTTGATGAAGACAAAACAAAATCAAAATTTTTTGTTCCATAAAAGAATTATAGAAATGAACTAATGAAACTAATTTCCAATTTAGGACAATCATGCGAGAATGCATTTGATTTTGATCATCATCACATTAAGAATATTCTAAGCATTGAATCTGAAAATGATCACCATCACTACAACTAAAAAAGTCTCTTCTTTCATGTCATTACCATGGCCTCAATCAGATTCCCCAAAACTGAGTGTTTATTCTATTTGCACTTTGCAGGCAATTGAAAATTATTTCATCAATGAAATTCTCACGTGTATATAGATGGAGAGACAACTTACATGAGTTGGTGGGTTGGTGCAATGCTGTTGGCAAATTAATAAAAACAGAAACATATTGGGAAAAGTCTCCTACATGATAATCAGCATATACACGCATCATTTTTGCTTTAACATAAAGCGAGATGAGGTTTGCTTCCTCATGAGAAAGTCTACACTAGTGTTCCTTCTTTCATTTACCAAATACAATAAGCTTAGTTACCGGAAGCAATCCAGTGCAGTTTAACCGCAGTTCAACGATAAGAGCAACAAAAACTCAGGCAAACAAAGCTTAAACAGAAGTTGACAAGATCATGTTGAGGACCAAGCTCTTAATTCAGTCTCAGATTTATATTTATTCTTACAGAACCAAAATAGAGCTAGCAGGTGACTGTGGCTTGCATTTCTTGAAAATATCATTGTGAAGAATTACACTTAGTTGATACATGAAGCACGAAGAATGGACATAACCTGTTGTGATAGATGGAACTTGAATCTAGGAAGTTAAGTTAATTCCTATAAGAGCAAATGTTTCATCCCAAATAAAATCCTAAGTTAAGGCCAATGGCCATGTAGTGGTACCCAGTCTTGGGTTTGATCCCCAATGAGTCTAATGCTCATAAATAGGCTTCCTTTCCCCCATGCCTTCACCAGATCTTAGGACCTCCATTTTAACCAAAAAGAACAAAAGACCACTATGTGTCTATGACCATTAAATAATGCTTCCTTTTTAAGTTTCAACCCACTTCTAGCACTCATAGAATCCATAAATGTAGGATTTTAGGTACAACGATATTTTGACATGCTAAAACCAGTTATGTATCCCCACATGGAACCAAAAACTCCAAAGGGGTAAAAACATATATTAGGAACTTCATCACTCCTATAAACCCTATTAATACCCTCCATCTATAAATTTGGAAGTGGTGCACAAACGTGTTTTATCTAGCCACATAGCTCAATTATTTAGGACATTAATTTGACACCATAAAAATTATGTTTTTACAATTTGAAAGCTGAAGTGCTACGGCAATCTTGATAAACCAACCTGAAAAACTGCAGATAATGGATGTAGCTAAAGCATGCCAAATATTTTAATCTCCACCCCCCCGCCCTCCCAAAAAAAAAAATTGATCTAAATTAATGATAAGGACCAGAATATAAAGACGTACCAATTACGAAACCATTGTATTCAATGATAGAGTCATCTGGCCTTGAATTAGCCTTGTAATCAAAATCCATTGTGTATGACATACCAGAGCACCCACCCTGTTTAACACCTATTCTTAAACATAAATCTTCATTGCGCTCAGTCCTCATCTTATTCAAGTGCTTCAGTGCATTATCTGTAAGTGAAATTGCAGGTGCGAGGCCCCCAGATGCTGGTGCAGCTGAAAGATAAGGGAGGAAAAATGAAAGTAGATTAAATAAGTGCAGACAGCCTAAAAAACAAATATTTCATATAGCACCCATTAACAAACATCAGCAAAATTCACTAGCTGAGTGCAGCACATGTCCTCTGATCAATGTTATTATTTAAAACCAGAGTGAATGAGGATAACAGAAAAGGTTGAGTTTTTTCTTGGATTTAATCATAGCACTCCAAAAAACCTGCTGAGATACTCCTTCAGGACATTGAAAACTTCAAAAACTAACAGACTGATCTAAATAATAAGTAACGAAGTTTGTTATCCATTACATAAACCTTAGTATAAACATGTAATGTCAATATTTCATCATTTTCCTTCCTTTGTTGGCATAAAATAATTGCTAAATGCTAAGAAGGGAACAAGAATGGAAGGATAAGAAATCTCTCTACTAGGTCAATATGCCCGAAAATGAAGCAAAAGTTTATAATGAAAGAGTTCTACAGTCTCATTGAAATACCTACAAAAGAAAATCCAATTAAAAATCACAGCTAACCATCAGAAAGAAACCTTGAAAACATCCCATCAAAGAGAAATTGCAAAGATAGATGTTCATTCTTGTTAAAATCTAGGATTCAACTCCAAAAAATATCCACCACAACACTGAAAAACTAGCAAATTTGGAAGCATCTTCCACCCTTTTCTACACCTCAAACCCTGAAACGAGAAAATTATAAGTCTTCTTGTGTGTATGGCCAACCCATATTTTGCCAAGTAAACAAAACAGCCCATTACATGTATTCCCAAAACAGGAGCAACCTGAGAATAGGTGACCATGAGCTCACAACTCTCGAAGGTCAAAGCACGTCAAAGTTGAACTTGAAATTGTTACATAACAGGTTCTCCTATTACATGGAAATGATTTGTTTGCAACGCTTTCCACATTTTCAAGAGCAAGCACCAAAATGGAAGAAATGAGACCCTTTTCTTAGAAATAGCTGTCATTTTCTGTAAAAGAAATAACTGAAAATCATATGAAGATGTATCATATTCTAAGAAAATCTTTCTCACGGAAACATTTCTTGGAAAACATTTTTCCACAATCATCATCAATCATGTTATTGTCGACCCAAGAGATGGCGTCAATGAGGTTATACTTAATTACTTACAACATGGCCATAAGCTTCATGAAGATAAAATACCTGCAGCAGATGAACAAAGCAAACTGGGACAAGCAAACGAAATATTGGGTTTAAAAGGAAGAACTCCAGGAATATTGGATTTCAAAGTAAACGGCTAACGAACAGCCATAAAAGGTTATCATTCACAATTGCAATAACAAATATTCGCCACCCAAAAAAATGAAATTTTGATATTGCTAGTTAAGGCATAAATTGAACCCCATCATCATAATATACAATATGCCATAGGGGGAGAGCGTGCAACACGCAAAATAAGAGCTGACAAGTAACAAGGGAAGAAAAAGCATACCCGGAACTGAAACTGATCGAATCGAGAAAGGTTTTCTGCGATTGAGATTTGACCGTGAAAATCGAAAAGTTACTGAATTTTGAAGAAGGGATATCGAGGGCGAGTCTCTGGGTTGACGAAGAACTTGGGGACAGTGCGTAGTAATTGCAGAGAAAGCCATTGGAGAGAACCCGAGTAAAAATTTCTTCGTAACTTCTATGTAAAGTTGTAAACAAACAAATGAAATGAGAAAAATATGTGACTCGGAATTCTGAATACGATAGATATTCTTCAAAAGGGAAATTTGGGAACGTTGGATTGTACGCTGGTGCTTTCCATGTATCTAGTTTAGATCATAAATAGATCCAACGGTCAGAATATATCCATCTGTTCTTTCATTTTTTCATGTATGCCACGAAGGGGAAAATACAAAAAGAAAAGTAAATAATTAGAGCATGTATGGATTTATTAAATTTTTAGAATAATCGTTTTTTAAATTAAAATGTATTATATTTAAAATTTATCTTATTTTTTTAAAGTGTATAAAATTAATTATAATTTAAGATTATTTTTTCATAACTAAAAATAACTTTTTTTAAAAAAGTTGTTATTTTAAGCTTTTAATTATTTAATTTTAGATTATTTCATAAGTTTTAAAAGAGAAATACATATTTGCTCTCAATCAAATAATTTTTTCAATCATTTCATATATTTTTAGGTAATTTAATATAAAAAAATAATTTTTTTATACAATCTAAACAAAAAATTTTATCATAAAATGGATTATGAATTAACATATCAAAACATAAATTAATTTTCTCATAATTGATTTTTTTTAAAATCAATTATTCACATAATCAATTTTTAACATAATATTTTTTCACAACTAATCCAAACACGTACTTAGTGTTATTTATACAAATGAGTGATTGATAGATAATTTTTTTTGGATTTAATTTTAATTTACTGTTAGTGTAAAATTTCCTTACATTATCATTCAATCATGTACTGACACATCATTAAGAATATTATACTTTTCAAGTAGTTATTATAATAGTCAAACTATTTTAATGAGTTTACAATACATGATTGGATAATAGTGAAAAAAAAAACTTTACACTGATAATAGATCAAAATTAAACTTTTCTTTTTTACAAATTGATAGATAAATTAAGAATGAGGAAACAAAATCTTAGTGAGAGAAAATAAGAACTTATTGTTCAAAAATGAATTATTTCTTTATTTCTTTATTTGTAATCAACTTTTTAATTAATATTTTAATTAAATTGAAGTAAATGATGGTGTTTTTGAAAGTTATAGGGGGAAATGAAGATTAAATTACTTATATTTTTACTTATTTATTACTACTTTATTAGAAATTTTCACACACTAATTTTGCACTCATTACCAAAAAATAAATAATTTTGCAAAACTGTACCACGTCTGTTTGAGGTGAAACGACATAATTAGAGTAATATCTTGTTTGAATGACAAGCAAAATCATCTTGTCTTTTTGGAACGGCTCAAACCCATGTTCGGCCAAAAGTAATAATTTGATTAATTATTACCATCTGAGAAATAATATTATAACTTTGTCCTCACTTAAATTATTTAAATAATTTTTAAATTAATTTAATTTTAGTAATTTATATAATACTTAAGATTAATTTTACTTAGAACTATTTAAATAAAACACATGTTTACAAAATTATTTTCAGCAAACAATTCCAATTTCCAAACTTGAAATTTATTATTTTAAAATATTTTTTATCAATTATCTAAGAATAGATTTTGTGTGAAAGTTTAAAAAATATTTCCAAACACAGTGTTGTTCTGACCGAAAATTTAAAATTAAAATTTCGTATACCAGGAGCTTTGATTATCTTTTATTTATTTATTAAAAAGATGAACGCTAGCTAATTAAAAAAAATGATAATATTCCAAAGAAGGACAAAATAATTCATTTTGATTAAAATACATTCATCCTCGAACGCCCAACTTCAGCATTGCACTACAACCACTTCATTGTTTTGTTCCAGAAACAGTTTCATATATTACCGGGAAAAAACTGCAAAACATGAACAGAACAATATTAGCGGCTTACAGGAATTGGATAGCAAAAACTCTAGCATTTGTTAAGCATAACAAGCTCATTATCATAATAGATCGTAAGAGGTAAGAACGTTGAATTTAAAGATAATTTAGGAAGTACAAACACTTTAAAATAATTGTCATATGTTGGATACTTATCAAACACCTTTCAATACTTCTAGCGAACCTAGCTTACATGCTTCCATTTTTTTTTTGAATTTTTATATTAATATGGGTGAAATATCACAATAATTAAATAAATAATAGTATTTTATTGTGTCTAAAATAACTAATGTTAACTTTTAAAACATTGATATTTTTATTTTAATTTAAGATTTGTGTTTTTATGTTAATTTATATGTTGTATATTAACTATGTCATGTCCTCTAAATTTTAAAATTTATAGTATTTTCATATCAGTGTTGTGTCGTATCCGTACTTCTGTGCTTCATATAAGATAATTAAGTGGTCTTAGGAAAATGAGAAATATCAGTAGGCAATTATAGGCATGCTGATTCTTATATGTCTTGTTCATGTTAATTTTCTACTGCAATTTTAGCAACACATTAAAATGTCTCTTTAACATTGTATCCCTCTCTTTAGCAAAGTTCTCAAAGTAAGGAATGTTTCTGTAAGAAGCACACCAGTCCCTAGCTTTCTTCTCAGCAACATGCGACAGCTAGCAAGGCCTAATTGTAAGGCTTTAGATCATGGTAGTTAGAATCGTATGAATCTCGATATGATTCATATGATTCTATGTGAAACAAGCTCCTAGCGATATAGGTCGCATGTGAGAATTAGATTCTCACCGGAATCGCAGAGGAATTGTCGGAATCACAATTCTTGTTTGTATCGTGCGATTCTAGTTCGTATCGTGTAATTCTGCAGAAACCAGGTCGTGCGTGAAAACGGGTCGGGTTTTGCACGACCCAATTTGAAAAAAAAAACCTTTTTTGTTTTATTTCCATTTTTTTAACAAACCTAGGGGAAAGTGCCAAAAGTTTCCCCCTTCTTACAAGTGAGAAATATACCTGTTATTGGCCCCCACCTGTGCTTTTGTTCCCATTTTCATATTTGCTTAGCTTTGGGTGGTCTGCTACTTTTGCTTCATATGCACCCTTGGGATTTGGCTGGATTTAGGTGGTCTCCACTCTCCACTGTTTCAGATTCCTTGTCCCCTTTTGGCTATTAGGTTTGGGTTGTCTCCCATTCTTTACTGGTAAGATTCCCTTTGTCCCCTACAATCTTGTAATTTTTGTTGTCTCTTCTCTGCTTGGTTGGCTATTGCTGTTGTGCTGTCACTGCTATGTATAATAGGTAATATAAAAAAAAATGATATTACATGGAGGCATTGTGAAAGCATTCGTCCACATAGGCTCTTGGTTAAATGCAAGTATTGTTCACATACATGTTGGGGTAGTGTTGCAAGAATGAAACATCATCTTGCTGGAACAAAGGAGAATGTTAGTGCATGTACTAGTGTACTGGATGAAATTAAAGAAATTTTTTTTAAGATATTAGAAGATAAAGAAAAGGAAAAAGATACCCTTGATTGTTTTGAAGAGGTATGAACATAAGATTCTAGTGAAAACAAAGGAACTATGGACTCATTTATTACTAAGGGAAAGGAAGGAACATCAAAAAAATGTCAAACAAAAGACAATGAATGAAATGCTAAAAGATAGAGAGTTGGTGATTCAAGATATTTGTAAATGCATATATGGCAATGCTTTACCATTTAATTTGGTAAGAAGTCCATTGTTTATTCAAATGTTGAAATCAGTTGGTGAACATGGTAGGGGTTTGAAACCTCTTACTTATCATGAAGTGAGAGTTTCTTACTTAAAGAAAGCAGTTGATAAAATCCAATAAAGTTTAGGGAAATACAATAGTGAATGGGAGAAATTGGGTTGTACTTTGATGTGTGATGGCTAGACCGATGAAAAAGGGATGTCACTTACTAATTTTCTAGTTAACAGTCCAAGTGGGATAGTTTTCCTAAAATCTGTGGGCACTAGTGATGTGATCAAGGATGCAACACAAATGTTCACTTTGTTGGACAACATGGTAGAAGAAATTGGAGAGGATAATGTGGTCTAAGTTGTGACAAATGGTGCCTCTAATCTTGTGGTAGCATGGAGGATGTTAGAATAGAAAAGAACAAAATTATTTTGGTCTCCTTATGCAGCTCATTACCTTGATCTAGTCCTTAAGGACATTGGGCAACTTCTAGTATTCTATAATACTATTACAAATGCAAATAAAATCACAACTTTCATATATAGGCATACATAGGCCCTTAACTTGTATAGAAAGCATTCCAAAGGAAGGGAATTAGCTAGACTAACAGTGACAAGGTTTGCAACTGCTTATCTCACATTAAATTGCATAATGCAGCAAAAGAATGCTCTATGATCTATGTATGCTTTAGAGGAATGGGCTACTAGTTCTTATGCTAGTAAAAGTAAGGCTAAGCAAGTGATGGACATTGTCTTGGGTGATACTAGATTTTGGAAATCCATCCAATATTGCTTGAAGTGTGTGATTCCACTTGTGAAAGTATTAAGGCTTGTAGATGGTGACTCAAAACCATCCATGCCATATATTTATGAAGCAATTGATAAAGCTAAAGAGCAAATAGCTGAAAGAATTTCAAAAGAAAAAGTCAAAGTACAAAAAAGTGTGGAAGATTATTGATACTCGTTGAAATTTATAATTGCATAGGCCCCTCCATGCAGCTGCCTACTATCTTAATCCTAAGTAAATATTGTCAATCTTTAAGTTTTAAATATTAAGTTAAGTGCATGTTAAAAAATTAATAATTATTTATGTCTTGTTTTATACTTTTATTAGGTTCCATTATGACAAAGGCTTCAATGCAGATAGCGAAATTTTATTTGGTTTATATGAAACCATTAAGAGAATGGTTCCAGATAGAAGGACAAGATTTTCAATTGATCAACAACTTGAGAAATTTAAGGCAGCCAAGGGGCTTTTTAAAATAAATATGGCAATAGAAACTAGGGACAAAAAGCAACCTAGTAATTTTGACACTGATTTTCAGAATTTTAATTTTTAATCCTAAAGTAATAACTTACTAAGTGGTAAGTTACCAACTAGATTTTATGCTTACTTTTGTTTCAATAGTTCTTTGGTGGGAAAGTTATGCTGGAGAGGGTAAGGAATTACAAAAGCTAGCCATGAGAATTATGAGTCTCACATGTAGTGCTACAAAATGTAAAAGAAATTGGAGCACATTTGACTAAATGCATACTAAGAGAAGAAACTGCTTGGAGCAACAAAGGTTAAATGCACTTGTGTTTGTTAAGTATAATCTTCAACTTGAGATGAGACAAAAGTGTAGAGAAGAGAATGGAGATACTTATGATCTTATACGCTTATCAGATATTGAATCTGATGATGAATGAATTACTGAAAAAGAAAATCCATGCCTACCATTAGAAGTTTCATGGATAGATATACATGAATGCTTCACTTTTGAGGAAGAAGCTCGAAGCAAGAAAAGGAAGAGAGGTACAATTTCCTTAAAAGAGTCTAGAATTTAGAGTTCAAATATAAAGTTCATAATTAGAGGTTAATTTAAATATTTACTATCATATGACTCATATCATGCTTATTAAGCGTTTTTTTTATAGGTCTAAGAAACTTAAATTCCAAAACCAATAATAAGGGAAAATCCATAATACGACTTGATAATGAGATTGAAGAAATTGTTGAAGATAGGGAGGAAGAGGGAGAGCTTTTGATATTTGAGGATGAGGATGAACTAAGCAACATTGATCTTGAAGATGATGATCATTGATTAGACTATATTAGAAAATTCAAAATAGTGATATGCTTTGTTTTTTTACTTTTTGGGATAAAGAAAACTTATGTAATCACTGTATTAGATTCAAATTATTGATCTTTTGGTCTTTTAAATATATGACTTGAATCTTTATTTACTTTGAAGCTTAAATTTCATTATTTGACTTTAAAAGTTTAATATTGATGTTATGTTTAATAATTTAACTTTTATACTATGTTTAATAAATGATCATCGTGAATCTCAATTCACAATATGTTTTGATTCATGATTTGAAAAATAAGTTTTTCGATTCACAATTCGATTTTTAATTTGATAACCATGCTTTAGATAGCTTGCATTAAGAGGTTCAAATATCTGCATTGTCACTGTAAAAAAAAATAAGTACATAAAGTTCATTTATTTCCATACCATTCGACTGTTTCTACTGTATATCTACCTTGTTTCCAAGTAATACAATGGGAAATGCTTTACGATCGTTCAGATCTACCTGAGGTCAAACACCAAAGTATAAAGAGATCATATGAGGAACAATTTCACGTGATTATCAGATATATATTTACGGGTTACTCAAATCAGTTTAGTCTACTACTCTACTCTAAATTATCTTTACTTCCTACATGAAGGAATAAATAAGCAAGAGCAGTCCTATAACCACAATGTTTACTCAGTTTGGATTAGGACAAAGAAAGATTTGGCCAGGAAGGCAAATTTGGGCAGGAAAAGAAATAGAAATAAAACTATATGCCATAACCATCGTCACAGAGGATGACCTTAAGCAACGTTCTCTTTTTGTGGGAAATGTCCATTATAGACCGAAAAGCTTTCAAAATTAGCAAAAGCAGAACAGGTATTTTTTATTTTATTTTTTTAAATAATTATATTCTCGTAATAAATTAACTTAATAATATTTTTAATTACTTAAAGAAATAAGTATTAAATATTTTTTTGAGTTCTTAAGATATTAAACAATACTATTTTTTCATTTAATATTTTTTATTTATTTTAAGTAATTAGGATGATGTATTAAGATGATATAACATTACTCTTTTTTTTTGTCTGGCTAACTAATGCCCTAAGAATATTATTTAACAATTATTTAATAACCATCAATAAATGTTTCAACTTATTAAATAAAGAAAATATTAAATAATTTAAATTTTTTAAAATATTAAATGTTTTACTTTCACATTTAATATTTAATATTTTTTATTTCTTAACCAATATTTTAAAGACATTCATTAGCAAATGTCTTTCTTTTTTTTCCTTCTGTTTTGTAATTAGTGGAAAGAATAGGAAAGTTGTTGGGAAAGACTGAAACAATGGCAGTCGCAATGGTAATAGCACTGATAAACAAAGGTTTTTAGGGGAAAGGGATGTGCATTTTGAGGTTGCTCTTAGATTCTTTTTTGTTGGTATCTCTTTTGGGTAGGTTTTTGTTAACTAGTGGGCACTGTAGGTAACACTGCTTAAAAATTATTTAATAAAAATTTTAATTATTAAATAAAAAATATTAAATACTTTTAAAATTTTAAGATATTAAATATTTTACTTTTATATTAAATATTTTTTATTTTAATTTATTAAAGTCAGTATGCTTTAGAAGAAAGTTTTTCCTTCTCATAAAAGTTACCTTGAATGTTGTGTCGTTCTCCGTTTAAAATAATTTAAACCAAACATGCTAAATATCTTGTAGTACTAATTAATAAATGCCTTTTGGATAATTGCTTTTTACCCTTTTCCTGCATTTGAATGATGCAGGTGAGAACACGTGAGCTTTGTCAACCAAAACCAACGTTCTAGCTTGATAAACCTCAGCAGAATTGAACTTTGGATATACGATCTTGCCTCTTAGTTTGATCTAAATCTGTTCGGCTCTAAAAGCAGTTTGACTGTTGGACAGTTGATAAATGCTTTTCAATCCAGCTCTAATCTTTTTTTTTTGGGTTTGAATGACGGATATCTTTAAATTTTTAAAGTATAAAATTAATTTTATTTAAGTTTAAAAGTGTAATAATTATGAGTCTTTTGAATAATAACAATTTTAATAATTGAACTTTTAACATAACACTTAAATTAGAGTCACTTACTATTTCAATCAATCGTTTATTAATAGTTTAGCTCTAATCTACCTTGACATACTTTGTAATGAAGTGGTGGTTGTATTTGAATTTAATTATCTCTATTAGAATTAATTTTAAGGAAAACTATTAAAATTATAATTTAAGTGATTAATTAGTCTCTTTTCATTCCACATGATTATGCCACATATTTTTGTATAATTTCTTTTATTTTCAATATAACTATATCTTTCAATTAAATATTGATAACTCCATTAAAAAACTAACTATTAGTAGAAAAGTTATTACCAATTAAAACATTTATTTTTTTCTTAGTTGTTTTTTTTATTAGATGACAAGATTAGAGACAGAAAAAGAAAATAAAAAAATTTAAATCCATAAAAGCATGGTATTAAGTAAGGAGTTAATGTTAATTTTTTTTGCACATACTCTTAAATAAAAGCTTCAACTCATACATACCTTGATTACTTAGGTTTAAAATTTTAGCTAATACCTTTGGGAATTAATTCCTCTAAATGCACTAAGGTTCCGTTTGGATAAATAACTTTTATAAGTATTTATTAGAGTAAAGCTTATTTAATAAGCTTTACTGTCATAAGCGTTGTCTAAAATAAGCTAAATAATGTTTGGATAAATATTTATGAAACACTTTTTATAAACCCTTTGGAATAAATATCAAACATTTGAGGAATATGTTATGAATTGTGTCAATCCCTTAAGGTTTATTTTGTCAAAAATTATTATAAAAACAAATAGTACATAAGGTATTTTTAGCTTTCACAAAAACTTATTTTTATAAGCTTAAATTTTTAGCATATGAAAATAAGCTTAAAACAACTGATAGAGGTTTCATAAGTTATTTTAATAAGCTCATTCAAATAAAACAACACATACTTCATAAACGCTTATGATAGTAGATAAACTCAAATAAGTTACATATAAGCCTATTTAAACAGGGTTTAAGCCAATGTGGGATACTCCTTTAAAATCACTCAAGAAAAAACTTATTCTCAATTGATGCTATATATATATATATATATATATATATATATAAACCTTTAACTCATTTATCCATATCATACGTGTAAATATGCTAAAAAAAGTTTAAAGTGATAAATTATTTACACCTTAATTTTAATCAAAATTCACTTTTAGAACAAAATAATTATTTTAAGCAAGAGAACTAAAATAATCATTGAGAACACTTGTTTTAAAACAAAACAAAATAAGAAAAGCATAGTGATATAGTCTAGCTATTTTCATTTTATTTTACTATAAAGGAAGTTTGGAAAAAGTTAATTAAGTGGCAAAAAAAAACATTGGAGATGAAAGTGGCAATTTCTTTCGTGTCTAACTGCTGTTTGAATACAATTTTTCATATTCACCACAAAGAACTTTCTAACTAACCTAGTTGTCATTTTTTTGGGGGTCATATTTCAGCCAAAATTCACAACACACGAGAATGACCCCCAAACAGTTGGGCCATATTATATTAGGCGTGTTATGTTAGAATATTTTTCTTTCTGAAACGATACTTAAGTGAAGCTGATTGATTATTTTGTCATTTTTATGTGTTACTATTGCCAAATTGAGAAGGTGCGGTGAAGCACCCTTGATGTGATTGATTATGATGTTAAGCAATAAGCAGCATCCATTGGGTTAGGTTTTCTACTTTTCTGCTAAAACACCACCGAACTTAATCCAAAGGGAAGGGAGTGACTAAAATATTAATCAATTACAAAAAAAAGAAAGGGACTTTGTGCAAAAGTGGCGACCAAGATGGCGTGCAAAATCCGACTAGTATTGGGCTGCATGCACCTAATCTCTTTATATTCGCCATTACTGTCTCCCACGCCACAATGTAAACTGTCTCCATGTCTTCTCTGAAATCAGAAGCGCGTAGTCTTCAGCCACCCAAGCAAGAGAGACTTCGCTTCTTAATTAGTAACACTAAAATATATATATATATATATATATATATATATATATGTGTGTGTGTGATTATTTATAAATTCTTTGCATACTCCAGCCACAATTTTTTTTGAATGATTTAAAATTTACATAATTTCTTAATATCATTGTGAAATTCCGGGTAGTTATACATCGTACTCAAGCTCCGCTCTTTCTCAAATACTCACATTCTTTGTAAGGTGATATACCTACACATCCTTTAATTTTTCTTAAAAACTAACACTCTTGTGCTAGTGGAATCATTAGATCATTCGCTCGTATCACTAATTTGATAGATTATTAGAATTCTGATAATTTTACATATGGATATAAGTTTTTGCCAAAAAATACTAATGTGATTGACATTAGTCTTCCTTGTATATCACTAATGACTCATAATAAATAGAGGGTTAATTTTATATAAAAAAATTCTTTAAAAGACAAAAAGAAATAAAATATACAAAGTTATTAAATTAATGTAGATTTATGTAAAAAATAATAATGTAATACTATATAGATTTAAAATTAATTTAATAATATATAAATAGTATAAATTATATATACTAATTAAATATTATTTATACATCTTATTAATCTGAGACTGTGAGGGCTTGCTTGCTGAGATTGACCAGATATTGTCGTGTATAAGTGAAATTTCTTAGCTGTTTACAGTCTTTGATGTAATAAATACGTACATAGTACATTTTGGACATAGCTAGATTTCCCCTGTGTAGTCAATGTTCGTATCATTTGAGCTCTTTCCTTGTTACTTTCACCCATATCATGTAAGTGAAGTTTCTCTGCTATTTACAGGCTCTGATGTCACATAAGATATTTCGTACATAGCAAGACTAATCATATCAGGTCAACCAAAAGCAAGAAGTAGGGATTACTGCGATAGAATTTTTTTTTGAAGTGCAGTACTTAATTGTTAAATATTTATTATAATTTTAATTATATTTAATAAATATTTATTATTCTTTTCAAAAAAATTTTTATTATTAAATTAATTAATAATTAATAATTTATTTTAAATAACGTATTTATAAAAATATCTAACAACTTTTAATAATATTTATATTAACTTATATTTAGACACTCACTATTATATCAATTATTAAATAATAATAATCATACTATAACTTTTTCAAAATATTTAAATAATTTGTACAAGTATTTTTTTTCTTTCAAAAACAAATTGTTGTTTGGATAAGTTTTTTTTAATAAAAAAATATTTTTTTAAAGTACTTCTTATAATTTTAGTATGTTTGGATAATTTTTTAAAAAAAATATAAAAAACTAAAAAAAGCTCTAAACTGTGTCCTTTTTAGTTAAAATTTTAAACTTATGAATTTTTTTTTTAAGATATAAAGTTGTTTAGAGATATTTTTTGACAAAAAGTATCCTTAATTAATTTTAAAAATAACATTCATTATCCCTCATATTTTTAAACTCTATCAATATCTTATTTTCTTGTAAGTATCTATTTAGAGTATGTTTGGGAAAGATTAATTCTTTTCTAAAATAGCTTTTTTTTGAAAAAAAAATTGTTTTATGTAAAATCTATCTTGTTTGTTTAAAGTGTGTAAAATTGATTATAAGTTAAGATTATTTTTCTATAACTAAAAATGCTTTTTTAAAAATATGTTATTTTAAGTTTTTAATTATTTGATTTCAGATTATTTCAAAAATTTTAAGAAAGAAATACCTATTTGCTCTTAATCAAATAACTTTTTGAATTATTTCATACATTTTTTGGTAATTTAATACATAAAAGTAATTTTTTTATACAATCCAAACAAAACTCTTTATCATAAAATCGATTATGAATTAACATATCCAAACATAAATTAATTTTCTCATAATCGATTTTCTTGAAAATCAATTATACACATAATCGATTTTTCACATAATTTTTTTTTCACAGCTAATCCAAATACACACTTATTCTTTGGTGCTACAAAGTTGCACACCTTACCTTACCATCTTTTCTTTTTTCCTTTTGTTAGCTTGTGAAGGCAAGATGGGATTATTAGAATACTAAAATATTTTCAATAATGTGAGAAAAAAATACAAGTTGGTAATAGGCTCTACAAGCATTTTAGAAAAGATGAATGAAAGAATCTTAAAAAAATAATTACAGAGGTCAACACTCTCGTACGTGCATAAACAATTAAGAAATATATAAAACAGTCTAAAATTTATCTTTTAACTTATGAAATAAGCTTGTGAGAAATGAAATTGGTCTTTGATATTTGTCATTTTAAATAATTTTATCATTAAAAATTATTTTTATAGTTTTCATCTAAACAACAATACAACAATAAAATTTAAAAAAAAATACTTTTTTGAATATTACATCTAAATATAAAATAACATTTAATTTTATAATTTTTTAAAAATAATTATATTTTTTGAACGCTCGTCTAAACGAACTCAAAAGCTTAAAGCAATGTTAGCTATTGCGTCTACGCATTGCAGGATCTATTTGCCATTATATAGCCGCGGGCCCCATCGTCCTGAATATAATGATTCGTGGGCTATTTGAAACTATTTCAAAGTATGGTAGTTTTTGACATTTTTTGTTTTGTTTTTTTGCATAGCAACTTGTGCTAGTTTATTTTGTGCAACTCGTAGTTTTTATATCTTATTATATATCAATTTTAATTTTAGATAACTTTTTAATGTAAATATCTCATTATATACAAATTTTAAAAATTTAGATAGTTATTTAATAATTACATTGATACTATTGAATAATTAAATATTATTTAATAATATATATATATATTAATTTATATTTATAATTTAACAAAATCATTTGGTGTAATGACAAATATGATGATATGTATCATTGTTATATGAGTTTGGACCCCTTTGGTTTACTTTTAAGATAGAGAAATGAAAACTAAAAAAAAAGTTGTTTAGCCACAACTTTTATTAAAATCACAGCTAAACATCACCGTGTGATCTGAATTGACACAAATGTTACGTATGTAAAAAAGAAAAAAATAGTGTTGTAAAATCTACCCAATTTTGAAAAATAATTTCTACTTATGTCATAATTTTTTTTAACTTTTATATATAAATATCTTTTATAAAAATGATAAGAATTATATATTTTTTTTAGAAAAAATTACAATTTTTTTCATAAAATACTAAAATTTATAACTTGCTTTCCAAATATTGAAATCCCTTCGATAATTAATGTACTTATATATTAGCGTTGTAGGTTTTGATAAATAAAAAAACAAAATTTACTAGAGTAGCGCAGTTTTATTTTATTTATAAACAGATTTTAATATAAAATATTTTTAAATTTATATTAATGTAAGGATTTTTTTTACTTAAATAATTTAATTTATTTATAAATTATACAGTATGTGATATATACTAATTTATAAATCTTATCACTTTTATATAATTTTTACGTAACTCATTTATAAATTTATTTCAATATTTTAGGAGATATTCTATCTTAATTTTTTATTTCTTTAAATAAAAAATTGATTATATTGGTATTTTACATTGGAATCTGTAAATTAAAGTACATTATTTTATTTAAAATTTACTTAAATTATACTTACTATATTCTCTTATTTTAGAATTAAACTCACCTCTTATTTTGATTCTTCACTTTTTTAAAAGGTTGTGTATAAGAATATATTTGTAAGAAAATATTTAAATAAACTATATTTATTGAATAAGGATTTAATTAAAAGAAGGATCACTGTAAATCTTAAAACAAGAGGGAAGATATGTATAATTTAAATAAACCGCGAGTAACATCGGACAAAATGCTAATTTTATTATCAATCAACCAAAGGTAGCTAACTCTCTTCTCATCGAGTCATCTTTAACAAAAGTGAGAATCTAGCTTAACACTTTTTGAACACCACAGCAGGGAACCTTTTTTTAAAAGAAATAAATGTAAAATATAACAATGGCATTTCGTTCTTCTTCTTCTTCATTTTTCTTTTAACAAATATTTTAAGTTCTAACAACCCAAGAAATCATTAAAAATGATAAAAGAGCGGGGGGAAAAGAAGCGCGAACTGAACTTTTAATTTTAATAATACCGAAAGCAAAAACGACCTTATCTTGAACATAAAGATGAGAATAAAGTGCGTTAGTATATTCACCTTGTACTATATATATATTAAAGAATGACTAATGACCTTTGGTTTAGTATACCCAATCTTAAAGTTGGGAGGTCTTATATAGAAATATTTGAAGTTTATCTGTTTTATGGTGTGTATTGTTTCATTTATATATTTGGCTTTGTGATAATTTCTTTACACCAGGTTTTTTAAATATTTCACATTGAGATAAAAATTATCTATGACAGAAAAAAATTGGTATTCTAAGGTCTAGACAGATAAATTCTTTGATATATACAAAACGGAACGTAAAGGTGTGCACATTGTGAATTTTAACTGTTTTGAGGGTGTATGTTGAAGTCTCACAAATATAGTATAGAATATAAATTTATCTAAAACCTTCTGAAATACAATCCTAACAATGGATTTCCTATTGTCATGCAATTTTTGCGTGCTCACGCCTCATATTTTTGTGTTATATCAAAATAGGTATTTGATATAATTCACAGAAAAAAAAAATCTTAATATATAATAAGATGTTTCAGTATTTTGTATGCTTGTTTTGAAATTTCAGCATGAAAGATATTTAAAAATCAAAACTTTCTACATACTTAAATATCTCAGACGTATTTAAATTAATTTTAATTATTACAGCAAATATGTCATCTTAAATATTAAAATAGTTGACATTATACTGCGCGAGGTATGTTATAATACGAGAACACTTCACCTATATGAGTGAAAATAGCACCTTTGGTAAGTGGAGGTGGATCTAATTCTATTGACAACAATTGCATAATTTGAATTTAAATTTGGGATCCTTTGTTGGTAGGTGATTTATAATTTCATTATAAATTCTCGATGAAGTTGGTGGTTTGTCCTAACTTTAGAATGAGAAAAACCTCTCCTTATTCTAAATTTTTTTCCACCACAAAAAAAAAAGACCCAGCTTTGTAAACGGGGTTTTCCTAACATAGATGTAAATAATTGGTGCATTGATACATCATTTAATATAAATAATTGATTAATAATAATAAAATAATCATAATAATATAAGGGTTAAAAATTGATAGATAAATGGATTCAAAAGGTTAAAATTATTTTGTAAAAAAGTTCTCAAATTTTATTTATTTTTTATATTGTGAAACTTTTATTTAGTCCCTCTAGGGATATATTTATTTTATTTTATACTCCGTTGGTTTTTTATGTGGTGTTTGTTGGATTTGTATATTTTGATATAAGTTTTTCATTTGATCATTTTATAAGAAAAGAATCACGGTTAATCTAAAGTATTTATGTTTATTTTTATCCTTATAATCTTGTAATATAAAATACTCGCATGAGAAGATCTAAATTTAGTGTATATTAGTATTTTTCTAACATATAATGATGCTCCTCTCTCTTACACACACATAACCATAGCACATGTGGTCTGTAGCATGTCATTGGGCAAGACAATAAAATTAAAAAGAACTCTAGTTTTCTTATTTTTGATAAATTCAAAACTCAATTTTTAATTTTTAATTTTTAAGGCAAGAATTTTAATTTTGTAAAGTCATATATTTTTACTCTTTAGGCCTTTACAGGACTCCAAATCGGGTTAAAAGATAAATAAAATTTGTTAAAGGTGTATGAAATAATTTAAAAATACTTTACGGATTACAACATACAATACAAATTTTGTTAAAAAGCCCCTTACAAGATTCATAGTCTCAAAAAGGGAAAAATAAAAATAAGTAAGAAAGTTAAAAATTTTAAATTATCTCTTAAGATTTAAAAATTATTGAAAAAAACCCATTCATAATCCCAAAAGGGGAAAATAAAAATAAGTAAAAAATTTAAAAATTGTAAATTATCTCTTAAATTTTAAAATTTATTTAAAAAAACCCTTATGAGATTCATAGTTCTAAAAAAGGTAAAATAAACAAGTTAAAAATTGTAAATTATCTCTTAAATTTAAAAATTATTAAGAAAAACTCGAATTCATCGTTCGAAAAGGAGCAAAATAAAAATAAGTAAAAAATTTAAAAATTTTAAATTCTCTTTTAAAATATAAAATTTATTAAAAAAAACTCTTATCCCAAAATAAAAATAAGTAAACAATTTAAAAATTAAAAATTATATCATAAATTTTAAAATTATTTAAAAAAAACCCCTACGAGATTCATAATGCCAAAACAGGCAAAAAAAAGGTAAAAAAGTTATAAATTATAAAACATCTCTTAAATTTAAAAAATTATTAAAAAAAACCCTTACAGGATTCATAGTCTCAAAATGGGCAAAAAACAAAATAAAAATTGTAAATTGTAAATTATCTCTTAAGTTTTAGAAATTATTAAAAAAATCCTTTATGAGATTCATGGTCCCAAACGGGACAAAGTAAATTATCTCTTAAAATTTAAAATTTTTTAAAAAAAACTCTTACAAGATTCATAATGCTAAAATAAAAATAAATAAAAAAGTTAAAAATTGTAAGCTATCTCTTAAAATTTAAAAATTATAAAAAAAACCCTTAGGGGATTCATAGACCCAAAAGGGGCATAATAAAAATAAATAAAAAAATTAAAAATTGTAAATTATCTCTCATGGGAAAGGGCTAAATGTAAAATTTAAAAATTATTTAAAATTTTATAAAAGGCTCGAATGCAAATGAGATTAGTAGTCATCATAAGGTTTAAAAGCTAAAATTAAAATTAAAAATTATTTAAATTAGGTGAAAGACCCATAAAATTAAAAATTGGACCAATAAAGCTATGAAAATATTATAAATTTGCAAGAATACAATATTTTAATCTAAATTTTATTAATATAGCAGAAATTTACTAAAAAAATCCAAAAACATATATAACCTAGTGCACCAAATAAATATATAAAAATAAATTAAAAATTTGTGATTGATATTCCACATTAATAATATTTGAAAAAAATAAAATCTATAGAGCTAAATTTATAAACAAATATAAAAAGAAAGTTGTAGATAACAAAAATAAATTAACATTCATAAGTCAGTTTGGAGGAAGTCCAAACAATTGAAAATAATTAGATAATGAAATATATAAAAAACCATACATATAAAAAATTTAATATAAAAACTAAATATAAAATTACATATGAAAACTAAAACGTCTAAAACTATAACTAAAAGGCATGTTTTTGATTTTGTAAAATTAAAACTAGAATGCGTGTTTTTGATTTTGCGTTTATGAACCTAACAAGGACTAAAATATAAAAATAAATAAATAAAAATTTAAAAACAATTAAGTCAAAATAACACTTTTTACCTCTTGTGACCGATTATAACAGGTGAATTTTAAAAAATATTGATAAAAAATTCTTCTCAGGTACACATTAGAAGACTCCTTGAAAACGCCCCCTTAAACTAAAACTAAGAGCATCCATTATATATATATAGAAGAGCCTTTTAAAATATTGCAAAAGGAGTGTGAGATTGCTGAATAACAGGAATACAGAGGTAAAATATATCAGTGGCTCGCAGAAGTTGCCTTGAGATACCCACTTGTAGCTAGCAGCCACGACCCACGGGCCACTAGTGCTGTTGTTGTCATGGATAACTAGCAATCATATATTTGATTTGAGACAATGAAACCAAAGTGCCAATGGTAAATACGATGTATATAATGTTGGACTAACACCACCACCCACAATATGCATCGGCATTGCTATTAAAAAAACAACAAATACTTTGGTGGCCCCAATTCTCTTCTTAATTATTTTGAAATTAAATTTTAAGAGTTATATAATATTTTAATTATATTTAAATGAGTAATATAAAATTTTATTAAATATTCATGTAAATTTTTTTAAAATTTTAAAAAATTATAAAATATTTTGATCATATTTAAAAAAATCATATATAATTTTCTTAAGTATTAACGTAAAACTTTTAAATTTTTTTAAGGGCGTGCTCCCCTAACTCATCAAAACGATCCGTCTGTGCCCCTGTTGCAAAACCAAAATAATATCACCTCCCACTACGTCGTCATTACAATGACGTTGCTTCACGTCCCAGATGCCGACTTGTTGACACGTGGTTAAGTGAGGAACCTTCAGTGCATCCCTCAGGAAGGTGTTTGGAAGGACCGTTCCCAGCAAGCATATTTGAAAAAAAAAAAACTATTTTTTTATTCAGATATTATTTTAATATATATCTATTGGCACCAGCCCCTAAGTCCTAACACAGTAAAAAGGCTAAATGCTCTCCCCAGTCCCGATCCTCTTGGTCTTAGCAGTTTGCACTATCATTTACTGACGCGTCACGCATCTATCAGCTGCGTTTACTTGCAATGGACGACTCCTATTTTGGAAACCCTATTCCTAACCCTAATTACGCTCACTCTGCCATAAACATGGCTCCTTCCTCCTCTGAGTTCATATTATCTGATTATCTCGTGCTCGATGATGCTGTCGATCAGCAAGAGTCTTGGTCACAAAGTACAGAATCATCAGAGAAGGCAACCTGCAGCGATGCCAGTCATGGATTCGGTGGTGCAACCTCTAAGAACAATAACATGCAAGTGCTTCTTCTCTCTGGCTTTTTGTTTTGTTCATTAAACAAGAAAATGGTATACCGTGCTTTATATGCTATTTTATGTATGTTTATACATTAGTTAATCTTCAGTTTTTTCAATTGTTGATAATGTGTATTTTGGACTGTGTTGACTAATATTCTAACAGAAAATGCAAAAATGATATTAAGCGAAACAAAGTAGAAGTGAGCCGAAGGATCGTGTTTAGAACCAGATCGGAGCTTGAGATTATGGATGATGGATACAAATGGAGAAAGTACGGAAAGAAGTCAGTGAAGAACAGTCCGAATCCAAGGTAAATACTAATAAAAAAGATAAAACTATAACTTAATTTCTAATTTAGAAATTACATATATATATGTCTTTTCTTTTTAAAAAAAATTATGTTGGATCTAGGCTGGTGAATTTTGAAGCATGTAAATTAAACTAATTAATGTGTAGCTAGTGCACTTACTCATCGGAAATCATGTAAACTACGTGCTACTGTTACTAGGATAGGATAGTGGGTGTGATAGCTAGATGTGAATGTTGTGGCGGCTGATATACACTAATGGAGGGGGATAGCGACTCTTGGACCTTAATTATATGTGTGGTTGGAGTGTTATTAATTAATGTACCCCAGCATAGACGTATGCATTTTGGCTGCTTAAGTAAGTAGATGGTCTACAATTAATTAACTCTATATGGCCAGCGTATGTGGGGTTCGTTTGTTTGTGCTTGAATTGATAAAAGGAGCAAGATGATGGTGTTTCATTTGTAGTTGCTTAAGACAATTAAGTACTGTCTCTTTGTGAACGTGGATGTGCCTGTGAGATCATGAGAGAGCTATTCACTCACTACTCTGACTAGTCCCCGGTGATTAATTGGCACTTTGGCAGACTGATCAACTCCTTCGTCTGCCTGTTAGCCTAGAGAAGAACAAGAAGAAAACGGTAGTTCAATTAAGCAGCAATCACTTGTTATAGTTTTACTACAAGTAATCTATTAAACTGCCTTTATATGTATATACTGTAGTAGAACTTAGCAACTGTGGGCTTTTGCCCCTCTTATGTACCAAACAAAAAAACTCAGCAACTATAAAAATATGTTAGTGTGGACTCCTGTTAAAAATAATGAGTATAGTTGCGAACAAAAATATATCTCGCCACAAGACACAAGCTTACTGGTTTGGCATCATAAACACATATCCCCTCTATGCAGCGGTTAGATTATTGGTTAACTACTGTCGTATAACTTTGTGAGTATATATATAAATGGGGTAAATCCTTGTTTGACTAGCTATAAGATATAGTTTGTCCTTACTGGTGTTATTTTGTTCTATCCATTTAATTTGTCATATCAATCTTACAGCTTAATTACTTCCTTTAAAAATTTGTTGACTATTAATCATTAATAGATCTTGTTTTCAAAGGAAGTAAGTAACTGGCTAGGAGATTCCATTAATAATGACAGGAACTACTACAAGTGTTCAAGTGATGGATGCGATGTGAAGAAGAGGGTGGAAAGGGACAGGGATGACTCGAGCTATGTATTAACAACTTATGAAGGTGTACACAATCATGAGAGCCCATGTACCGCCTACTACAGCCAAATGTCCTTCGTGCATTCTAATGATTGGGTGCTGCAGGCTTCTGCAAACTCATCGTCTAATTCCTAGATACTTAATTTGTCTTCTTTCATTGCTTGTCAATTACCGTTACCGTTGTACTGATTATATGCCAGATGCTAGATGGCACCCAACACACCAAGTGAACCAACTCTAAGCACCACCACGGCCCTTGCATCTACCTAGCTCCTTGCAAGAAAAGGCTGGGAAGGTCTGAGTTGGTAAGCTATAATCCCGTTGTCTAATTAATAATAATTATTTTCATTCTGCAATATGTTGATGAGAATTTACCCTCATAGTCCACGGTTTGCATGCAATGTATTTTCATCCACCTTAATGGTAGTACCAACCTTATTCCCCATCCTCCAGAGATATACCTCATATTATATATATATATATATATATATATATATATATATATATATATATATGTTGTAATACTCAATTGGTAGGCCGGTGATACGGATCCAAACAACCATACGATTGACCTCGGCATCAAGAGTGGGATCGAAGTCCAGCTTCCATCGTTGGATTATATGGAGATACACAAAGAACGTGATAGGGGTAGGAAACATTAGTTTCCGCCATCATGACCTAGGTTATTTGGTCCTACACTAAAGCCCAACACAGCCCAACACAGCCCAACACAGCCCAACACATTTAGCAGTTAAGCTCAAGCTTAATAAACATGTGATTCTCAAATTTATAATAGACTACTTAATGATAATGGACTTTTTTAAAAAAAAAACACAGGTTGCCATCAACCTATTTTATAAAACAAGATTCGAACCAATAGAAGCCCAACCCATAAAATTCTTACGGCTATTCCCAACCCCTTCTACCATATTCCTTTGCCTCTCTAGTTAATGTTATTGACACAAATATAAACTTAGAGGAAAGAAAATATAATTCTGATTTTCGGTTATTGATTTGTCGGACAATTTTCAAATTAACGATTAAAAAATTATTTTCGTGATTAATAAGTTGTAACACAACTATTACATATCGTATCTCGTTAAACTTGCTTTATATGAATGATATTATAATACTGCAAAGTTGCGTGCATATTACAAATTACTAGCACAATCTATACGGTTTAGAATAATTAAACTAAGATAATTATTAAATAATTAATTAATAATTCAATAGTATAAAATATGTCAACAACTTATGACATTTATATAACTTGTCACATTATAGGCTCATCAGTTTTATATTTTATGAGTTTAAATTTAATTTATTATTTGAGTAAAATTTTTTACATTATCATCTAATTATGTATTGACATATTATTAAAAAAATTAGACTTCTTAAGTAGTTGTTGTAAAAGTCAAGTTCTTTTAATGATTTGATAATATGTGATTAGATGATAATATAAATTTACACTCACTCTAAATCAAAATTAAATACATATTTTATATATACAAAACTACATTACAATACAACATGTTATTTAATGATATTCAAGTGATAACTTTGAATTACCTATAAGCTATTCCCTTTAGATATATAATAGTATAGTTAAACTATATATATATATATATATAAACTAATAAGTGCTAGTAAGCCGATCACTCACTCGTAATATATGTTAATGTTATCAATGAAGTAGTGCTTTACATTACTAATTTATATTGTATGTGATGGGAACGTACTTTTATTTTTATTTTTTCGGAAAATGATAATAAGATAGATTATTCTAACATAAACGGCAAAATCTCAACGTGAATTGGCTCAAATCATTAGACGGATAAGAATTTATATTTTTAACAAAATTTACTTTTAATCATTATTAACAATATTTTAATAATCGGACATCGAACCGGCTTGATTCAAACGGTGACGCATTCACTTGCTTTTTGCTGGCGTGGTTTACACGAATAGGTAGCGAGATCGCATCCAAGTTTGTGGCATGGTCTTCTGGCTTCCTTCACCCTGATGATCCAAAACGATTTTGCATATTGTTGATTTAACTTATCTTACCCTTTTGAAGATAGTGCGCATATTCGAATCAATCTTCATCTGGAGCTCCGTCTTTCAGCGTCAACTTGATTTTTCGGATACCCACTTCAGAACTTCTTGTCAGATCCGTCGGCGAAGTGGTTAATTTTTTGGGTGCTTCTGGATTTTTGGCGCTTTCTTCATTGATGTGTAATAATAATGGGGTATCAACTTTTTGCTCGGATCTTGGTCTAATTCTCACATAACATGGATTTCAAAATAAATTGGCGCTTTTGCGGAGGTTGAATCCGTTCTACCTACGGAACTTGTTCGGTGCATGTGTAGGGAAGGTGTTTGAGTTTTTGTTTCTTAGGTTTGCATTTGGAGTTGATTTCGTTAGGTGGGTCTGGAGGAAAACATGTTCTGGAGGGACCGTGAGAGGGAGAACAAAGAGCAGAACAGCGGGCCGCTATGTGGGCAGGTCAGGGTGGTGGTTGTTGGCGACTCAGGTACCATGATTCTGTCTCTTCGATGTTTTTAGTGACTTAGTTTTTGTCTTTTAATTTTATTCTGATTTTCTAGTGAGGAACTCTGCAAAAATCAGAATCAGATTGTTGTAGATTGATTGAGTTCAGGGGCTATACTGTAAAGATCACTGGGGAACTTTATAGTAATGCTTCTGAAAACCTTAGTTCAGGGGACTAAGAAAAGTAATCACTATGGTGAAGCCTCTATAACTTCCAATGGAGGCTACACGAGTTGTGTTATTTATAGTAATTGGTATATGGTGTTTTATGCACGAGGTTATAGAAATTCAAATAGGAATGGTTTAGATGATAGATCTTCCTCTTTGGCCTGAGTTTTACAGAATGTATTGATTTAAGCATTTTTAGAAGGTTCAACATCATATTATGATTCAGAAACAACTTGGAAGTTGGAAGAAGTTGAGGATTGCAGAGAAACCTTTCTGTGGTTTGACACTCAGCTGATGCTGGTCCTCAAACTATGTGTGTGACCTTTCAGAGTTATTCAGAACCAAGTTTTACAGGATAACTTGTCAACTCCAAATATGGGTGATCTTTGACTCTTCAAAGTTTGGATTTATTGAGATTGTAAATTTTTAAGCATAATTGGTGTGATTGGGTGAAAACAAATATTTTTTTAATGCAGCAAGTTCTGATGATTGAATGCAGCAAATGACTAGATGGTTTTATATGAACATTAAAATCCTGTGATGAAATGTATTATTATGTGACTGAAATAGTGAAATAGTGAAATTCAGGAATTAAGCAAAATATGTGGCATGAATGGAAAAAAATGGCATAAAAGAAGCTATGCCATAAATGATAGGCATTGCCTGTTTTATTCTCATTAATTCTTTATGTTGGTACCCATTGAGAGAGACCTCATTTTTTTATAACCTATAAGTGCAGTGAGTCTTAAGTAAAAACTGTTTATATAAATCAATTTAGGGGGAAAAATGAAATCTAATGTTGCTTAGTACTGTTGAGAATGGAAATAGTTCTTGCTTATAATTCCATCAATTACAGTAGGGGTGAGTTTTCCCAGATTTTGTTATAGAGGAGAAGGGGGCGGGGGGGAAGATATGCCTTGGAACATATCCTGCCCTGCAGTTGGACACTTGTGCTTGCGCTGTAAGTTTAAGGCAGCTACTCTCTTATGGAACAATTTGTGTGGGGTTTTTGCTAAGCATTGGGTCTGTCCTTCTACTTTGGAATAGTTTCTGTCGGTCAAGTACAAAGGCTTTGGCAAAAAAGGAGACAATTTTTTTGTGGCAATGTGCAGTTTTTTCAGTCCTTTGGTGCATTTGGAAGGAGTCAAATGCTTGTGTTTTTCAGGGTGTCTCTCTGCCTTGCAACTTGTTATCGGATAGGATTGTGTATATGGCCTCTCTTTGGAGTTCTGCTATTTGTTGTTTCAAGGGAGTTTCCATTTCAGACATGTATAGAGATTGGGCAGCTTTGCTGCCTTTTTTATTTCTTTTCTTGTTTTTTGTTGGTTTTTGCTTTTCTGTTTTGGAGGATTTCTTACGCTCCTTTTAGTTGTACTTCCTCTCCTTTCTTTCCAATAATATTTCTTTTGCTATAAAAGAATTATAGGTAAGTGATAAAAAGTGATTTTTCTGAGCACGTGATTTCTTGCCTGCACCCCCTCCCTTTTCCCTCTATAACCATTTTTCAGAAAGATCTTAGCTGCAGCTATGTCATATTTTCTCATTCTTTCAGGTGTTGGGAAAACTTCTCTAGTTCACTTGATCGTTAAAGGTTCTTCCATCCCTCGCCCTCCACAGACAATTGGTTGTGCAGTTGGTGTGAAGGTAAAAACTCCCCTTCTCTGGTCACGCAAGAAAATGTATAACTGTTGCTGTAGTTCAAGACTTTACTAAATGTCCATTGTTGCTTTTCCAGCACACTACTTATGGAAATTCTGGCAGCTCTTCAAGTAGCCTGAAAGGTGATTCTGGGAGAGATTTCTTCATTGAACTCTGGGACATATCAGGACATGATCGTTACAATGATTGCCGGTCTCTGTTTTATTCGCAGATTAATGGTGAGTAATAGAGCTTCTATTTTATTTTTATTTTTAAGTGTATAGTTGTTTTCATTTGTAAGAAGACATTGTGTATATTCAATCTAATAATGCCGACTCTCCAAGGCCAAAACTAAGGAACAAGATTTCTGATACTTAATCAGTCACTTCGTCATTGTTTCTCTTTCAAGTCTTACATACTCAAAATAAATGGAATATGATTAAAATTTTGATCTGGAATTTTCAGCCTTAATTCTTTTAGTCTTCATAAGAAGTTATCAAGAATTGGCTGTTTAAATGTCATTTATTTTCACCATACCCTTTTACCACTATTTTGTATAATTGCATCCATCCCTTATTTAATAGCATTTGGGTATGCTGGAACTTTTTAAAATTTGTGTGTAATTAATGAAGCCTTAATAAAAGTTGGTTGTCTGATTTTTTAATTGAGGATTCTTGTTTGAACTTCATTTGCAGGTGTAATTTTTGTTCACGATCTTTCACAGAGAAGAACAAAGGCTAGCTTGCAGAAGTGGGCAGCTGAGATTGCTGCAACTGGGACATTTTCAGCTCCTTTAGAATCTGGTGGCCCTGGTGGCCTTCCTGTTCCATATATTGTTATCGGTAACAAATCTGATATTGCTGCAAAAGAGGGTACAAGAGGAAGCAGTGGGAATCTTGTTGATGCTGCTCGCCAGTGGGTTGAGAAGCAGGGTTTGCTTCCATCCAGTGAGGAGCTCCCGCTGACTGAGAGTTTTCCTGGTAGTGGAGGCCTTATTGCAGTAAGTGTCTCAACTAAACTTTACTGTGTCAGTACTATTTATGATTTCACTTTCCATGCTTAAGATAGTATGCTACCCCATGAAAATGAGTATGTTGTGTTCAGGTAAAATTGAATAAATCTGATGTTAATGTTAACTACTTGGGAGTTTGAACTACTTGCTAGTATTGTGGCGATTCAAAATTTTAGTTGTGCTTGTTTTGTACTTTAATAACTGGCTGATGCTTTACATATAAATATTTAACATGTTTTACAGAACTATTTTTCACATATTTTAGGAGCATTAAATATATATATATGTATATATATATATATATATATTTGGCCATAGGACCACTGTATTTGAAACAGTGACTTTAGCTGATTGAATGGGGTAGTATTTACCTTTCTAGTTTTATCCTGTCAGACACCTTGTTTATTTCTTTAAAGGTTTGAATATTATGGATGACTTGTATTGAAACTTAACATTTCACTTTGTTGCCATCTCTCGTGTTGTGTAAGAATAGAACATTCAGCTTTAATTCACTTTCAAAATCAATTGAGAGGTTAAGCATTAAAATTATATTTTTTAACAGTAATTTCTTAAAGCTAGTCTATACATATATATTTGAGCCACTTAAAGTGATAATTGTGAATGATGAATTTAGCTCCGGCATAGCCCACTGCTGAGCTTTGGAAAATGTTGAACTGGAAATGCTTAGTATTTACTGTGTGGGAATCTTGATTTCTCATGTAGTCATTTAAAACATAAAGTACCAGATGTGCCTATGAAGTAACAAACCATATTTGAACAATTGATGCAGAGATATGTCTGTTTTAGCATTCTGTTGTACAATTGCTATCCAATTCATTCTTCTCATACTAGTTGTGATTTATATGTTGGACATCTGTAGGCTGCAAAAGAAGCAAGGTATGACAAGGAAGCTGTGATGAAATTTTTCCATATGGTCAGTATGGTCTTCTATTTCTTTATCATTTTTTTATTGTATGGGTCATCATCTAAGTTTTCTGGTACCTCTCCTTTTAGTTGATCAGGAGAAGATATTTCTCAGATGAAATACCTGCACCAAGTGCATGGTCTGTTTCTTCAGTTCAGAGGACTACACAGCGTATAGATGAAAATTTGATTGATGAAGATGATCATTCTTATACTACAAGGTATGTTCTGCTTCTGCTTGGCTTTGGAATCATTTTGATGCTGGCATGTTGCAGTGCTTTCATCATCACCACCTTACATTACTCTGATAGGAGACCGTTAATAAAGAAAGCCTATGTTAGGAGATCATAACTAACTTTAGTTAATGAGATCGGTATAAATAGAAAGGGAAGAGAATATGAGGGGATTATTAGAGAAATTAAAGTGAGTTGGTTTTGGGAGAGGGGAGCCTCTGGAAGTGCTCCATTGTACTCATTACTGTATAGTGTATTCTTGGATCAGGTATTCCATTGATACCTGACCCCACACCATCAAATAAAGAAGTCTTCTCTCTCTCTCTCTCTCTCTTTCTCTCTCGATCCCTCTCTTTCTTTCTATCTCTGTTTGGCCAGTTCTATTACTGGTATCAGAGCTCCCACATCCAGGGGAGCGTTTCATGGTACGAACAAGAATGGAGAATCGACTTGAATCTTTAGAGAAGAAAATTGAGGTTCTGGTCCAGAGCCTTCAGGAGACCCAAGAACTTCAAGAAGCCAGAAGGGAATTGCAAGAGGCTCGAATGAAAAGAACAGAGGAGGCGTTGGAGGACATTAGGAAAAGGATGGGGATGACGCACCGGGCAACAACCTAGAACCCACCGGAGGAAGAAGACAACGGGGAAGGGTCGGTAGAAGGATCAAGAACCCAGAATATGGAGGATCGGTGGCGTAAACTCAAGATCCTTGTTTTTTCAGGGGACGATGCCTACGGCTGGGTGAACAGGGTGGAGCGCTACTTCCAAATCAAAGGGTACTCCGAATGAGCAGAGGTTGGAAGCGGTAATGGTTGCCATGGAAGACCGAGCCTTGAGCTGGTACCAATGGTGGGAGATGTGCACACCGAAGGCGACGTGGAAATTGTTTTGCACAGCGGTGATCAGGAGGTTCCAACCCGCCATGATTCAGAACCCATATGAGGTCCTTTTGGGGCTGAAACAAACAGGGTCTGTCGAGGAGTATCGTGAAGGGTTTGAGCTATATGCTGGGCCCCTAAGAAATACAGACCAAGATTACTTACGGGGGATCTTCTTGAATGGGTTAAGGGAAGAGGTGAGGGCTGAGTTGAAATTGCACCCAGCAGAATCTCTGTCTGAACTGATGGACCTGGCACAGTTGATAGATGTGAGGAATGGAGTTTGGAGCCGAAATCAAATGGGAGGAGGCTCAAGAAGCAATGGTGGATATTCCAAAGGGGCCCAACCCACAAGATAAGCAACGGTGGAGTTTGAACCCAAACCCAATGGAGTAAGGTGGCCGCAGAGAATGATTTCAGGATATGGGTCGTCACCAATTGGGCCCAATGACATGGCGTAAATGCATGAAAACAGGTTCAGAGGGAGTAGCAACCACAGAAAAGACGGGGTTTCAAAAGATTATCCGAGGTCGAATTATAGGAAGGTAAGGAAGGGGTTATGCTTTTCTTTGTAATGAAAGTACAACCAGAGCATGCGTGCCCACAAAAGCGATAAGGTGATGTTGGTGGAAGAGGTGAAGATGAAAGGCGGAGGATGCGAGGCTAAGCTACAAGAAGGGCTAGAAATTGAAGCTAAGGCTCTTCAACTATCAATTCCACAGATAATGGGTCCGACTTCCAAAGGTCCTTGAAGTCGTGAGGGAAATATCTACTATAAAGTGGTAGTGTTGGTGGATTGTGGAGCATCCCACAATTTTATATCATCAGCATTAGTGGAGGAATTGAATATACCTATAGTAGCAACCCCCACTTATTTCGTAGAAGTGGGTGATGGCCACAGAATAAGGTGTAGTGGAGCATGTCAGAGAGTGGTGCTGCAATTACAAGAACTGGAAGTACAACAAAATTTCTTCCTTTTCAATTTAGGAGGAGCAGAGGTGGTATTGGGAATAGATTGGCTGGAAGGACTGGGGGAAATAAGGGCCAACTTCAAAGACCTCACATTGAAGGTGAAAAGGGGGGAGAAAATGATAACTATTAGAGGGGAACCTACCTTATCCAAATCAGCTTCATCACTCAAATCCATGATGAAGGCTTTGAAGGACGAGGGTCAAGGTTTCTATATCGAGTATAAGAGCATGGTTAGCTGTCCAACAGAAGAGGTGGTCATCCCTGCAGACTTAGAATCAGTTTTGCAGGATTTTGAAGATTTATTCAAGGATCCACAAAGGCTGCCAACATCCAGACGTCAAGATCATAGAATCACACTAAAAGAGGGAGCTGCCATCCCGAATTTGCGGCCATACAGGTATCCTCATGCTCAGAAAACAGAGATAGAAAAGTTAGTGGATGAGATGTTAGTTGCAGGCATCATACGTCCAAGTGTCAGCCCATATGCAAGCCCCATCATACTAGTTAAGAAGAAGGATGGAGGGTGGCGTTTTTGCGTGGACTATAGAGCCTTTAATAAGGTAACGGTCCCGGATAAATTCCCCATACCTGTAATTGATGAGTTATTGGATGAACTTGGGGGGGCAGCCATCTTTTCAAAACTGGACCTCAAATCAGGGTACCACCAAATACGCATGAGGGAAGAGGATATCCCAAAAACTGCATTTCGCACCCACGAAGGTCATTACGAATTCCTAGTAATGCCATTTGGATTGACTAATGCACCCTCTACGTTTCAGTCACTAATGAATGACATGCTGCGCCCTTTTTGAGGCAATTTGTTTTAGTATTTTTTGATGACATTCTGGTATACAGCAGCAGTAAGGAAGCTCATTTGGGCCATCTGAGGGTGGTGTTGCAGTTGCTAAGGGAGAATAAGCTGTTTGTCAATAGAAAAAAATGCAGCTTTGGGCAAATGCAAATAGAGTATTTGGGACATGTGATTTCAGCGAAAGGGGTATCTGCAGACCCTAAGAAGGTGGAAGCAATGTTACAATGGCCAGTTCCAAAAGATATTAAGGGACTACGGGGATTCTTAGGCATCACAGGCTATTATCGGAGATTTGTCCAAGGATATGGCAGAATTGCGAAGCCACTTACTGAATTATTAAAGAAAGATAGCTTTCAATGGGGACAAGCACCTCAGGAAGCCTTTGATATTCTCAGAAGGGCTATGACTCAATTACCGGTCTTAGCAGTCCCGGATTTTTCCAAGACTTTTGTGGTGGAGACAGATGCATCAAATAAAGGATTAGGGGCTGTACTGCTGCAAGAAGGCAGACCCCTTGCTTATATTAGTCAAGGACTATCTGAAAAAGCCCAACTGAAATCGGTGTATGAAAGAGAATTGATGGCCATAGTCTTGGCTGTCCAAAAATGGAGACACTATCTGCTAGGAAGGCACTTCATCATTAACACGGATCAAAGGAGCCTGAAATTTTTGTGTGAACAACGATTAATGAGTGAGGAGCAGTATAAGTGGTCTTCAAAACTGATGGGTTTTGATTTTGAGATCCGTTATAAACCGGGAAGGGAGAATAAGGCTGCAGATGCATTATCCAGAAAAATGACTTATGCCGCAATCTCCACAATTCATGCTGCTGACTTGGAATCAGTGAACACAGAGGTACAAGCAGATGAAAAGTTGAAAGGAATTATGCAAGATCTGATTGAAGATGAAAATTCACATCCGGGTTATCACTTACAAGGAGGCAAACTGTTATATAAGGGCAGGTTAGTCATCTCAAAAAACTCTGCACACATTCCTCTCCTGTTAGCAGAATTTCATAATTCTCCTATGGGAGGGCACTCCAGGTTTTTCCGCACATATCAGAGGGTGGCAGGGTTGGTATTTTGGGAAGGAATGAAAAAAGAGATTCATCAATATGTTGCAGCTTGTGATGTTTGCCAACGGAACAAGTATCAAACTCTTGCACCAGCTGGTCTCCTACACCCATTGCCTATTCCCACACAAACGTGGCAGGATATTTCAATGGATTTCATTGAAGGACTACCCAAATCCCACAATAAGGACACAATAATGGTGACAGTGGATAGACTTAGCAAATATGCTCATTTTTTCGCACTAGCCCACCCATTCACAGCAAAGGATGTGGCAGAAATATTTGTCAGCGGGGTGGTAAAACTACATGGATTTCCAGCATCTATTGTTTCAGACCGAGACAAGGTTTTCCTTAGTCGTTTTTGGACAGAATTGTTCAAACAAGCAGGGACACAACTAAAGTTCAGTTCAGCCTACCACCCACAAACAGATGGCCAGACTGAAGTGACAAATCGATGCTTGGAATCTTACTTAAGGTGCATGTCAGGAGCTAGACCGAAGCAATGGGCTAAATGGCTAGGGTGGGCAGAATTCTGGTTTAACACGAATTACAATAGTTCAACACAGCTCACGCCTTTCAAAGCCTTATATGGCCATGATCCTCCACTTTTATTCAAGGGAAATACTTTTCCTTCCAACATAGAGGAGGTAAATAGATTGAAAGCTGAAAGGGATCAAATACTACAAGAGTTGAAGGAAAACTTAGCTAAAGCCCAGAATAGAATGAGGGTGCAAGCAGATAAACACAGAAGAGAAGTCAGTTTTCAGGTAGGGGATTGGGTCTACTTAAAGCTACAACCCTATCGTCAGAAATCTTTGGCTAAGAAGATCAACCAAAAACTGAGCCCCCGGTTTTATGGACCTTATGAGATCATTCAGAAGGTAGGTGCAGTAGCATATAAACTGCAATTACCAGAAACCAGCAGAATACACCCAACCTTTCATGTTTCTCTGCTAAAGAAGGCTGTCTCTCACAACAACCAGCCTCAACCATTACCGCCTATGCTATCCGATGATCTAGAGTTACAAGTGACACCAGAACAGATTGTAGCCATCCGCCCTAACTCAGAAGGAGATATAGAAGGCCTCATCAAATGGACAGATCTACCAGAATGTGAGAATTCCTGAGAACCTCTAGCGTCCATTCAGCAGGCTTTTCCAACTTTCCACCTTGAGGACAAGGTGAAAGCTTTGGGGGGGAGTATTGATAGGAGACCGTTAATAAAGAAAGCCTATGTTAGGAGATCATAACTAACTTTAGTTAATGAGATCGGTATAAATAGAAAGGGAAGAGAATATGAGGGGATTATTAGAGAAATTAAAGTGAGTTGGTTTTGGGAGAGGGGAGCCTCTCAAAGTGCTCCATTGTACTCATTACTGTATAGTGTATTCTTGGATCAGGTATTCCATTGATACCTGACCCCACACCATCAAATAAAGAAGTCTTCTCTCTCTCTCTCTCTCTTTCTCTCTCGATCCCTCTCTTTCTTTCTATCTCTGTTTGGCCAGTTCTATTATACTCTCAGGAATTTCTTTGGGTGGATGATGCTTTCTTGATCTCATTTTTCAGCTTTGGAAAGATTCATGCATAAATGTAATTTTGGGTTCGGTTCCGCCTTGTTACTTAGATGGAGATAGGAAAAATCCCAGGCCATTGTGTTGAATGGTAGTTGTAGGATATGCCCCGAATCCTACGCATCTTGGTGATTGAATAATTGTGAATTAGTTTTAACATATAGTGCACGCTTGTTCGTCATCAATTCATCACCATTGTGTTTTCTTTATTTTTTAAGCTTGTTTTGTGCCACCCCTTACCAAGTTTATTGTTGATTGCAGTCTAAGTGGTGATCCTTACAAGTATAACATGCTTCCCCCCCTTCCAGCTCAACGCAATCTTACTCCACCTCCCACACTTTATCCTCAACGGCCTGTTTCCGTCTCTGAAAATTACAGCTTCCCAAGGTTTTCTTTGTCTGACTCCTCAGAAACCAGTGCTGCAACCAGAACAAAGCGCTCATATATTAATGTCTGAGGATCTGTATTTGGTAATTAGTCATTGCTAATACACTGATGTATTCTTGCATGGAATGAAGTTACATGTTTGTTTAAATTCTATGTTCCACTTGTAACGTGTCCATTGATTGATTCGTTTTTAGAGGCTTTCTCACTGGAAGGGGCTCCTTGTTCAAAGTATGGGTAGAATTTGTATGAAATATCGTCCATTCTTTTATATCAGACTTATTGTTTCCTGCATTTGAAAATGTCAACAGTATAATGAACGCTCTTGTTTGTGAACGTGAGTGGTTTTTCCAAGTTTTAAATTGGCCTCAGAAACAACTTTAGTTTATCTTGTACATAAATTTAAGAAATAATGTGTAGTGCCATTTGATTGGGATAACATTATGAAGTTGTCAAGGCCTCGTTTACAAATTCTTTCTTACATGCTTGAATCTGAGAAACGAGAATTTTCTTGGTGAGACGAGGACTGAAGCCATGTGGACCGGGATATTCAAACCGTTTGGCTACAAATTTTGTCAACAGACAACAGTGGTTTCTTTTCAACGGAGTAATACAATGGAAGATGATCCAGATTTATAAGTGTAAATATAAATAAGGAGTATTATAGTGGAAGATGAAATATTCCAATTGTACATGCTAATATCTCATGGCCCTCTTAATTATCAAAAGAAGAGATAAAATTACACTATCAATGTAAATTCAAAATATTCATTTGGTTAAATTATTCAGAATGTCTTGAACTTTTTGAAAAAGTTTAAATAAGTTCTTATACTTTTTAAAATTTTGTGATTGAATTTTTATAATTTTAAAAATTTATAATTAGGTTCTTGTCGTTAGAGTACCATTAGAAATTATTAACCTTAACTTAAATTTAAGAACTTAATTAGAAAATTTTAAAATTATAAGGACTTACAAAACTTGTAATTTCATAGTTTTAAAAATTTGTAATTGAGTTCTTGAATTTAAGTTATCGTTGGAACATTGTTATAAATTTTTAACGAACAAGGACCCAATTAAATTTTTTTAAAACTATGAGAATCTAATTAGAAATTTTTAAAACAAAAAAACTTATTTAAATTTTTTCAAAAATTCAAGCACCAACAGTGCCAAGTAGCAAAAGACAACTTGGGTCTTGGCTTGGGACATCTAGGTTCGAACTCTATATATAATTAATGCGATAAACTAAGTCCTGCCACTATTTCTTTTATTTTCTCATCAAACACGAGTACTATCTCGTCCATAAACAATAAAACTATGTAAGTGACGATTTACTATCACTTCTCGTCCACATCTCTCTTTCGCCTTGCCTCCATTGTGTTGATTACACTTCTATATACAATGAGTTGTTACTAATTTGGTGTGATTTTAGGTCCCTTAAATATGTGGTTAGAGGTTTAATTTCTTACTCATGTGTATAGGAAAATATCTGTTGAGAGAGGTCAACCCCTTAAATGAATTTCAATATCTCGAAGGATTAGTCACAGCAATTATAGGTAGAGAATATCTTAAAAAATCAACAAAAAAAAATCCATGATGTTCTTTTTTCCATTATGGATCGAAGTTTGGCCTTGAATTTTCCATTATAAAAAGATTTAGTTTTGAATTTTTCATTATAAAAAGATTTAGTTGAAGCCAATAAGAATCTTCAGAGTGACACTTTAGGTATTGTTTAGATAGAAGAATTTGAAGAAAAATAAAAGGGAATGTGTAATTTTTTTATTTTAAGTTTACATTATCTTAATTTTTAATTTTTTAAAATGAGAGGAATAAAATGAAAGATTACCATGTAACCTTTTAATCATATCTTTTTTATTTTTAAATATGTTATAATTATCTTAATTTAAAAATAAAAAATTACTGTTTCCCTTCTAACTCTTCTAATTCTAATATACCCTTAAGCGATAGTGTCACGCTCGGAAGGATAAAGTCAAATAAAACTGCCTCTCCCGTTGAGAAAGCATCCAATATATATGAAGGAATGAAGGAATCAATAGAAAAATTACAAGAAGACATTTTTACTATGCAAGGTAACATTTAATAAGCCTATCAAATCTTAATAAAAAAGTACACAGTACTGTCAACAACTAAAACTACTTATTATCAAAATTAAAAAAAAAACTAAAACTACTTTTAATTAGCACAAGTTCGAGCAAAAGATCAAGTGGTGCTAATTAATGACTTTGTAATGTAATCAAAAAACGATACTAGATAACGAATAGGTCTTGGGTGTGATTCAAAATCCATTTTTAAGCTTGGGATGTGACAACTTCCCCTCTTTTCCTAGAATTTTTACTACCTAAAAAAAATTGGGGGGTTTTTAAATTTAATTCAATTAACTATAAATTACTACACAGATAGTTTGGGGCCATATCTTCGAACACTGGCAAGCGTTTGGAGGTCCTGGGAGCAAGCATAACATGATTTGTGAAAACATTAACTCGTTGCATTAGTTCCTTCCTTTGCTCATCAAGAAGTACTTTGTCGTATGTGGACATGAAAAATGACTCATTGGAATCATCCATAGCAATCTGGGATGGGAAGGGGACTATGCCGTCCGCGAACATGAAAAATGACTCTTCGTAACCGCTCTTCTCTAGTTGGCTTTTGCTTTGCTTCCTTTGTACTTCTTCCCATTTCACATACAATTGGTTTGTTTTCCCTTCCCATTCCTTAGGCAGAGAGTAACCCAACAATGACATGGTGTTACTTAATACTGTGGAACCTTTGTACTTGTCGCGGCCTCTTCTATATCTGCAAAATAAGAACAAACAACCTTTATCTTTTAGTCAACCAAATCCCCAATTAACCCTTTTCTCATGGCCTTTTTCAAATTTCTGATCAGATCAATGGGTCATTACTTTTCATATATACAATTTCAAACAGGTAGTACTACATAACATATAAGTCCGATTTGTAAATCTAACAATGGGTTTGAAAAAGGCAAGGGACTCGAGATGAAATATTTTTTTTAACTCTAATTTTTGTTTCCTGATATAACTATTTTCATTGCAGAATAAACCAGATGGGTGCAGCTCTGGTTTGGATTTTTAATCAGTAACATTCCACATTCATATCTCTATGCGTCAAGCAATTCTAATATGCTATACTATGAGTTCGAATCTTGAAATTATTCCAAATTTGTCTCGCGAACACAGATTAAAAGAGCAACTTGTGCAGTGACTAGTGACACAAAAGTAAAACTATTGTGCTCTCGCTGTTCTTGTATTGGCGGGGTGTATGTTTGTTTACTAACAAAACAGCAACATCTACCAGCGTGTGTTTCCGACTTTTTTCTTCAAGGGAAAAAAATTAGGCACATACTCATGCTTTGCGCACGGTATTGGAGAGAACGTAAAAAAAAAAAAAAAAACAGAAAATTAATCGTTCTTTCACATACAAAGTGCAGACAATTATGCCGAAACTAGAAGGGCTAAAACATTCTGAATATTGCCTGGTCAACACAACTAATACTCATTGATTTACTTTGACCCATTGTTGGATTTTATTAAATCTAACCAAGACTGATATATATCTACTTAAATTTCTGTGAAAATCCATGCTATCTAGATCAAGATACTTACCTCCAATCAGAGTCGCACCTCTTCCTAATGTAGTCAAATCAATGATCGGTACCATACTTTCTTGACTGCTAGCTATCTTAGGTACGTTGTGCCTCTATATACATTTGCCTAGCTTTTCTCGGAAGAGTTTCAATATGAATAGGTTTATCTTATTAACTATTATTTTAAACACCTAACATTATCATATCTCTATCTATTTTTTTTTATTACATATCTCTATCTATTTTCTCCTACTTGATAGTTACCTAATTACTTAATGATATTTTCTTATGAAACATGATAAAAACAAGAGATATAGTCTAAATAAAATAAAATAATGTTAACCAAGAGATGTGACTAAGTTAGAAAACTAATTAAGCTCAGAGTGTAAGGGTTCATAACACACTTGAAACATATTGTAGTCAGGATTAAATCAATATTCTAAAGACACCTTGTGATCTTATAAAATAAAAAAATAATATCAAGAACACGTGAAAATTAAATATTTAATTAAATAATATCTAACAAAATCATCTTACCTATCTGTTGCAACCTGAAGACTCAAAAAAAGAGAATTGAAAGAGAACAATACGAACCAAGTAAGTTGTACAGCAGAATAGTAGTGATGAAAGTTTGAGGAGGGACAAGACTTATATACAAGTGAGAATGACTCTAGTCGGCTAGGCATGCTCCGATAATTAAGGAGAAGGGCCTTGTGCATAATCTAGTGAATCTAATTTATTATCCTTTTCAAATCTTTTTTTATGTGACTTTGTAGATTCCTATATTTAAGGATAGAAAACAATCACCTATCTGCAACAAATATTAATTGCTTTTATTTTTTTCTTTTAAGAAATTTCATCATTAAGCCGAATTCCTTCATCTATCTATGACAAGGGCAACAGTTTATATGCAGTAAACATAGCTATGATAAGGGCAACGAATTCAGTGTTAACATCAGAAAGCAAGGGACAATGGTTCGACCAAAACTATACATTCACCACATCTTAAAGCGTCCTTTGAAAAAGTTTTTCACCAACTACTTTTTTTAAATTATCATTAATTAAATAATATTTTATTCAAATCAAATCAGAATTAATTATATTTCGATTTCTCTATTTATGTTTAAGTGAAGATAATTTAAAAATTATAATTGATAATTAATAAAAAAAATTGAATAAATAATTAGGATTTCAAATAACTCCATCTTTCAATTAATTTATCTATTTACATTTATATTCAAATTATAAGTACGTTCGAACTCTATCAAAACCTAGAATATATAATTTATGCGTTAAACTTAAAACTAAGTTCCTCTTCATCTATAGAAGATCCTGATCCTATAATGAGCAGTCCCCATAGTGTTCTTTTTGCCATTATGGATCGAAATTTGGCCTCGAGTTTTGGAAATCTCCATTAAAGTAAGAAAGAGGTATTATTGCAAGTGCCAAACAAATGGGTATTTATTGTATTAAAATTTTGTAATTATAAAAAATATAGTTGAAGCTAATAAGAATTTCTAAAGTGATATTTCAATATTGTTGGAGATAAATCATTTATCTCAATCTAACATTTAAACTTTTTAAAGATATCAGATTCAATTTTTATGTTGGGAGGATGGAATTTATAAAAAATCGAAAGGAATTATCTTCATTGCGTAACCTAAATTTTGATTAACCAAAAAATAGTTAAATAATTTTATATGGACTTTGGATCCAACTTATCTACTATTATATATCTTGCAATAAATAAATAAATAAATAAAGTGGATATATATATATATAGAAAGATTTTAAATTTAATCGACTGTCAAAGTACAATTTTTATATTATATTTAATGATATGTTGACACATCATTAAAATAATTAATTTTTTTATGTAATTGTTGTGATATACATTCTTTTACTAATTTAGTAATACATGATATGATTAGATGACAATGTAAAAATTTTTTACATTAACAATAAATCAAAATTAAATACATATGAAAAAAGTGTATTATGAAAGGATGGTCTATCATTCTAAAATATAAAGAAACAAAAGCTCTTTCCATTGAGAAAGCCTCTAAAATGTATGTGAAGGAATCAATCGAAAAATTACAATCAAAAAGTAAAATAAGTGACTACAATTTTCAATTTATGAGATTTTGCGCCTTTCACACGTTTTATTATTTTTCGTTTTTTTTTCTTTTAAGAATAATTATGTTTGAAATATTCAAATATGGACCCCTTACGTGCTAGATGCTAACTCCACGTAACTAGAACGTGTTCAAAGTACAGAATCTGCAAACTTACCAACTACCAAGTGAGGCCTCTTTTCTACCCCTAGAAGATTGATTACTTATTAGCATGGATAAATTCAGCAGAACCACCGTATTCGTTCTTCTCTTCTGCGTCTCTGTCATTCTTCAATTCCAGCCAGTAGTTCTTGAAGTGGGTGGCCAAAATGTTGCTCAAAATCAGCCAGAAAACCCACATCTTTCCAAGATACTGATGGATACAATTTCTCTGCTTAAAAGGTCCCACAAAAGTTCATGGGAGAAAATAAAAACCGTCGCACGGGATCTGCAGATGCAATTTTCCCCTCCGAATTTGGAGTGAGTGCAAAGGTTCTTGGACACCCTTTTGATTTTTCATTTTATATTTCCATATGGAATAGCAATGGAACTATCGTTTGAGTTTCAGGGGTGTAGGCGAGACGGAAACTGAACTGGGCATTGGCGGTGTCAAAGGAACGATTAAAGCAGTTGGGAAGAGTTACGACAGAAGCAAAGAGGCAGTTGATGAATCTGCCAAATCAGCAGCAAAAGTAGTCGAGGAAGCGATTCACAAGACAGCAGAAAAGGTGAAGGAGAGCAGTTCTGAGAAGGAGTCTCAAGCAGAGCTTTGATCAAAATCTTTTTTTAATTCCTTTTTGGGTACTTTCAATCAAAATTGTTATGATTTTTATCAAGGACGTAGCGGGCTCCGTAATTGTATGAAACAAATTAATTATTATAAACTTTTTTTTTCCCCCTTTTCATCCTTTGTTCCAAAGTCGGCCTAATGCTTATAAGAATGGAAAGTTAGAACTTGCTGAAGCCTTCCAAATATTGAAGGATAACAAATATTAATTGCTTTTAAGAAACAAACTGTCATGGATAGGTATTTCATGAAGAAGAATTCCTTCCTATATCCGCAACAGTTAATTATACGCGGTAAACACTACACAAAGCTATGATAAGGGCTACGTGCCGACAGCTGAAAATTCCTAGAATTTATAAATTTATATGAATTATACACTGAATTCGCAAAGAACATTTCTCATGGTCTCTAGGTAGTTTTTAACTACAATTACAAAATACATGAACAAGAAACACTAATCACTACCAAACACTCACGGACTCAACAGCAACTTTATCCAGCAATCATTTAAATTGAGACATTCGCTGATGATATGATCATGGATGAGTGTGCTTGAACGGCCATTAGGACATGAGTGAGACTTCTTTATCTGGCTGTTCCACAATTTGAGAGCCTAGCGAAGCCTGCTTCAAAATTATTAACAAATGAAGATAGATTTGTTAGAAAGACCTGGGAAGGCAGTGGAGATACAACCAAACATGGTTTAACTGCAGCATCGATGTTGTTGCTCAACAACTCAAGGCAAGAGTTCGGTAGATGCCGGTCCTGAACAGTAGCAGGTCAGAAGGTCAATATACACCCTTAAGGCACACCAGACAGAAGCTCACCTCACCAAATCTTCATTGTAGAATAAAATTCCAATCCATAGTGACACAATTTTCTTAATTCTTTTTCTTTGATTAAGCTACAGTGTTTAGAAGCCAAGGCTAAAACGCATCGATACTTACAAATTTATATATTGCATTCTCAAACTTCTCAAGTGTTCTCTATGCATGAAATGGAGTGTACTCTTCACCGCAACGCCACTGATCATGATATATAGCCAAGCTGAATGGGCATGAATTCCTCATATTGAGCCACAACTGCCTCCTCTGCCACAATCCAGCCCATACTATTGGACTTTTCTTGCTCAATCTCTTCATAACAATTCTGAGAAAATCGAGACTTAAGAACATAACAGGCACAAAAAGACAAGTTCACAATATACATTATTCACTACAAAGACTTGAACCTACATCCTTCCAGTAAATAAAGAACAAATCTCTAAGACATACAAATCTTATTGGTCAAAATGTACATTATTAAGACAAAACTAAGGCAACTTTTTGGTCAAAATGCTATGTACATAGTAAAACATGTATACTCCCATTCAATGAAACATAATGAAGATACTTAAAGGAAAACAAGGAAATGCCGATGTTTAAAGGAGGAAATATAGCAACTAAGGTTAATATGAAGGGGTAACAAGATTAGACAATCAACCAAGTTCAGGAGGGATGGGTACATTTTCAAACAGAAAAATAAGTATAACCACTGAAGTAGACAAACCCAGAAATCCTACATTTCTTTTCCCTGTCAAGTAAGCATGTTGGCCTGATATAACTAGCCCGGCACACACTACAGATACCATTGCCATCTAACAGCTTGTTCACTAGTATGTCTTTCTTATATTGTCGAGCTTGTAAAAGGGAAAGGAACAGTTATCATCTAGATAAATTGGCATGGCAGAGCACCAACCTCGGAACAAGTATATACAATAAGGGTCATCCAATCCCAGTTTTCCACCATCTGTCTCTGGTCATCATCAAGAGCTTCCTGTAGAAAATATAGTAATGGAGGCATTAGCTGCATCTCAAATTGCCTTGATCTGCCACAGAGCCTGCAACTACCAGGGTCTATTTCATCAGCTGCAGCTAAAATTGGCTTCCCACCATACGAGTATCTACACACAGGAATGATAAGAAAAGCATGTTATGGCACCTTAAACCCCAAAAATAGGAGGGAAGAGAAAAAAAGGAAGGGGAGGGAGGGAACCAGAGAAAATGAAAGATTGTATGCTATAAAAAAAAATATAAATAATAGAATGTCAGCATGAGTGCATGATAAGTGGCAGTGGATGTATTAAAATATTCTCAGCTGGCATGCTTCCACTCATCAAAATGGAGCCACAAAGAGAGAAATGGCAGGAGAAACCACACTTTCTCCAGCTTCCTCAACTCAGGCAGGATTATATAATTACTATTGCATGTTCATGAAGCCCCGGTACAAATATCTCAACTCCCAATCAGTATAATGACTAGAATGAAATTATATATCTCTGATAAAGGCTGAGCAAATAGCATCTTTGATCAGTACTTTACATGCTCAATCAGAATCATACACTCTCCAATTGAAACTATTAGCTAACCTTATTTCCCTGGCACTGTTGCTCTAGTCCCTACAATTATTTTACTTTCAAAGAAGACAGTGGACTGATCTCAACCCTTAACCAGTGATTTAAACTGAAAAAAAGGATTGAGACCAAATTATGTGATAAGGGTGGGGCAGGTGCATTTAACTCTACAATCCACTCCAAAGCGTCATTTGTTATATACCTGAAACACTGCCCAGGATATGCATCCAGTCGTTTCTTGAACTTGAGGTATGTTCTATCAGCAGTCAAAGCTTTATCATATTCATAATGTTCTTTTTCCCAAGTTTCTTCTGTTTGTGAACGATCCTCAATGTCACTTCCATTCTCCTTAATAGAAAGTGATGAGTAGTTAGAGCATACAGAACTAAGATCCCCTGAAGATGGCTCTTCCTGTGTGTATATATAAAAGCAAGGCACCACTGCAAACAACCAACACACCAACCAATTACACCAATTTTAGCACAAAATTCATAATGCCTCATGCTCACAAGCTCAGCTTTCCCAAAACCTTAAACCCATAGAAATAGTAGAAGAGAATGCTCACCTTGCACACATCATTCTGAGTGAGAAAATACAATTCACGTGTATTATTTGAAATAAGGAAGCATCACACAAATATCCCAATACCAACCAACAAATTTCTTTTTTGTTTTAACTAAAATTCACTAACACTTTTTCCACATTTCACAAAAATCAGTTTGGTTCACATAGTTTAAGTGGCAAGGATCAATACCATTACCTGGAATATCAATATCTACCTCGGTTGCTCTTCGATGTGGAGATGCAGGGGCAGCAGTGTCAGAATGGTGGTTAGTGGGTGGTCTAATGCTCTTAGAAGCCAAAGTCCCAGCTTCATAGAGTGCCCTACCCAGTTCTTCCAAATCCATGTCATCGTCACCATCATCATTGAAATCTTCCCACAAGTTTGCGTTCTGAACCCCACTGGACGATGTAGTTGCAAAGGCTGCATCCTGAGTGTATGTTTGCGACTTCTCCGCATCATGAATCTTCTGAACTCGAAGAACTCGCCAGCTACAAAAGCCAGTCGTAAAGTAGAAAAAGTCAGTGCAGGAGAGGGGACTATATATTTGCTGCACTAATAAGAAGCTTCACCAGAAGAAAAATAAAATTGGACCTTCGGGAAGCGCTTCCACATTTTGGCATAAGACAACCAAAAATGAAAAGAATGCGTTCTTGAATCGTTTCAGTTTTAGTTGATATTGGAGCATAAACCTGTGCAACAAGACAGAGTTTACTTGTACATGCGGCACAGTGAAGCAAATTAGCATTGATGGCGTCCTTGGGAAGGGGCCAGTCCTGTTGGAGGAAGGTAAGGGGCAGTGAGTAGGGTAGCCACACCCACATTAGTCATATCATATAGAAAACCAAAAATCATTCCAAAGCGAAAAGCATTTTTACTTACAGGAAGTCCTCCAACTTTAGTTGTATAAGGATCAGATGGTTCACGATTATCGTCAGCCCATGGCCCTGGCATGCCTAGCAAAACTCCACTCATTGCTCACTCTAGTCTCTTACAACAAAAACAAGTAACCGCAAGAGAGAGACACGAATTCAGAAAATCTGAGGAATAACTTTGTATCGAAACTATGCTTGCTTTCTCTTATTTTTGTTGTTGTTGACTTTGCTATTTTCTCAGTTAACCTTTTCCCGTGTTTTGTAATTGCATGCAGTGCTGAGTTTTCTAGGGTTTGGGGGTCATGCCGAGAGGGGGGAGGAGGGTTCTTCAAGGCTTCAAGCTGAGAAAAGCGTTTTTATTTTCTATTTTTTTTTAATTTGAAGTTGCTGGGACTGTGATCCATTCCACTCTTTTTTCTTTTCTTTTTTGGCTTGGGGTTTGGTTAATTGTTTTTTCATTTGAGTCGAGAGTTTTGGTAAATTTTTCGATCATTGAAAAAACAGTAAAGGGACAGATAAATTGTGAATGCAGAGCCCGTGGGCCGTGGGCCAATAAAGCGAGAACACACTTTGTTTATTTCTTTCTTCTCCGTTTCACCAGCGATCGGTCGGTCCCCGGTTTAATCCAACCCGCGTTGTTTATTTCACCAAAATTACTGTACAACAGTTAAGGTGAATGTGAGCTCTATAAGTGGAGTAGAACTCACTTAATAGGATTCAACTCCTTGTTTTGTTCGGACACTATTACACTAACCATTCAAGCCATGTAGCATCACTCTTAACATATGCTTCGCTCAATTTTAAACACATTAAATCATCCACCTTAAAAGAGAGTTAAACGGACCATGATTCCAAACTGGTTTTTCTATAAAAAAATTTGGCACGAAAAAGTAGAGGAGAACAAAAAGTTGTCCTTAAGATTAAAACATGTTACAAGCTTCAGTAAAAGTTTACAATAATACTTATAAATGACTTCAGTATAAATCAAACCCAAACTTTATGTCGACATTATTCTATCATACCAATTGAGCAACCATCATCCACTCGTTTTTCTAATTTTATTGACCATCAAATATACGAATGAGTGTTTTCTTCCATTCGACAAAAATTTTATTTTAGTCCCTTACTAAAATGTTCGTTTTCAGAAACAAACCAAACCATTCAATCCTTATTGTTTTGTCCGGTCGGGTCAAGCCAGGCTAGCCCAACAAACAAAACAATGAGACAAATGAAACTTGACTTAGCCCGCAGAAATTGGCAGGCCAAACTGGCGAACCTACCAGGACAAGCCCAAATACATGGAAAAAAATGGGTCTGTCCTAATTGGATCGGTTCTATTTGCGTCAACAAAATGATGGGACTTGAAATGCTAAGCCTGGCCCACAAAAAGTGACGGGCTAAATGAACAGCTCAGTGGGCCGGGCCTAAATTGACAGCTGTAATCAAAACCTCACTATATCGGCAAAGTGACTGGATTTTATAGTCTTCTTACAATTATGACTGAATCAAGTAGCTTCCTTCTCATTATTCACAGTTCACGAGTCAAAAAGCACAAGGCACGCTGATTGTTTCCAAGATATGACGTGTTTTACTCAAATACACAAGGCACCTAGTTTTTTCTTCTTTTTTCTTCCCTGAAAACCCAGTTGCAGTTGATACTGCACTTAACCAGGAATCATAATTGCTATAATAAAGCTTCAATTTTCCATTCAATGGTCCAAATTAGTTACTCTATTCATACATGATATATACAAAGGCTGAGTAGCTAACTCAATATGCTACTTCACCTTCTATCCTCTTTACGTGGGTAAATGTAAATTAGTCTATAAGATGGAGCTCCTATGGTGTTATGGAACGGAATACTCAATTCCATCTCTTCGAATTTTTCACACCTTTAGACTTTTGTTTTGCTGCCTGAAAGGCCTTCATCTTTTGTTTCTTCCGTGCTTCTTTCTCAGCCTGTTATTGCAAATGAATTGGAATTTATAAGTTATCCTGGAAGTTCTCCAAAACTATGAAAGGCTATAGCTACACTATTAATCACATCATTCCATATGGGTTTAACTAACAAAAGTTTACCTTGGACATCTTAGATTTGGCTTTCACTTTTGGAGCTTTCTCCTCAAGCTCTGCCTCGCGTTCAAGCTCTCTTTCCCAAGCATCAAGATTCTTCTCTAAATAATACTGCAATTTATGAGATTCAAACATGTTAGAAACCTATAATAAGCCACGGAATTGCTGATTATGCTGCATTCATTATATACAAAAGATTTAAATGAGCTATAAGAAGCCAAAATATTACTATTCAATATGTAGTCATTCAATAAAAATATGGCTTCAGAAAATGATCAGAAGATACCATAAATATAGTAAATTATGCCCTCAAAACTATTTAACCCTGTTATACAGCCTTGAAGAAAGAGGGAACACATATCAGCTACCTCATTTCAAGTAATTCCAAATTTAAAAAAATAAAATAAAATTGTATACTATCACACTCCAATGGCCCACAGAAAGGGGAGGAGCAGGGGGATAATTTGACTTACATTGTAATCGCCTGCGTAATCCTGTAAAGTGCCATCTTTGACTTCTATCACTCTATTAACTATCTGCTTTATAAAGTATCGATCATGAGACACTGTGATTACAGTGCCCTCGTACTCGGTTATTGCCTCCTGGTAGAAGAATTAGAAATCATTAGAGTGATGGAGTGATAGTGAGCTTTAAATAAGGAGAAGCATAAGAGAAAAGTGAGGCAAACCTCAAGCATTTCTTTAGAAGGTATATCCAAGTGATTGGTTGGTTCATCCAACACAAGCAGAGTTGATGGTTTTACCATGAATTTGCAAAATGCCAGGCGTGCCTATTAACACAAGAGAAACAAGAAAAATCCAAATGTTTATGCATCACCATATTAGAGAGTGAGAAAGGGTAGAGCGTTGCAATGAAACTATTGAAGCTATCATTACATCTTAAGACTAAGATGGAAGCATGTCACAAGAGTTTAATTAAAAAATTATATACGTGTTAGGAGAAAACCAGAACCAAATAGAATCAGTCATGTATATACTATTCCTGAAGCTACAGTGCATGATAGCAAGTATATGAAAATATCCAAAAATTATCAATTAGATTTATGGAAAAAAGAATCACCCATCTCAATGTTTGAGGTTGGAGTTCACATTTTAATATCATTTTAGCAATTTTAATTCTTCTTGCTTTCTTAAATTTATTCAAAGACAATCACCTTAAAGCTTTTACTCAAGCAATAATCACCCTTCAACTGAAAACACAAAAGGTTATCAAAATGTCTATAACGATTAACAGAAAATTCACTCAAATCTGCAGGTTACGAAGTATTTTCTCAGTAAACTAATTATATATGAATTACAAAATTGATTTCGAGAAAAACACCACTCAATCATAGAGTTAAGCTGGAACTAGTCGTTTAGCCCGCGGTCACTTGCATTTTTATATTTTAGTTAGTATTTTATAAATTAAATTTACAAATTTTAATGTGATAGGCTTAAGTAATGAAGTGAAACAGACAATATGTTAGAGGATTTAGTTTTGGAGGAAATATATTTTTAAAAGTTTTTGCATATTACTTTTTTCCCTATCATGATTGTGTTTCTTAAATTGGAAGTATGAATTTTTTTATTATGATTGTGTAACATAAGAGACCAAGACCAAATTCAAGCACCAGAATTTATGTAAATACATGTATTTATTATTGAGCGGAGACTCAATAAATGTCATGTCTAAATTCATGTATGGTAATTTGTGTAAATTTATACATATATTAATAAGTAGAGAATTGAAAAGTCAATCGATCATGAGCTAAGAAATTACTCGAAATGACAACTTGGAAGGCCCTCGTCGCAAGAGCCAACTTTAATATATAGTTTATAGATAAAGATTTGAATGTCATGTTGCTCATAAATGCTAATTGAATGTCAACTGGAAAAAAAAACACTAATCTTGAATTTACCTTCTCACCACCACTCAATAGGGAAACTTTTCGGTCAAGCATATCAGCTTTGAAATTACAACGCCCAAGAAGTCCTTTAATATCATCAATCCTCCAGTCCTCCGCAGCTTCTTCTACTGTCTGAAGCACTGTCTTGTCCAGATCAAGTGCCTCAGCCTGTGAAATGAATCAATTAAGTTAGCACTAAAAATATATTAACTATATAAAAGTTTTGACATGAAGAACTGGACCATCATTAGCACTTCCTTGGTTAAAGTGGCACACCTGATTTTGCTCAAAATAGTTAGGTAATACATTATGCTCCCCAAGCACAACTTCACCCCCAATTGGCTTCTCTAAACCCATTATCAATTTCAGTAAAGAACTCTTGCCACATCCATTTGGACCAATAATGGCAATTTTTTCTCCCCTTTCAATTGTAAGATTTGCCTTGTTGAATAGTGTCTGGCACAAAAAAACTTGATCAGTTGATGTCATTAAAATTATACATACAGACACTCAAAACATTTTAACGCTCACTTTTTCAACGATAAGAACATGCTAACTCACCTTATCCTCAAAGCCAAATTCCAAGTTCTTAATTGTTACAACAGATCTTCCACTCCTTCCACGCTCAGGGAACCTGATTTTCATTTGTTTCCGTTCAAAGGGCTTCTCTACTAGTTCATCTTCCTGAAGTCTCTCCAGCTTCTGTTATCATAAATAAAGAAGAAAATTCTTTTAGGCAAATAACATAAGGAGCAACAAAACAGTATAATTTAAAGCCACCATGTGGAAGTATCCAATGCAACTAATCTCAGTAGTCAACACAAGCAACAGTACTTTGAAGTCATCTCAAGTGACTATTATTTTAAGGTCACTTAAACCTATTTAATGAGTATCTTTGGCTAGTTCACATTTCGTACAAGCAACAGCATATTCTTAATTGAACTGTCAGGTCTTTGGGCCAATTCATATGATCACAAATACCTTCTCAGCAGATGAAGCACGGCCAGAATTTGCTCCAGCACCTAACCTATTTATTAAGTCTTTTGTCTGTTCAATTTCTTTCTGCTGCTTCTCCCATGCAGCATACTGTGCTTCAATCCATGCTGCCTTTGAAACTAAAAACCGAGAATAATTTCCCTCATATGTCCTAGATACACCCATGTCAGTTTCCACAATTTTTGTACACAGCTGATCAAGAAAAGCTCTGTCATGGGAAATGATAACCATTGGCACATCCTGCTTGTTAAGATAGCCTTCAAGCCACTCAATGGTGTCAAGGTCAAGGTGATTTGTGGGCTCATCCAACAGTAATAAATCTGGCTCCTGCAAATGAAGACAAATTGCCATTCTAATAAGCAACACTCATACACTCCATCCCACATCATCTATGTCAAAGATTTATCAAACTGCATGGTACTACAAGTTATATATGCATAAGGTTAATAATAAGCAAGCAATGCATTATACATTGAAGAGAGAAGACAAACAACAGAGCAATTAAGAACGAGTTATCAATTATCAGGCTAGCAATATGATAACCTTCTGATAAATTTACACGATTACACTCCACTAAATAATTGCCACATAACAGGTGCAGGCAACGAGACAAGTTTCATGGAGGAAGCAGTAGTTCACAGAATAGTATTATTCCTTCTACTCAGTTCAAACTAGACTGGGCAAAGCAATAAACTATAATTGCAATTAAGTGTGTCAAAGTAGAAAACAGCAAAAATAATCTATACATTATGATGCAATTTGAGGTCCAATACGCTATAATACCCTATAGCATCAAATCAATTCATCATGTTGTTAAAACTTAAAAAGCAATATACCTGAAGTAAAATCTTGCCAAGACACATCCTCATCTGCCACCCACCGCTAAAAGACGCCACCAACCTATCTGAATCCTCAGGAGCAAACCCAAGTTCTGGCACCAATTTACTTATCTTTGCATCCACCTCATCCAAGTCTACTGATTGTGCCCGCCTCTGAAGCAAATCAAACTCATCTAAAAGTCTCCCCATCAATTCTAAATCGTTAACAGCACCCTCAAGCGCCTTCTGCACCTTCTCCAACTTCTTTGCTATCTCCATTTCCTCTTTAAAAGCACTCATAAACTCCTCCCTCACCGTCCTACTCAGAGATACCTCAAATTCTTGACTCAAAAATGCGATTTTCATATTTGGCTTGGCTTTTATCACATTCCCCGAATCAGGCTCTTCCTGACCCGCAATAATTCTCATCTGGGTCGTCTTCCCCGCACCATTTACACCAACCAAACCCACTTTTTCCCCCTTTTTCACTTCCCAACTCACACCTTTCAACACAGTAACACCCTTGTAGCTTTTGCTGACATTTTCCAACTTCACACCAGATGAAATGCTCGAAGCACCGCCATTCGATTGCTTATTTACACGTCTTTTATCAAATTCATGGACCGAAGGATCCGATTCCGAAAACAAAGACTCAATATCCTCTTCCGTCGTCGTTTCGGCCACAGCAGATAAACGATCCGCACGAATAAAATTGGCTCTTTTGGGGCCAAAGAATCGATTGATATTAATTAAACTAGTGTTACCTCTCGCGGTTTGAGCAAGTGGAACCATACGATTTGGAACTGGCCGAACATGCGCTCGTATAGCGGCTTTCCTTGTATCCAAAATGACTGCGCCGGTGAGGAAGCTTGAGTTCAGCTCGAGGTGGTGAAGCTTCGCGGCCAAGTCCATTGTTGATAATCGAAATTGGAACTTTGGTAATTACCGATGATATTCGAAGAAAATGGCAAACTACAATGGATATGATATTATATTGATATGAGAACCTCAGAGTCAGGGGGAAAGGAAATGAGGAGTGACAAGTTAGAACAAATATGAGTTCTCCCCCACCAATGTTGAAGAGATTTTCAGCCCATAAAAAGAGTTTTGCACACTTTTGGATTGGGGTTTTCCGTTTCCGTTTCCGTTTTTATTCGCTGAAGATTTTATTTTTTATTTCTCTTCTATTTTAATTTTTTTTTAACTCTAGGTTGGATTGATAAAAAAAATTTTACCCCTTTATTTCTTTTTAACTTTACGGATCACCAATGAAGTGAGATAGTAATAGGAATTAATGGCTAAACTACTTATATAAATATAAGAGTTAACAACTCGTTACGAAAGAAGTTGAATGATTTAAAGAATAAAAATTAAAATTTTATATGATTAGAGGATAAGATGTTTTAACTTTGTTCATTTTATTTATAAAAAAAAACTTTGTTCATTTTATTTATAAAAAAAAAAACTTTGTTCATTTTATTTATTTGATTCCTTTCAAATACTGTGATAGTTCCGTAAATAAAGAGTTAAATTTAATTTAGATTTAGAGTAAAAAAATTTATGAATCAAAATTAAATCTTAAATAATATTGTAAAGGAAAGGAAAGGAAATTAAGCTTTTTACGTTAATTAATTAATTAAAATAAAGGAAAACCATGTAAAATTATTGATTCAGGAAGTATTCGTAAGTTTAGGAAAATAACAAGTGAACAAACAAATCGTTCCCCTTGAATTTTGTGGCCACGAAATGTTCAAATATAATATAAATAAAAATAAAAATCGGCCAAAAGATTACGGTCCTGGTAGAGTATGGATTTTGTGTGGTGCAGGGTAGCCCGATACGGCCCTCTCTTTTCTTGACACGCATGTGTTGATGTTGGATCATTCTCTTCAGTCCACGTCTAATCACCACATGCAACCAAAAATTATGTGGCTTTTTTCTTTTTTTTTTCGATCAGTAGTATTTTATGTTCTAAAAATAAATGAACGGCCCAAAATAAATATTATCTGGGGTCAAGTTTTCATTTCTAATTTTCTTTTTCGTTCTGGTCAGTGGGCAGGGGTGGGGACCAGATGACGGCAAGTAGAGAAACCTGGCTGTATAAGGGTGATGATCTGTAAAGGGTCCAGGATCAGGTCACCCATTATACAAGTCTAAAGTCGCAAACAAGCCCAAAAAGAATTACAAAATAAGCCCATTTTATAAGAAATTCAAATGGGGAAGCCAGTTTTGGTCAATGTGCGTGTGTCATGTGTATAAGCAGACAAGCTGCAGATGTGCTCGTTGATGCCATTAGCCATAACACCAAATTATTATCCACGCCGTATGGGAGGGGTATCTATGTAGTATGTATATTGTAAGTGCCTTTACAAGATCAAAACCTGGTTGGTACTTTAGCTTCATCTCATTAACGTGGAATAAGAGAATCATTTCCTCCGTTATCACTTAACAATCTCTCATATGGTAATGGTATCTCACTATCTTTGGCCTTTTATGATATGTTTTTCCTTATATTAGTTATTATTTCAACATTTTTCTTCGTAAGGAAGAATCTGTATCATATCACTGGGCTAGTGGGCTCACAAAAATTATTCCAATTTGAAACTCATGGGATTATCAAAAACATACACGAAATTACAAGCGGAAAGTTTTGTCATTACTCTCCATTTTACCAATCAGCTGCGCAGTTTTTCTTTTTCGGAAAAAAGAAAAATGCCATTGGGTTTTGGTAAGCACGAGAACAGCGCATCAGCCACGGCTGATAGCCCGATATCTTGGTTCTCTCCGTCTTCACGTCACTGGAAATTGAATACTGATGGTACTCTTGAGCAAAACTCCTCTTATATACTCACTAAATACAAATTTAATATTACATTTTGTCTCATAGCTCTCGCACAATACAACAACCCATCCAATTCTTTCTCTTTCTTCTTCACACTTACTTTCTCTCTCTCTCTTATTTAGTCACCAACGCACAAAACACTTAAAACTTTTTCTCTTCTACTCCCGCCACCCACTCTCACACACGTCACTTCACTTATTCTATCCTAAGGTCGGTCAAGTTAGTCGAACAAGAATTTTTAATATCTTTTTTTTTTGGTAATATAAATTTTAATATGTTTTAATTGTAGAATGAATATCTACTTAATCATATATCTAATAATATCGATATTTAGGAGGGCTCATACGCGATTAGCATGCCACATAGGTTGTTGGATTTTTAGTTTCCTAGAAATTTCTTTTATCCTGTATGCAGAACATGTGGCCAAAGGGAACTAGGCGAATAGCCTTGTTCTGGACTGTTGTTGCAGGAAATTTTTATGCCAAATAGATTTGGGAGAGGCCATTTCTTTGATAAGAGTAAATGATGATTTTGTTCATTTAAAGATTTACATGTTATTAGTTTGGTCATTCATTTTATAAACATATTAAATTAGTATTTTAATATTAATTTATATTATTAACTTAGTTTTTAAAATAACATTAAATTACTTTTTGTAAAATAAAACTAATAACATTAAATATTACTAAATTAGTAATTTAATGTTATTTGAAAATAAAAGATTAATGTAATTGCACGTTGAAGGATCAAAGTTGATATTAACTAACTATTAATAAAACAACTTCTTTTACCAAAAAATAATAATAATAAAATAAAACAACTTGCATTTTTATTTTTATTTTTTTGTAAAATTACAAGGTATTTTTATATTTAAAATAGTGTGAAACTAATTTTTATTTATACGTTAATTTAGCTTTAACCACAATGTACTTATAGTAATTCAAACTCTTTCACTAAAGTTCAATTTATCAACTGTCATATTAATAATATGTTTAGTTTAACTTTTAAAACTTTTTAAATTATGATTTAGACAAAAATTTATTTCTTAGATATTTTTATTCAAATTATAATTTTAAAATTTTAAAAACTAAATCTAACGCACACCAAATAACAAGGGACTTTACAACGTGTTTTTAGCAAGAGAAATGTACTGATTATTCAGTTAATTTTATTTGATACTCGTTGTTTAAAACCAACCTCGTTCAGAGATTTTTTTTTTTGTAACTTATAGTTCTAACAGATATCGTTGGAGTTATTTAAACAGTGTTTTATATTTATAAAATTTCATACATTTTATATTAGTTTATTTTTAAACATATGAAATGTCACATCAAATTGTTTATTCACAAACTCACATACAATATACTAATTTTACAAAATAAATATATATTTTTCTCTTATTTTTAATTCTTCGTATAACATTTTTAATAAAAACAAAAAATAAAAACAAGGAATTTCTTGGACTTTTACCTCCAATAATAATAATAAAAAAAAAGAGAACATTGTACATAGTACAGTTTTCACTACACAATTATCAATAGAATTGTACATGGTACAGTTTCACTACACAACCGTAAATAGAATACTTGGTATAAATAATTGAAGACTTCAGATGTTTTTTTTTAACATTGTACATAATACAGTTTTCACTACACAATTATCAATACCAAAATTGTGTAAATAGAATACTTGGTATAAATAATCGGAGACTTCAAATAATTGAAACTAAAGAAATTGAGAAAGAAAAAGAAATATAATTATTAATGTTCTTTACACCATTATGTTGGTAATAATTAATTATACTAAAAACTTAAATTATTAAATAAAGATACATAAATAAATTTATATTTCTAACACGCTTTCTCACATAAAATTTTTTTGAACTCAAAGCATAAACAATATATAAAATTACTCTATTATGTACTGAAATTTAATTTAATTTTTAAAAAAATAAGAGGCACTTCATGATGAAAAACTCTAATATGTGAAGAAGTGACTCCATTAAAAACTTAAATTTATAGATAAAAGAAACATAATAATTTTATATTGTCGTTACCTTTTTTGTTTTGGTAAAGATTCTTCCCTTTTATTATTATCTGTCAATGTCGAGTCACGACTTTTTTGTTCATCTACTTTTGAAACATAAGAATAACTAACTCAGTTGGGTCCCTATTTAATAGTCTCAGATATGCCAATTTGATTAAACTTCATTGACTAATCAATTGCTCATTATCCTCATCTTCTTTTTCACCCTTCAAAAATTTAAAAATGGACTGATGGCAATATTGTTGAAAACCTTGAGCAATTTTTCTTCGTTCCCAGAGATAAGAATTATAAGGAGGAGGTTTAAAATTAAAAGGGTCGTTACTTGTTGGCACTGTGAGTGGCAGATTAACGAGGAGAATATTTTTTTGCTGGGAAGACAGCTAGAATACCCAAAGCAAGAGGCGGGCACAACAACACGAAAAGAAGGAACAAATAAAATAAAATAAAAATTGTTGATATATACTTGGATGCAGCCATAGCGCGTAATGGAGTGGCATTTCCGTAATAAAACTGAAAAATAATAAATAAAATAAATAACAAGAAAAATGGACACCCAGCTTTCTATCGGTATATATACATGCCCAAACAGCTATCATTGCATTGGTAAAAAGAATCCAAACCAAACAAACCCTTTGGTATATCTCTCAAGATCTAAAATCGCTCTCATGGAGGAACGTAAGGAGGTAACTTCCTCTCTCTCTCTCTCTGTCTCTCTCTATGTACTTGTACATACTCCTCGGAAACGATGTGTTTGGTTGCCGAGAAAGGCGAGGAAATTTATAAGGAAAAGTAATCAAGTGGAATTCCATGAACATGATTGTGGTGTTTACTTCGAATTGATGTTTCTGTGTGTGTGTGTTGTGCGTGTGAGGAATTCGCTGATCAAGAGTTTGTGTCTGGCTCAGATCATGAATCTGGAGAGAATTGCAAGCTTCGATTTCTAGCAGTTGATGTAGGTTGTCAGTAGAAATACCCGAACGGAGAAACACAGAGAGAGAGAGAGAGAGAGAGAGAGAGAGCAGAATCTTGTTCTTAATTTTCAAACGAATCTTGTTTCTGTGAGAATGAATCTTAGAAAGAAAACTGTGTTAGGTAGTTGTAGCATGCGTTTCTTAGTCATGAAAAAAGATTTGTTTTAAGGAGATTAATTAGCTAACCTTATTATCTACATTTAGTTTCTCCTGGCTCCTAGTTCCTGATATTCGATATTTATTTTGGTCATTAAGAACTTTGGTATAAATTAATATTATTATTGGCCATGCACCCTCTGATCGTTGTAGTTGTCGCTCTTATTCCTCGTGGTCCAAAACTTTTACAAAGTAGACTCACACGAGTATGATGATGATACTCTTTCCTTTCCAGCTCTGTTTAATTAATCAATTTGTTTTCTGTTCAAACTTTGATATGATGATATCACTGTTGCAGTCGTGCAAGTAATCATAAATCCCTTCCTAAAGCAAATAATTACTCAAATTCGTCACTGTGATTCATTCCTTTTCCTCTTTCCTTTATCATGATCGTAAAATGGGTTTTGAATTTCTATAGTAGCTATAATTACTTATCTATTCTGTTGTTTTTCATTCTTTTTCTCTTCTATGGATTTAATGAAGATTTTTTCTATCTCATAATTTCTGTTGAGTGAAATCTAAAATGTTAAAGCATTTTAATTTTAATTTTAATTTTTTTTGTTATCAAAGATATTATTAACTAGAGAGTGAGCCTTGGTGAAAACGGCCTTTTAACCTAGCGGTCAAATGTTCTAGTCTAGGAAACAGCTTCTCCTTTCTTGGGGTAAGTCCCCTCCCCAGACCCCACAATGGTGGGAGCCTCGTGCATTGACCCACCCTTTTTTTCAAAGACATCATTAAATACTAATTTTCTGAAAATATATGGCAAATTTGCTAGACTTTGCCTGCAGTTTGGCATTAGCAGATGCTAGTAAATGGTTCTTCTGGTTTTGGAGTCTAAACTTTTCAACAATTAATCATTAGGTTGATGAAAATTTATTATGCAGTCTAACTAATAACTTGTATTCATTTCATAATGGGAAATAATGTCCCTTCTTGTTATCTTATCATTTACATTATTAGTTTATAACAGAAGATCCTTTTTTTATGGTGATTAGCTGTCTAAGCTATAAATCTTTTCAACGTAGAAAATTGCTCCTTGGTTATCGGTGCCACAGTTTGGGGACTGGGATCAGAAGGGCCAATTGCCAGACTACTCACTGGATTTCTCAAAAATCCGGGAAATGAGGAAGCAAAACAAGACAAATGTTTCCAGGGCAAGTCTTGGTAATGAAGAAGAGCTCATGGCTTCAACCACTAACAGTATAAACACTGGCCACAGTGAGCACCAGCACCCCCACTACCACCAAACCAACTCTCCAACTGTAAGATTCTTTGCTAGCTTTGTTATTCTTTATTTTGTTAGCTACTATTTAGGGCAACTAAAGAACGCTAGCATAATTTATGCAAAAAAATCTTTTGTTCGTCACTGTATATGGTGGGGTGGTCACTGGTCATCATTGCTATTTACTAGAGTAGCTGTTGCTGATGAGTGGGTTTTTTTTTTTTTGTTTCCCTTCTTTGGGTCGTTGTTATGGGAAAAGTAATTCAAATTGATTCCTACAATAGTTAACAGGCTGGGAAGATGACTATGTATATAACTATATACATCTTTTACTAAATAGGTGCAGTTAAACTATCGCATGAGGTCTTCTCTCTCTGTCTTCTTGAGCATTTTTGCAACAATGGACAGTTTCAAACAACACTTATCACCTACGGCACTGATTATATCACATTTTGGATTGAAAGAACTTTTAATCGCCATGTGAATTACACTGAGGGTTCCTTGTCAAATTTTTCATTATTCTTTCATTAAAAATCATTTATATCAATCTCTTTCTTTCTTTCTTTTTTACCCTCGTCAGGTTTAATTTATGTTTTCTTCTTTGATTGTCTAGTGTTAGGAGGAACCTAGCCTCACAAGTTCTCATCATAATGGATTAACACAATTAAAGAATAAACAAAACTTAGACATATACAATCTTCTGCCTACTATAACACTAAAAAAGCTTTGAAAGAGAGGAGGAAATTTTTTTTGAATAAATTAAATGATATTTTAAACATTTAAAGCACATAAATCCGTGGTTTTAGACATTTCTAGCAACTGTACCATATAATAATGAACGTGATTTGAAGAGAAAGTAGTGAGAAGAATAATGTGGGGGAAACTTTTTTTTGGTAAAAGTGGAAGGCAAGGACAAATAGAACCCGTCAGTACACCACTTGGAAAGGAGGTTCTCGTAGCACAAAAAAAACAAAGCCGAACTAAGGTCGGGGCCTGCTGGGAAATGACAAAGTAATGTTGTAGTCCATGAACTTCTTAGGCCAAAGCATGTAGTGGAAACTTGGACTAATATTTTTCAACCCAAAGAAAACAGGGACATATTTAATTATATATTACAGGGAATTCTACTGTGGGACCCACGATTAGCTGGTTTGATAGACATGTGGGCCGAAGGACGTAAATATTGTTATTTATTATGTAGATACTAGATACCAAGGCAACACGCAATTCTAGTTGTTGCACATGCAATTGTTGTGTAAAGTAGTTCTAGTTTTTGTTTACCTTATTCTGTTTAATGTTGTATTAAGTCAAAAAGAAAAAAGTCCTTGGTGGAAGTGTTAAATAAGAATTTACTGTAAATCATATTCATTCTCCAGATTCTAGATCCACAAAAGAATGGCTCGGATATTTGTTGTGTCTGAAGTACTGCTTAATTATGTGCAATACGGTATCTTTTACATTTATTTTCCTTTTTTTGTTTGATTTCTTTTTTCTTGACAGACGAGGAGGAGCTTCTTCAGCTACTTCAACTGTTGTGTAAAAGCCTGATATTTAAGGGCGTCTACAACCTTATTCTTGTCTTCTAAAGATCGTGGACAGGGACAATTATGCTTTTGCGCTTGGTAATATAATTACTTAATCTTTGTTCTTGATTTAAAAAAACAAACCTTTCCTTTAAGCCCTAATCGTCAATTGGTGATGCTCTCTCTGTTACTTGTATGGTAGTTTGAAATTTGGTTAATCTAATTAGAGGTAAAGATGGTAAACATGTAAATGGCGCTCATGACTCGTGAACCTGTACACCAGCTCCTAAATATGATGAGTCAATTCAGCACAGTAATGCTCTTGGCCTTGTTTTCCTACCCTTTGTTCCTCACTTATTATTCAGTCTAGAGCTGAATACTTACAAATTAGGTTGGGTCATTCTTTTAGTTTTAGAGGTGATTCATTTCCAGTTGTTCCAAGAGTAACCTGCAATCACACGAAGATGAACAGTATTTCTCTCACTTATGTTTCATTTTTTCAACCTTTCTTACATACGAAACCTCCAATACATGTAAAAATTGCCGAGGATATATTAGACGGCTCTCAGCTGGTCATTTGACCATACTCATCTCAGCTCCACCACTATCGTGGCTGTTAAAGAGATTCAGTTGTACAATAGACCTCTGATAGCTACAGTGCCATGCGTATCTTGCTACTACCGCTCATCATTTTGCAGAGACATCATCTAAACCCGTGTTTGATGGCTTTACAACTAATTTTTTGAGACTTTGGGATCTAGCAATTCATAGCTATAGGTTTTAACAACTTTAACCAGACTCATGGGGCGCTTCAGATTGCAGAATGCTTGATTTCAAAGATTGACACAGGCCAACAAACCAGTATGTAGCAAATGGGCAAATCTAGCCGGCCACTTATCCATAATTAATGTCAAACCCATATGGCATCATTATCTAAAATTTTCTGGTTCAGCGACCGAAAGAATGGATTTGCAGTCTTTTCTAAAATGTATCAAAACGCACGAGTTGTGATATACGCATTCTTACTCAATTGCAGACTTATCCGGTTGGTTTCCAATGCGAAGTGACGGAATCAACTCGTCTTCCAACTAACGCCTCTACCTACAACTGCAATTCATCATTTTCTCAATCAAAATCACAAGTCCAGGCAACAAAGTGGGACTGTTAGGACCACCAATATACATAATTATTTGAGTAATGCTATACTCTACTAAAAAATCCTCCTACCATATTAATTACTTAAAAACAAAAAATTTTAAATGAAAAAGTAAAATCATTCAATATCTTTAGAACCTTAAAAGCATTTAATACTTTCTTCTTTACGTAATTACAAGGATTATTAGATTGATTGATTATGAGGATATATATTCTTATTCCACCCATTAATTCTTTTAGTTATATATAATCTCACAACACCATTTCCAAAACTAACGTGACAAACATCCCTCGACAACAAAATGGTTTACTATGCATCAAACTGCAATATATTCTACCTAACTCTCAACTGAAAAAAGACAAGGGTTAGGAGTATGATCCAACAACCCTGGATTAAAGCTCTCATGATGAGATCTTTAATCACTGCTCAGATTATCCACCAAAATTTCCTGCTTGCTTTCTGATCGGTTTTCAGAAGATATCATCTTGAATTCCTTCTGACTACTGCAAATTATACTTTCTTGATAATCTGAACAACATCTTCATCTTCAAGTTCATGCTCCTGGTGTGTAACAAACAACATATTCCAGTCAGTGCATGACATCTTCATTAATGAAGGGGAAGAAAAGTATAAACACGGAATGAGGAAGAAGAATGAAGCAGAAAATACAGTAAATTGAGTATAGTAACAACCTTGCCAACTCTTTGAGGCTTGTGTTTCGCACTTGAACCCCAGACCAGAGCACTGCATCATTTGGTAAACGTAAGCATTGAGTGAAGGTAAGGAACATTTTTTTTAGATCCATTCTAAGCTCATTTTTTCAAAGAACAAAATGCCATGCTAGGAACAAGTGCTTTCCCCCAAACTATGTTCATTTATCAAACTAAAGATCCATTCTAAGTTTATGAGGTAAGTTAAAGCCAGAATTATTGCCAAATGACTGCTTCATATTAATGAAAAGTTTCCAAATAAAACAAACAGCAATCCAGACCTTACAGTTGAAAAACCTAAGTTAACGTTCACACATATTGCCCCTCATTGATGCAACATTGGAGATAAAATATTAAGTTTTGGGAGAAAGTACTCACTATTTAAACTGTTTAAGCATATCCTTGTGAATGCGATCGCAGAAGTCCTCAACTGTCTTCTTCTTAGATGACAATATTACAGGGTCTTCATAGTCAGGATTCATCCCTTTAGGTTTAGTATAAATACGAGTTAAGTTGAGATATTCCCAAATTTTCTCCAGCAGACCATCAAGGTTCCACTCCAGGTGCGCACTGAAGAATAGTTAGAAAATTACACAACTTTTTACAACTAAATCGACTTTGTAAATCAATTTTTGCAGAAGTCGTGATAAACAATGGAAATGGGAGAAATAGGTTCTGACCTATCCCATTAACAGATGCCAGTCATTAGAGATAAAACACTTTTTACAGTATCTGTTGACAATTTTGAACTAAAATATTCTAGATGCAAAAAGGAGATTACCTAACATTAAACAGAGACAAAAACCAGAAAGAAAACAATAATTTAGACAATCTATCAAGTTTCTGGGCATGGGTATGAAGGATGAGATGGGCAGAATAAGGATAAATGCGTGAACTTGGGGAATATAACTATGCAGCTATAGTAAAAGGAGCCAAAGAAAAGGCAAGAAAAGATCCGAGCAAAAATAACAACAACATTACAATAAAAATCACGAGAATACTCCAAAATGCAATCCCTCAAACAAACCATCAAAACTACTGATAGAAATGAAAATAATAGTACCTAAGTGCATTCAAGTAAGTCTGTGCAAAGTTCTTATGATGATTTTATTTTTGTTTAAAAGGAGAAAAAAGGATTGAGGTCATGAACTAACTTTCAAAGTTTGCAAAATAAAGTCATAAATTCATAATAATAAGACCAATGATATGAAGACTTACCTGATTGGGCAGTAATGAGGTAGCTTATCCAATATCTCCAGTTCCTCAAGTGTAATCTGATCAATCTTGTTCACAACATAGATGCAAGGCGTATATACTCTACTGCCCTCAATGACATCTATGAGGTCATCGGCAGTGGCATCATACCTGAGAGTAATATCTGCATTGTGAATTCTGTACTCGCTACATATGGCCTTCACAGTCTCAAGATCCAGATGTGTGTTGGTGACAGTTGAGGTGAAATTAATTCCACCCTTATCTTTCTTCCTAAAAGTCAGATTTGGGGGCTCTTTGTTTAACCTACAGTCAGAAAATAAATTTAGTTAATAAATGAGAAACAAATTACTATGAGGAAAAGAAAATAAAAGCCAGAAAATCTCGAACCAAAATTTTAATTGAAATGCATCAAAATATGTAACATGATTTTGATCATCTGAATGGCATAACAGCCAAAAACAATAAAGCCCATAACATATATAACAGAAGACTCAAGAACACAGTAGCTTTGCTGATTATTACACTTGAAAGTAACTATGTACTGCATTTCACAACAAACCAATATCAACATTTGCAAGGACCTACAGATCCAGGCAAATTCTATCAAGTCCAACGCAAATAGTTGATAAATTTTAGTTTTGTGCATTCAGGTACATATCCACCACAGAAAAGGTAGCTTCAGAAATCAGAACCACTAGACTGGCAAACAGCAGGAAGCTACATATTTCACAGTTGCCACTCAGAATGCCATTCATAATGAATAAAAACTGTTACCAGTTCAAAAATGTACATGTTCATGGGAAAGTGGGCAGGACACATGTTACAATCCCTTTTGCTTTTACTTGATTCTGATCACTTCTCCACTAACTCTGATAAGAGAGTTTGGACTTAAGACTCTTCTGGCTTGTACTCTTGTAAATCCTTTTCAATTTCTAACTCACTCCCCAGACCAGACCAAGCATTCCTCCTTGACAAACGCATTTGGAGATCCAAAGCTCCCTTTGAGGCCAAATCTTTTGTTTGGACAACAGTACTTAATAAAATAACACAAATGATTTCCGACAGATTCGTAGGCCTCACATTGCCCTCTCTGCTGATATGTATGATATGTGCAAGTGAAGATCTGAAAGTGAGTCATTTATTTCTGCACTGTAAGGCAGCTACTTTCCTTTTTCAATTTTTGTAAGACCATGAGGTGTCCCCGCACCTTTGGGTGTGAGACTAATCCCCGTTCTGGCCACAAGATGCTTCTAGTGGGATTTGAACTCCTGCACTACACATAAAGTCCACCCACATGGAGCAGCTACTTTCCTTTGAAACAATCTTTTTAGGGTTTTTAATGAGCAATGAGAGTGTCCTTCCAAATCAAAGCAGTTCCTGTTTGTATGTAATGAAGGATTTGGTAAAAAGAAAGAGGCTAAAATTCTATGGCAGTGTGCAGCTTTTGCAATCCTTTGGTGCACTTGGTTGGTGCAGAGCACACTCAACTTTAACAGTGTTTCCTAGTTGTTAAATCTGCTTTGGGACAAGATTATGTTTTTAGCTTCCCCAAGCTGTTCTCCCCATAGATGTTTCAAGGGTGTTGCCTTCTCTGACATTCAGAGAGATTAGGAAGCCCAGCTCCATTCTTAGTTTTTCTCTTGTTCTTCTTTTTACTCAAATTATCAGGGGCCACTTCCCCAAAGAGCCAATCAGGAAGCAAGCCCAAGGTTCAATTATCTCACAGAATGTACTTCATCGCATGATCAACACCTCACCAAAAACTCATATCAAATCACAGTTGCTCCAGGCCTATGAGTGCAACTGCTGCCATCAACCAATAGCCAGAATGCTTACTTTTAGAGTCAAAAACCTAACCACCATCATCTTCATTCATCATATTCATGCTACATAGAGAAATATATTTTAAAAAACCAAACAAAAAAAAAGTGAACTATTCATTCAAGTATATGCTTCATACAGTGAATAAAATACATGTGGAGAGTGGAGACCCTTACACTCGGCCAGACAATTGGTGACACAACAGAAAATTGCTTTTAAACAATATTACACGTTACCTTATACCAAATCCCTCCAGCTCTTTTTCGATAAGACGCTTATGGGTTATTGGCTTTATTGCATCAAGAACAATTAAAATGCAATTGCACGTCCTTGCAGTACTGATAACCTGCATTTGCAAAACAGTATATAAAACAAAAAATGTGTGTTTGTCTGTGTGAATGAGCCATGGATGATGAAGATGTATTGTGAAATCAGATGTGAGATGGAATGAATCCTTAATTGCTACAAATGAAATATTACCCTGGCAGAACTTGAAAGCTATATCATTAACATGTAAGGTCCATCATATAAGTAAATATTAAATATATTGCAGGGATGATACGTTGACAACATTCAAAGCTCTTAGAGAAACTTGATAGAACCAAATTAAAATAGAGTAGAATTTTGGGTGTCAATCTCCCACAACACTTAATAATGCTGTATAACGCCAGTGACAGTTTCCTTTGTGGAGATGAGCAACATCGCTTACAATTATTACAGTTCCATGTATACTGCTATAAAGAACCAGGAACCTTTAAAAAAATCTTCACATTATGACAAAAATATAAAACCACAATTTCTCCAAATACTGAAATGGTTGTCATGGATCTCACCCCAGCATTCATCAGAAGATCAGTAGAAACAGTTTTTTTAAAATTTAGAAGGAACTTTAGCTACATAGCTGACTTTGATTACAAAATACATGGCTAATTGCAATTATCTTAACACAAACGATACCCAAATGTAGTGAAACTATGACGAGAGCATATTATGGTTTGGTTTTTTACCTGCCTTCCTCTACCCTTTCCATCCTTTGCACCCTCAATAATTCCAGGGAGATCCAGCAACTGCCACACAAAATTGAATAAATACTACTGAAAAATTGAATATAACTTAAAACATGCATCACCGGCATAAATTGGATGATCATGAAGTTGCAAGCACCAAAAATTATTCATATGGTCCTAACTCATTGAGGAAAACTTTTCAGGAGTGAGTTGAAAATTTCATTTTGAATCAAACCATACAAATGGGACCATCTTGTCTCTCACATGATAGAGAATCAAGTTAATACCTTTTAATGCTCGAATTAGAAAACCAAATCTGCAAAAGAAGCACCTCAGCATAGTTGTAGAGACTTCATCTAGAAAATCTTTTGATGCCTAAATTTGACATTAAAAACAGGACTAGATTGTGCAAACACTAGGAACCTAAAAGAGATGTCCTCAAATTAAAAAAAGAGGTTATGTTGCAAGCAAAATAAAGCTCCAAACATATTCATTTTTTGTTTTGGTAAAAAAACATTCATTTGTTATATGGACAAAAATATCATCAGTAACAACCAAGTGGCACAAGACAACGGGTTAACCAGTCTTAAGTGTTTAAACTCTTTTTATGTCATCTAAAAACAAAACAAATTGCAACAACTAACACAATGTTGCAACTCAATTTAACAAGCCCCATATATAGAAAAAACATGAACCATATGATGAAGAGAAGTAAAATTCACCAAAATCTATATGTTGGACACCAAAAGATACTCCTTAAAAACTGAGCATACATGCAGTTCTCATTCAATCTTCTATCTATCGACTATCATCAGAAAGAGGTACAACTAAATTTAGCCTTAGACATGCCAACCCACAAGCATAATATCTTGCTCTTAGTAAGAAAGATGATAAAATTAGCAACACATGGCTTGATTATGTGGTGGTACCTGAATTTTAGCTCCACGATACGTGATCACACCTGGGATGCAAGTTAAGGTAGTAAACTCATAGGAAGCAACCTACAAACCAAAACAAGTAAAAATCTTCAGAAAATTCTTCCAATTAAGCTAAAATTTAGAAATTGTAGAAAATTGTTATGTTGCCCACCACCTCATTCAAACAGAAAATTATCCTGCATGCACAAGATGGTTGATTACTTAATAAACACCATGAATAACCTCTATGGCATTATCCAAAAGAAAAGAGAGTTCACTTCAACTTTTGTTTCTACCCACCCCTCCAAAAAGGAAAAAAACAAAAAGAAAAGAAACTCGAGAAATACTGAATGTGTAATAAAAGATGTAAAAGTTGAATCAAAAGAAGTACGGCTCATTTAATGCATCGGATAGGATAAGAGGAATAGAAGCACATATCCCATACAATGTTCGATCAATCAAACACATTAGCAACAGGATATATAGATAATAATATAATATAGTAATATTAATTATTATTTTAATAATAAATATAATTATATATTAACATTAGTAAATAATAATTAATAGAAAATTATTATTTATATAATTTAAAATAATTACTAACTATTAGTTACTATTTATAATGATATATGTGCTTATCCTATCCAACCTGGTCAGATCCAGCCCACCCCCTTCCACAATATCAGTTATCTTTTTATATATATATATATATATATAAAAGATTAGTTATCCCATTGGGAATAGAACAAATATGGACAGAAGTGGATAGATTTATCCCATATCAATAGGATAATTTTAATTTTTAACCTATACTGTCATCCTTGTCAGCTTCAGCTACACCAAACAGGTCATTGTAACCACATAGATCAGGTAGGTACCAGAAAATGTGAAAAATTGTTAGGCACGAAGGCCTGGGCCCAATTCCGGCAGATGACAGCCCAATCCTAACTGAAGAAAGGCTACATCAGTGGCTGGTCTATACTAGGAGAAAGAAAGGAGGGAAGGAGCTATGGTTGGAGGAACCGTTAGGAGAATCTCCTAGAGATTTGCAAAGTGTGATTGAGGAGTCTGTTGGAGGAAAACCAGGAGAAGAGGACACGTGTGCAGGGGAAGGAAGGATGGGAGGAAATATATTGGATGAGAATTGAAGGAGAGGGCATAAAAAATTTGTGACAAGAAAATAGAAATCTGCAGTATTGCTTGGAGCAAGGCCTGGTTCTTACACAGGAGGGAATCTCCTGGATCGTATTTTCTGTTATTGTGTTCCTTTTCTGTTATTAGAATACTTCGTGTAATCACCTCTTTGAGGAAGCTTATATTCAGAATTCAAAGTGTTACTAACTCTATCAAAAATAAATCCGGCACAAGGTATATATCTGTAGACAACAAGTTCTTCACATAACCAAGCCACGAACCCAAGACATGTTTTAAAAGCCCAAGGTTTACAAATAGAACCTTTAATCTAGAACAATAATGAAATAGCAGTAGCGAGAAAGCCATATATTGTTTCACTATGAGCCAGAAAACCCAAAAACAAAGAAGAATATCATTTATGCAGGATGCGTGCCAGTGCTATCCACAGAAATCAAAATACTGTCCACATGGATGCTGATGCAAAATGCCAGAGCACTTCAAACAAACACTAACTCCAGTTGTTGTTGTATAGACATCTACCTGAATGCTTTTTGCTGGCAGTAGATAGACATCTTAATTTACCTAGAACTCAAGAAATATATCAAATAACTAATATATTGACCAGATTGAATCTATTTTCATAAATAATGTGCAAGAGTAGCATTGGTGATAGAATTGGTAGAAAGCATAGTGGAAGTGCTGCTTCTAAATGTAAAGGGGAATTGAGAAGTCTTAATTAATAGTAAATTATGAAAAGATGCCTTCCAAAAAGAGGGGTTATGGCAAGAAGTTAGAGTCCTCATGATGTTATTCTTAGTGCTCTGGAGTATGCATAATGTGAATTGTTTGAGAAGTTGCCCTCTCAAGGATTAGTTTCCTTATATTGGATGGATAAAGTGGAAATTGTATGGGGGTCTATGCCTACATATTTCTACATGGATGATAGTTCACTAGGTGTAGAAGAGGATGGTTATTCTTAAGAAAGCTTTATGTTACTTCAACTCTGTTATTCTAGCCACATGAGTCCAATGGCCTATTTCACTTCTCAAAATCTTCTCTCCTACTTTGGCCATATCTTTATCTCCTTTCTCTCTTTAGGTTCTCATTTTCTTTTTCTTGTCCAAGGGTTGCACTTCCTTGGGCTCCATTGAATCAAATTTACTTACCAAAACACGGAAAGGAAAGAAAATATTGGCATATGATATACCTAGATTAGTAGATTAAAGAAGAAAACGAATATGTACCAAAAGAAGAGAAGAAAACATATGAGCCCTGGAATACTTCCATACCTCTGAAAATGTTCCAGTCAATTTATTCAGTAGAGTAGATTTGCCAACTGAAGGAAAGCCCACAAGACCAACTCTTGAATCTCCACTTTTAGTAACATCAAAACCTTCACCGGCTCCTCCACCTCCTTTTGATGAAGGTGTAAGTAGTTCCCTCCGCAGCTTTGCAAGTTTAGCCTGGCACCATATGGTTACTAGTATTGTATCAACTCCTCAACAAAAATAGCAACAGAAAAGAAGTAAACAGATCAAGAGAGGGAATAAGGAATAAATTCTAATAAGAAAGTATACTTATGGAAGGTTGATTCCATATAGAAGCAGAATAAGAAAACACCCACCTTGCCTTCCAATATCACATAACAGAAGAAATTAATGTCAAGGATCCATGTGGATCATAGAAACAAGAAGAAAAACAAGAAGATAAACAGTATAAAGATTCCATACTTTTAGAGTTCTATTTACTTATATTTTAGCATTCTTTTTACCCAAATGGACATACACATACTAGCATCATGAACCTAAAATCATAAATAAATCTCTACATAAATCAGTAAGAATCCCAATAAACGATGGAGACAAACTAATCCAATTGCATGAGCAGAATGTGCTATGCCTACAAATACAACTTCCACTATGAAATATAGGGAAAAGGATAGGATAATGAACCAGATGCACTTCCAAATGCAATACCTTTAAGGCTATAACAATTATCCCCTTCAACAACCAACTCATACAAGGTCATGCCAATATCACTGTACTTGAAAGAAACATTGTCTACAAGATTTAACATTAAAAAAAAAAAAACAAAAAAAACAAAAACCTCCCATTGTCTACAAGAATCAACCTCAACTAAGCTGAAACACATGCAGCACGAAAAATATAAAATCCAGTACAGAATACTGGTTATTAAGACAATTGATCTCTTTTTTTTTCCAATATGCCATTTACTAATCAAACAAAATGCACCAAGGTGTTTACCTTCAGCAAGCCCAAATGATGAGCAGTGGCCTTGTTCTTTTGAGTCCTTGCCATCTGCAAAATTTAAATGACCATGTTCGCATTCAAAATAATAACTACGTGACAGCATAAAGTTTGCAACTATTGCATTAAAAACAATCAGTGTATATCCATCATCTTATGCTTTGGCTAGGTATTGATAACCATGTGTCCTGAGATATACAGAAAAGAATTACACAAAAAGAAGCAAATGAAACATTTCTCATCATAGATAGAACATATGGAAATCAAATTTGCATAAAACTTTAATCATAGCCGACCTGATACAGATTCCACTAGGACTACTACTTAGCAGTTCAGCTCTTTTAGCTGACACACACCAACTTCACTTATGCCTAGTACTTTAGATTCATACCACACAAAAAAAAAAATATGAAGGATAACTCTGAGGCTTAAATTAGGTTGGTAAGAAATGTTGCCAACAAACCAAAAAGTGAAACTGAGAATAAAAAAACGATAAACCCTACTGCGACGGAGAAACAACTAGCCCGTGTTTTTTAATAAATGATTTTAAAGTGCCAAATCCAACTAACAATGGAAGTCAAAAGACTAATGTTTGACTGAAATCAATGGTATGCCTACAACCATTTCCCAGTGTTGCTCTGAGAATAAAATTGAATCAAACAGAATTTGTTGCAAAGGATAGATACCTCGTCTTCGATGTCTTTGATTTTCTGCATCACCGTCGCCATTGTAGAAGACAGACAAGAAGCTCAGAGGGGACGCAAGAGAGATTCGGATTGCACCAGGCGCAAAGTGAGATTGGACCGGGCGAACTCTGCAGTGGTTAATGGTTGGTTACTGCGTTGCGTTGTATCGCCGAAGAGGAGAGAGAGGGCGAAGAAGGTGCTAGAAGAAATGTGCAGCAATGTTTCCGGTTAGGCCGTAGGGTAGAGTAGCTTATTCGGTTCTCTGATTGAAGTCGAAGTGGCTACTGTGCTGTTGAGGCCGAATTATTTCAAACTAGGGCCGTTCCTTAAATGGACCCGAAACCTAGCTTGAAAGTGATTTGGGCTGGGCTTCCTTTCACCCAAAACCCTACCATCACAATTCTTCAATAATGTTATATATGAGCAATATCAAATATTATATAAAGTTAATTTTAATATATTTTTAGTGTTAAATTTTTTATACTATTATTTAATTATGTATTATTAAATTATTAAAATAATTTGAATCTTTGATTGTTGTTGTTAGAGTTGAAATTTTTTAATAATGTGATAATATATAATTAAGTGACTATAAATATTTTTTTATTAAAAGTAGATTAAAATTAAATCTTATTATTTATCAAAAAAAAATTATCAACTTTTTTATGTCAGTGTATATTTGAAAGGTAATGGCGTAATGCTACATTCACGATTTTTTGTACGCCAAGACATAAATACACGTGGTACACAATTAGTGCAGGGCCTATTTTAAAGAAGAAAAAGTCGTCAGTTTGAATTTTCATTTTTAGTAATTTATTAACATTAATTGATAAAAATAAGAATAATTAGTGTTATTTTATTGAAAACCATTATCCTTAAAATATATTTTGTGAATTATTTGTATACCCTTCAAAATTTTCAAAACCTTAAGCCCCGTTCGGATTACGAAAAAATTGTCAAAATCAGTTGATAAAAAATTATTAACTCAAGTAGCCGAGTTAAAAAGTGTAGCAGTCTTATCTTAAATTAATACTGTGTACAACTAAAAATTTCTCGCATGTTTCATTTTAGGAAAAAAGAAAAAATGGCTGACCAGATATTTCCTATCACCTAAGAATCAAAATAGTTCACTAAATGTGTATTTACAATCACATAAAAAAAAAGTCATATAACTCTTGCATTTAAGTAATTTTTAATTTTCTTTCAAAAAAAAAAGTAATTTTTATTTTTATTAGAGTATATTGACCCAAGTCATGTAACTCTTATATTCAAATGATGAAATGTACATTAACCAAAATTAATGTGTACTTAAGGCAGGGGATTGGCAAGTAGACTAAAATATAACAAAAGTATTTTCTTTTAAAAAAATTATTTTTTTTATAATAATAATAAAAAAAAAAAACACATCCAAACAGTTAAAACTACTTTTTCTATCTACTTACCATTAGATGTGCTTTTAGTTTGTGAGATTTCTATCACCTAACAGAAACATTATACCGACAGTGCAGATTATAGGGATAGCAAATGGGCGGATTTGATCGATTTTGCATTGAATTATAATAAATAGATAAAAAATTAATTATTAATTTATTTAAAATTTATTAAAATTATTCATAATTTATTTTAACGGATAAATATTTAATTTTATTTATTAATTTATTTTAATGAATACGATGAATGAATATTTGACTAAATTATTTAAAAATTAAAAAAAATCTATAAAAATTATTTATTTATCTCTCTAAAAATAAATTTATCTTTTCTAAAAAATTTTAATTTTTTATCTCTAAGAAAAATAAATTTCTCTCTTAAAAAAAACAATTACTTTTCTCTAAAAAATAAATAATTTTCCCTTTAGCTCGCTCCCAAATCCTATGTACACCACGGATGACGCTTCTTGTGTATCTAACCAGGCTTTGATGTTTACCCAATCAGGCTTGTTGTCTTCCTTTTCAACATCTCTGATTTGCATTGATGGTGGAAGAAAGCCCACCAAACCACGGGCACCTTGTAATTAGGGGTGTCAAATTGGATGAATTTTGAATTAGGTAGATTTTAAATTAGATTATAATAGTTGAATAAAAAATTAACTATTAATTTATTTGGGATTTAATAAAAAATTGTTATAATTATCCAAACCATCAATAATTTAATTTAACAGATGAATATTTAATCTCATCTATTAGTTCATTTTAATAGATAGGATGGATAAATATCTAACCCAATTATTTAAAATTACTTTTTTAAAAAAATATTCTCTAAAAATATTCTTTCTTTCTCTTTTTAAAAAATAAATAATTTTTTCCGCTCTAAAAAAAATTAAGTTTTTCCCTTTAGAAAAAAAATTCTGCTGTCTAAAAAACAAATAATTTTTTCCCTCTAAAAGAAAGTTAAGTTTTTCTCTCTAAAAAAAGTGATTTTCTCTTTTTAAAAAAATTGATTTTGTCTATCTAAAAAAAATTGATTTTTTCTCTCTTAGAAAATTTGATTTTCTCTTTCTAAAAAAAATATTTCTCTCTCTATAAAGTTTCTGATAAATTATGAGTTTGTTAAATCTCAAATAGATCATGAGTAAGTTAATAACTTGATATTCAATAGATATTGGACTCAATTCATTAACTAATTTGATTCAATCTATTTAATTTACTATTATTATTAGATGAACTGAATTAAATTTAAATATAAATAAATTAAATGATGGATAAATGAATCACTTTAACACATTTTGACACCACTAGCAGACTGAGATCAAGGTGGTGTTTTGTTCTAGCCTTTTGCTCTGTATATATTCCATTCTTGCTCATTATTATGAAGCCTGTTTGATTTCTATGGCTCAAAGTATTACTATTTATATAAACAATACTACTAAGTCAATTGGTGTCTCCGCGTGTATGTTTCGTGAATGATACTTTGAAGGAGGTTGTGTGAATCAGGCAATTGTCCCTTGCACAAATCACATCATCTAATGGTCTCTTTCTGTTAAAACAGTTCTATATGATAGAATCAATCATGATTTCATTAGACTCGCCAAGCGATAAAAAATCAGAAGAATTATTTTTGCAACCTCAAAAAGGAAGATCCTCTTTCTTCCTTTTGTTTGCAACTATTCTTCAGTTGGTATGCCAACATGATAGCCTCGCAATCATAAAATCAATTAGTTCAGAAGAGAAAAATTGAAGGAAGGAAAAATCCCTGTCATAATCTGTTGCCAACATAAAAATCACGTTCTTCAAATGTCATAAACCAAAAAAGGTAGAGGAATACAACTATTAGGTCCAAGTTCCACAAAAAACAGAATATGAAAAACAATTCTAACACTTGTTTCCTCTAGAAGACTAGCTCATGAGGCTTCACGCCTGCCTTCAAGGAAAACCTGGCACCCAGATAAGTCTTCAAGTCTGGAACACTCTCGATGGCTTTTATCAAAGCAGAGTCCAGAGTTTTCTGGTCATCTTTCTTTTGCTGGGGGAGCACATTCTTCTCCTACATTGGGAAAAAGATAGCAGAGATCAGCAAACAGAAGCAACTGGAAATAACAAGGAGAAGGAAATCAACAAAACAAGAAAAATTGACAAACTAACCTCCTTCTCTGCCTCAAAGAACTCGCCTTCTCCCTTCTTTTTCTTTGTCTGGACTTCCTTTGAAAAGTACTTGTCATCAAATTTTTCCACATTAACTGCAGAAACATCTATTTTGGTTGATGTGCCAATAACATATGACTGATTCACACGTCTCAAAGGAACTCCGTTAATCTTGAAAGGACCTGAAGTGGAAAGAAAGAAACATAAGAAGACAGACCAGTGATGAGTGGAATAGAATACATCTCAAAAGAAAGAGTCCCATGTCCTTCAAAATTGAGATCACATAACCACACCCAGACATAACCACTAGCATTTGCACACACAATGGAAATCAATATAATGAGACAATATTGAGTATGGATTGAAACAGCAAGCAATGACATACAAGGCAGCATTTCTAAACCAATTAATTATTTATCACAAGTAAAATTAGAACACATAATAGAGCAATTAAATAAATCAATTGAAGATCACAAATTCACAACAAATGAAGCATCGCTCATCAACAATGCTTATCATGCAAAAACTCATCAAACAAAAAGAATCACATCACTTACCAGAGTAACAAGAAGCAATAAAATAAGAGGCAACATTGAGTATGAGCTGAAACAGCAGTATATACCTCAAGCAATAACATAAAAGACAGCAGCTTTTCTATGGTGCAGCAATCAAATTAATGCAATTGATGATCACAACAAATGAAGCATCCCCGACCAACAATGCTTATTGAAAAAGAAAAACAAAAAGAATGACAACACTTACCAGTTACAAGAAGCAACCCAGAAGGAAGCTGCTTCAGAAACACTACTCTCTTTCCCTTAAATCTTCCGGCAAGAAGAATCAGCACTGTCCCGGGAGTAATGCTAGCCCTGAAGACAGAAACAGACCCAATATAAAATCATTTGCCAGAAGCTCAGCTCCATATTAACAAGGAACACCCAATTTTAAAACTTTTTTTATTGAAATAAAAGGGGCCAATTAGATAGATAAGATTTTATTTCATCATTTTCCATCTCACATTGACATGGCTCGTCCCAATCTAGACCTTAATCCAGATCCCAAGTTAAGAGAAAACACACATTCAAAAATACCACCTGTCTTTCAAACTTCCTAACCATAAAAATCAAAATAACCTACAAATAAATCCAACTACATCTGGATTGACAGCGATAGGCACTGACCTGAGCTTAGTGGGTTTCGGCTTGCGCTTGTTGACAAGTGGTTTCCTCACATAGTCAGCAGGGTAGAACTTGGGGGGCTTCTGAGCCGGAGCTTCAGGCTTAGGGTTGGGATCATGGCGAGGGAAAGCGCCACCATTCTTAGCCTTGATGGCCCATAGACCCCTCTTGTGGTACATCTGCGACCTTGAGTATTTCCCAATTCCCCTGATCAATTCAGGGTTTCTGCTAACCTTGCGTGTTCTCTGCTTCGGCGCCATTGCTGCTACAAAACCCTACTTTTGGTTCTGTGCTATATTATATAGCCGTCAATCTCTGCGCAAGTGAGAGACACTTGCACTTGCAGGTAGTTAATATATCTCGCTGGGCCTTCCCATTGTCGCCGGGCCGGGCTTTCTCAAGACCAAATCTAGTTAACAGGCTTCTATTTGTTTGGGTCCCAGCCCATCCCAATATGTCCCTGCTTTTGTTAGTTAACCTATGATACTACAATTCTAAAATTTATGAAACATAAATAGACACTGTATTATATAGGCAATTAGGCACTGCTGAGTAATTCCATTATTTGATATCCTTTGATTGATTTTTTAATTATTAATTAGATGCAAACTGAAAACTTATTTGGCTCTAAAAAAAATTGCTCAGATATAGATGACTAAGAAATGTATTATGTCTTCTATTGAAAAAACAAAAGACTTGTGTTATGTCACCATAAAATGTTTACAAGGAAGAAACAATATAATTATGACTTATTAGATAAATTAGATTTGAGTTAAACTGTGTAAGAAAAATTAAGTGAAATTATGTAAGATACTAGTTTGAGATTGTAATTAGCTCACTGTGTTCACATTGTTTTTATATTCTTAATAGTTAATACTTGATTATTTATGTAAAGATTGGCCGTAGAAATGTTCGAAAGCTTAGAATGAGAAATTTCCTAACAAAACAAAAATGCTTGAAGCTTTATACTTCTATCTTGAAAATGCTTCTAATGATCCCCAAGGTCTTCTTCAGAATTTTGATAAATTTTTTTTTTAAATTCGTGTAATATTATCTTTGGCCCTGCAAAAATAGTAAAACTAATCATTAATTCTAATAAGATAAATTTTATAACTCCGCCCTTGTTCATATCCTGATTAGTCAACACATGCGTCACATTTATTTTTCTAAAACAATTTTCTGGAGCCAATGCTAAATCTACACGTGACTTTCTTTTTGTGTAAGATGATCGAAAGTACTGAAATGAAGGGACTTTTCTTAAGTACCTACCTTTATAAATTGCTAAACATTTTTCACAATAAATATTTAAGAATTTATTAAATATAAATATTAGTAAAAAAGTATAAATATTGAAATAATCTCTTAATTAAACTGAATATCTTAACCATTAATATAAAATTTAAATTATTATATTGCTGGTACGTTGTTACCGATTGGATCATAACACGAGCAGATGATATATAGAGGAGGGGAAGGGTCAAAGAGAATTAGTATTTGTGTTTTATTGTAAATGGATTAGTCACATATTACTTTACTTTGGAGACAATTAACAATAATAATATTTCGATTTTAAATTTATGTCAATAAGATGATTGGAATTAATAAATTAGCAAGATAATACTTTATTTTTTTACAGTGAAATTTTCAAGAAAAATTCGTTCACAAAAATTTGACCGTGGTTTTATTGCATTCAGCGATTCAATTATAAGTTATGACATCTTTTGTTTTTTTTTCATGGGCTGAGATTTTCATATTCTGTTCACCTGGGAGTTTTGAACCTGTTGATTTTACGGAGTAAATTTTTTGTGAAGATTGTAAATTACTTTCTTTTCATGTTACATGAGTTGTGGGTAGGTAGGTGGGTGTTATACCATCACATTGGGTAGGTATAGCTTTCTACAAAGGACAAAAATGAGATCTTTTATAGGTGTTTGTGCTATTGTTTTCTTATTAATATAATATGTGTATTATTTTTTACATATTAATACAAAAAAAAGGATGATGTGACATTAAATTTTTTCCTTCTTCAAACCATATTTTCACATATATCCCAACAGGAATAATAGAAATCGCATTCATCTGCTACGCCAAAATGGGAGAGAAAGAAGGTGACTGATTCAAAAGTTCAAGCCAAGTTATCGTCAAAATTATGATTAAATATGACTGAACCCCTACCCTCTCCATATTGTACAAACGATTTTTATCCCCCTCGTTGCATCACTATCAGGCCCGCACGTTATAGCTAATGATTTTCTTAACTAACAGCCAATGTCTAGAGACTGTAAACCCTCTCTCCCTGATTCAAGAAAATGATTCTAACACTAGTTGCAAGTCCAATTGAAATTACGTTAATTCAATTTGTGAGTTCAGTCGAACTGAATAAGGCTATATATTTCTTAACAAGGATATCGTAACTCCCAATTTCTTGAAGAGTCTTGATAACAGAGGTGAAAAATAAAACATTAACATGAGAAAAAAAACAAACATGAAAACTATATAATAGTAATGTCATGTAGTTTGTACGTATAATGAACAAGCTCATATTTTATCATATTAATATATAAAAAATAAGAAATTATTTAGTAACACTTTATATATATCATGCCATTTGATGATATCTTTTTCTTTTTTCTGGTCGAATCTCCTTCTATTTCAGGTAATTTTGCTTATCAAAGTATTAGATAAGTTAAAAAAAAAGTATTAGAAAAGTTTGACACTTATAAAAAACCGAAAATAACCAAAAATAAAGGTGTAGATTTTATGTCCTTACTATTTAGTGAAGTTTGAATTCAACTGCTTTAAGAAAAAAACGTCATTTTTGCAGTCAATCATTCATTTCGGGTTTGATATGGTAATTAAAAGATTAAAAAATAGCATAAAAATGTAGTTTACTTCCCCTAAAAGCAAGGGTGGAACTATAATTTTGAATTAGAAGAGAGGAATTATAAGTTTTTAAGTGGGATGTTATACATTAAAAATTTAGTAAGAGTGAGACATTTTACTTTTATAAGGAGGCTTTCTTAAAGAACTATTAGCAAGTTTAATTTAACTTTTAGAAACTCTCAAATCATAATTTAAGTAAAAGTATGTCTCTTAAACCCTATTTGATCGATAGAATTGAGCTTGTAATTAAAATTGGACCTCCTAATTCCAATTTCAAACTCCATGAAATTAAAAAATAATTAGTTTATATTACTCTCAATTATTATATTAAACCTTAAAAATTTCAATTCTAAGCACTAAGATTTTTTTTAATTTTAAAATGTAAAAGTTAAAAACTATCCAACAGTCATTGTCGCTCGTAATACTAACATAATCCAGCAATGTCGCCGTCGGCGTGCTCCGACAATGTTATTCAGTGCCCCTCTGACGTGCTAGTTGCGCTTCCTTCGATAACTAGCGTCGACGTCCTTTAATCATCTTCGTCATCGTTAATAATATCATTTAATTTGATATCCATTGCGAATATTGTAATACAGCAACGCAAGTTCTATTGATTTTTTATATAATTTTAAATCATTATTTATTAATTTAAATTTATTTATTATATCTTTATAAATTCTTAAAAATTTATTCAAATAATAAAATTTCAGTTTAGTTCAGAATTACAATTTTAAAGTCTCAAATATTTAACTATCTTAAACATAAAAATTAAAATTCTTATTAATTCTAATTCTAACATAAATGAAATTAAAATTAAAATTCTAATTCTATCATTTAAATATACCCTTAATACTTTTACTCAAATTATAATTTTAAAATTATAAAAGTTAAATCAAACACACACTATATATACTTTTAGATACATTAAAAAAATGATTTTCGGGTGCGATATAACGACCCTATATACCTCCGGCCAAAGGTTTCACAAATCCAATACGCCAACTTAAATTTTTTTTAAATTTTTACAGTTAACCCCTTCAACATTTTAACTAGATTGAAATTGTCCGCATCAAATTAAACTAAATCACCATGATGTAATTGGACTTAAAATTGAGTCATAGAATTAAAATTAGAATTAAACATTTGAATTATAATTATTTTACTACAATAAATTTAAAATCTAAATTATGAGTAATAATTTCATGAAATTAAACAAATAATTAGTTTATATTATTTTTAATTTTTAACTTAAATTCTAAGAATTTTAATTTTAAACACCAATTTTTTTAAATATAAAAAGACAATAAAAAGTTAAAAGCAATGTTTAACAATAATTGCGGTGTACTCCAGTATTCATCACCTTACTTTGGTCACCATCACCTGCATCATCCTCTGACATTGTCCTCCTGCAACCATAAGATATAGTTTATGTATCAAATTTTTTTTATTTCAAATGTAAAATTCAAGATTATTAGTAAGAATTGTAATTGAAATTATAATTTTAAATTGTAATTGAAATTATAATTTTAAATTGTAATTATAATTCTATCATCAAAATGAACTCAATGAAAATCAATCTCACACATATAAAGCGCGTTATGTAAGTTGTGTGTTGGGATTGGTGCAGTGTCATGTGAAAGATAGAAGCTCATTTGAGGTATAAACATTTTTAAAATTTTGTGTTAACATGTTTGGTAACTTAAAGTAGAAAACAAGTTTGTACTTCAAATTGTTTTTAACAATGAACTACAAAAGCAAAATTATTGTTGCTTTGCGGTTTAAAAAATTCACTTTTGTATATATTGATGAAAATATCATCATGATTTAATGTTATATTGTTACTTTAAGAATATTTAAATAAATGAGACCTAATAGTTTTTAAAATATTTGTATAATTACATTCTAAAAGTGATTATATTTTATAATATCTAAGTAAACTTAAAATTTTAAATTATTTTTTTAACATCAAATTATTTACAATAAATTCTTTTACAATTTAACCAAAGAATAACTCATACTTTTTTTATAATTATATATTTAAAAGTAATTTTTATTAATATTATTCAAATGATATTAATTCTATCAAAATTATTTTTTGAATAATTATTTCCATACATAAATCACTAATAACAAACATATTTCTCAATAAAATCAAATTTATATAAAATGAATCTATAAAATTTAATTCAACACACATAATTTTTATAACATTTTTTATTTTTCCGATGACACAGAAACATAGGACAGTGGATATGCACAAATCGTGGTGATTGTCCTTGAAAAACGGCTTTCGCCGATTAGAGGAGCACTATGCTTGCATTGAGGGTGTTCTTAACATTAAAATAACAAATGGCATTATTTCGGTACCCATATCTTTTTTTAGGGTATTAGTATTCAGGGTGAGTTGTCTAACATTTATTAGTTGTTATTTATATTAAATAAACTTTCTAGCATTTATTGTAAAACCAACAGTCAATAAATAATTGACAACTCACTCTGGGTACCAAACCCATCAAGATACCATAGCAATTCCTCATAACAAATAACAGTTACAAACACTAGGAAGTTGTAGTTCCCTAGTTTGGAATTAAACATTTAGTTCGTTGATTTTTTTTCATTTCTAGAAATATTTATATAGGAATATTGGATTTTCATATTTAGTATTAAATTTAAAAAAATATTCTCATCTAAAAATAATTTAAGAGAATAATTTTGTTTAATATTCTTACACTTTTATTTCCATAAAAAATGTGGGTTTGTTATATTCTCATTACATAAGAATATTTTTATTATGTAAAATGTATAAAATATTTATCATTTTATTGTCTTGTCACCAACAAATTACCATCATGTCATTCTAGCTATCGTCATCGACTGTCATTGGCCATTATTCGCGGCAGCCAATTACCTAAATTGCCCACTTCTGCTGCTAACAATGTTGCCACCAGCCACCCCCGTCGTCACCACTTGCAGTTGAGAGTAACTCTCGACTTTAGCTACTATATTCGTTATTAAAATGATACCACTTCTTGTCACCGACAACAATTGATTGTGACTGGTGATTAGTGACTTTTTTTTTTTATCATTTTTTGAAAATGTTTTTTATCAACAAAACATAAAAATTACCATTCGTAATAATATATATCTTGAGCATGATACTCCCAAAAATATTTTTTAAAAATTTGAACGACACCCATTATGGTTCACAATTTGAAAGCTCCGCTTGAAAGAAATGACAAGGAAAATCACAAAGCGCAAATGCTTTATTGAGGAAATTTCAAGATTGTAGATAGAACTCGTAACATTTTAGTACTTTATATTGTTTAACTTTTATTAACTATTAAATTTTACATTTACATAACCAATAAAACTAAGGACTGCCAATGCCTTAGGGCAAGGTAAAAATTAGACTAAATACCTATTTTGATTTTTAAAAATACAAGTAACATCAGTTTAGTTCTTTAATAATTTATGACATCAAATTGATCCTTGAATGTTAAATTTTAACATTAAATTAGTTATTTAATGTATTTTTTGACATTAAATTTGTCTTAATTTAATGATATAAAATGGTCATCTAAAAAGACTAATTTGATGTCACATAATTATTAGAGGACTAAACCGATGTCAGTTGTATTTTTAGAAACTAAAATAAGTGTTTAATCGTAAAAATTATGTTTTGTATTAGTGTTTTTATAACTTGATACAACAAGTATGATTATACCAATAATGGTTCGTGTTGGGTAACAGGATGTCAGGGAGATCTGCATCAATGAGCTTAGCGAAAGAGGCTATACTAATGGGCTTGACACTACATTTTAACCCAAAACCTCAAGACATTAGGTTTTTTAGTCTTCCCACTTATATGGTCTTACTTAGTCTATCCCTTATTAATGTGAGACTTTTTTTTATTCATATTTGAATTTTCACTATTAACCCCCTTAAATGTGAGTCCTTATATCAATAAGTTCCCCCTTGAGAAGAAGCCTTTCTAAGTATTTGGTTACCAACAAAATCCAAGTAAATTAGGAGCCAATGAGCCAACACAACACTCCATTTACGCATAACCATTGTCTGAAATACTCACCATAGCCGAACAATCGGCTCTGATACTAATTGTTAAAATAAAATTATTAATTATATGAAAATAAAAACACCGAATATATCTTATTTGTTAGATACATGGTAAGAGCAATCTCAAAACTTTTGTGCCGACACAAGAACCTACGAAAGTTAAAAGACTAGGTCTTCCCTTGCAACTCTCACTTCTCTCTATATTGATTCTTAGTAGGGCAAGCTACAAAGTTGCAATTTTGTGGGATTAAGTTATGTAGTGCATATGAGACCTAGCCATACTTAGATAACTTAATGGGCATTCTTATCAAAGGTCTATTAGGCTAATGCCTACATTATTTTTACTAAATCATACTAATTGAGTATTAGATGCCTTGAGCCCATTATAAATGAATCACTAAATTAGTAGGTTCTAATACATTTTCAATTGGACCATAACATTAACTTATTTTTAGCAAAATAAAATAACAATTGATTCTGACCCATAAAAATTATTAAATTATTCTAACATAACTTAGAGCCTTATGCATACGTAAAATAAGAGTAATGTTATATTCTCTTCACAAATCATTCAAATTACTTAAAACATAAAGCATTAAATGAAAAAATAAAAGCATTTAATATCTTAAAAATCAGAAAAAATTTAATGTTTTATTCTTTAAGTAGTTGGAAAGATTACTAGGCTCATTATTTATTCTAAAAAAATTATTATAATAATTCTATATCTTCTTAATGAATTAATCTAATAATCATCTTAATCTTAAAGAAAAAAGTATTAAATACTTTTCAATTTCTAATATATTAAATGATTCTATTTTTTTATTTAATATTTTTGATTTTTAATAATTAGGATAATGTATTAAAAGGATATAACATCACTCAAAAATTTATATGGTTAAATTCTTACGTTTTCATTATAATTTGATAAAATATCATTTATCAAATAAACATATTCATATTAGTAATGTATACTCTTATAATGTACATAATTAAAGAGTAAATACAAGTTTGATTAATTTTTCCATAAATTTGATTAGTATATTCTCAATAACCAACTGCATTTCAAAGTTTAAGTTTGTTAGACGAATACAGGTAAGGAATTTTAATTTCTAATAACTGTAATTCATTTTCCGAGTAAGATATTGCAAAATATTTTAAGCAAGACCATTCCAAACCTAACTATCCAATCAATAAAGTGAATTTAATTTTATGCTAAAATTAATACATGTTTAAAAGTTTATAAATTTGACATAGGAAGGGAGTGAATTTGACTATTATAACATATAATAAAAAAAGGCATAATATATACCTAAAAAATAAAAATGCATCTTATAAATCACCGTAAAAAAAATGCTTATGTTGTTTCTCATTTTCGTCACGACCAAGTTCGAATTATATTGATGTCTTTTGTAAATTTATCATCTTGTTGGATAAGAAACCCCGCTCTCCTACCACTGCCGCTGGTTCTACCAACCTTCGGATTCGTGATTGGTGGTTGGTGAATGCCACATGCCAATGCCACTTCGGCCACGAAAAATAAAATACACGCTCTACGTACGGAAATGGTAGATGAGACTATGAGAGGACCGACCACTGACCAAGCATATTTCTTAAGCAGTGTTGTCTCCATCGTAGCCGAACAATTCCACTTATTTGATCGTAAATTGATCACTTAATTAGTATAATTTTTTTAATCACTTAATTAGTATAATTTTTTTAATCACTTAATTAATTATAATTCAATTTTATAACCGAAGTTATCATTAAAAAGTCAAAATTAATTAAATTAACTAATCATTATTTTTTCTATAAACAATTTAATATTTTTTTCATTTGATAAATGCTTTCATAAATTTTATATTGTTGCCTTTGCATTATTTTTATCATATCATATTGTTAAATTAACTGGTTGACAAAGTCAAGCCATTTTTCTATCTTGTTCAATTCATAAGATTGCTCCCAACAATTCTCACAATCAAAATTAATTTTTCAAGTAATTCATTTTCTAATTCAAAATATCAATAAAAAATATTGAGAAAGTAATTAAAATTTTCCACAGAATAATAAAATTTCCATTAATAATTATTTTTTTATAAACTATAAATATTATTTTAATTTTTCCTCTTATCAAACTCTGCTCACACCAAATAATAAATTTTACTTATTTTTATTAAAAGAAGCAAAAATTGCACGAGTGCGTATCTGTCATGCATAGGATACTTGCATCATTGTACATAAGAAACAATATAAATGAGAGGAAAGTACACAGAAACAGAAAGCATGTGGAACAATTTCATTTCTAAATTCTCCTGTGTCTTCAAATGAATCCTCGTCCTCGTCCATAGTCATAACTTATTTTAATAATTTTCTTTTCAAATCTAGCAGGATTATATTACGCTTCCAAACTGTGTTTCGTGATCGATTCCAGCAATTTTGATTAGAATCTGTTTCGATTCTTTCTCTCTGCTTTTTTCCGGCCCCGATTTCACTGAACGGGTTAAACAGCTGGAGCAAGTTCTTTTTTGTGAAAGCCTTTCTCCACGTAAGAAATAAGAGGTGAGATTTTAAGATTTCGGAATTTCTCTCTGTTTCTCTTACATTTGTTATTTTTCAACATAGAACGAACCAATTCAAGTCAAAATCATATAATAATGTGATATCGAATTTCGGAATCTCCCATGTATATATATTTCTCTATGTTTCATTCTGGGTTCACTTATCTGTAATTTTGTCGTTTTGTTCCATTTTCAATTTTCATTTATCAACTCTTGGATGCAGAAATTTAAAATCGGTCTGCATTATTGTTAACGGCTAAACCGCGCTGAAACCATTTCAGTATTGATTGGATTATTGGTGAAGTGCGCAGTTCCGAGGTGAAGCCATGGATGCTAAAGCTGCTCAAATGTTGCAATTTTCAACTATGGTGTATTCCGAGAAGCTTGAGAGAACACGACCCAGTGGTGCTCTGAGCGTGTCTCGTGGTTTTATGGAGCCGAAGAAGCTTCAGGTTTTTGTTTCGGCTAGGTTGCTGCCTGCAAGACCTTTAACGAGGAGTAAGCGCAGGACGGCCCCTTTGGAAGTTGCCTGTTCTTATAACAATGTTCCAGGTTGCTATAAAAACTAGTAAACTACTTACACTTCGACTAATAGCAAACTAGGATTTTTGTGTTTTGCCCATTTTTTCCACTGTTGGTTTCAAACGTGCGTATATATCTGTTATATCTGATTTATGGCTGTCAATTTATTGACCAAACCACTATTATGGTTTCAAAAGGCGATGCTGAATAGTTCTTCTCGGTTTAATTATTAGAATGTGATTTTTTTACCGAAAGGAATATTAATTTTGAACTAGACGTCTTGCAAACAAAAAGTGGACTTACTAATTACGGGAAGAAGGTACAAGGAACAATTCTTGTAAATTGTCAATGAATTGGGATGAAAGAACTACGTCATAACAAATAAGCGTATGGAAATTGCAAATCTGCCCCCAAAGGTACCTTCCCGTTAGTTATTATTATCTATTTCGCTAATTTCCGTCGTGAATTATATGCATAAACGTAGGTATTCCTAAGATCTTTTTGTAGCAATGAATAGATGCCAAGATGTTCCACAAACAAAATAACTTGAGTCATATAAAGTTTCATCAGAGCTTTAACCCTTCTGAATTTTGTAAAATGTTATTGGAAAAAGTAATTATTGGAAGTCAGTTTCTTTTTTATATATATAATTTATTTTGAAATAATTGGCACAGATATTTGAGACTAAATGTGGTGGAATATCTATATTGAAATACATTATATGGTCTATGAGAAAGGACAATAGTTTCACCAGCTAGATCCTTGAGATCAGTTTCTATCAAGGTGAACTAGATATGGGTACATCACTTAATTCTGAACTAGCTTTCACTATCTGCAGCTTCAGTCACATTTCCCTCTATTGATTAGTTGGAAAAAATTAACTTCCTAAATCTCTTAAGGAAGGGCATGGAGTTTGAGAAAATGTAGTATTAAAATATATATGCCTGCATGAGATCTAGTTTGATATTGACTATAATAAGTGCTTCCCATTTTGAGTGTTGACAGTTTATTTCAAATGTCACTCTTGTAGCTTCGATATTGGAATCTGGAAGCTTTCATTCTCCTCTTGATGAAGAGTTGATTCTGAAGGTAAAGTATGATGCCCTTTGTCATTTTAATTAATTTAAGCCCTTTCAGTATAGTGATGCTATACCCTTATTATAGTAAGTTAGCCATCAAGAAATGGTGATCTGAGCACAGTTTATTGCTTATTTTAGCAGCAATATGCCATTATCTTACTTGAATCAATAAAATTGCAGAATAAATCACAAGAGATCGAGCCATATTTAAATGGACGCTGTATATATCTTGTTGGTCAGTTTCTTGGTTGAATTCCTTGTGCTTACATGTTATACATCGCTAGTATAATTACTTTGGCATTCAAAATATTTTGAATTTGACATGCAGGAATGATGGGCTCTGGGAAGACAACTGTGGGGAAGATTTTGTCGCAAGTGCTTTGTTATTCGTTTTTTGATAGGTTAGTATGGTAATTGCTCGTCTCTTTTTCAAAGTGAAAAAAAAAAAAAGTTTTGAAGACAAGCGAAGCATGCATCATTTGAATACCCCATGGCCCATAGACTAGCAGGATAGAGAAAGAATGAGCTTTGTCTATCTATCTATGGATCTATCAATATATATATATATATATTCAGTGTCTGATATGAGCTTCAACTTGTGATTATATTCAATTGGTATTAGATGACTTTAAGGAGATGCAACAAATGTATATTTGTATCCAATAGATTAAACAGGGTCTAAGTTTTCTTGACGAATATTGTCTACTTTGGTGTACAAGATTCCTGGTAGAGATTATTATGTACAATTGTACATGTTTGTCTGTCACAATACATACAAATACTTTATTTCATGGGCACATTAAAGTTTCCGCTGAACATTCTCTGAATTTATGGGCGCTTCAGTGATGCATTGGTGGAGGAGGAGGCTGATGGAACTGCTGTAGCTGATATATTCAAGCATTATGGAGAGGGTTTTTTTCGTGATAAGGAGGTCAGTTAGAAAGCACTATGTTTCCAGTTTACGTGCTCCTCAGTGTCTAGAGATTTTTTAAAGGTTTTTGAACTTTTAAATTTCCCTATTTCTTCAATCATATCCAATCCTCTCATTTTCCTCTGTAAATTTCTCTGCACAGATTCTTCATCTTTATATTATAAGCTGCACCTAGGAGATGGGAGGTCAATGTATTCTAAAATAACAATTAATGATGTTATCTTAGAAGTGTTATAGGTAGGATGGTATAGAATTATGGAATCAAATTAAAAGCAAATGAAGTTAAAAATGTTTTCTAGTGTAGTTAGTGTAACTGACATCAGTTTGTGATACTGCAATCTCTCCTTTTAATTAAGTCAATGGAATGTTCGTCCCACATTTTAGTCTTTCTTAAAATAATAAAGGAAGAACATCACTCCAGGAAATTTTGATTTTGGCAAGTAAATTGATTGGGTTTGGTTTGTAGAGAAAGTAAATGTACTCATTGACGCAGGAGCATGAATCCTATATTAGCTGGGTGTAAGACACATAACTTCCATTGAGTGGTATAAGAGCCTGGCTTGTCCACCCCTTGCTGTGGATGAAATACTCTTTCCGTCTCGATGGGATTGATACAGGAGTGTGAGTCCCATATTGGCCTCTGATCAGCCTGGCTCTAAGGAGTGGATTCTCCTCTACATTACCTACTCGGTTTGCAGTGATTTTTTAATAAAATCATCAGGATTTGATACTCCCCCTATTCCCAAACACAATCCCTCTCTCTTTAGAAAGGTGCAGGAGACAGTTACTGGTTTTGGATCCCCGGGGATTTTCATAAGAGCCCTTCATGTGTAAGGAAATGAATGCCATTTGATGGCCCAGACAGCACCATATTTGTTGCTTGGCCCTCCCTTAGAGTTAGTGGCATACTGGCTATGCCACAATAGCTCCCACACGGAGGAGGCGTTGTAGCCTAACCACAGCCCTGTCAAGGGACATGTATTTAAAGTTCTTCAATTAGTTTGGCCTCATGCTCCGTCCTTGATCATTTGTTGTAACAGTTAGTTTGATATCAACCTAGGTTAAACATGGGTTAATCTGTTAAATAACTGATGGTAAGGCTCATGGAATATGATGCTAATGGAAGTACATGGCTTAATATCTAATGATGACATGCCCTAACAACAAACAAGTCACTACAATATCTCCCCATTCCTATTCTTCTTTTCTACAACAAAGACACTTGAGTATTGTGAATTGTTCTGTTTTTCCTGTGGTTCTGTTGTCACATTCACAGTTCATTTTCCATGCTTATTTTACTGTTTCAGACTGAGGTATTGCGGAAGCTGTCAATGATGCATAGACATGTTATTTCTACTGGTGGAGGTGCTGTCGTGAGGCCCATCAATTGGTATAGTAATTAACATACTAATGAGAAAAGTTTTACCTTCACTTTTATGATTAACTCTTCTCAATTCAGTCTTCACATATACTTGTATGTGGATTGCCAGGAAATATATGCACAAGGGGGTTAGTGTTTGGTTGGATGTACCTGTAGAAGCCTTGGCTAAGAGAATTGCAACTGTAGGAACTAATTCTCGCCCGCTTCTACATTATGAAGCTGGAGATGCTTACACACGGGTAAATTATTTCTCTTCCATGCTAGGAGTATTTTTCTTTCACTAAACGTAAAATAATAATTATTAAGAATTGGAGTCACTAAGTCTAGCAACTTATCTTAATAGGAATTTGCATCAAAATTATTTTTCCACTAAATAATTTTACCCTTTGGTGAATACCTGCAGACTTTCATGCGTTTGTCTGCTCTTTTTGAAGAAAGAAGCGAAGCATATGCGAACGCCAATGCCAGGGTCTCTTTAGAAAGTATGCCTACAAATATATTTTTTCTTTTGTAATAAACATTGTGGTTCTGTCCAGAATCTGTGGGAATACAACAGGAAAGGGACTTGCTATTTAGTTATAGTCCCCTGGGTCAGGGTGTGACTTCTGCAGCTTAATTTTTTTGGCCTTAGTGTTCTGGATTGACCCTCCCCCCCAAGTGAAAAAAATATCCTATTGTATTGCAATCTTCTGTGAAGCTCAAAAGGGTATTATTCCTTCATGATGCACACTTCTTAGTTGATAACAATAAAAATTCCATTTATGATGCTGTTCTGTTGTTTTGTGCAGATATAGCAGCAAAACTGGGCCAAAGAGATGTGTCGGATTTGTCTCCAACTGCTTTTGCAATTGAGGTCTTCGTCACTTTCTGCCCCATCTCCTTCTAAACTCCATTTCAGTTTGTTTGCACTTGGCCAACTGAAATATTCATGTGAGCTGAAGTTGAATCTACATTTCGTATCATTGATACTTATCTAATTTGTGCCCATGTATTTCTCAGGCGCTAGAACAAATCAAAGGCTTTCTAAAGGAGTAAAGGGTGAAAACGGCTGTTATGCAGGATGCCAGTACAAACTTCGACACAAGCATGTTTTAATTGTTTATATTTTTCTCTTCAAATTGCAATTAAAGCATGATAGTGTGCTATGTCCTTTTGTTTGGAAAAAAAATGCAGTGCAACATGGCACATGTTTATGCATAATTGGTGTTAGCATAATTTGACAGGCAACAGCGAGTATTTATTTAATTTATACATTTTTTGTTTGTTGTTGTATATATACGGGTAGAGCAGATTTTTTGTAATCTGAATTGGATTGATCAGTTTATGTATGCCTTCTTTCAAGAGGTTTGTTATGTTGTAAAGGGACCCTAAGTTATTTTCAATATTTTATCTTCCATAGTCGTCTCCCATGGGTGCAACTGGTGTTTTCTTTCATTTTAATTTTTCTATCATGTTTTATGCTTGTTTCAATACGAAAGATCTACGAAGCACATCTATGTTGTAAGTAATCTATTTCTCTTTATTGTTATTCCTAAAAGCATTTCTCTCATTTTAATAGGCATTGCAAGAATCATATCACAAGCCATTGATTTTAACTAATGTATTCAGATGAAACACAATTTAACACTTGTTTGTTCATCAGCTTGTATAATTATAATAGCTCAACCAATCTAAAATTATTTTCTTATACTCACCATCCTCACCAATTTTAATGATAGATAAGTATTTTAAAATTTTAAGTAAATCAAATAATTCTTCAAGAATCATGGTCTTCAGATAATAAAAGGATAAATCTATAAGTATAAATGGTAGAAACTCTTGAATTGCATAAAAAGCTATTCAATTTAATTTTAATAAAAAATTTATAATTGAGTAAATTAATATCTTTTAATTAATTTTATCAAATAAATTATCTCTTTTAAATTGTGGACTCTGCACAATTTACTAGAGTTTGCTCCTTTCCAATAATATCTTTCAGTTAATTTTGTTAAATCCCTTATTTTAAATTATGGACTCTACAAATTCTATTTTACTCTCATATTTTTTCCTTTCCTAAACTTTATCTTTATAAAATCCTTTGTCGATGAAGATTTTCATTTTTAGCCTGTTCTATTTTAATGTCTTTGGACAAGAGATGTTTTTGGTAGCAGTAGTGTTCACAATTTCACATGCTTCACTCAGTATTTAAAACAAAACTAATTATTTTCTTGTCTTTTTTACCAATAAAAAACTCAATGATTATTTCTAGTTTAAGTAATTGACTATGTGAGAAGAGTGTATAAAAGAATGGATGACAGTAACATTTTCCTCGTAGTAGAATAGAAGTAAAAAAATATGAATATTGAACTTAACAGTTCACGAGGAATCAACTTTCTTGTTTTTTGTTTTTTTTAAAAGATCTGTTCGAAAATGGCATAATAAGATCGTGTTTGTTCAACTTCCCTATCAAAGTTTTTGAGATGCAAAACCATATACGAGTAGGATTTAAAAAAATTGTCCTTTTTTTTTGTTTTTTCCCCTATCCTTCCAATTATATGCTTGTAACCTAAATTTTGGAAATTAATTTGATTTATTAATCAAATTTTTTTTGTTGGAAAGCTATAAAATAAGATTTGATTTGATTTTGTTATACATTTTATTTAAGTTATGTGCATGTAAAAATACATTTAAATTTGATTTAATTTAAATTTTAATTACTTCAATTAATGATTTTACTTGTATTAGTTTACCCATTTTACCTATTCTAAGTAAGGGTAATAAAGTAAAATTATTAAAATAAATTGAATTCCATTAATCTTTAATGTATTTCAATGAAAATTGATTTACAAATCAATTCAAAATTTATTTTTTATAGTGAGTTATAAATTAATTTTTAAATTAAATTAAATCAATTCAATTTAAATTAATTTCATATTTTAATAATGTAAAACACACCGTATGAGATGTTATATTTATTATTTTATCTCTTTCTGTTGCTGGTTGGGCTAGAGATTTGTTGGTGGTTTTTTTTTTAATACTATATAAAATGTGGTTTCTTGTAACCCATAATTTAAAAAAAAAATTGTTTTTTGTTGCAAAGGTGCTTAAATTGGTGGAAGTGGAATACTTAATTATAAATCTCAAAACTAACTGCACTTTTTTTTTTAATATTATATAAAATGTGGTTTCTTGTAACCCGTAATTTCATTTTTTTTTTTTTTTGCGAAGGTGGTTCAATTGGTAAAAGTGGAATACTTAATTGTAAATCTCAAAACTAACTACACTTTATTGAATGTGAGATTTGTTGGGAATTAAAATATAAGTGAATAAGTTTTATATTTAAAAAGAAATAAACTAAATGAGAATTATATAAGTAGAATATTTAAAGATCAGAAGTATAACACTAATTTTTCTTTATAATGTGGAGCTCATAATTCATTATCTTTTTTTTTTGTCAACTATCATAATTAGTTTTTTAAATTAAGTGGAGCCTCGTGGTATTCTTATGGGTTAAGCCCTTTGGGCCTTTATGAGATTAATTTATTGTCGGTAACTTAAAATACAAAGGTCTTTACTGTTTCCTAATCAAAATAATTTTTATTTAGATTCAAACTTACGTCCTATCTTATAGAAGTGAGCCTGTATATCAACTCGACCAACTCTCAATTCGTCATCGCCCTTCTTTTAACCAAGACAGAACACATTATTCCACAAAATTAGTCATGTGAAATAAACAATGGAAAGAATTAACCAATACCAATGGATAAGTTCATATTGATATCTTTATAAATATGATCTCTTTAACAATTTTACAAGAAAAAGAAAAGCAAGAATAAATAACGTTAGTCGATAGAAACTGGAGTTGCCCAATTCATCCAGTCCTACTCCTTTTCTACATCAATTTATTCAATTCAACAAGAAACTAATGCGCCAGGTAAAATGAATACAATGAAATAAAGTTTAGGAAATAATGCTAGAGTCCAACGCAAGGATATCATACCTCATAGCTTACCCCATTAGTTAATTTTTTTGATTTGTTTTGGGTACAACTAACCATTAGTTAATGAATTGGGATGAAAGAACCATGTCATAACTCATAACCGTATGGAAATTGCTAATCTGCCCTCAAACATTAGGTGGAATCTGAGGTGAGTTTTATCAACTCAAGAGTGATCTGTTCCGAGATACACGGGATAGGCTTATCTTTCAAGTTCCGAGGGATAAACCTCTATCCCAAGCTCTTCGTCAAGACGTTGGGGAGGCCTGGTCTAAGTTGGGCCAATGACTGGTGCGCCCAAGTTGGGCTGAGCATTGGGCACGAATGAGCCATAAAGAAAAAAAGTACCTGAACAGTACAGTTTGAAATGATTTTTTTTAAATAAAATCATCATAATTTGATACTCCCCCGATTCCCAAACACAACTCCTCTTTTTGTGCAGGAGACTGTTACTTGTTGTGGTCCCCGGGGATTGTCATAAGAGCATATTTGTTGCTTGGCCTTCCCTTAGAGTCAGTGCATACTGGCTATGACATAATAGCTCCCATATGGTGGTGGAGTTGTAGCCTAACCACATCCCTGTCAAGGGACGTATGTATTTACTCTTTTAAGTTCTCTAATTAGTTTGTAAGGAAGTTTTACATTGATAAGGAATAGATTAAGTGGTGACTATATATGTTGAAAGACTCAAATTTAATTCCTTCAAATTTTGAATTTAGACATGATGTCAAATTCATTGTTATGATTTCTCATTCAGCACATGAAATGTAGATCCTCCCAGCTCCCTTGAACCAGGGGTGGACCTACCTTATATGTGAGGGGATGAACAATTTTTTTTCTTTTTTAATTACTATGTGAAATTTTTTAAGTAAGCCTCCAAATAGGTGAAATCTGCCTCCTCTATGAAAATTTTACATTGTGCATGTAAGTAAGTGTATATTTAGCATCTGGCCCACCTCAAAGTTTCTGGTTCGACCTCTGCCCTGTACTATCAACATGAGCTTCAATTGGTGATTATACATTCAATTGATATTATACATAAAGAATAAAAATACCTGAACAGTACAGTTTGAAATGATTTTTTTTTATAATAAAATCATCATAATTTGATACTCCCTTTACTCCCAAACACAACTCCTCTTTTTGTGCAGGAGACTGTTACTTGTTGTGGGTCGCTGGGGATTGTCATAAGAGCATATTTGTTGCTTGGCCTTCCCTTAGAGTCAGTGGCATACTGGCTATGACATAATAGCTCCCATATGGTGGTGGAGTTGTAGCCTAACCACATCCTTGTCAAGGGACGTATATATTTACTCTTTTAAGTTCTCCATTTAGTTTGTAAAGAAGTTTTACATTGGTAAGGAATAGATTATATAAGTTGAAAGACTTAAATTTAATTCCTTCAAATTTTGAATTAAAATATGATATCAAATTTATTGTTATGATTTCTCGTTCAACACATGGGATGCAGATTCTCCCAGCTCCCTTGAACCAGGGGTGGACCTACCTTATATGTGAGAGGATAAACAATTTTTTTTCTTTTTTAATTACTATGTGAAATTTTTTAAGTAAGCTTCCAAATAGGTGAAATCTGCCGCCTCTATGAAAATTTTACATTGTGTATGTAAGTAAGTGTCTATTTAGCATCTGGTCCCACCTCAAATTTTCTGGTTCCACCTCTGCCCTGTACTATCAGCATGAGCTTCAATTGGTGATTATACATTCAATTGATATTAGAGGACTCTACAGAGATGCAAAAAAATCTATCTTTGTATCCAATAAGATGACATTATTGTTAACAGCTAAATCATGCTGATATCATCATGGGCCGTGATTCCGTGTATACAATTTAGCTGAGGATTGATTGAGTTATTGACGAAGTCAGCAGTTTCGAGGTGAAGATACTAAATAGAGGTGGATTGAGATAAGTTAGACTTTAACTTGATTTATTTTAAAAAATATTAGTTTTAACCTAACTTGATATCTATTATAGACTTTTTTTAGTATGATCTAACCTTTTTATAAAAACTTAAAAGTCTGGTTTAGCTTGAAAGTCTATTTAAAAGTTTATATTACATACAGGCTTTCGAATAAGCCAACAAGTTCTAATTTTATAGGTTTTAAATATACTTAATCTTTAATAAAATTATTGTATTGTATATAAAATAAATAAATAATATTAATATATAACTATTAAATCATATAAAAATTATAAAATTTCAATTATATGTCATTATAATAAATAAATAGGTCGACCTGTTAAGCCTAATAAGCTTTTTTAAAGGTGTAGGCCTAGTCCTATTTAGTTAAAATAAGTTTTTTTAAAAGTTTAAGCTTAACTTATTTGATAAGAGTTGCTATAGTACTCTCGTGAGTTTTTAGTACCTTAAAAAAATATATAAGTATTGAAAATCTCCTTATTTAATAAATAGGTTAGGCCAAAAATAGGTTAGCTCGTAAGCTCCTCTTAGCTTCCTAACCTATTTCCACTCCTAATACTATATAAAGCTGCTCAAAGTTTGATTTATTTGAAGAAGCTTGGAGAAAACCCAGTGATTCTGTGAGACTGTGTTGTGGTTTTATGGAATCGCAGAAGTTTCAGGTTATTGTCTCAGCTAAGTTGCAGCCTGCGAGACCTTTGGAGGTTGCCTGTTCGTATAACAATATTCCAGGTTGCTATAAAAACTACTTTCACTTCAACATTTCCCTCTATTGATTAGTTGGAAAAAATTAACTTACTAGATCTTTTAAGGAAGGGCATGGTGTTTGAGAAAATGTATTATATAAATATGCATGCATGAGATCTAGTTTGTTATTGACTATAATAAGTGCTTCCCATTTTGAGTGTTGACAGTTTATTTCAAATATCACTCTTGTAGCTTCAATATTGGAATCTGGAAGCTTTCATGCTCCTCTTGATGAAGAGTTGATTCTGAAGGTAAAGTATGATGCCCTTTGTCATTTTAATTAATTTAAGTCCTTTCAGTATAGTGATGCTATATATACCCTTATTATAATAAGTAAACCATCAAGAAATGGTGATATGAGCTCTGTTTATTGCTTATTTTAGCAGCAATATACCATTATCTTACTTTGAATCAATAAAATTGCAGAACAAATCACAAGAGATCGAGCCATATTTAAATGGACGCTGTATATATCTTGTTGGTCAGTTTCTTCGTTGAAGTCCTTGTGCTTACATGGTATCCATCGCAAGTATAATTACTTTGGCATTCAAAATATTTTGAATTTGACATGCAGGAATGATGGGCTCTGGGAAGACAACTGTGGGGAAGATTTTGTCGCAAGTGCTTAGTTATTCGTTTTTCGATAGGTTAGTATGGTAATTACTCGTCTCTTTTTCAAAGTGAAAAAAATAGTTTTGACGACAAGTGAAGCATGCATCATTTGAATACACAATAGACTAGCTGGATAAAGAGTCCAGTTATCAAGCGGAATATGGTCTACTTTGGTGTATAAGATTCCTGGTTGAGATTATTATATAACAGTACACTTGTTTGTCTTTTTTTTATTTTACCATAAGCAAGCAGCTAGAATATCCAGCTGAAATATTAGGGGGACTGGGGATGGAACCTCGGCCATCTACCATTTGTAGGAGACCCTGTACCAAGTGTGCTGTGTGTGCTTGTGTCAGTGCACTTGTTTTTCTATCACAATACAAATACTTTATTTCATGAAAAAATCCTAAATAGCCCGGTGAAGCCCGGATGAGAAAAAATTTAAAAGGTGAATAGATTTTATTTTGTTTGAATAAGTGGGACCCACTATTTTTAAAACTATCCGGACTAAGCCGGTATATTAATAGTCAGTCCTCTATTTCATGGGCACATTATGGTTTCCATTTCCTCATTTTTTGCATTTATGAGCGCTTCAGTGATGCATTGCTGGAAGAGGAGGTTGAAGGAACTTCTGTAACTGATATATTCAAGCACTATGGAGAGGCTTTCTTTCGTGATAAGGAGGTCAGTTAAAAAGCACTATGTTTCATGTTTACGTGCTCCTCGGTCTTTGGAGAATTTTTGTTAAGGTTTTTGGACTTTTAGGTTTTCCTATTTATTCCATGCTATCCAATCCCCTCATTTTCGCCTGTGTAAATTTATCCGTACAGAATCTGTACCTTTATATTATGAGCTGCACCGACAATATATATATATATACATATCGTATCTTAGAAGTGTTATACGTGGAATGGTATATAATTATTGAATCAAATTAACATTCCACCAAAAAAGAAAGCGAATAAAGTTAAAATGTTTTTGTCGTTCGTAGCCTTACTTTTTTGGAAACTCCAATGAAGTCCTTTTACCTCCGCCTACTCATAAACCTTTTTGTAATTAAATAAAAATAAGTTAAAAAATGTTTTCTAGGACATCGGTTTGTGGTACTTCAATCACTCCATTTAAATTAATCAAGCAAAAATGATCAAAGGGTAAGTTTGAAAAAAATTATTTTTATTTGGTTAATTTTAAAAATTAATTAAGTATTTAATTAATTTAATTAATAATTTACATATAATTAATTAATAATTTATTTTTATTTTGATATTTAATATATAATTAATTATATGTAAATTATTAATTAAATTAAATAAATACTTAATTAATTTTTAAAATAAATAAAATAAAAAATTTCTTTCTCAAGCGATTATTTTTCCATTAATCAATGGACCCCGCCGTCTGGTAAAAGGGTTCCCACACGGTGGCCCAGCCAGACAATGGCGCAAGATCTCCCACATGGTGGCCCTGCCTAGCTCTATCGAGTTTGAAATAATTTTTTAATACATAAACCTACTCCAGTAAACGAATCCCCCCGTGAAAAACGTGTAGGAGATAGCTACTGGATGTGGGTCCCTGGCCATTGTCATAAGAGCCCTTTATGCGACAAGAAATTAATGACATTTGGCTGTATGTATGAAAAGATTTTATTAGGAGATTAGTTTTTATCTATTAATTAGAGGATATCCTTAGTTTTTAAAATAAAAAATAAAAAAAAAATCAATGACATTTGGTGGCCCAGACAACACCATATTTTGTAGATTGACCACATGGTGCTAGAGTTGTCGCCTACCCGCAGACCACCTGGAAGGGACATACGTATTTACTCTTTTAAGTTCTGCAGTCAATTGGGTATCAAGCTACATCCTGGATCATTTGATGTAAACAGCTAGTTTGATATCAGGATCAGCCTAGGTTAAGCTTTGGATAATCTGTTAAATAACTAGTTGTAAGGCTCGTGGACTATGATAGTAAAAGTAGATGGATTAAACTTAATATCTAATGATAACATTGACATGTGCTAACAAGCCGCTACAATATCTCCCAATAACTATTCTTCTGTCCTACAATCTTCTGTCCTACAATAAAGATACTTTGCCTATTGGGAATTGTTCTGTTTTTCCTCCGTGGTTCTGTTATCACATTCTCTTTTCATTTTCCATGCTTATTTTTTACTGTTTCAGTCTAGGATATTGGGGAAGCTGTCAATGATGCACAGACTCGTTATTTCTACCGGTGGAGGTGCTGTTGAGAGGGACATCAATTGGTATAATAATTAACATACTGATGAGAAAAGTTTTGCCTTCACTTTTTATGATTAACTCTTCTCAATTCAGTTTTCACATGCACTTGTATGTGGATGGCCAGGAAATATATGCACAAGGGGGTTAGTGTTTGGTTGGATGTACCTGTAGAAGTTTTGGCTCAGAGAATTACAGCTGTAGGAACTAATTCTCGCCCACTTCTACATTATGAAGGAGGAGATGCATACACACGGGTAAATTATTTCCTTTCCATGCTAGGAGTATTTTTCTTTTTCAAAAAGTAATATAGTGATTATTATTAAGAAATTAAGAAATAAGTCACAAAGTGGGAGCAACTTATCTTAATAGGAATTTGCATCAAAACCTTTGAAATTCCCCTGCAGGCTTTCATGCGTTTGTCTGCTCTTTTCGAAGGAAGAAGTGAAGCATATGCGAAAGCCAATGCCAGGGTCTCCTTAGAAAGTATGCCTACAATTATATGTTTTTTCCTTTTTCTTTTGTAATAAAAAATGTGGTTCTATCCAGAATCTGTGGGAACACAACGGGAAAGGGGGACTTGCTATTTATTTATGGTCTCCTGGGTGTGACTTCTGCTGCTTAATCTTTTTGGTCTTTGTATTCAAGATAGATTAGTCTTTTATGATTATCAAATGATAAAACATGAATATTCAGATTACTTTATATCATAGATCCCCCCTACTGAAATGGGGGGATAAATTCCTATTGAATTGCACGGCATTATTCCTTCATGATGCATGCTCCCTATACGATAACAATAAAAATGCCATTTGTGAATTGTGATGCTCTTCTGTTGTTTTGTGCAGATATAGCAGCTAAACTGGGCCTAAGAGATATGTCGGGTTTATCTCCAACTGCTATTGCAATTGAGGTCTTCGTCACTTTCTGCCCATCCCCTTCTAAACTCCGTTTCAGTTTGTTTGCTTTTGGCTAACTGAAATATTTCTCTACCATTGATACTTTTCAAATTTGTGCCTAATGTATTTCTCAGGCGCTAGAACAAATCAAAGGCTTTCTAAAGGGCGAAGATGGCTGTTATGAAGGATGCTAGTTCAAACTTACACACAAGCATGTTTTGATCGTTTATATTTTTCTCTTCAAATTGCAATTAAAGCATGATGGTGTGCTGTATCTTTTTATTTTACGCTTGTTCCAATAAGAAAGATCTTCTATGAGACACATCTAAGTAATCTATATTTCTTCATTGTTATTAGTTATTACTAAAAACACTTTTCTCATTTTAACGGTCATTGCAAGAATAAAATCATTGGCCAGTAAGTTTAACTAACGTATTCAGATAAACAAAATTTAACACTTCTTCCTTCATCAGCTTCTACAATTATAATAGCTCTACCAATCGAAAATTAATTTCCTATATTCCCCATCCTCAAGAATTATTGTCTTATTGATAGGATAATGTCTATATCTATACTTTAAAAATATAAATCATAAAAACTTTTGAATTGTCTAAAATACTATTGAATTTTATTTTAATAACAATTATGGTATTTAGTAAATTAATAGTTTAATTAATTTGCTTAATAAATTATTTTTTAAATTATGAACTCTACCGACTATTTCTTTTTGTTACATTAAACATGTGGACAGGAGAGGAGGATTGGTAACTTGGTGAAAGATGAAACCTCTAATATTATCATAACACCTAAAACTTTAAAATTTAGCCGATACCAAATAGCTAGATTCTACCGACTTTATTATGGAATTTGTATCTTTCTAAAACTCTTTTTTTCCAATTAATTTTGTCAAGTAAATTGTCTATTCCTTTTTAAAACTCAATCTTTATAAAATTGGAATTTGTATATTTCTAAAACTCTTTTTTCCCAATTAATTTTGTCAAGTAAATTGTTTGTTCCTTTTTAAAACTCAATCTTTATAAAATTGGAATTTGTATCTTTGTAAAACTCTTTTTTTCCAATTAATTTAGTCAAGTAAATTTTCTGTTCCTTTTTAAAACTCAATCTTTATAAAATCATTTCTCAAGGAGCTCATTTTACATTAATACTCAGAAATGCCCTTTTTTTAAAAAAAAAAATATCATTACTAAACATGGAAAAATATGGTGCTAGTTTGCAAGACCCCTATTTTTAAGAATATTACAACTATGGTATATATAAAAAAAGAATATTACAACTATGTGAACCAAAGTCACTATATGAATTGGGCACCTACCAATGGGCTTTTATATATAATATACCTAAAAATAAATATATATACCGTTTTACTACACTTGAAAAATTATGTATCAAAATATTATTTTTTTTCAAGTTGGAAAGTCAGTTTGGCTTAAACCGACTTCCCAACTATGATTTTTTTTTAATTTAAAACTCGTTGAGAAGTCGGTTTGGGGAAGCTTACTTCTCAACGTTGGAAATCAAATTTTTTAACACCCTGTTGAGAAGTCGGTTTCCCCTAAACCACCTATATACACGGTTCATTCACACGAAACCACCCTCACTTGTCACGACCCAAAATTTGAGGGCCATGACCGGCTCATAGGAAGGATTAACCTACTTTGCAAGCCTTACAGAACTAACAAACATAATAAAACAACACGTCAAATCGACCAAGATTGTTGGTAGAGTAACCTTTAAAAATTGGACATCCCAAAAATAAATCTTCATTTCACCAAACTCAAATCAAGTGTTAAATGATATACATTAAAACATCAATTTCCCCCCTAAATTGTTCCTAATGTACACAAACTAATTCTTACATTCATATTCAATAAGCTTTTGTCTTTTTTTTTTTAACAGATTTATTACTCAAGATGAACAACTTTGTCTTTTTTTTTTTAACAGATTTATTACTCAAGATGAACAACCCAAGGGCAACGGTTCTTGTCTATTATAATGGACAGATATTGACCACAGAAGAAGGCGTTGTATTTGACTGTGAAAATCCAAAAACCTTTCAGTTGACAGCAACATCACGTTGGAGGACCTTAGGGAGAAAATACATGCAAAAATCAAAGTTGGAGATGGGAAAAAAATTTCGGATATTAAGTTCAGATATCTTGTATCTATCGGCGTTGGATGTGTGTGGTATAAGATATTGACACTTGCTGATGGTGATGATGTTCAATCAATATTTTTTGTTTTATATCAATATCCTAATTTTAGTGTGATTGAGTTATATGCCGAGATAAAGGACGATAATGATGATAGCGGTCCTATAAATACTCAAGAGAATGCACAATACCAGTTTGATCTTACTAAGTCGCAACCACCTATGGTTGATTGCCCAATAAAAGGCGTTGAATTGGACACATCAATTTTGACACCTGATGCAGCTGGACTAATTCATGGCACAAGTATAGCAGTTGGCATTCACAACGAATATATTGGCGACTTCACTGAGCCTAAAGATGGGAGTGAATTGGGCTACAGTGACGATAGTCGCGATTCAGATGCAGATGTTGTTGAACTACCATCATCAAATGTTGCTGGTAACAGTTCATTACCCGTGTACGCGCCCCCATCTCACATGCGAACATCAATTTGGACGCTATGCGCATGCCAGAATTTCCAGAATATGCTTATACAATGGCAAACTCGATGCATTGGGATGAGTTTATTGGAGATCTGTCTATTGGGATGCAATTACAGACTAAAGAGGTTGTTTTGTCTGCAATTAAGCACTAACATATTCAAAGTTCAGTAGACTACAAAGTTATATAGTCATAACCGAAGAAGTATTCTGCCAAGTGTAAGAGGTACTCCGAAGGGTGCAATTGGAGCATTAGGGCCACGCTTTTTAAAATCAAACAGATATGGGAAATAAGTAAATTAAGTGGGCCTCACACATGCTCATCGGCTACTATTTCCCAGGACCATTCTAAATTAGATTCAAACATGATATCAACTTGCATTTTATCATTGATTCAAGCAGATCCATCCATATCGGTTTCTGTAATTACGTTGACATACAAAGTTGATATAACTACATCACCTCGTATAGGAAAGTCTGGAGAGCAAAGCAAAAGGCTATCGTTCAAGTATTTGGCAGATGGGAGAAGTCGTATAATGACATACCAAAATGGTTAGGCGCAGTGCTACACTTCGTTCCTGGCACAATTATCGATCTACAAACGAAACCTGCATATCATGGTACCCAAATGGTACAGGGTAAAAGAATTTTCCATTGACTATTTTGGACTTTCTCGCAGTGCATTTATGGCTTTAAACTTTGCAAGCCACTTGTTCAGATAGATGGCGTGTTCTTATATGGAAAATATAAAAGAACGTTGTTAATGGCCATTGCACAAGATGGTAATAATAATATACTACTAATTGCTTTTGCCATTGTGGAGAGTGAGACAACGGAAGCATGGTCATTTTTCCTCACTAATTTGAGAAGGCACATGACTCCACAAGATGACTTATGCGTGATTTCCGATCGCCAAAGGTCAATAAAAAGTGCAATCAGACAACCTGGTAATGGCTGGAAGCCTCCACAAGCATATTCGGTATATTGCATTTGACATATTAGTACAAACCTTATAAGGAGGTTTAACAGCAAGGACATGCGTTGTCAAGTTGTTAACATGGGTATGTACTATACTAACTTACAGTCCACCTTCTGTTTTATTCAACCAATATTACTACAAGTATAATGACATTAATATTTTGATTATTAAACAGGATATGCCTTCACGCAACACCAGTTTAATTGGTACTATCAGAATCTCCATGAACAAAATGAAGAAGCTACAAACTAGGTAGACAATATCCCTAAAGAAAAGTGGACCCAGGCTTTTGACGGAGGCTGACGTTATGGACATATGACAACCAACTTAGCTGAATGTATAAATTCAGTATTGAAGGGGACGCGTAATCTCCCCATTATTGCGTTAGTGCAATCAACATATTATAGGTTGGGCGAATTGTTTGTTAAGAAGGGAAGGCATCACATGGCAAGGATAGCAGCTGGTCATACATACTCTAAAATCATCACAAAGTTTCTTGAAGAAAATTGGAGAAAAGCCAATAGTTGTGTTATTCTTGATTTTAGCTGCCAGAGTTTTGAATTTTTGGTGAATGAGTTGGTTAATCCATGTGAAGAACGACTTGCAGGGAAGTTCAAAGTTAATCTCAATAACTTTTGGTGTGATTGTGGCAAGTTTCAATCACTACAGTTCCCTTGTTCTCATGTTATTGCTATGTGTGCATCAATTCATTTAGATTATATGCAATATGCTGACAATGTGTACAAGTTGGAAACCATATTTAAGGTTTACGAGCAGGATTTCCCAGTAGTAGGGAATGAAGGATATTGGCCTCAATATGATGGTCCAGAAATTGTCCATAATTTGGAAATGCGAAGAAATCCTCGTGGTCGACCAAAATCTAGCTGCATTCGTAATGAGATGGATCTTAGGGAAAGCGGCCAACCAAAACGATGCCGGTTATGCAAAAGCGAAGGTCATAGTTGACCAAATTGTCCTTATCGTGGTGACACTGTTGCAAAGAGTTTACATCATCAGTAGCTTTCTTGCCACCCCATTAATGTCCTTATTGTTGTATTATAACATTAATGTCATTTTAAGTAATTAAATCATTTTATTGCAGCATCGAAACATTAGTCAAAGATCGAATATTAAATACTAATATCTTTTTGACAAGAAAATGCTTATATCATTTCATTCAAAATAATAGAGTCAAAAGCATGGTGGTTAGAATACAATCTAGACGCTCTTGCAAGAGCATGAGCGACACGATTTGCTTGCCTCCTAATAAAACGAACCTCGACGTTTTGTAGGTGAGAGAGTTGTTCTTTACACAAGATAACAATATGATCGAGCTCTGAAGAATGACGTGAATCACTGGAGAGTCTATCAACCACCTCTTTGCAATCAATCTCCACAATAATATTCTGCATGTTCATATGATTGATCCATTTGAATGCTTCTAGCATTGCTACTGCTTCGGCCTCTGCAGGGGGCAGGATGCCTTGCGCAAAGCCTGATTTGGCCATTACAAAGTGTTCGGAATTGTCCCTGATACAAATGCCATAACCATATGTATTGTGCTCCGCAAAAATTAAGGCATCGATATTGCATTTTCGCATGCCTGATGGAGGTTTTGTCCAGCAAGGATGGCTCGTGGAAGCGCTAGAAATGTTTCCAGCTGTTTGAATAGTACTTGCCTGTTGCCAGCTACTAAAATATTCCAATGCAATTTTCCATGAAATGGAGGGAAGCTTAATAGAATCTTCCTAGACATTTTCGTTTCTCCTGCGCCAAATACACCAAAATCCAATAGCCAAATGCAACTGCTGAGATGCTGAAAGGGATTTTAAGAGATTCAGAATTGCATCCTGCAGGTTATCAACAGAATTGGAAACATTGTCAATAACATTTAAAAGACAAGCTTGGTCCTAAATTTGCTTAGCTTGGATGCAGTCCATGAAAATATGCCAATCTGATTCCAAAGACTCAAGATAGCAAGGGCAAATGCTGGGGCATTGGACACCTTTGGACACCAGCTTTGTACGAACAGGGAGAACCTCTCGGGCAGCTCTCCATAACAACAATTTATTTTTTTGGGGTACTTTAAGGCGCCAAATCAACATCCATTCACCTGAAATTCTAAGAGAAGAGCTGTCAATTAATGATTCCATGATGCAGTAATAAGAAGATTTCACCGAATAAGAGTCATTTCTGCTAAAGCGCCATATTAATTCATCGTGCTGGTTCATTCGAAACAACGGAATGGATGATATAGCTCACAAGACTGTGTTTCCAAGTACCATTTTGATGATCAATCAAATCAGCAACTACCAAGTACCATTTATGCTAAAGCGTCATATTAATTCATCTTGCTGGTTCAGTCGAAACAAAGGAATGGATGATATGGCCTGCACATCACGAGAATTAAAGATAGAGCTCACAAGACTGTGTTTCCAAGTACCATTTTGATGATCAATCAAATCAGCAACTAGAGTAGGAGAAGTATTATGAGATGGAACAGTTGAGACATAGGGAGAATCTTTATCACATAGCCAAGGATCACTCCAAATATGGATCTTTCTACCATTACTGAGACACCATCTAGAACCCTCTTTAACCACTACCCGTGAAGCATGGATACTACGCCAAACAAAACTTGGGTTATGGCCTATGAAGGCCCCCACAAAATCTCCATTTGAGAAATATTTAGCTTTGAACACACGTGAAACAATAGTATCATGATTGGTAAGAAGCTTCCAACCTTGCTTCCCTAGCATGGCTAAATTAAATCCATAAAGATGTTGAAATCTCATACCTCCAAACTCCTTTTGCACAGAGAGACGATCCCAGCTAAGCCAATTAATTCCTTTCCCAAAGTTCTTATTGGATCCCCACCAAAAAGAGTTCATCATTGTCTGAATGTCCTCACTCAAAGATGGAGGCAATAAGAAGATGCTCATGCAATAAGTTGGAATTTCCTGAGCAACAGATTTTATAAGAACCTCTCTGCCAGCTTTAGATAACTGCTTACTAGATCAATGTTGTAGTTTCCTCCAAACTCTATCTTTTAAAAAATTGAAGATAGCTTTCTTCTTTCTACCAATCATGGAGGGTAGGCCAAGATACTTGCCAGTTCCCAAACATTCAGAAACTCCCAAAATACATGATATAGAGCTTCTAGTAGTATGAGGTGTATTCTTGCTGAAGAAAATTTCTGACTTCTGTAAGTTGACAGCAAGTCCTGAAGCCCTCTCAAAAAGTTAGAGAGTAGAAGACATGGATTGAGCCTCTCTATCAGAAGCCCTGCAAAATAAGAAACAATCATCTGCAAATAAAAGGTGTGAGAGGATAGGAGCCCCTCTACACACCTTAACACCATGGATATCACTCCTAGCCTCCACCTTCCTCAAAAGACATGAGAGACCTTTGTCAACACTTTTTAACCATAAACTCTTTTTAACTAATTAGCCTTTGTCTACACTATACAATTAATTAAATCTAAACCCTATACAAATAATTAACCATATACAATTAATTCACCATAAACCATAAACTATTAATTAACGCTAACATCATAATTTAGACAAAAATCCTAAAACATATGCAACTCATAAATAATAACCATAAAGCCCTAGTTAATTAACCCTAAACCTTAGTCCTAAACCATAAATTACTAAATAACCCTATATTAATTAAGACAAAAACCCTAAAACCTAGACAACTCCTAAATAATAACCATAAACCATAATTAATTAACCTTAAACCTAAGTCCTATCATAAACCTTACTCAATTAACACTAAACCTAAGTGCTAAAGCATATACTCTTAAATAACCCTACCATATAAATTAACACAAAAAACCTAAAATCTATACAATTAGGGAGAATTGGATGTATCGGGTGGGTGAGGGTGGTCTATATAGGTAGTTTAGGGTTTAGGAAAGCATAAAAAAAAAAAAAAACTGTTGAAAAGTCAGTTTGGGGGAAACCGACTTCTCAACAGGGTGTTAAAAAAATTTAATTTCTAACGTTGAGAAATCAATTTTCTCAAAACCAACTTCTCAACGGGTTTTAAATAAATAACATAGTTGGGAAATTAGTTTGAGCCAAACCGACTTCCCAACTTAAAAATATATATATTTTGGTACATAATATTTCAAGTGTAGTAAAACAATATATATATATAGGTATATTCATATTAAAAAGCCCTTACCAGTGTCCCAAAAAAATGTACTATTTTTTAAAATTTCTTTTTCTTTGTTTTTATTTTTATTTAGGATAAGAATGTGAAGAAGTTATTAGTCATTCATTTACCAAATCTATTTTCTCCTATTATGAGTTAAAAAATGTAACAATATAGATACAAATATGAAAGAAAAAATATACCGATATAGATACAAATATATGTTTATCAAAATAACTTCATAGAGGATAAATAAATTTTGTTTTATATTTAATATAAAAATTTGTTATTCGAATATGCAATGCTGGTATAAATATGTAAAAGTTATCTTGGTTTGAGTATAGAAGAAAAAAATATGCACATAAATAGATATCAAGACCGATTAAAAAAAAAAAAGGTGCCTTGTGCTGATACGGGTATCGAAGCTAGCCCCATTTACATACCTTATACGGATATTGCCAAACGCGCAAAGGAGTTTTGTTCAATTCCGGTACTCTGAATTTCAAAGTCGCGGAGATATTTCTGTTCATTCTTTCATTCCACAAATAGTATGATGAACCAAATACAAAATGCACATGACATTACTTTCAACTTAATACACACAAATTCACTCTACATTATTCAGCAGCATTTGTCCAGTAACACACATTAAAACCATGGATAAAAAAACTGAACTGGACCGGTCGGGAACCGAACCCCCCCTCCGGCCCAAATGATAGGGAAAACCTGGACCAGCCAAGAACCTGCCAAGAATTGGTCAACCGGTACTGAACTGGTGGAACCAGTCCCGGGACCAGTTTTCACAGTTGGCTGGTTCATTAGAATTTTTTTTAAAAAAAAGAAAACAACGTCGTTCTATTCGTTTGTTTTTTTTTATAAAAAAAAACGGAAATGCGCCAACACCGTTTGGATGGGGGAGGGATATCAGATATGAATCTGAATCTGAATCTGAACCCTCCTCAACGCACGAAGAAGCCACTTACTCGTGAAGCCTCCCCAGCGCACGAACGCTGTTTGGAATACTATAAACCTCAAAACTAGCTGCACTTGATTGGATGTGGGGATTTAGTGCTAACTATACACGCCAACTATACAATTGTAAAGATGCACTACTATTTGAGCAGCTCCTGTTTATTCATACAGCAATGGTGCCATAAATGTCACCTGATCAAACTAGAAAGGAGCTTGTTAGATCAAGTGGCAGCTATTTAATGTAAAATCATGGGATGCTCTAGTTACATCATTTTCGGGATGGCAATCCTGCAGGATATTTGCAGATAGAAACAAGTGACCTGCAATAAAGCAGAAAGAATTTTTCCACAACCACAACAGTAAAACAGAACACCTTGCTTACCAAAATGAGAAAAATAAATCATAAAATCTAATAATTAGAAAGAGAATGAACTATGAAGAATATAGTATGTAAAAATCTATGCCAATCACGAGTCCAACCCAATTCAAAAAGTTAAACCCACTATCAAAATTTTCCCTATGGCTATTCCATCATTTTCATTCTAGTCATCATTGGAAGCTTCGAACAACTAGTTTCCTGAGTTGCTATTGAATCCACCAGTAACCTTATTAAGTGTTAGCCGATATGTTATTAAGGGTGAGCAACGGTTTTCCTGCCCCTTAAATTTGTACATACTACATAATTTCAACTCCACATTGCACCCATCCTATGAATTATGGAACATATAGAAGGCTATTACATTGATATTGGAAAGTTATGACTCACAGTAACTTTCCTACACCAAGTCTTTATCGTGAGAAGTACATTCTTTTAACCAAGACAAAACACATACTCCACAAAACTAGTCAAATTAGCCAATGCCACTGGAAAGTTCATATTGGTTATATTTAGAAGTACGATCTCTCTTTAACAATTTTACAAGAAAAAGAAACGCTCGAACAAACAGACGAGAACGATTCAATAGAAACTGAAGAGTTCTCAAAGACAGTTGACTCCAATTCATCCCATCCTACTCCTTTTCTGCATCAATTCAACCAGAAACATAATATGAAATAAAGTTAGGAAAGAAAATAATAAGCCAACCCAAGGATATATCAGACAATACTTCATAGCTACCTAAGTGCTCACAACCAATGTCCGTCACAAGGCAACTGCAGAACATTGCACAACGGAGGATCCCTTTGGGACGGAAAGAACTTTATCAAACCAACCAACTTTACCCCACAATTCCGCATCCTGATTCTTGTTAACCTCAATCTCAGCACACCAAATCTCCATTTCTTTCCCACTCCCTTTACACTCCCAAACCACAAGCAACTTCCCACCAACATCAGCCATAGTCGCCCCGCACAGAAACCTCGGCAAACCCTTATCCAAGCCCTTCAATTCGTACCACACTTCTTGTTTCACATCAAAGCCCTTGATCTTCCCCAAGTAATCATAGCAATACAAAATCCCATCCACCACACACGCCCTCCCACGCCATCCCATATCAAGCTCGCTCCCAACGCTCTCCCACGCGCTATTCCGAGGATCAAATGCGATCCCACCGCGGTCAGCCATGGCATAAACCTTACCGTCCACGACGGCACTAGCGTGCATCCATTTCTCGCGCACCTCAACTGGGCTAGCCACACGGTCCCACCGGCCCATGCCCGGATCCAGCACCTCGGCCCAGTGGGTTGACCGGGCCCACGTGTCGGCCACGCAGCCACCCATCACGTAAATCTTTCCGTCGACGACGCCGGCGGCGGCGAACTCGCGGGCGACGCGCATGACGGGGCCGGGTCGCCACCGGTTGAAGCGGCAGTCGAGGAGCCACACGTGCGGGGAAGGGATGTCGTTGATGGAACCGCCGATGACGTAGATGGTGGGGCCCAGGACGGCGTAGGCGGAGCCTATTGCGGGGGTGGGGATGGGTGGAGCGGGGACGAGGTGGTTTGGGTTGTGGTGGAGCGTGAAGAAGTGGAGGGTGGATGCGCGTGAGCGGAGAGTGAGGTAGAGGAGGTGTTGGGTGCAGTGAAGGAGAGAGCGAGTTTTGAAGAAGAGAGGGGAAGAGAGGAGGGAGCGGATTGATTTGGAAACGAGGGAGAGGGTTGGGTGTTGGGAACGAGGGACACGAGCTAAGCAGTTTAGAGCCACGTCGTCTGGAAGGGAGGGGATGAGGTTGTTGGGTGTAGCTGGTTCTGTTTCTGATGCCGAAGTGGAAGATGAGGGGGAGGAGGACAACATGGTTGGGGATGTTGGTGTCGATGGTTGTGGTTCTGCTTTTGGGTGTGACAACTGAAGTTAGGACTTAGTAGTATATATATTTTTTTAATATTAACCTGCACATTTCAATGTTATGATAAATAAATGTTGTGATAGTGCCACAGATGTTGAGATGGCCGAGTTGGTCTAAGGCGCCAGATTAAGGTTCTGGTCCGAAAGGGCGTGGGTTCAAATCCCACTCTCAACAAACAATATGTAATATTTTTTTTATGTAATTATACGTACATTACCACTTACTATTATCGCAAATAAATAGCTCAGAAAAGATCAGCAGCAAAGTCTCATTAGATGGGCTGTATGTTCTTCTAACACTACAGCTATGCATAAAATGATATTACATATATGTTTTGACAGTTTGAACATTACCAGGACTTAATGTATCGCCAAATTAATGCATTTTTGTGACTCAAGCAATTTTGAAACTGCGATACAGAAATTCTTGTGCAAACGTAGTTTATGATAAATCATACTAGAAACTGCAGAGCCAATTAAAAATTTCAATTTCAATTTTTTTTTCTTGTTCATATAAATGCATTATTCAAGTTTTTAAAAGTATTTCACTTCCTGTTTTTTTTATATAATTTATGGTGGACAAATGTCTCCTTGCACTTCTGTTTATAAGAGCAACACATTTGACTTCCATTGAGGTTCTCTAAAAAGGGTTCACTTTACAATGCAAGGTGCAAAATTGACAATTTTTTATAACTTCGAGTTCAGTATATGGTCAAAGGACTGCACTTTAGAGCATCCAACTCCCAATTTAATGTTTCATAACTTCGAATGGTACTATCTTCTAATGGAACATTTAATGGATTATGTACAGATAGGAAGAAGTAAAACTGCAGATGTTTCGCCAGTTTCGCATTTGTGCGTGCTCAAGAGGCCATGATGCCCTGAAGGAACATTTCTGGTGGGTTGGAGATTGATAAAAAAAATCCATTTTTTCTTATTTTAAAGAACATGTTATATATCATTACACGATGTAAGAGCTTGGCTTTGTCACTGTATGAACGACGCTCAGATGCCAGATTTCTTGGGTTCTTATCCTTTGAATCACAAACAAAACAATGCTAATTCATACATGAATTGAGAAAATTGCATCACGGCATTCTTCTGAACTCATCGTGCATACAAACTACAAGTTCATTCTGGACTCACAGGATTCAAATTTGGTGGACATGGCAGGGTTTTGCATCTTTCAGTTTCCTAAAACGGTTCTGGGGATGAACGATCACCAGGGATCAATCATACAAGTAATCCCCATAGAAGCATCAAACTTTCTCAAATTTCTTGTCCAACAGAAGGTACCTGGCTTTGATTGGCCAACATCATGCATACTCTATAAACTTGGGAATAAACACTCTTATAGCTGCCGTTACAAAGCACATTCTTCTACTTGACTGTCAAAAAAGGATTCTATTTTATAGCCGCCCATACATTGAAATCATCTGTTTAAGTCTAGCTGCTTCTCTCTCCATGCTATCAAAGCTCACAGAACTTGAAATTCTCCAACTCCAGTTTCCAAACTACATTGGTCATGATATCAAAAATTTCATTAATTTATTCATTGTTGAGGGGGAGGGCGGGTGCCAATCACTAAAAAAGTTTCTCCAGAGGTTACAAGCCATCTAAAAGTGTTTTTTTTCTCCTTTTTAAAGGCTAAAAAAAATTTAAAAAAAAGGTTGCTAAAACCAACTATGAACACTTTGCATAAACTTTTACCTGAGTTGCAGGAATATTCATCCTGGCAGATCTTCCCAGTCGAAGAACATCTTGCATAGGTATTATTGCTGTTTGAGCAACAGAAGCCAGTACTGTCTGGATTAGCGCCCATGAAATGTCATCTTCCTCAGTTAATGAAAGATAACTTAATACCTGAAACATGAAAATAATGAAGGAGATGAACTCTCATCCAACTTGAATAGAAAATAACATTTCACTACTACTACATATAGCACCCACATTGGACCTCTCTTCTTGCTCCAAAGCTTCCCACCAACCTTTAATCTGTACCAGAAAGAAATTTTTAAGCAAGCTTTGTTAATGTTCTGGCAGGTAACATTTTTTAAGACAAGAAAATAATACAACTAAGAGATATCATAAGCTATACATGTTGGCCGTATGCATCTATCTCAAAAGATCCAACATTTTAAAAAATAAAAATAAAAAAAACTCTAGGTGCTATATTGCAAATCTTATCTTATTGGCAAATCATTGCCTGACTTCTACGCATACCCAATTTCTTTTTAACAAGATAGATATGCAGTATCAGCAAACGTATGGCATAAGAAATTCTTACCGTGTCATTGTCATGAGTCCCTGTATACACAACTTGATTGCACTCATGATTATGAGGCAAGTGAGGGTTATCAGCAGCACTTCCAAACCCTGGACAAAGTCGAATAGATAAGAAAATGTTCAGGCACTGAGACTTCGCATTATTTTTGAGTCTGATAATGAAAGATGGTAAACAAAATTAGCTATAAATCATTACCAAACTGGAGAACAGCCATTCCAGGTGCTCCAATGGATTTTCTTAGCTGAACTACATCCTCAGTGATAACTCCCTGAAATAAATCACAAACCAAAAAAATTACGAGGGCTTGCCATAGCAGTAGTCATATAAAAATGAAAAGCAAATAAGCAATGGCCCTCATGAGACTAATAATGCAATAATGTTGAAACATTTTCAGAATTTGTTTAGATAATACATACCAAGTCTTCTGCAATAATATTAATCCGTCCAACAGCTCTGAAGATGGCATCAAAGAAGGATATTCCAGGTCCTACCTATCATTTAAATGCTATGGAGCAGATTATAGTTTGACCAAATAGATCAAAGGTTGAACAAAATGACAGGATCTGACCTTCCACTTTCCAACCATAGCTATTTTTGCTTCTGCACAATTATAGAGCATACAAGTTAGGAAAACATCACACCAAGCAAAAAGTTGAAATATACTTAGTGTAGACTCACCAGAGGGAACAGCCCAAAATCCAGCAAGTCCTCTAAAGTGGTCAATACGAAATTCGTCATACAAATTCTGTGCACGGCGTATACGGCGTATCCACCATGAGTATCCTTCTTTCTCCATGGCTTTCCAATCATACAGAGGGCTTTTCATTAAAAGGTAAAAAGTATTAAAAATAAGAAATCAGTAATCTAAATGACACAAGAGGCCTATTACAATGCACTTCACTACACTATCATATGTTAGCAATTATTAAATAAGAAAAGTAAAACCAGTAAAAGAATATTGAAAAAGGTTTTTTTAATATAAACTATCATGTGGGATATATTGTCATAGATGGTTAAAAAAGCATGGAAATATAAAAGGAACTAAAATGACACAAGTCAGGGGAGACATCTTGCTAACCTTGATTACAGAATAAGCTGATATCTTTATGAAAAATAAAAGATAATTTTATGTTCAAGTCAGGACAAGAATTAAATAAAGCATATGGAAAAGGGGCAATTAGTAAGATTTGTGGCAAAACAGTTATCTCGAGATTAACACCAAACCTGCCCCACAGCTGACCAGTTTCGCTGAATGCATCAGGGGGAACACCACTAACTAAAAGAGGAAAGCCTTTCCTGTTCTGCCAGATAAATGGAGAATCTTTTATGATCACAAGGTACAAAATGCTCTGAAAAAAAGGTTAGGTCAGACTTCAGAGACACATTCTTTAGAGACTACTAACCAGCAAAAACTGGTTCTTATTTGCCCAAACATCTGCACTATGATAACCCACATATATGGGCATGTCTCCCATTATCCTGATTCCCCTACTCTGTGCATAGTTGTGAACTTTCTGCCATTGCCTTTGGAACAAGAACTGTTGGGCAATAAATACATTTATCTGCATGCAAAAGCATAAGTGACTCATCAAGATCACTTCTGGCTTTAAGCAGGCTTACAATGAGAAAGTGTTAATGATAATTATAGCTAGAAGGATTCTTTCTGATCTTACAAAATCTCTCTTTTGTTGGTAAATATCTTCTAGAGCTACAAGATGGCGGTTTCGTAAAGGTTCAGGCCAATTGTACCAGCTGAATGTGTTTAAACTGTCGTCAATAGCAGCAAAATAAGCTGCGTCTTCAAGCCAGCCTACAATATTGAAAAGATATTACAGCATTTCAAAAGAAAAGCCTCTGATGAGTTTTGACAAACATTGCAGGGAAAGCCTTGGAAACAAAGAGTGTAGATATTGTTCAGACAGAGGCAAGCATCCTCACGTATACTTTTGAGAAAAGAAATGCATAAGCAATTTCTTACTGTTCAAGTCTTCTGTTCTCTCAGTCTTTTACTTATTACTGCCACAAATCCTAACGTTTATTTCCTTCCAAGTTCTGTACCACATAATCCTAAAACCCCTAAGCCATCTCCACCACATAAGCATCCATATGATATATTCACAAGGATTCAATCATTCACTTGTGTCTATTTTGAATTGATTATCTTGGGCCAATCATTGAACAGGAATTACGGAGAATATTTAGATGTTATTGCATTGTGTTTGATTGGATTTTCCCATCACAATAAGAAAGACTTTTTTAGATTTATTTAAGTATTTTCCCATCCAAATTATTATTATGTAAATCGAGAATGCATTAAGAGAGGAAACAGTACAAAACAGGAGGATTAAGAATCCCCCATAAGCTACAAGCAAAAAACAGCGAAAAAAGAAAGAAAAGAGACATCTAAGCTTACAATGCATTTAAATGCAACATTAATCAATTGTTATTTGCAAATTACCATCTCTAAAGTGAAGCAAATGTCTCACCAATGCCCAAACAGGCATGTATAAATATAAAATTAGAATTGCAACTAAATGAGTGCCTCACTTGATATGTTAGGGTCCCTACGAAAATTCTCAAGTTGTGTTTTGAGTTCCCCTTCACTTGAAATGAGCCTCTCTGCAGCCTACAGAAAGGGTTTCAATAAGGGGAAAATTAACATAAAGTACCAGACACACACAAGGCGCTGAAATGTTCAATGATGTAAAGAAAATAGAGTACTGCTAGTGTCACAATGGTAGAGTCACAAAAAATCGCAAAAAGCCTCCACAGACCACTAACTGACTAACTGTAGAGCAGTTGTGATTTTTTGTAACTCCATCATTGTGAAACTAGACTTTTCCAAGAAAATAACACTGTATTTGTGGACTAATATTCAAGCAAAAACTCTCATCTGATTAAAACCATAGATTACTAGGTATGCTCCCTAGCAAAATTCCATTGGTGAAACTAGTGTGGCTGATGAAATAATTTCAAAACTTCTCTGGGTAAATACTACCATTCCTTTACTGACTCAAAACCCTATTTCATATTCGTGCTATATATCACAGTCTTTTTCTTAATCCTTAGGCCCACTTTCATCTCGGTCTCCAACCACTTGGAAAGGCTATCTGGCTCATTTCAATCATAACTGAATAAAGAGTTCTATGTAAAAGTTGAGCAGCAGCAGGTAGTTGTAGTTTATGTGGATGGGCTCGTGGCACTGTGAACATACTGGCTGTTTGAACTTTTGATGTCTAATGTGAATGACTGTGAATACAAATCCATCTAGAACATTGAAGCCTGGAGATGTGTTATGCGTGCAAGGATATTGTTCTAGTAATTGGACGGATTTCTATAGAGTGGCATGATTTCTATAGAGCAGGAAGAAGGTGGGGATAAAAGAAGTAATTGCTAATTAAAGCATCAAATTACTAGTGGATTGAAAATATTTAATTAGTTCATTGTTCAACTTCAACCCAATTTGACCAACTTGCTACATTTTTACTGAGGTGCACAAGAATACTAGTCTAGCAGTAATGATGCTCTAAATATCTTACTTTGGTTATCAAAGGATCCTTAAGTTCAGCAACAAGTGAAAAATTCACGCGCTCGGCATCACTGCATGCATTCGATAATAATTATAAGATAGGCAAACAGGGAACACTAGAAAAAAGAGAGGTCAAAACTACGTTGCTTACATATATAAAAAAATCTCACATTGGTTTTGGAAGCTCATGCTTTTCCAACAAACCATCCTTAACAAGCTCTTCAAGAGAGATCAAGAGGGTGTTGCCACAATTTGCATCCTGAAAGCAAATGACAAACACGATTGCCTTGATCTCAGACAACTCTCCCCTACACCCAAAACAAAATACAGAAAAGAAAAACAAAAAAAATTGCAGAGCTAAACAATTTTGTGACCTGGCCTGAGTAAGGGGATCCCTCTTCGTTAGCCTTTCTCCCAGGAGGAACGAGAGGCAGCACCTGCATAAATTTTGAAGGGAGAGAGACATTCAGATTGAAAAAAAATTAAAACAAAAAGGAAAAGAAAAAAAAATTGCATTTGAAAGGTAAACATGGAAGTTGCTGGTGACACAAAGCAGAGGAAATTGAGGCATACTAAAATAAACAAAGCCCAAATCAACCTTAACATCGACAAAGTTTGTTTTTCAATGATTTTGTACCTGCCAAACGGAGCAACCTGCGTCATAAAGCCAGTCAATGAAACGAAAAGCCTCGTCTCCGAGATCGCCGATCCCATAAGGACCTCGAAACGACGTCGGATGGAGTATAATACCGGCTCTTCTCCGATGGGCCGGGTCGGGCTTGGGAAGCCAATCCCCGTAGTGGTCTGGTAAATCTTCACCAACGCTGTGTTGAGCTAATAAAACGTTGGTACCTTCTTCGTGAGATCGGCAATTAGTCAACGAAAGAGTTGCTTTGGGTTTGAAGAGAGCACTGAGAATGGGCGATGGTAGAGATGAGCTCCACCGGGTACACAAGAGAGAAGAGCACTGTGCTTGTGGGAAAGAGAGTGAGATGGTGAGAGCCATCTCTATCTCTATCGGTTTCCACACACACAAAAAACTACAAGGGAGCTCGTGAAACCCCCTTTCTAATTTTATTTTCTGCACTTACACTGAGGAGGAGTAGAGTGGACGCCGGAAACACATGGCAAGAGAAGATGAGCCAGTTGGTGATGAACTAATGAGTAATCATACGTTGTTTGATCCGAGGCAAACCCAACAAAGCTCCATTTGTAGCTTCTTTTTTTTTTAAAAAAAAAGGTATTTGCTTATAAATGCACTCAGAACATTGATTACGTTGAAGAATTAAAAATATTAAATATTAAATATTAAAATAAAATATTTTAATTTTTAAAATTTTAAGATATTTAATAATTAAAGGCAATTATTAAAAGATATTAAATAATTCTCATGAGAGACATGAGATACTGATTAACAAGAAATAATGTAGGAATTGATGTCTAATCACATAGCCACTGGCCGTAGCCTTGCCAACCCATGTTACCTAGCCCATTAAAGAATTCTTTTTTAGTGCTTATTCAAAAAAGCAATGTTGTTAAAGTCGGATCGGATAGTGAACAAAAAAATTTTCCGGTTCAGGTTCAATCGATTCAACTGGTTTAACCGTTTGGTCGAATCGGATGATGTCATAATTACATATTAAATAAAAATATATATATATATATGACTCATAACACACATTACCAATAATAAAATACATAATAAAGTTTTGGGGTTTTAATTATCAAGTCTCATATCACTCTCAGTTGAGTAATTAAATGATTAAGAAATTAAAAAAAAATTTAAAAAAAAAAAAAAAAAGATGGCCGGTTCAACCCGGTTTTATCCCGGTTTAACCCGGTTTTGACCGATTTTGTCCGATTTTGACCAATTTTGACCGGTTCAACCCGGTCCAACCATAAATCCAGTTTTGGCATTGAACCATAACCGAATTAGGGACCGGTTCACGGTCCGACCGGCCGGTCCGGTCCGGTCCAGACAACAGTGCAAAAAAGACTCACGCTAGGTACTATTACAATAATCTACTAAAAAAATAACTCATAATACATTATAATAATATATGTCATTGAATTAAAATTTGATTAAATATCATGAGTATCACTCTAAGAACATATAAGAACTTTCTTATAATTAGGGAAGCCTCTCCCCTCTTATGAATAAGGCCCCTAACTCCACCTGTGATAAGATATTTTTTAGTGTCTCATTTGTTTTATCCTAAGTTAGTCTTATTCTATCTTGAGTATCAGATTCTTTTTTTTCTATCTTTTGTAGGTAGCCCGACCTCAAGACAATCTCAGCTAATTTATGGTGAAACAAAGTAACAATAGGTATTTTTACAAAATTTGGTCTTAATCAATATTATTGTTGAATTATGTTTAATTATTATTTTGATTTGTATATTAAATTTTATAATTTTAAATACTAAATACTAAATATTTAAAATAAAATTAAAATTAAAATATTTAAAATTTTAAGATATTTAATAATTTTTTATTTATAATTAAAAAAATATTAATTAATTCTTATCAAGAGAGTGAAGAGATACTGATTAATTCGACCTTTTTTAAAAATTATAAAGGCTCTCTTACTTATGAAGGAATAAGAAATTGTGATCATGGAGGAATTAATGTCTAATCACATAGTCATTAGTCATAGCCTTGCCAACCCATGTTACCCAACCCATTAAAGAATTATTTTTTAGTGCTTATTCAACAATGACTCACACTCTTAATTAAAAAAGATTCTTAAGTACTATTACAATAATTTACTAAAAATATAACACATAATACATCATAATAATATATGATATTAAATTAAAATTTGATTAAATATCATAAGTATTACTCTAAGAACTTTCTTATAATTAGGGGAACCACTCCCCTCCTATGTATAAGGGGCCTAACCCCACGCGTGATAAGATAATTTTTAGCATCTCATTTGCTTTATCCTAAGTTAGTCCTATTCTATCTTGAGTATCAGATTCTTTTTTTCCTACGTTTTGTAGGTAGGCCGACCTCAGGGCAATTTCAGCTAATTTATGGTGAAACAAAGTAACAATAGTTTTTTTTTACAAAGTTTGGTCTTAATCAATATTATTGTTGAATTATGTTTAATTATTATTTTTATTTCTATATTAAATTTTATAAATTTAAATAATATAAAAATATGATGAAATAATTAAATTTTGTGAATATTGGTGTAGATCAAAATTATTTTACAATAATAAATAAATTTTTATATGATAAGTATTTTATAAAATTCAGCATTAGATAAAAAAAATATACATTATATATATATATATTGCTCATAATTATACATTAATTCAAGAACATCAATGTAAATCAAAATCATTTTTATACTAACGAATAAATATTTTACAAAATTAAACGTTTGATTGAAATTGTAGACCACACATATCATTCTTGTAAAATTTTATATTAATTCAAAATTATTTTTTACTCCATCAACTTATATTATAATTTTTAAACAAGTGAAAATACTCATAACTTGATCACATATTTATAATTGTTTAAATTTATTGTACAATTCAAAAAGTAGAATATTTAAAATAATTTTTAAAAATGAGTTTATTAGATTATGCAATTGTGTGGATGTAAATCAATGTCAATCTCATACTAATGAATAACTTTTTTATAAAATAAATATTTCATAAAAGTTATCATTAGATTGAAAGTTTTTAACATGTATATTATACTAATAAAATATTTTAATTTAATTCAATATTATTATATCCCCTGTCTAAGTGACTTAAAATTATCATAAAATACGCTTTTTCAAAACAAAAATATCATATATTATATCTCAGTTTTATTGTTTAAATTTTTTAGATTTTGACATATAAAATGAACATAATAGTTACTTATAAATTCAACATTCAGATAAATTTAAATTAGTTTTTTAATATAAACATTCAGATAAATTTAATTTATTTTTTAATATATATAGATATATATATATATAATAATATTGATCTATCTAATCATTAAATTATAATTAATTATTTTGTAACTTGTGATTACAGAATTCTATTTCTCTTAGGCCTTTTCTGTTGTTATTATTTCATCGCAGTCGCATCACTTTTTCTGTCTTTCATCCATTGATGACATGCTCCTCTTACTGTTCCAAGATATTTATATACAATAGAACTTCAAAATAAGAATCCCTTATCTCTCCCTCTCTCCTGCATTCTTACTGATAATAGTACATCACAGTTCATACCAATCATCGCTTTCATAACCATCGACAATTTGGTCCATTACGGAATCGATAAATGTGTTGGAGCTTTTAGTGAAGATTCACCAACTCTGTTTCGGGCACTGGAGAACCAAGCAAATAGTGCCTAGGATCTCATGTGCTCTTTTTTTAAATAAAAAAAAAATCATGAGACCAAAATAAAGTATTTTTTTTAGATGACAAGCCTCGAACACATCTGGTGTAATATTTATTTGTAATGTCAAGGTGTCTCCACCTTCTTAACGTGTGATATTAATTTTTGTTTAAACTTCGATTTGATTGTGACTATTAGATGCTTCTTGTAGGTTTTAAACCTTGCACTATAAATAAGTTCATTCACACAAACTTTAGTTTAACAATTGACCCACGCGGTTATAAAGTGCATTGTGTTGACACAACCTATTGGGACAAATGTTGCATGCATTGCGTTGAAAAGTCAAGCCAACTTAACTAATCAATACAACATGTATACATTGAAAAGTTAAACACTATAACAAGTGAAAGTTGAAGGAATTAACACAAACTAACATGTTAAAGTATCACAAATGGATATTAAGAGAATTTAACTCAATGGTAAATGGCATATAACCATTGGTCTATAGAACTCAAGTACATTGTTAATAAGCCCCAATTATAGAAAAGTTTGTGTAATTACACGAAATAGGTTGCTTCAAATATAGAGTTCAATTAAAATTACGTTCAAACTTCAAATAGTAAATTTGTTATCCCTTAAAACTGATATTAGACAGAAAATCATATAATTATTTATATAAAATTATTTTTTTAATTTTTATCTTATTTTAAAAAAAATGGCACAAAATCAAAATAATCCAAACAGTTATTTTCCCTCCAATTCTCTAGACCTCCTCGAAGGTAAGCTAAGTAATAAGAAATTCAAGTTCTTAACAATTAAGGAGGATTAAGGAGATGTGTTATTTTGATTCAAGTTTAAACTTGAGTCAACACTTACAAAAATTAATTAATGTTCTTAAATGTAGGAGGCGAATATAAAATTGTTCCCTTAGGAATTAGTCTTGGTTAAAAAAACACACACACACACAAAATAGTAATAACATGACTTAAGCCTTTTTAATGAATTTTTCTTGAATATATATTATATGCTGACGTAATTAGGTCTGTTCATTTTAAGTCATGCAAAATAACTTATAAAAGATTGGGAATTGTTCTGGTGTAAAAGTAAAGGTTATGTCCCTTATGGTGTCGACCAAGATCAAGGTAGGGGTACATGTAAAAGGTACTCTAATGTTTTTGTTAGTCTTTGTTAGGGGTACTTTTTTTTGAAGTAGATACCTAGTTGAAAGAAAAACTTACCTTGTTCTTCTTACTATTATTCTTTTATATTACAGGCTTGACAATCTCTCTTTTAGCTTTCACGTTATAACTATAAAGCAAGATTGGGGTGACCACTTAAATGTTTTGACCGAAATGGTGTTGCAAGCCTGAGATAGTCAATGTCAATAGTTACATCGTGTAATTATCTTATTAGTTGAATTCGACTCTATTTCAATGACGAGTAGTTGGGTGTTTAATGGAAAGGCTAAGCTTGATGAGTTATGGACTTTTGTAAAAGACTTAGGCCCAAAGAGTGAATGGTCTCGGTACAAGAATAAACACTTGAATCCCTCCTTTGCAACACGTAACTTTTTAATAAGTGAATTAGAGATGCCAACCACTCTTCTAGATATGGTCCCATAGTTCAAATATGGGGGAAAAGTGTGCAAAAAATGTACAAAACCTTCCGTATTTTTCTTTCTTTTTTTATAAGAAGCCTTCTTTAGGTTCAGAGATTTAACAAGTACATCTCCTGACTTTCAACTTTCATCAGATTATGTTTGGGAAAGTTTTTTCCTTTTCTAAAATAAATTTTTTTAATAAAAAATTATTTTTATCTAAAATCTATCTTATTTGTTTAAAGTGTGTAAAATTGATTATAAGTTAAGATTATGTTTCTATAACTAAAAATAACTTTTTTTTATAAAAGCTTGTATTTACAGCTTTTAATTATGTGATTATAGATTATTTAAAAAATTTAGATAAATAAATATTTTTTTGCCCTCAACTAAATAAAATTTTCAATTATTTCATATCTCTTTTAGTAATTTAATACATAAAAGTGATTCTTTAATTTTATATAATCCAAACAAAATTATTTATCTTAAAATCAATTATGAAGTAACACATCCAAAACATAAATCAATTTTCTCATAATTAATTTTTTTGAAAATCGATTATACATATAATCAATTTTTAATATAATCTTTTTTTTTACAACTAATTCAAACACACACTTAATATCATTTAACTTTAAAATGTATTACAAATGTTCTTATTGATCGTGTAAATTGCAAAGTGATTTTTTATTTTATTTTATTTGTAAATTTTAATTTTTAATTATGAATCTTTTTAAAGAAGAATGCTGGTAGATTGGTAGTTGAAGATTTTGTGTATAAATTTATAGTAAAAGTAAATTAATTAATAAAAAATATTTTTATAAGATGTGAATTTTTGTCAAGTTTTGAAGTGGAAGATAATTGAACACATCATCACTTAGGTGTAGCTCAGTCTACTATAGGGGGTTAGAATTTGGATAGAATATGAGGTATGATCCCCACATCCCATTTTTTTATTCCTTCAATTTGATCCCAATAGGAATCTTCCTAATAGTAAAAGAATTTGGATAGTAGATATGGATTTAAGTCATCATAATGACTCTTTGATGTATTTAACAAACAAGTGATAGTGTCTTAGCATACACCGTAGTGAATTTCCTCACCTGACAATTTTCATTAGAATTGGAAGGAAATTCAGAAGAAGAAAAATCCTTTATAAGTAAAGATTAAGAATGTGCCTAAAAGTGAGAAGGTAAAACAATTAGATGACGGGACGAAAATATAATAGGATTGAGAGGCTTTTGATTTTCAATCTTGGGTACGTGGCAGAGCAATGAAATTAGAGAAGATGGAAATCCATTTTCTTCTCCTCTAATTGCTTGGTACGAATTAAAATAGAGAATGTGAAAAATATAATGACCACTTTGCCCTTGTATATGCAACTGGCATGGCCGAAAAAGAGGAGGGGCACTAGAGTAACTTTGGAAATAAAAAAGTGTCTTAGCATATTTTCATCTAAATTTCATCGGTGGCTCAAAGTTATTTCCTCAAGTGAAAATGAGTTGCATCTTATTTTTCACCTTCTTATATTTTTTTGTCATAGCAAGCGGAAGGTGATTTTCATCCCATCAATTTCGCCTTATATATATATATTAGTCATACCAATCAAGCGTAAGGTGATTTTCAAGCCAAAGTTGTTACATTCTCAATTTTCACTACATACTCAACCAAACAATCTCTTAATCTAGCTTCATTACAGTTCTTTCGAGACAAGAGCTAATTAAACGTCCTCGATTGAAAAGAAAAAAAACATAAAGATTAGTTATGTACCAATGCATGGCCAAAAGAAAAAGAAGTTATGAAATGCATCAATACTTAATAATTTTTACTACCCTAATTCTGGTTCATAAATTCTAACCACCCACCCAAACCTCTGAACCTCATCAAACATGCAAGACCATTCTACATTCATTGTTGAAATTAAATTCTCACAAAAAATATAGTAAGTTCAGGTCCACTATTTCCTTCTGGGCTCAACATGTAGAGAGTCTCAGAATCCTTTGATCCCACTACGTGCTCAAAATGGGCTCGCATGTAAGCCAACTCTCCATCAGCACCATCAATGTCTGATTTCCCAGGAAGGACACCAGCACCCATGGACACTGCCTTTAGGAGCTCCATCACAGTGAGGTCCTCCTCCGCGGCTTCCCTCCTCACACCATAACCAGTTTTCTTCCCATTACAATACATTGTCCATAGCGGCTCATCAATCAACCTGGTCTTGTCCTTCTCTGGTCGCTTTTCGCATTCTAGCGCAATCCTAACCATCCCTGCAGCCATCTCCTTCTGTAGCGTGTTGGTTTGCATGGATAATTCAACTAACAATGAAGGGAGGCACCTTGGATTTTCTTGCACAGAAAGGCTAACACGTCCTTTGCGGTAACCAAACAAAGTGCCAGAGACTTTGGTGCCGTTCACGCTCCGGTGGTGACCGTCAGGGATTCCCATGGGGAGTGATGGGAATTTGCATGCAGGAGTTATAATGGGTAAAGATCGAAAGACGGAGCGGAAGACACGAACAACTTTGGTTTTGTGTTTCTTTTTTTGGGATGGTTGGACGAGGGAAGTTTTCTGGGAAGATGGGAGAGGTGGTGGGGGTGGTACTGTTGAAGAACCTTCAGATATAGAGGTATGTGCTGTAGATCTAGGCTCCCCCATTGGTCGATGTTCATGAACCAGGAAGAGAAGATGAGTGCCATCAGAGAGAGAGAGAAAGGTCAGGTTTCAAGTTTGAACGTCAAAGGTTGGTAAGAGTTTTGCGGCTTAAGATGCATCTTCTGACGTTATAAATTGTCCATGATCCTATTTCTCTGCCTTAATTTTCCTAGTGTTCCTGATTGAGCATGAGCTGTACATTCTTTAAATAGCAGAAACTATATATTATTTTAGAGATTCCGTTCCTACTTAAAAATTGTATAATATTTATTAGTTATTATTTATATTTAATATAATTTTAAATATTTATTATAAAATTAATAATTAATAAATAATTAACAATTTATCTTAAATATGAAATCTATCAATTATTATAACAACTCACAATAACAACTCTTTATTTTAATACATAAAAGAGTCATCAAGTCACCCACACCCATTAAAAAAAAGAAGCAAACATAATCCGTGCATGAGTGACTGTCCAATATTAATTCTCCTAAACGATTTCTGCATAATTAAATTCAATGGTTCTTGACAATAACCAAAGAATTTCTGCCTGATTCATATCTATGGCTGTTATTATTAAAATTTAACAGTATAAAAAGTGGCATCTTCTTGGTTTTTATTTTTTTTTTTCATCCTAAGTCATGTGTGTAGAACAAACAAAAACTGAAGAACAAAATTTCATGGAAAAAAATGAATAAATTAAAGTAGTCCAAGAGCTTAGTGAGGAAAAAGCAAGCAGACACATACCATCAAAAGTTTATGATAACTTGTTATCGTGAGACCTTCATCTATTACAATGGGTTTTGTGTTATGTGGATTGGCATGAGAAGCTTATGTGTTTGGATTTAGTTTATTTTGTATTAAAAAAATTAAAATTAAAATGTTGATGAAAGAACTTTAGCTGAAAAGTTGTTATTAGTGTATCAAATTGCGAATTACATCACTTGATGCGGTCACAATATTGCGAATGCGGTAGTGTCCACAACCGTAATACCTTGCAATTGCAGAGTGACTTTCATTCACAAAAAAATTCGCAACTAAATTGTAGTGGAGTCGCATCGCAACCGCAACATTGCAACTTTTGTTTAAAATAAAAATTTCATGATTGCAAGCTTGAAAAATTTTCACGATCGCAATCCACGTCGCAGTAGCTGCAACAGCCATAATCACAATAACCGCAACACAGCTGCAACCACAACACAGCCACAACCGCAACTTCAATCGCAATTTAAAACCCTGGCTATTATATATATACAAACATGCACAATTCGGGGAACAAGGTTGCTAGTTGTTGTGAGGTTAACAAACCCTCAATTTGGGGATCACACTTAGTTTATTTATCAACAAGAAAAGAAAGAAAAATTAACAAGTGATTGATTGAAGTAGTAAGTAACTTTAATTCTAAGTGACTAGTCAAATATTTGATTCTTAGAGTCCTTATTCTTAGGAGTATTCATAATCATCACACTCCCGAACTCGAACGAAATTAGTCTCATATCTAAAGGGTATAAAAATACTCATGATTCAAATAAAAATAAAATAAAATCATATGTTGGGGCCAGATTTGAGCTATGAAGATTTTTTTGTTTTGATTTATAGGGGTAGGCTTATCTTTTGTTTTTCATTCTTAAAATCATGGGATTATTAATTTTAGCAACCGTTAATAAAATAAAATTTGACTATTTAGAAAGTTAATTAATCATTTTAAATATCATTAACGTTAACAAGAATTATTATTAGTTCTTTAACTTAAAAGTTGTGTAGTTAGTATCCACCAAAAAAATATTTATGTAGTTAGTAATTTTTAAAAATAATCCCTAAAATCACTGTCAATAGAAATCGTTTTTTCCCTACTGATGTGGGATTTGAACGGTGAAGATCGTTGACGCAACGGTTAATTGCAAAAAGAAGAGTCTCAAATCACCCGTGGTCGTGGATCCTCACGTGACAAATGTATGTTTTTACTTTTGAGTAGGGGTAGAAATAAGTCAAGTTATTAACAGGGGTCTATAGTTTAATTTATTTTTAATTTACTTTGACCTAGTCTATTTATTAAACAAGTTAAGTTTAGGTTTTTTTAAAAGCCTATTTAGTTAAATAGATCTAAGTCTAGGTCTTAAAATAAGCCTATTAGACATAACATGGCAGCCTATTTATTTATTATAATAATATATTATTAAAATTTTATAATACTTATATAATTTAATAGTTATATATTAATATAGTTAATTTATTTTATATACAATACAATAATTTTATTAAAAGTTAGATATATTTAAAACTTATAAAATTTATCTTTTATGTAATATAAACCTTTAAATAGGCTTTTAGGTCAGGCTAGACTTTTAAGTTTTCATAAAAAGGTCAAGTCAGATTAAAAAAAAATCTATAATAAATAATATATCAAACTAAGACTAATATTTTTTACAATAAATAAAATTTATTTAAAATAAAACTTAACCTATTTTCACCTTCACTTTTAAGTGGGACAATTACATTTTGATTTTGGGCACCCCGTCGGCTTCCCAACGCCCCAAGTCGCACTCCCAACAGTGGCGTATATTTACTCAGAAGAAAACATATTTAATTATTATAATTATAATTTTAAACTCAGATTAAAAGAAAAGAAAAAATCTACCCACTTCATTATTCTTAACAAGTAAAGTAATGTTGGCATCTTGACGTTGGAGTTACCCAACAGAGTTGGTAGAGGGCTTTTTTTTTCTTTCTTCTTTTTGACTTTAATAGAAGTGTTTATTGATGAGTGATGCTATTTACACATACAATAATTTTTACATATTTTATATATTTTTTTATTGAAGTTTTTTAATGTTAAACAAAGAGAAAGATAGGATGAAAGAGAAGAGAGAGAGAGAAAAAATAAAACAAGAATACATGAAATATATGAAAATTATTTGTATGTAAAAATACCATTTTTCTTATTAAATTGGGTTGATATGCTATTATGATTAAACTGATCCAACCCCACACAAAAATGTGTTAGTTAGATCCAGTTGTGGATTTTGAATATTTCAAATCAACCAAACTCAACTTGATATGATAAAACTGATTATTATTTTTAAAATTCTATTCTTAAACGACATTGTTTTCAATTTCAAGTCACATCACCAACACAACACCCATTTAGCACCAACTTGACCTGCATTAATTTTTGTATGTTTTGAAAAGAAAAATCTAATGATTCAGTTTTTAAAATTCTTTAAGTAACAAATTTGTATTAATTTGAATAGAAAGAATTCCATCATTTTAAATATCTTATTTTAATTTAATTCTTAAAATAATATGTATAAAAAAAATACATTTGAAAGTAATTCTCACCTCACGCTGTCTCACGCTGTCTAACTTTATCTTATAAAATTAATTTATTATCTTTAGAACAAATAAATTCTTAATTTACACAAAATAAATAAATAAAAATCTTCAAGGACTCAACCCGAGTCCCGACCCCTTTAGAAAAGGTGTGCTCGCTTCTTCCTCCCATCTCCATGTTGGCGTGTCAATGCAGCTCTTGCAAGTTGCAAGAGAGAAAAGGGCAGCAAGGACGCGCGTCGAGAAGCGCGTGAAATCACCACCATTTTGTTCCTATTTACCAGTTACCCCCTTTACCACTTCATTTTCAGCGACCGTGTGAGCCAACTATTTATTTTTCTTACTGTCTCGTCTATCATACCTCAACTCCTCCAACCTAAACCCAAAACTTTTACTGTTCCTCTCTCTTTCTCTCTCTCTATCTCTTTCACTTCTCATAATTATTATCAAATCATATGTCCAAAGATTAATATGTTCGATTTAGGGAACGAACTCACTGTACAGAGCTATATAATTCCATGGCTGATTTGGATTCAACTCATAGTGTTGCTTCTCCTCCTTGCACTCTTGTTTTGCTTCACCGTCTTTCCTTTAGATCCCGCCTCCGCCGCAACCACTGCTTCGCCGGCCACTGCTTCTGCATCTACCAATGGCTTCGTTTTCCATGATATTCAACAGATTGACAAACCACTCTCCAAACACGATTCAACGGTCACTGTTGTCACCAACCGTCAACAGCACACGCAGGTACACACTTTTTCTTTCTCATAATTTTACCGTTCCGTTTCGATTGCGATTATGATGTCCATTCAGAAAGCTGGGTGTATTGCTTTTTCTTTTTTCTTTTTATAAATTTATTTAAACAAGTTAAAGATCACTTCTGCTCGAAGAAATCCAAGTCTTTGGTGTGACATAGACTGCCTTTTCTCTTCTTTCGTTCTTTCTGTCTTTTGACGATATCTTGTTCATTTCTGAGAGTTCAAAACATCACGGAACGTTTTTTTGGTCTTTTTTTTTGGTCATTTTCTAACAAATTAGATGGCTTTGACTTTTGAGAATCCTGTAGCTACTGTAAAATGTAGATTTGTTGTTTTTTTTTATTTCCTAAGAGTTGGTTTGGTATCGATCCTCTTACATTATTGGTAAATTTAGAAATGATTTTTTCATATAAATTTGCTGAGTTTTTCAGTGGAAATGACGAAACTGCTGTATAAACTTCTTCTCATCTTGTGGGAGAATTAGTGGGTTTAAAATCCTTATTCATCTAACCCTTCAATTGGGTTTGACCCTTTTTAAGGCTGGTATCTGAGTTGGAAATGGAGGATGGATGGAGTCACCACACTGGGTCTGTTGTCCTAATCATACTGCATTTGATATTACTTGTTTGGTTATTTATGTTTGTGTCGTGTCGTCTGTAGTCTGCAAGAAATATTTCTAATTAGAAGAAGAAAGAGGGCGAGGGGAAATTCCTAATTCATAACTGTTTCAGTGTTTCGTTGTAATTATCTGTTACAAGGTATCTGTTCTCAACTTCTCATACTTTGAATTATAGAAGCCACCCCATGCTTTTTTAAGGTAGAGGTTAACCAAAAAAATTACACGCAGCTCCGATCCAAACTTAGATCTGTGCTAACCATCCATTTCATGCTACCCAAAAAGATAAGCTGGTTCCGTTAGGATGAATATCTAGTTTTTTTTAGCTATCTATCTGTCGATTGAATTAGCATTTCTCGTTACTCTATCTATTTACCAAAAACAGCTGGTGCTATTTGCTGAAGCCTGAAGAATTCCATCCCAGTTTCCTGAACATCCTACGGCTGGAAATTCAACCCCATTGTTAACTAATAAATCCAAAATGGTAACTGAAATAAATGATCCTGTTTGAGTTCAATTAGTTTTTGCCATCCCTTTTAAATTCTTATTTACGGAAAAGAAAAAGATTTTTTTTACGATTTGTATTTATTATTGCGAAATTGAATTTTTCTTGTGAGAACAACAATTTTAAGTGATAATCTTGGAAAGCAAATCGATGGTTGATAGGGTGAATGGGGCAAACTCCCCTCAAACTTTTTTTTTACCAAAAAAATGCTGATACGGTGCTGATATTTTGGATAAGATATTGAATCTACAATTAATAAGCCATGTGCCTTGTGTATGTTGAATCACATGATAGATTGTGCCAGCATCATTGCGAGGCGGTAATAAGTTTTTTTTTTACCTTGCACATCTTTGTATTTTATCTTTTTTTGGGTCTTTCTTACTTTGCCTTCCTCGCTTCGAGGGTGGGTGCTGGTTGTGCTGCTGTGTGGGGTGTGAAAATATGAACATTTTGTATTTTTCTTTTTCTTTTTCATGATTGAACTTGAGTTAGAAGTTGTATAATTTTCTTTCCTGCTGTTGTATATAGTCTAAAGAGGAGATTATTGATGAACTCTTTGAAATATGAAATCCTAAATCCTAAGAAATCCATGTCAAATTGTCATCAACTCTAAATCATACATGTATAAGGATAATTTTTATGTAAATAATAATTTATATATACATATAAAAATTCACGCATTATAATTAAAAGTAGGTGAATTGACGAGGCATATGCACTGACTGAAAATATTTTAGCAGGGGGGAGAGAATCTAAGTATAAAAGGCGAGATAGCAACAGGTGCAAGCATGAGAAGAGAAGAGATTACAGAGAGGGAGGCTTCGACACTATATTTCCACCCTTGCCATTATTTCCAATTAGCCAGAGTAGCATTTCTCAAATGTCTGGGCCTGGATTCTACATCTGATGGTCCTTCAACGCAAAAACATAGGAAAAGGAAAGAAAGCTGAATATGAAAATTATATTCTCGTCATTTATGACAAACATTCTGAACACTTTCCTCATTAATTTTCCTATTTTTGCTTAGGCCGCGGAAGAAATCTTCTGTCCTTTTGGATAATGATTCTCGAATGATTTAACAAATTAACATCATGGGAATTGGGAAGAGAAGCAAAAAATTTGCCCCTTTATAAAAAGAGATTACACTTGATATGACGTCCAACATGATTTGGTGCTAAAGATGGTTTTGTTTCCTTTTCAATATTTGAATTATGAATTTTGGGCTGAGATAGCCGTCCAATAGGCCCTACCACGTGATATTGAGAAAAATAATGAATGAAAAATACTTTCTATGTAATTTATAAAACCATGGCATTCTCAAATCTAAACAAGACACTATTGGTCTTGTTTTCAGTGTTTTACCAATCAGCTTTAAGAATTACCTAGTAACAAAAATAAATGATTAAATAGTGTTAACTCAATTAAGTGACATGTAATTGCCCATAGTTGTAAAATTGTAAATGCTCAAGTCTTATAAATAGCATTACCCGTTATGAACAGGGAATTCAATTGAGTGTCGTGGTGAGTAAGGAGTAAGGACTAAGGAGCCACCTTATCTCGCACTTTCTAAATTAGCATCTTATTTATCTCAACTTTCATTCTGCATCTTGGAGATAAAAATTTGAATCTACTCTTATGAAAAGTATTTAAGATTCACACCCGACTTGCTTTGTCTCGTTTTTATAAAACAAATTCTAACAAATATTTTTACCAATAGTATAATAATTTATAATATTAAAAATCAATCATCATCTCATATAATTGAAAGACATGAGAATACTTTTATTATGTTTATCTAGAATTTAACTAAGTAAATAAAGATATATAAAAAACTAATAATATAAGTAATAAATGACAAAATTAATTTAAAATTTTTTATATATGGAGTGTGGTGTCAATAATTAACTCTTTTAAAAAATTTAAATTACTAAGTAGAAGTTTGTGAATGATTTTATATTTAACATATTTCCTTATGCAAGAGTTTTTTGAGCTTAAAGTGTAAATAATATACATGTTCATTTTATATTATGTTAAAATTTAACTTTTTTATTTAAAAAAATTAAAAATAATAAAGATCATACTAAAAACTCATAAATAATTTTATTTCTAGCTTGCGACACGGGACAAATTGATCATAAATTCATACTCAATCTGCCCCGAAGGATAAACAACCCTAACCCACCCCGATTCCTACCGGGTGAGTAAAAATCTGACTCGTGCGGAATAAGGCATGTTGGGTACCCACAGCTGGAGTTGACATGCCTTGAGCTCAGAAAGAGACAAGTTCTAGGATGGCATCGTTGATTGGGTAGTACTGGCATCGTTGATTGGGTAGTACTGAGCTGATACTGTATGCTTTTCTTTTTTGAAGTCCTATTTTGCGCGGGATGGTAAGGAGTTTGATATTAAAAGTGAGTTGTGAATTATTTATTAATTATTAATTTTATAATAAATATTTAAAAATATATTAAATATAAATAATAATTAATAAATGTTTCACAACTCACTTTAAATATAGTATTTTTTTAAAAAAAGATGGATACTAGAGTAATTTTTTATATTAAGAAATATGTTCCCTTATAAAAGAAAATTAAAAAAAAAGTGAAAGTAAAATTTATTAAATCAGAAAAAATTATTAGAAAGTTATTTATAAGAGTAATTTAATAGTCTTAAATATGTAACTCATTATGTAACTAATCACTAAATCAGTAATTAACTACATGTGTGGTAATAGCCTCCCATAAGTTGAAAGATACATACTTAGTATTTTCAACTTAGAATGAATAATACAATTCATATCAAACAAAAAAACACAAAATATAAGTAATGTTGTAATCACATCAATTAACAAGAAGAAAAATATGAAAATGAATGATGAATAAAAACTGACAAAGGCCAAAGTGCATGGCTCTTAAACGTCTCCGACCATTTCTTAAGCCCATCGATTTTTTTCTAGCGTATCTAAGGCACTCGTCCCAAATAAATTAAGGTTTTTTAAGTCAATAAACAACATCACAAGTTTAATCACCATAAAAAGACAAAAAAAAATTGGATTAAAGCTTAACTACCATGAATGAAGTAGAAGCTAAAATCAAAGCCAAGACTGAACAAGGATTAACAAAAAAAAAATTATATAAATTCTAACAAATCCATTGGTGAAATCTAAAGACGAGATCAATGATAATATCGTAGCCATCAACACCGTCAATAAACAATGAGATATGTGTCTACAAGGATGATTGTTTTTTTTTTTTGTTTTTGAAATCCTGAAACAGTGACGTGGCCATCATCAAAGCCACCATCAATAATGAGAGTATCGTAACCATCCAAGTAATCTATCTACATTCATTGAGTTGAGAATAAGATTATGGTGGATACACTGGCAACTATGCCTCCACCAAGAGGAGCAGAAGAAAAAAGACTTCTGCATATCTAAAGGAAGAAACCAGAAAATTATCACATGGTCAGCAAATTAGAAAATTATCACACAAAAAATGGTCCATCCGAAGGATCTTCAAATGGATTGAGAAGCCACAGTGAAGCAACTGAGAGAAATTTTTCTTGAGAAAATGAAAGTAAAAGTTAACGAGTGAGGAGAAAGAAGAAAATGGAAGAGAAAAAGAGAGAAAATTTCTCAACTAAGAAAATTTGGGATTGTAAAGGAGAATTTTTTTTAAAGTGAGTACCATATGATATCATGTTAAAAAACATGACATCAAATGAGAGAAAATTAAAAAAAAATGAAATTAAAATTTACTAAATGAGAAAAAATTATTAAGAAATTATTATTTACAAAAATGACTTATATAACTTTAGAAATATAATTAATTATATAACTATTCACAACTAATTAATTAATTACTTACTAAATCAGTAACGATGTGTTTAAGTTTCATTCGGTGTTTCACCAAGGAAGTATCAGCCCCCTCATCACTATATTGCGGAAAATCATGCCATCAGGGAAGCACACATATTTGGCCAGCAATCTCCAAACGCAAAAGTTTCTCTTTCAATCCGAGTGCCTAGAATTAGTGGGAATCCTGCAGACTTGATGAGAGGACGTAACAGTCCATGGTGCATCACCATTCACCCCTGATAGATGATATAGCTTTCCTGAAGTGCAGGGGAGATTCATTCAGGTACTGTGGAGTGTGGACCCATTGTGATGACAACGTGGTTGTGCACTCGACGGCGCATCTTGCTGCTCATCACACTTCCCAATCTGAAGCTACTGAGTTTCTAATCCCCCAAGCACTCTTAAAAGAAGTGATGAACAAGGATTTATTTATCCTTGGTAAAGTAAGAGGTGGTGTGTTGCCACTCATTAACATTACCGCGGCGCGTGGTACTGATTTTTGCTAATTATTTATAGAAGATTTAGTTCATTAGATAGTGTAAATTACGGGAGTTTCTACGATACTTTCAGTATTTCCATAAATTATACATACCATGTAAAGTCTTGACGAAAATTAAATCTTACATGATGTACACACAATTATATATGATAGGAATTAAGTTTATTTATTCCTATAACTAACTTATATATCATTATAACAATTTTAATGGAAAATTAATTACTTATGTGATGAAAAAAAAGATTAGCATTAGTTTGTTTTGTATTTAAAAAAAAATGGTTAAAAAGACATTTTTTAAAAAAATTAAATAAAATCAAGCATGTGCTAGTTATAAATACATTTTTCTTTTTGTATATTGAGAATTTGAATTCAAATTAGAGAAGAGAAACACTCACTTATTACTAAGGCTAGAGACTTAATTAGCAGTTATAAATAATAAATAAAAATTACTCATCATTAACCTCAATAGAATGAATTTTAAGTGCACATAACTTGTGTAGAGTAAGTGTTCATCAAACTTTGTTACACCTTTTCTATTAAACTTTTTAATTTGAGCTTACCTTTTTAATTAAACTTAAAGCTCTACGAACAATTATCCTAATGAAGAACCATATCATTTACTAAGGGAAATAAATATTGATATATATGATATATCACTGCCTGTTCCACTAGCTTATGCATAGGGTTACGCGTATTATTCTGTCTCTGGCACTGTGACACACGTCTGTGACTGTGTCCAGGTGTGGAACTATTAAGTTTCAAATTCCAATCTTTGTTGTTACTTGTTCGTTTCTGGATACAGGGTAAGACAATGCATCTCACGTCAGTGAATGCATAAAATAAACTTAGAGCACCTTACCCAAGACCTTAAACGGTTAAATGCAAGGGAAAAACAACTATACATGCTTATGGCAGGTGTCTCTTTGCTGTGACATCTTCGAAACACAAAGTGGCATGTCAGTGAGCCACACACTAAGCTAGTGAAATCAAAGAGAGTAGAGGCAGCAAAAGAAAGAGGAAGGAGGAGAAGGGAATATGGAGACGCCAACAGAGGTGCAGAGAGAAAGAGAATCGGCATGGGATTTATACAGCCCATGCCATTTCTTAGAACAAGTTGTGAAAGCTTTCTCTAAATGCATGGGTCTTGATCCACCTACGGAAAGAGCAGAAGATCCTCTTGAGAAAGATGGAGAAGTAACATGCACAACATCACGAGCCATGAGGAGGCCACCATTGCCACCTTTAAGCGCAGGACGAGGAGGCCAAACCAACATTTCTTCGTCTTAAAAATTGCAAGCATATGAATATCTCACGAATTGCAACTCTCCGTAGGCTTAGTTAATCATATATGTGCTTAATTTTTGTCATGTAACATCTTCTCAATTTTCCTTTTAATACATTTTGGAGTTGTTTTCAGTTGCATTGAATATGGAGAAGGGAATCAGAAATTTCATTGTTCTTAAACTGACAATCACCTGGACTCCTTGGGGGAGCAGCTACAGGGTTAGAGACAGAGTTGAGGTTTCTTTTCTTGTCCACCGATCCATGTAATTCCACTGGCCTGTACTTCGAGCTGTACATTGTCACTTTCACAGTTTCACTAGAATATATCTGATCGTTTCGATTTTGTTGATTTTCCTTGTAAATCGCTTAACTAGTTGATGTGATCTCATTTTCAGAAAACAATTATAATTATTGAAAGTACAGTTTTAGTTCTCAAGGGATAGAGGATTGAGGATGTTTTGAGATCAATTTCTTTGCTAATTATGATGTTTTGAAAGCAGGTGCCTGCGAGAAACATAGCGGGACTTTATTTTGCATTTTCAGTAAGGTACAAAAACAAGATGAATGCAGTGACTTCCCTTGTTTTGCTCCAAATGCCAAAATGTTCATGTTTATCATTTCAATTTTTACTTTCTCTGCTAAATGCATTTTCATGTTTATTAACCGCATGCCCAGATGCGCCAGAATCAACTAGAAAATGAAATCCACTTCGATGCTATCTTTCACCCCAAATGCGGAACGCTCCTTGCGGAGGCGTTTACTGTTAATTTGGCTATCCCAGTTTGCTTCTAGTATGTTCGATGTTCACCTTGCCTAAGGACACTAGGCAGTAATCAGCACGATGCAATTCGGAAGAGACTATTTTTTAAGCAGAAGAATAGATTGGAAAATGATTCGGTCATTCGGTGATGGTCCCCGTATTTGTCACCACAGGCTGCGATGTAAGCTCTGTGTGGAAGAGATTATTATTTTTATAAGTCAGATATTTAAGTGTATAAAAGTTAGTTTTTGTAAAAGTTAAAACCAGTTTCGGCGTTAGTTATTTTTTTATAGTAATATTTTACAAAATTAACATCAATTAATTAATACAATTCATAACAATATGATAACTATTCCAAAATATCACTTTTCAAAATATCAATCTAAACGTTAGTCAACTTATTTTAGATTATGGTGACCCACAACATCCCTTCTCATCTTTGTCTAATTCGTTTTCTTTTCATCGCCAATTTGAGTCAGTCATTGGAGCATGGTGGAAAAAGAACTCTAAAAAAAAATATATCTAATCTTGACCTCCCCCCAAAAGCAGGCACCTAATAACTCACTGATACCCCAGCACCGATGGCTTCTCTAGTTCCATCTCAACCAATTTAGTACTCTACAAGCACAACTCCTCTTGTAAAAACAGTTTGTAGACAATTTCGATCATTTCAAAACAATTAAAACAAAAACATCACTCATATCTGACTTATCAGCAATTTGGTGTATTCCATCCTCTTGAGCTCAGAATCCTCAGATACACAACTTCACTGATCAATGGCTGGCTCAAAGCACAGCTTAGAAAGGTCCAGATTAAATACAAGATAGTAGAAAAATGTAAAGAAGTTACTTAATGATAATTTAGATTAATTGATTAGGTCTTATATTTATAGACATAATTACTAGTTTAGTTAGGAGTTGGAAACAATAAAAATAAGGGTGAGTCTTTGTAAAGCTCGAACTCAAATGCACGCAATCTCTTGTTCATTAGATCACTGTAGATATTCGTGTATTTACAAATATTATTTAATTACATATCGCTAAAGTGATTTAATGGACAAGAGCAGGAATGCATGTGAGCTTGAACTCCATAAACTCATCCTAAAAAACAGTAGACATTGCTGAAGACATTATTGATTACATTAGGTATCAATGCGTCTTCTAAAGGGAAATGTCTCATTGCAATCTGTATTAACAGAAAATGAATGGCACAACACAACCAAACCATCCATGAACAAATATAAGATTAAGACCAGTAGACCACAAGCAAAGAGAGGGGGAGGGGGGGAGAGTCGTTCATTTTGCATTACAAATCCCAAATAACTGAAATGTAAAATCTCTAACCAATAAAAAGAGGGAGACAAAAAAAAAAAAAAAGATATAGAGAAGACAACGTTGATGCTACTCACGATGAAGATCTGGCATCTTCTTTGTCCCCTACCTTCATCTACGTCTGGTGATATAGTTGAGAGCAAACCTTGAAAATTTGGTGAGGGTGAAAAACAGCTGCAAGAATGCACGACCCTTGACAATGCCCTCTCTCACGCCCCTTGCGGTTCTGGCAACCACAGGTCCACCTGGGTCAGGCTCAGCTTTCGGGCTGGCCAGTGCCTGCAACGAAGCTATAACCAAGTGAACATAAAGTAAAGTTCTTTGCTCCAACTACCAACTTAGTGATAGGAATCTAAGACAGCCATGATTCGTAGGTAACCTGAAGAAGGAGGCATAGTTGTCAAGCGGCGAAGCCTCTGCTCTGCTAAGCGAACAGCACGAGTGGAGCTTCTAACACCTTGGGTAACCTCTTGCCTGCAGATAAGTGAAAGTGAAACAAGATTTTAACGCCATTTACACCCCAAGATTATATTATAGGCACAAGACAAGACAAGATATCAGCAAAAGGAATTGAATTGAATTGAATTAAAACTAAAAAAATGCAACCCAAGATCGCTGAGCTCCGTTGTCAAGTCACTGATTTCCATGCCGGATAATCGAATTGCAGCCATGGTATCGGGAAGCTCCTCCCTTGTGGCATCCATCAGCTTCTCCAGTGATTCTGCTGCTCTCTTGAAAGCCTTCGTGGACAGCACATAAGGCATAACATTGGAAATGGACACGCATTACTCAAAATCAAAATTAAGCCCTTCCCAAACAAACACCAATTTGATTACCCAAAGTCATCAAAGGCTTTCGAGAACACAAACCAGAAGCGTGGGAATTGCAGAACAAAAGAGCCATGTTGCACATATCGCTGTCTACACAAGACAAGAGACACGGGTTTCATTGTTTACACCGAAAAGAGAAAGGGCCCCCTGGGGGGGGGGGGGGGGGCGAATTGATATTTATTCAAGGTTTTAATATAAATATATATTATTTTCGCATATTTGAAAATAATCAATTCCTCAAATCAACCAACAGAATTAAATAAAAAAAATAGGAGATAAAAGTAATTTGGCGAAAGAGTGAAGGAGGAGAAGGATACCACGCAAGCAAAGACATTAAGAACAGTGACATGGCGCTGGGTAAGGTTCCAATGAGAGAGGTGAAGCGATGAAGATCCAACAATGGAGGTGTAATGCGATGGTTCGCATGCCGCATCAGAGCGTGATTTCACGGTCAAAGAGCAGAACGGTAGGGCAGAATGTTTTCTACAGAAGATGCTACGTTGCGCGTCAATGTTGCTGGCCAACACCTTCTTCGAATACACCCCAACGCCTGGGTTTGACGCTTGCAATCGAAGGGAACTCAGCATCTCTCTCTCTGTGAGACAGTGATACAGATACAAACACAACAACACAACACAACACAAGCACTAGCAGTTTCCACTTTCCACCTCGCAATATCCGAACCTAATCGACCGGTCCGGTTCTCTGTAATTTCTTCATAAATGAGCAGTTGGGCCTGGGTTTTGGGAACAAGAAATTAGCAAGCACTGTGAGCCTTAAAGAAAGGAGGTGACAATCATGGATGAAAAAAGCCCAGCCTTGAAATATCAACATGCGAAAAGAAGCTTGTCTATTACTACAACGTGCTAATTTGCTAAATTAAAAACTAGATATCTATGTCATCGAGAAAAAATACAAATTGTTTTTTATAAAATTTATGTACCAACTTTGTGTCTTTCTTTGTCGTAAAAACATACCTCGCTGTTTTAAAAGAAAATACAAAGATCCAAATCCAATGTTATCTGTACAAAAAGAAAAAAATGAATAAAAAATAGTCTTGCTAATTTAGATTTTCAGCATTCAATGGAAATGTACTCGGAACATATTTGTAGCTCAAATTCCTTACGTAATGCCCTCAAATAAGGAGTACTCTAGTCTCTAGTACCAATTTTTTGTTTATAAGTAATCATGAATTGTTAAATATTTATTAATTATTAATTATATTTAATAAATTTTTAAATATTTATTATAAAATTACCAGTTTAACAACTTATAATATCAACTCCCCCTCAATTATGATTGATGGATGGCCTTGAAAGTAAAAACCTAATACACGTATTAGCATGTTTGATTTATCTTTTAAAAAAAAATTATCTTTTAATACTTTTACTCAAATCATAATTTTAAAATTTTAAAAACTAAACAAACACACGCTAACTCTTTTCCCCTATTTTTATTATTTATTTATTTAACTGTTTTCAATGTGATGAACAAAGCCATATTTATCCGCACCACTTTATATATATACTCACATTTGCCAGGACATCCTGTTTTGCATCATAATTGTACTAGGCTACTAGCCTTCTCATAAAAATCAAACCTCCGTGCATCTAATCATTTTGTTCACTGTACATAGTGACGGCCTTCAAAGCCCAATCTTGTGAATAATGAAGAGTTGTCAAGTTGAAAGAGAAAGAGACCTGAAGATTTTCCTTGCCATTTACATCGCATATTTACAGAATAATACCCTCAAACATAGCCTACAAAATTCTTAATTCACCGATGGCGACTTCCCAGCCCATATTAAGCACTTCACCATCTGGAATAATACTAACTCCTACCCCAACCCCCCCATCTTTTTGTCTTTTTTTTTTTGGTTTCCTTTCCTCTACGGTTCTCGTCATTTTTCAAATATGGAGTTCATAGATAAGCAAATAATCAGTCACAGACTGGCTCAACTTCCACCGGAGGCCAAGCAACCACAAAATAGAAGCCCCTTAGCCCGTCTTCTCACCAATTTTGGTAACATCTGTCACTGCTGTGTTGCAAAAGAAACATCTCTGGCAGTTCAAAAGATGTCTGGTTATACAGCCATAGCAAGACCTATGTGAACAAGGTGCAATCCGGGCATCTGCTTCACGTGCGTAACATATGCAGCACATGCTATCATCAATATCTGTTTCTCCCACACTATCCACTTTATCATGTTGTGCCACAGTGCGACAAGTAAGGAGGCTCAGAAAATTCTCTAGCTGCTCATATTTTGCCACATAAGCTTCCCCCCTAAAAGATCCATCCTGGGAAAATGAAGAGCACAAAGATGGTAAACATGAAGTAGTGACAGAGAAAGCCTCATTTTAACAAATTGATATTAACTCTTCAAAGATCAGGGGGAAACTGGAAGCAGGACCCGTATAATGCAGAACTGCTAATTTTCCAACAGCTCATGTTTCCATTTGAAATATTTCATAAATTGTTCAAATGAGAATTGATCTAGTGAAATTATTGAGGTTACTATAGGAACAAGACATCAAATTTTAATATTGTAATGCTAGTATGCAAAACAGAGGGATTTGTACCAATGGAAGATCAATAAGATTCATACAGTATATACCATTATTCTCAGAACTGATATAGTGGTATCTTATGAAAGAGTAACACACTCAAGCTACTTTCAATGTAAGATAGAAAAATGCCAAGGAACCCAATGTCTATGCTGCTTTTTCATATGCATGTTCATGCTCAGCAGAGCAGGCAAGTGTCAGAAATATTCATAGAGCATTACTTGGTATGAATGTTAAAACTTTGCAGGTTGAGTTTATTACTAATTTAGCATTAGATAGCACCAAGTTGGAAATCAATAAAATAACTGGACTGAATTAATTGGAATTTGCACGAAGTAGGATAAGGAGTGCATTAAAACAAAGGCAATCTGAATATTTAAGAACCAAGAACATAGATTAAGGGAGACAACAACTAACCCAGTCATAATCCAGAAGATACTGGAATCCATAATGAACAGTATCTGGACAGTCCATGCTTGCAAAAACACCCACAAGATCATTGTTCTCTGGGCATTCTGCCAAATTAGTAGCATCAAATAAATTTAAGATGATCCCTACAAGAGGTGCCAATATCATGCCTCGATTTACTTTCTCTGAAGATTGGCTATGCCGTCTAAGGGACCTGAGAGAATAAAAAAAGGGCAACAACTCATCAAAATCAATTAACGAAAACTATTTTCAGCTAACATGGTTCCATATTCTCAAGTAACCTCTATTAAGGGGCTCAAGTTAGGTCATATTGTCATAATAACATTTGACCACCCGGAAGCAATGTCCGTATATGGCAGCTTATAAATAAAAATTTGTTAAAAATAAAAGAAATTTCTGTTCACTTGTGGTCTATAAACTCAAGTATAAGTCACGGGCTTGGAACTTACAACTCGAAAAATTCCGCATCGGCTGCAGAACTGGTGTGATTTAAGATAAATACAATCAACTCAGTTAACCTTCGTAGGTTTGTGTCTGGTCCTGATAGGAATGCTTGAGGAATCTTGTGAGTGCAGAACTCTAGAATCCTTGCAAGATTACATGAAAGATCAAATATGACACAGCATTTCCTTTGCTGAAACTCTATTACCTGCAAAAGAAGTGTTTCAACAATAAATTAAAGGAATGAAGTACACGGCTAGACCAAAATTAGCCAAGCAATCATTATGTCAACAGAAACGTTAATATAATCCAACTTCAATCTTATGCATGCATGATGTCTTGAAAACAAAACTACAAGTTAAATTAATAGAAAAATAGATCAGCTACAAAAGTGAGTACAAAAAACACTGAAATCTAAGATCCCATATAGCATATGTACTACTACTGCTACAGAACTCTAACTTAAGCCACCAGAATAATTAGACAGAAGCAAGCCAAGCTGCAAATCCAATAAAGGACAAAAAAAGATATTCATACCTGGTACTTTTCTTGCATTTCTCGAACAGAAACTGAAAATTCAGTCATGGTCCAGCTAAGTGTATTAAATAGACGGTTTAGAAAACCTGAAAATAATCCTTCATCATTTATGCAAGCTTCTTTTAGCAACCTCTGCATTGGATCAAGAGTCAAAGGGGAAAAACTTTTGTGGTGAGAAATTGATCCAAACAAAAATTACTGAGTAACAAAAAGAGGTTGTTACATACTTGGAAAAGAACTGATGACGAAGATGATTCTCCATTCTTTGAAAAACCAAAACCAGAACCCTTGCATAATCGCAGCAGTATGTTTGTAACCGGGATCCAAGATCTGTTATCAAATGCTGATAGTAATGCTTTTGGCATCCTTCGGGTGGCTGCTTCATTGCTCTCAAAAGCAGCCAAATACTCCCTGTACTGCACCAGGACAGATATCGACTGAAGAAGAAGATCCCTAAGATCTGCACTTGATATTCTTGGATCATTGAAATGAGTAACTACAAAGGTGACCTGATGAAAAAGATATCCAAACATACTTTAGAACCCACCGAAGAGACAGTCAACACCCTTATTAACGCAACAGTTACAAGCATGCTGTAACACAAATGACAGATTGATTTGTAGTCTTCAGAAGTATGCATGACAATAAATTTCATCATGCATAACTAGTCAGCTCTTCACAATCACAGTTCTTTATTGTTACAATGTTACTAGAGAAAAAAGATAACCTGATTAGTCCATGAGGCAGAAATAAATGTTCATCAACAATCCATATCCTACCATTATGCTAGAAAGTGGCACAAACATACATGTTAGCAGTCAAGAGAAAAAGTGGTCGAGTTAAGAGTAAAGGAAAATAAGGGAGTGCACAGAGAAAACAATATGTGCTTATTTAGAAATGTCAATTTAATTTGTATATTAATTTTATATTTACTTTTATAACCCTATAGTCTTATATTAGTTCAATTAACATAACTGGACACGGATGTTTTTGAAACTTTTAGGACAAGAAGTACAGATGGAAACTACTCCTTTGTTCTCTTCATTAACTTTTGAGATAAGAGATTGCCCAACCAAGGAATCATAATAAGCATGTTCATGTCATTAACTATTGAAATTAAACTCATGCTTCCTATTACTTACTGTATTTTTTTGACAGTCAACAACTATTTTGCAGGGCATAATTAGCCTTTTCAGAGGAAGCCCTAAGGCTTACCTCCTTTCTCAATGATCAGATGTGAGTGAAATTGAATGACATCAAGACTAGCCCAAATCCATCCAATAATGGACATCAATGATGAGTCTATTACCTTGAGTATATACAAAAGCATACTCTTTGTATATACTCTTTCTTTCCTATATTGATTGTGCAACGGGACAAATATCTGGAGATGCAATTGTGTTAGAAGACATCATAAGAGACCAAATACTTATCTAATTCCTTCTAGGGTGATTATATGAATGACCAAAAAAAATGAACTCTATATTGCAACGCTTATGTAGATTTAAACCACATTCACTCAGAATCCAGAAACAAATATCAAAGTACACATTTACGTCCAATACAAGTCAAAGATATCAAAAAGGAAAATTGGAGACATAAAGATTGAAAAGGTGACACATACAAATGAAGCAAGTCCTCGCTTGATGAAAATTGTGGACGGAACAAATGGAGGATCACTTTTCCGCAACACATGAAAGCAATCAACCTGTATGAGGAAGAAAATTTAATAACTGAATAATGTTATACGAAAGCAAATTAATGGAGGCCGCTAGATATGTGTAACTCCCAACCCAAATTCATATCAAATTTTCTGCTTTTCTATTATGACCCTCTCCCTCACAGCACAATGCATCAGGTACCCAGTCTAATATGTCTGACAGATAAGTAACAGGGAAACCAAAAAGAAAGAACGAGTAAAGTGGAGAACTAGTGAAGATATTTTGTTCTCTGCAGCTAAGTGAGTCAAAACTAACTGTTAAATTTAAAACAATGACGATTGCTTATTTACCAGAGCTTCCAGATAATATTCAGGGATGTAGATAAACACTGAATCCATATTGCTAAGAACCAGCAGCAACTGGACAACCCACATACACATTGCATACATTCCTCTCTGCTTCCATCGAGAAAATAGAGAGATGCGATACCTGGAAAGCAAGAAATGACAAAACCGAGAATGTAAGGAAAGCAACAATAATATACATCTCAAGGTTATCAAGATTTATGATTGCTAGACTTTTTTAAAAGGAAATTACTATTTGAGAAGCATCCAGAAAACTCAGATTGCAACAAAACATTGAGGACCATATACTCTAATATAAAGTCTTAAACTTTATCATGCTGACTTCATACGAAAGAGAGGTAACCATAAAACACGGATATCCAAAAAGTTCAATTGGTAGCAAAATTCTAATGTCATAATAATTAATTAAAAATTGACAACAACAAAGTCTAAAAGCTAGGTCTCAAAACACAACTATTATAAGTTAACTTATAAGCATATTATAATAAGAGCTGCCCCATGCAAAAATCAATCTGACAGCACAGTTTGGGCTTATGCAAGTTATTATAAGTCACAAATTATAGCTTCCAACCTTCTGTATAGCATGAGCTTATGAACAAATATGTGAATATGAAACACAGAAAAGAAATAAGAATATTCTATAAGCATATTCTTTCTGTGGTTTAAAAAATATGAACCATGTGTTGATCCTCCCAATTAATATTCAACAACTTTCTCTTTTCTTAGAATTTAATTTAGCTCAATAACCTAAGTAGGGCCCAATAAACACACAATGTAAATAAAGTGAGAAACGGAATGGATTAACATACATTCTTTAATCAACCAGAGAGCTTATTATTAACTGTGGCCAGAATGTGTACCATCCAAAAATTTAAAAATTATTAAAAGTAAAGAACACTATCAAAGAGTTGTCATCAAATTGCAAGTTATCAAATTTGGTTAACAAAAAGATAATGAGAACAAAAACCACACCTATTATTAACCACTACTACTGGAAATTTTCAATCTAATACCATTTGGAAGAAGTAGAGAGCCAGTTGAAAAGCAAAAACACCTACATAAGGGAAAGAATAAGCAGATGAGACAAAAATTAGCTGAGAAGCTCTTCTGTATGGTCATCTTACCAAGCACAATGCCTGACACAATCAATAACCTCTTCTCTATATTCATTACGAGCTTCTTTCAAATGCTTCAATTGCTCACTGCAAGCTCGTTCTCTTATTTGCTTATCAGTTTCCTCCAAAAGGGAGATTGACTGTGCTTGATGAGTCATGTAGTATGATGCCTACAAAACAGGAAGAATACCATTCATATCTCTTTTTCATCTTTTCCCTATAATTTCAACAATATTCAAAACCAATTAAGTGAATGGAAATTTCAAAAATTACACTAGCCAAAATGAGGATGTGCAGAGTAGAAGTCTAGGGCACCAGAAGAAGATTACCTTAGCTACAGGTTTATATATATGGGTTAGGATTGATTGACGCCAGGTGTAAATCAAAACGAATCTTAAACTAACAAATAACTTATTATAGGATGCATTTTTCATAAAAGTCACCGTTAGATGAAAATTTGTGTCATGCACATCATGATCGTAAAATTTTACATTAATCTAAGATTGTTTTATACTCAATCCAAATGTCTTAAAATTAACAAAGAATATGTTTTTTAAACGAACAAAAATACCAATCATTTGATCGCATACTTATTCTTGTTCTAATTTTTTAAAATTTGACATGTGAGATCTACATAACAATTACTTGTGACTCAATGGTTGGATTGATCATAATCATTTTCTGTTAAAATTGATTGAGTGGTGTAAGAGTTTCAAGTCTTACATTACATTGGTGTTGATCGCCAATATATATATATATATATATATTAGGGACATATCAAGTGAGAACATTATCTTATTATGGGAAGTATTAGAAGTTACTTAAAGGTCACATGACTTTCTGTTCTAATCTTGACCATATATGCATGATCCAATGGTCAAGAATTGTTCTTTTCACTCTCACAAACCACTCATCTCACTAGATATGCCCCTTACTTATATATATATATATATATATATATATATGTATTCTAGCAAATCCCTAGACATCGTTTCTCATCACATTTGGGATAATAAAGTCACAGAGATAATAGCTATGAAAGAGTAAATTACACTGACATCCCTGCAGGTTCATGAATTAAACACACCTCCCCTCTTGTTTCAATAAAATTACATTGACTGACCTCCCCTGCTTTGAATTTTCATCAAACAAAAATCCCATTTAAATTCTTTCGAGATACAAATAACACTCCGTACAGGTGAAAAATCAAAGACAAGGGAAGAGTCAGTAATTCCTGAAACAAGAGGGGATGTGAGTGTAATTTAGGCAAACCTCAAGGGAGGTTAATCTGCGTTAAGACTTCAAGACAGAAACTATGTTTTAGATACATTTTGAATAATATCAATTGTGAGCATTGACCTTAAAACATGAAGAAATTGACCTCAGCAGAGAGTAACTAGTTATTATTGGTTTGGGGATGGGGGTATATAAGTCTTGTGTACCACCAACCACAACCCTTTACATTTTTATTTCTCAACCTTTCACTAAAACTTGCTATATTACAGTAAATTTTGCCAACATGATCTCACCTGCTTAAAATTCGGCGCAAGACCAACATGATACAACCACAGCAAAGCATCAAGTAGCTCTTCTTCTTGTAGAGTAGCTGTAGACATATTACTATCTTTTGGTACAGACTTCATATGGTGCACGTGGCGGTAACCATACTCCGGTTCAGATTGATCACTGGAGCTAGGTTTATCTGTTATCTCATCATTCAAACTCCCATCACTGCATTCGGCAGCAACATGAGCAGGTCTTTCTGGAATAGAGCTACAATGACCTCGAGAACCTTTGGCCATGTATTTAACTGGAACCTTCGAGTTTCTCGTAAAATCAGAATCATAACTAGAACAACAGCAGGGCTTCTGCCTGGTTGAATGAGTTACTCTTGTTTCTTCATGATCCATGCAGCCTTCATCCCATCGAACCACTTCCATTTCATCATCAATTACAGGGTGTAGCTTTGATAAATGGGTATAGGATCCCCCAAGCCTGGAAATATCAGTTCTATGAGGATCATTTTTTAGAAACAAGCGTAGAGGAAAACTTTGTTGACCACCTCTATGAAGGAAACCAACGTCTGCTTTGCAGCTCTTTAACCAGCCACAGACGTCACCCAAGGCAAATCCTTCTGATAGAAAATGGAGTACAACTGTATAAATTGAAACAAGAACTGAGTTGCTAGAAACTCCCGGGGGTGGGACATTTCGTTCTGCTCCTCTGTTCTTCAGTAGAAGGCTTTGTAAAAATGTCCTAAACACTGCTCCAGGTAACTGGGGAGGCGTCGTTGGAGGAATAAATTGTATCACCAAGCGACAAAGGTCCCTATGCTTCTCCTCAATCTACATGTGGAAGAGGTTCACTCAGAGAAATTAAGAAAACTATGAAAGGAGCATCCAATAGAACAATAATTCACACAATTTTACCCTCAAATAAGAAAGAAATATTATTCATAAAATTTGTAAAAACAACCTTATCATTTTCATTATATTGTCAATAATGACCATAATGTTTGCATGATAAAAATGAGAGAAAGTATTTAGCAAATGAAAAAAATTCATCTATTTTGTTGAAAATTATGAGGGCATAAGGTATACCATAAACACTAATCCCCAGTTTCATGCTATGACCACTTGGAAATATGATGGAGAAGAAGATTATGAAATGAAAGTGACAGTGACTTCATAATCAACACGAATAATTAATCAATATATCAAATAAAAATTAAAGATTCATTTTGCTCAATCTTGTATCTTAAGAAAGAACAGAAGCATGCCCTATTCATTAATTATATCACATGATTAGTTAAGCAGGGAATGTGTTAAGTTGACAAGATTTGGCATCATTTTCAATAGTAAAATTATCTAAGTTTCCCTCGTTGTCATTCAGTATCCTGCATAAATGGAAGGTCCCGGCATTGTTTCTGTGATCTTAAGAACACTGGCAGTCATGCCCCTACACCCATTCACCAATATAAGACAGTAACAAGAAGCAATATGATTGAGCAAAAATAAGTGCCATAAGAAAAGGGCTCCTTCATCTAGGTACACAAAAGTAGAATAAACCACATGTTACTCTTTGTAATTCACTTTCTAACACTCTCCTGTTACTTTGTATAATTGTATTACTATCCTACCCTATCAATCATAACAATACCATAGGCAATTTTTTAACAAGTAACAATTCAATATAATCATTGAAAATATATATGATTATTGTATTCAAAATCTTTTATGGTTTTATTGTTTGCTTGTTGCGTTTTCAAAGTTTAAATATCAAGACAGTGAGGCAAAAGATATTCAATTCATACATATTAACTGAAAATGAAGCTAGGTCAAGGAGAAAGAATTTACCTTGCTGATTGATTCAGACAAAGCTGTGGTTGTCAACATCATGTTACCTTCATAAGACGAATCTTCACATGAACCAGGCCACCGAACAGTAGGTATCATGGAGTCAAGATCCTGCTTGTTTGGAGTCTTTTGTGATAGAAAACCTTCAAATAATAATTCAAAATCTGGTGACTTCCACCAAAGCACCATAAGTTCCTCTCGTCTTAATAGATGACATGCCAATGCAAGGTGAGAATATGATCCAGAGTAAGGACATTCAGTTAGAACTAAGGAGGCTATTTTACAACCACAGGAAAGGGCATTTATGATGTGTTCAAACAGCATATGCGATCCTTGAAATTGTAACAGTACTTCAACTACTTTATCCAAGCTTGAATAATCATGGGGTGCATGCAATCCAAAAACTTCAAACATGAAAGACAACAATGGACCCCAAACCATATACTCTGTGTCCCCAACATCTTCTTCAAGTACAGAGAATAATTCCTCACATATTGCATGAGAGGCAGGATGGAAAAATTCATCTAATGAAACAAACCTCTTCACTCTTCTCAATTTCTGAACTAAAGAATGTTCAGCCCGTTCCACTGAATGCATGTCCAATAGCCTTGACCAGCATTGCAGCAATTGGGAGACAAAGTAGCTCTTAGAGGGAGGAGCCTGAAGAGGAAGGTAGCCTTTGATTGGAAACTTAAATGGTTGGTCCCCAAAGTTCAATTCACATCTTTCACCCTGGGACAGAGAAATTGCTGGATAATAACCAAAAGCAGGACCCAATTTTCGGATTCCCTGGAATGCCACCCCAAGTGAATTGCCATTTCTGAAGAATAGTATTTCATCACGATCTAAATCTATGCAACATCCAATGACATCACCAACAACCCATGACTGACCATATGTCTCAGCATCCTTATTCCACTTGCTAACTCTTCTCCCATCATATGCATATGAATCATCAGCATCACCAACACCTTTCTGGTCAGTGAAAGGGCAAGAAAGAGTGGCCCAACCAAGCTGCTGTATACCTGATGTTTCTAACATAACTTCATACATCCATTTTCCTTTCCAAACACGAGCATTAGCCCTGGAACTACTGAACATCGCCAAGCTCTCTATAAGCAAAGGTGGCTTGATGATCTTAATATCACCGCAGATACTGGATTCTTCTAAGCCCACAACATCAGGTCCCCGGCCATTTTTAATAATACAAATCCCATCTCTTTCACTAAATGAATCACCCGATTTCGCATTAAATCTTGAAAAATCATTCCTAATGATAGAGCGAATAAAATTGCGATCAATTGGACCAGTCAATGGATTGAGTGATCGGTTGGGGAGGCCAAACACATATTCAAGGGTTCGCTCCACAGACTGGTGAGCCAAATCATCACAACAAGAAAGAAGTCGAGTTTTCGGCGAATTTTTTTTACTGTCCTCACCATTCAATATCACAGCCAGACCAGCTGAAGACCCACCAACACGCGGGCTGTCTTCAGCCATCTGAGACACAGAAGGCACTATCCCTCAACTAGCCTGAAGCCAGCTGAAAGCTTTTCCAATTTCAAATTCCCTTCAACCGCATAGTCAATTGTGCTCGCAAGATATTCATGATCCATGCTAAAACAAAAGTATGGAATCTTTAATTCAGCGTAAAAACATAAGCTGAAAATTTAATATGGACGAAAAACAATTTTACATTAAAAAAAAAAAAAAAACGAATCCACTTGTTGCCCATTGGCTAACAGAAGAAATGAAACAAGCCACCAAAACCCGGCAAGTATTGGCTAACTCGGGTTCAATTTCTATCACCAAAAAACCGCACAAAATTAAAAATAAAAAAAAAAAAAACAACAACCTTCTCATTAATTTTCTCGAAAAGAAACAAAATATATATACATATGGAAGGTTGAAGATTTGATGACGACTAAGAAACATAAAAATGTTGGAGAAATTGTAAATCCTCCCTTAAATTGAACCAAAAAGTGTTAGCGCCCCAATAATATGAAAAGGCTTTTCACGTTCGCATATTAATAAATTAATATAAAAAAATACAAATACAAATACTTACAGACGAAGTTCATGCTCTGTACAAAAAAAAAGGCGGCGGAAGGTTGCTAGGGTTTTGCGGGCACCATGATTCGATTACCAAATATTCCAAACAAAGAGTAACACTGATAGTAATAGTAATAGTAATAGGAGAGGAAGAAAGTGATGAATTTTTCTAGGGAGAAACAGAAATAGAAACAGAGTATTGATCTTTTTCAATTTTATAATAATTTTGTTTTTCCTTCCAATATTCGCCAAAAGTTGGGGGCAAAGTGAACGAACCAGAAGAGAAGAAGCTCAAACCCCGTGCGCGCTGACTCCAGCCCTAGCGAATGGATTTGCAACTAACACGTGTTGAAAGTTGAAACCACCGGTTGCTGACTTGGCTGCTGGTTGGGACCACGGGGCCACCCGTTCAAGGAATCGCAGCAGCGGTGTCATGTGAGTGAGTGAGTGTGTGCGCGCCTGTTGCCGGGTCAATGATACGTTTCACTGCGCTTGGGTTGGGTGGGGCCTTGGGGGAACATCTTCGGTTTGGTGCTCGAGAGTGGACTAGTGGAGAAAAGATGCTCCCCATTTATCTGCTCCCCCCCCCCCCCCCTTTCTTTTCTTTTTTTTTTCTCGCGGGGTGAACATATTTGGTTTTTATACTCACTTTATTGCCTAAATTATTGGGTTTAAATTTTGGGCTAAAATTAAAAGAAAATTTTAATTTTTATAAATATCTTAGGCCAATATAGAAATACACTCTTAAAATTATTGAAAGAAAGATATCAATTGATGTAAAAGTTAATTTAATAATAATCTTATTGTACAATAAAAAAAATGTATCAATATAAGAATTGTTGTTAGGAGAATCATTTTGATGTCCCATAAAAACTTTTACAAAATTCTACCTAATCAAATGTAGGTCGCCATGATAAAGTGACATGCACATTATTTGTTTAAGGTATGGTAGGTAAAAATGCTAAAGAATTAAAAAAAAAAGTGTAAAATGTTCAAGTTAGAAATAAGCCCACACATTACATGGCACTTTAAATCTCTTAAAAGAAGAAAATTAAATATGCATGGAGATTTTTACTATGAATTCATGCATATGAATAAGAGTTTAATTTTGATCCACTGCCAATGTAAAGTTTGTTTACACTGTCATCCAATCATGTATTACCAACTCATTTAAAGAGTTTGACTATTATAACAACTACTTCAAAAGTCTAACACTTTTAATAATGTGTCAGTATATGATTGGATGACACTGACAGTGGATCAAAATTAAATCCTATGAATAAAATACATCAATCAAACATAATTGGCACAAATGTCATAATTTGTTAGAGTGTAAACTTGAAAATATACTCGTTCATTAGCTGAGGATATGAAGAATAAATTGTTGTAACTTTGCATGAAACTTCTTCATTTTATATATTATAATGGGTAGTGTTTTTTTTTTTGTAACTTCATTTTTTATTGATGAAAGTGAGATTTGATTTAACTTTTTACACTCATTATACATTATTTAGTTAGCTAAGTTGACTCACATAAATGAATTATTGTTGACATTTGGAACTTCTGTCATTGATATATCATATGAATTTATGTAAGTCATAATATAAGGATAAAAAGGGAGAATTTTCTTGACTTTTGGAAGAATGAATTGGAGTGTAAATGAATTGATCCACTAGTATGTCACGTGAATAATGCTCTTTGTAATGGTAAGCACTGAGTAGTGAAAGCACATTTGACATGAAAACACTATAGTAATGGTACTATAGCTATGGTCGCAAGCACCCAGGCCTTGAGAGTCTTATTATCCCTTGCGGGACTTTGCACTTTCCGTATCACTCAAATAGCATGATGTGCACTTGGCTCTTTGCTGCACCAAAATTGTAACACCCTCAGTTGGGTGCCATATTTTTAACATAACTAGTTTCCTAATAAAATTTTCTTAATCCTTTATCATAAAATTCTCTGTGTTTCTAGTGATGTAGCATAAACAGATACAGAATATACAACTAATATCCACATAGTTTTTATTTATTAAGTTTATTTTACACATACTATTTATACACAGATATTCACATATGTCACATATATTTTACAACTAGTTCAAAACATACATACACAACCCAGACACCTCCCTCCATCTACATCGGAGGGTGGGTCATCATCAATAAACTCATTGTGATGCGAGGGTCCTGGAACAGAGGTCCGATGAGCTCGACGTCACCTAGGGGTTCGCATTGAAGAGAATATGGATCTCTCACGTGGTGTACGGTGGACAGTAGCATTCCAAATGTCACTAAATGGCATGTGTAACTCAACATAAGCATAAAGGGTAAACATCGTTACAAGATTCTCATCATAGGTCATACGGAGAGTGATGGTGAGTTCCCCTACGTAGGTAACTCAACGTGCCAGATATTGGGCCCTTAGTGAAAATCAACAATGATGAAGCCGAAGAATTCATTTCTAGCCATCTTTGAATGTATAGCCAAATCACAATTTTCACAAAAATGGGAGGTGAGATTCTCACATCATCATAAATACTAATAAAATAGCATACAAATAGCATACAACAGTTACACAGTTTAATTCAAATCAATAGGCACTTAATCCATATATAAAGTCATATTTAATCAATAAAATGATATACTATCCTTAGTCCACAATTTGATAATGCAAGTATGACAACTGACCATGCAGATGCACACAAATGACTTACACTCCATGGAGCTAAACACAACAAGTCGGAGAGAGTGATTGGGAGTACATATTCTGTATTAGTTAGCCAACAAGTGCTAACAATTCATTTGCGCATACGGCTCACGCGAATACTCTCAATCAATCGTGAATGGACCAGTGTATAGTCGAAATAGTTGGTGTTTTGCAATCATAATACCAAGGTACAGTCTCAGCCAGCCACTTGTGGAGTTTTCAGACCCCTGACGACTCCAAGATCATTAAAGATCTTCACTCGACCATTCGCATCAGCACTAAGGTGTAAGCTCAATCTTCTATGCTCAAAGCCTTACAACAACAATGTCTCATACAGACTAATATATATACACAATTCCCTCGAGATTCAAGCTACCATTTCTTTAAGAATAGCGTCAACTATTCAATCTAGGGTCCATTCTACGTCGGCCCGATAGTAGTATCGATATTTCTCAATTATATGGTGCTACAAAATAATTTATAAAATCGCGTAACACATCTGTTACGGTTTTTAAATCGAGTAAAGCTTTTTCCGTAAAAATTCAATCGAATAAGGTATAAAAATCATTTTTCAGTCGCGTAAAGTATTTTCCGTAAATTTTCAGTCACGTAAAACATTTTCTATAAATTTCCAATCGCGTAAAGCATTTTTCACCTAAACTAATTTATTTTATACTAAATACAATATTTTCAAGTTTATTTTCACTTTCTCACCATAAAGTAAGTAAAAATAGATATTTTAACTTTAAAATAAATTCTCCAACAATTCTTTCCATATGCAAAATATTATTTAAAATGATAAATATTAATAAAACTCTTTATCCTCTTATTTTTTAAAATCCAAGAATTCTTCTTAACTAAAATAAATTCCATAAATATTTAATTAAAGTTCTAAATATTTCCATAATGATTCTTTCTTAAATTTAAAAAATCCTAAGAATAATACTTCTTAAATAATATAGATCCACATATCAAAATAAATATATGCATGCCCTAGACATGTTAATTATTTTAACTACGGATTAACTTACTTATATCAAAATTTCTACCATGTTTCCTTCATCATAACTCATACCATGTTCAAGGAATATATATAATACAATATTTAAACAAAGTAAGGAAACAAGTATCAAATATAACAAGAACATAACTCTTAATCATAAAATATTAATCAAACACTATAAACTACACAACTAATCATGGTTTACCAACATATCAAAATTCTATTTTATACCATAATATTGGTTGATAGAGAAAACTCCCCTTTACCTTAGTCTTTTTCAAGATCTTTGAATCACACTGAGCTTCTTGATCTTCTACCAATACAAGTCACAAAGAAACATAAACACACATCATTTTAAGTACTAAAACACACTTTAAGATGATCATGGACCAATCCAATTATCTAAAACCTTGAAATAGGAATTCAAAAGTGAAAGGAAAAAATTTTCACCTTAGAGGTCTTCAACTTCCAAGTTTTTTCTTGAGAGACTTTCAACTAGAATATCACTAAGATACTAGAACTATGCTTGGAAACTTAGCAAAGGTTTGAGAAGGAAATTAAAAGGGCAAGGCCGTGGGTTTAGGAGGGCTTGGCCGTGGGTTTATAGAAAGAAAGAAGAAAGGATTGGTGTGAATGTTATAAATGAATCAAGGTGCTATTTAAAGATGAAATTTAGGATGAAATGAGAATTAAATTTGGATATATTTCTCCCTAGGTTGGCCGGCCTCACCATTGCAAGGTGGTGGTGATCATATTGACTTCTTGCTTTCATTTAATGCCATGGTGATTCACCTCGGTGATTCACCATGGTAATAAATTATCATCATGATTCACCCCCTTTAGTCACCAAGGCCATTTATTACTTAGAGATATTTCCTCAAGATTTGTATCAGTAAGTATTATCCAATAAACAAATATCAGTATCTGTTGTTCAATGGACAATAGGATGTACCCAAAATCACCTAGAGATTTTATTAGCTCATAAAATCCATAAAAATGGAAAATGATTAAATCTGCTGACAGATTTGAAATCTGAACTTCCATTTATTTTTAAAAATTCCCCAAAGGAAATTTCAGATAAAAAATAAAATTATTTATTTTATTTTCCAGAATGGTCTAAAATCAATCTATAAGGTTAAGTTCAGTTAAACTTTGATTTAATTGAACTTACAGAAATTCCTAAAAATCATTAATCACAAAAATCTAAGAAAACAACATATATAATATAAGTCAAAAAATTTTAGGTGTTACAAAAATCATTAACTCTCTCCTTTTGATCTCACTTTGTCCTTGTATTCGTCGTGTTCCACACGCATCGAACTATTATTTGATCACCGATAATTGCATATGGAGATATCTTTCATGAATTTTTGTTTTCACATTTTTTTCAGTACAAGTTTTTTTCACCATTTTCATTGGGTTATTCATTGGATTGTGTTGATTAAGTAATCAATTTGCTTTAGGTAACCTTCCAATAGGGGTTAAAATAGTCCAGACAGCTTAACCTGGCTTATAGTTTACTTTAACCTAACTTATTTATCAAATAAGCAAAGCGTATACTTTTAAAAATGCTTATTTAATTAAATAAGTCAAGGCCTATTTGGTCTGGCCTAACAGGATCTATTTATTTATTATATATATATCATTAAAAATTTATAATACTTATATAATTTATTTTTTATATATTAATTTAATTAATTTATTTTATACATAATATAATAATTTTGTTAAAGGTTATATATATTTAAAACCTATAAAGTTTGAGTTTATTGACTTATTTAAAGACCTTTATGCAATGTAGGCCTTTAAGTAGGTTTTCAAGTCATGCAAAACTTTTATATTTTTTAGGTTAATAAAAAAAACTTATAATAGATAAAAGGCCATAATAAGACCAAGGTTTTACAAAATAGACCAAATCTATTTAAGATAAAGCTTAGCGTAGCCTAACATATTTTCACTCATACTTCCAACCAAGTTCCAATTCCATTGATTTAGGTAATTATTAAGACACAACTCAATTACCCAATCATTTATTCTTTTAGATTTTTTATTTTTTTTTTACATTAAGCAACATGATTTATACCTTTGATAAGCCTCTTTCAAAGCTTTTAGTCCAATCTTGAGTTGTCTTATTCCTCCATTCATATGCTATATATTCCATAGTTTATCAATCTTTTCCATTCTTTGGTTCCTCTTTCTCAACTTCTTTACTTCTCATTCTTTCTCATTCGCCCAATTGACCCAGCCTCACCTATGTTTGACCTCAAGACAGGGGTAGAACTAAAATAAGAATTTTGGAGGGGGTAAAACAAATTTTTTAAAAGGATTAAAACTATATTTCATAAAAATAAGAGTGTGTTTTTAAATTTTAAAAAATAAGGGACCGTGTCCCTTTAAGCCTAATGTAGCAATGCCTCTGCCTCAAGGTCTGTATACTTCCAACTTCTTGTTTTCTAGAGACCACTTGATAAATTTTCTTCTTCCTTTGGCTTTATCCATAATCCCATATAACTTAGACTTATAGCATAGACATATCAAGTCCTTTAAAATATCTCAACTCCATTTAACTCTCTTTGCATTCTCAAGGTCTTGTTGCTCAAAATAATTTTTGCGTACAATCTAGTAGATTGATCTCAAAGGTGAAGATTGACAACATCTTTTGCAAGATAAGCTTCAAATTCTTTGAAATATATATGTCTTTTTTCACTATTCACTTTATGAATTTACTGATTTAGGGTTTGCAAGGCTTGTTTACGTATTCAATTATGTTTATGTTACTAGATAAAGCGTAGGGTTTAGTGTTATTTCATACTTCATTTGAGGTGTCTCTCAAACTCTCACTCAATTCTCTAGGAGTGAAAACCAATCAAATCAAGCTGATCTTACCCCCTTTATGATTGGATTAGGTTGGTTCAGGCTGACAACATATTTTTTATTCAACTCGACTCAATTAGACCTATGTTTATTGGGTTGATTTTTATATTCGTTCTAACCTAAGCCAACTAGAACCATGAACACCCATAATTTTCATGAAAAACATTAAAAGAGAGCGTTTTAACTTTTAAGTTCTCATTCTTAAATTTTTTTACATATATTTTTAAAGAAACATTAAATTAATTTTAAAATGTTGTAATTAATTCTTTATAGCTTAACATGATTTTACTTTATCATTTTATAGTTTAAAAAGTGATATTTTATATGTTGAGTTTTGTTTCGTTAACACATAATGTTTTCATATTTTGTTCTATATATGTTATGCCTCATGATCATAAAGTAAATTTCACATGATATCTCCTTCATTACTTATTAATTTTAAGCATATTAAACATATGTCAATATTTTTCATAAATTGTTTCCTTGATATATTAAATTTTGATGGAACAATTTACTCTTCTATTACATGTTAGTGTATGACATTGCATTGAGTCTTGAATTAAAAAAATTACTTCTCTCTTAATTCGTATCTCCTTTGCATCATTTTTTTTGGTAAAACATATATTACCTCATGTATTATAGGCTTTTATTAACTTATTCCTAAAAAAGATTTTTTTTGCCACAAAACCTCTTGAAATAGGGTTATAGTTAAATCAAACGGAAAAGACACATGCATAATACCTGTCCATATTTTTTATGCATCCCAACACCTATTTCATTAGCTAAAAAATAAAACAACACCCAAATTGTTGCGAGAACAGAACAACATTTGTTGCATTTGATGGATGGAAGGCATCCCAAAACACATTCATTGCAGTTATTGCACAACTTTTGAGTTTGATAATCATTTCACCGTTATAAAAATTGCAACGCTGCCAAACCAATTCACGTCCCAAATCATGGAAGGCTAAAATACATTTGTGGATTTAGTGTTGAAGCTATTAGTTGAATTGGTGGCTAAAATACCATTAGTTCTGCTAATTATAGAAGGTTTTTTTGTCTATTGAAATTTGAAAGTAACTGTTGAATTTTATGGTGTATTAATAGCCCACGTGAAATCCAAACCCCACACTAAATAGCCACGCAACAACATCCAAAGACACTCTAAGCTCACAACACCTAACTCTTTCACATAGCACCTATTCTCCCAAGCCACACCACCATCAACCGCAACATAGCCAATAAGCACCTAAATATAAGCTAGGAGCTTGTTTGGTTTGTTTTTTGTTTTCATTTTCAGTTAGATATGTTTTCATTATAATTACAGAAATGCTACATTATTTTCACTCTGTTTCCTGTTTTTAAAATTTTGTGAAGAAAATGGTGAAAACAACATTTTGTTATTTTCAGTTGTTTTCATAATTTCTTTCACAAAATTTTAAAAACAGAAAATATATTAAAAACAAAATGACATTTTTGTAATTATAATAAAAACATATTTAACTGAAGGTAAAAACAAAAAATAAACCAAATAAGCTCTAATGTTCCGAGCCTTTGTTTTCAACCATCAAATCCATTTGCAGATCAGCCCATATGAAACCAAAACCCCACAACAAATAACCACGTAACAACACCCAAAGACACCCTAAGTTCATATCACCCAACTCTTTCACCCAGTACTTATTCTCTCAGGCCACACTACCATCAACCACAACATAGCCATCAAACACCTAAATACAAGCTGGCATTCCAAGCCCATGTTTTCAACCATCAAAATAGAACCCACATCCTAAACAATCACAAAGCCCATTGCCCACCAATATAGCCTCCATGAGAAGCCAAGCTCCTAAGCCATTTTCCACACAAGCCCTTATTCCACCCTTGCAACCATGAGTACCAACAACTATCAAGAGCAACCTAAGCATTAAGTCATGTGAAATATGAGATTATGGAGAATATGGTCACGTGCAGCACATGAGTTAACTTCAATTTAATTTAATTAAAAATATTAGTTTTCAAATCATATTCTAAAAGAGTTTAATGACCAAAAAAAAACTTCAGGAAATAAGTTAAGAAAGATTTATATTACAAAAGTATAATTTGTATTTTGCCTTATTTTTTTTATAAAAGAAATGCATTAATATCAAGTCACATGTTCGTATATTAACATTCCAACAAAACAATTATCCAACTAGTAAAATAGTTAATATTAAGCGTGGGGGAAAAATGAATGAGCATAAAAAGAAAGAAAAAACAAATATCTCGAATTGATTATATTCGAACGTCGTTTTTTGTTTGTGAAAAATAAATTTGATTAATGATTTATTGTATGCAATTCGGTTAGCTGTAATTTATTGAACTAAATCGTTTTAAAGATTTTTTTTAACAAAACAAATAAAATGATAAACATGAAGTTTTATTGACTTTTTTTTGGGTTTGTTTTGGTAAATCTAACAAAAAAAATTTATTTACATGTTTTAATTGTTTTTTTTAAGAAATACAATTAACCAGTTAATCAAACCTTAAGAAATTGGGGTTTTTTAGATTCATTTTTTTTCCTGATAAAGTTATTAAGATTTGTACTTGTATTCGAATACTAACCGAATCAAATTTTACAGTTCGGTTCGATTCAAAATATATATATTTTTAGAATCCAACCGAAAGTTTTTTCAAATTAGGGACATTTAAAAACTAACAAATTGGAGACTTTTTTTCATGGCTAGAAAGGTCGTAGCTGCAATAGCAGGTATACCAAATTGCAAGTTTGCCACAACGACATTGCTAGACGAATGAAAACAACCTGGAAAACGATAGGCTTCCAGCTTTTACGGTAGTGGACTTTGATTTGAATTACTCATAAATCAGGAAACCACACTCACCCCAGCCAAATCAATGAAACTTCTGGATGGGTTATGTGATAAAGAAATTGATGTAGAACGTGTAACATAAGAATTCTTGGAGCAGGCCGAATGTCGGAAGCCCAACCACAATTTTTTGATCCAGGTGGAAACATAAAATATGTTGTTTTTTGGTAATTTAATATTTTTTTATTTTAGGGATCCTTATTTTTTTTAGAAAAATTATGTTATTTTTGGTAATTTAAGAATTTTTCCTTATTTTATGGATCTTTCCTTATTTTTTAGAATTTTATCATTAATAAGTATTTTTAGGAAATCATATTTGATTAAGGATTTGATTATAATTTAGACCACATTTGGGTCATTCTAATGATGCATTCACCCATTAATATTGAATGAGAAAATTGCAATTTGAAAAAGTCTTCATTATCCTTTTCTCTATATTATTAGTCTTTATTTTATCAGAGGTAGAGCTATCAGTATTCTTATTTATTTATTTTCACCTTTAGAATTATTTAATTGTAATTTTTTAATTATCATTAATTAATTATAAATTAAATAGTTAAAATATAATTAATTAAAATTTGACTTTAATCAAAAATATTGAATTGAAAATTTGAAACTTCTAGACAATGTAGAGTCTCTGAAACTTCTATAAAGAATACTTAACTACATTAGTTCATAACGGAGAAAATAAATATTTTAGGTTAAGAAATAAAGTTATTGATGTTGATACTTGATAGTAGTTTTTACTACTAGATTGAGAGGTAGAAAGGGTAAGTGATATACGAGGTTCATAATTAAGAATCGAAGTACATAGATTAAAAAGGGAATATTTGTTAGAGCAATAAGATTTGTTTCCGAGATTATCAAGTATCAACTAAGTATAGGCTATATCTCTCACCCCACCCACCACAAAAAAACCAAAGAAGATAGATAAGAATAAGATTAAGAAGGAAGGAAATTCAAAATGGAACGTACCGCCAAGATTCATCGGCAACAATGAAGTGGCACATCGTTGGCAACGGAATACCATCAAGTGTAGGATCAGCACACCAGAACACCACCCCATGTTTTTTTTTCCATACATTTTTTTTATATATAAAAAACAGGGTTCTGAATTCTGATATGACTTATGAGTGTCAATTTTGAAAAGTATTAAATCTCAAATTTAACCTTCTTGGACCATCCCCGCCTCTAGAGATTTTCTCTCTCTTCAAATTTGGACCCTCTCCCTCCGCGTTGATCTAACGCCTAAAACCCTCGAATATTCTACTCTCTCTTTCTCTGTCTATTTTGCTTTTCTCTCTCTAGATTTGAATCCTGATCCAGCGCCTTCCATTCAACCCAACCCTATTTCTCTCTCTAGATTCTCTATTTACAATGAGGAAAGGAACTAAGAGGAAGACCAAGCACGAAGAAGAAGCCAAACCAGCACCCGAACAAAACAAGAAACAATCTACCAAAGCAGCTTCTCGAGCTAAGACAGTTAAGCCCTCCAAGCCAGAGACCGAACCGGAGTACATCGAGGATAAGCGCAACTTGGTACATCGTACTTACGAGTTTGAATATGTTTAAGAGTTTGATTTGGCTCTCTATCTTCTTCAACGGGCTATTCATAACATTCATATTATCGATATCCGTGTTGACATTTAGCTTTATTGAGGGAGAGATGTTGGGATTATGGATAAACTGTTATGGCATAACCTAAATTGTACAGAACATCTTGCTGTTGTTGTCCAACTTAGCAGTGAAATTACCCAAGTATGCTTCGATTATGCTGCAGTCCTGCAGTGTGACTAATTGTTAATTGTTGCTTTTACTGATAAATATTTGTCAATTTGCATTGTGTAGGAAGACTTATGGAGGGAAACATTCCCTGTTGGAACAGAGGTTTGTTAATTTTGTAGATTTTCTTCTTTTGTAAGTTGATTATTGTCCTGTATTTTTCTTACTGCCTCGTATCATAATGCAGTGGGACCAATTGGATTCTGTCTATCAATTCAAGTGGAATTTTTCTAATCTTGAAGTGAGTATTGGGGCCAAGGACAACTTTCATAGTAGATTTTCATTAATGATCTATGTTGAAGTTCCAGCTTTTGTCTTAAGAAGTTAACTGCTTAATTTGATGATTTACTCACTGTTAAAGTAATAAATTGTGTTCAGAACGCATTTGAAGAGGGTGGTGTTCTGCATGGGAAAAAGGTTTACCTCTTTGGTTGCACTGAGCGTAAGTAGCTTGCAAACTTTAGTTTGTCATTATTTTCAAAGGGGGCAACTTGAATTTTCTAGGTAGTCATTTCCCCTTATTTGGTCATTCATCTTACATCTTATCCTTCTTGACATCTGCAGCTCAACTGGTCTCATTTAAAGGGGAAAGCAAAGTTGTCTGCATACCTGTTGTGGTAGCTGTAAGTTGTCAAACTGGGCTCTGTCTACATGAAAATTAAAAAAAATGTGTTAGCTAAATTGATTATTGCTGATGAGCTGTTTGGATGAAAATTAGATCATTTGGGCTTGCAAATATACTATAGTTATTTATGCTTTCTAGCTGTGATTTGTGTGTCACTCGTTATGGGGTGTGGTTCTTGGGCTTATTAGAACAGTTATCCTTAACATTTTGGGTGTTAAGGTGTTCCCTGGAAATGCTGGTTCATTAAATGTGTTCTGTTGTCAGTTGTAAATGTTGGACTCTGCCTTGTATCAATTTTGATGATTTGGAATTTAATTTTTCATTGTTATTTTAATTTTAAAAATGTTTCAACTTCCTTTTGCAAACAGGTTGTATCACCTTTCCCACCATCTGATAAAATTGGGATTAACTCAGTTCAGAGAGAGGCTGAAGAGATAATTCCCATGAAACAAATGAAAATGGACTGGGTTCCATATATCCCACTGGAGGACCGGTATTCATCACAATTTGAATTTGTTTATAATTGATGGTTTCTTTGATTTTTTTTTTTGAAACATTGCTTCATGGTCATCTCTGAACTTCTCTTTATATTATTTTATGTCTTCAACAGAGAAAGCCAAGTTGATAGACTGAAGTCTCAAATATTTATCTTGAGTTGCACCCAAAGAAGGTATTGCTTTCTCTTTGCCCTTCCCCTCCCAGTATGTATTCAATAGCCTGTTTCAGACTATCAGGTTTCAAGATCAGCATTACTATTGTGTAGATGTTTGATTCATTAGAAGTTTTTGCTTTCTCTTTGCCCTTTCCCTTGCGGTCTGTATTCTATAGCATGTTTCAGACTTTCAGGTTTCAAGATGAGTATTGCATTAATATTGAAGATGTTTGATTCGTTAGAAGTTCTGGTTTAAAAGATTTGCTCTGAAAAATTATCTTTCTTGGAGAACTTTGTCTCTTGCGTCTTGATATGTTTTCTTTGTTTGCCTGACTTTTTTCTTTCCTTATTGTGTTGAGTGTGTTGTGATTTGAGGAATATTTACCCTCACGTTGCAATGTTCCTAGCTTAAAATAATCTTGTTCTTCTGCTTTTGCGGTTTTGCCTCCTCTCTATTTATTTTATAGGCACTATTGTTTTTCATTTTTCAAGCTAAATTTTATTAGCTATAAACCAATCATATTATTTTTTGTGTGGTCTTTGCATCATACCCTTTTCCTACATGTCACCAAAGGATCCATGATTTTTTCAACTTTTTGCATGCATCTCTGATGTTCAAATTTATTTTATTATTGTTTTTTGATAAATAATAAATCTTTTCATGAAATTGTTGGGAGAGCGGCTAGAAGTACTTTGAAAACTGCATGGTGTTCTCTGCTGTTTACAATGCCATCCCTTTCAGCACATGCTTTCTTGTTTAACTGACTAATGTAGAGGAGAGCCCACTCCTAAAAGCCATGCTGTTAAGAACTTAAGAGGGGAGGGCCTCTACTTTAAATGGGAGTCTTGTGTCTCACACCCAGCTGACATGGGACTCACACTTGTCTGTCAATCCTGTCGGGTTGGAGAGAGCGCTGGTCCATCCACACTGGAGGATTGGCAAAACAGGCTCTGATACCACTTGATGTAGAGGAAAGGAGAGCTCACTCCTAAAAGACAAGCTGTTAAGAGGGCAGAACCTCTACTTCAGATAGGAGTTCCGTGTCTCACATCCAGTTGATATGAGACTCATGCTCTTGCTCACTCATGCTGCTGTACTTATGTGATAAAACATTCTGTAAAATTTGACTACTGTTTTCAATATTCTTGTTGGGTTCCATTTGCCATGTTTTCAGCCCATAGATGCAGAAATAGATTGAACCCTTCAAGATTTGTCACATTTGAACTACACCTACATTGTTTAGTTCTCTTGATCTCTGGAGAGTAAATGCTATGAAATAAATGAGTATGTGGTTCTATTGACACTTAAAAGGAAATGTTTATTGGGAAAACTGAAAGTATAGCACTTTGATATTTTCTACCATCTTAAGAAGTGTTTGTCAGCTACTCAGCTGATTATCTATATGCAGCTTGATGAGTTGACTGTTTACAGTAGTAGTTGTTGGTATTTGCTTGTTAAGATTTTATATCCATACACTCTTGACCCATGATGTAGAACGTTTATGGATGACTTTTATCTTACCTGTGTTATGAATCTATGTATGTGATACAGGGCTGCTTTAAAACATCTGAAGTTGGATCGTGTAAAGAAATATGAGTACTGCTTGCCTTGTGAGTTTTCTGCCTTTAGAGTATTATAATTGTTCACATGAGAATGTGTATACTTGTATGTAATAGTGGCAAGAAGATACATGTTATCCTTTTACCATTATTATGAAAGGATTTGATTAGTTGTATCCTTTAACCATTATTCTTTCTACAGATTTCTACCAGCCATTTAAGGAAGATGAACTTGAACAGAGCACTGAGGTTCAAATAATATTTCCAGCAGAGCCAACGCCGGTAATTATGATTGAGAAACCTTTTGCCTAGTGAATTGACAATCTTTGGATTCCTTGGGATCCTTTTTTATATGACATGTTTGCATATTGAATCTTCTGAGTAACTTTTTATTAACAAGATTAGGCAGGTGTGCCTGATATTTAATTTTCTACATACTTTTTATCTTTTGTTTTTTGCAGGTCTTCTGCGAATTTGATTGGGAATTAGATGAACTTGAGGTAAGGAATTAGCTTTCTGATGTTTGTACTTTGTAGTTTAGAATATGTTAAATTAAGCCAGATAGAAGTTGAAGTTTAGAAAGTATGATGATCCTTTTTTCCCCCGCTTATAATCATATAATAGCCAATTATCATGATGCTTGACATTATTCTCAAGAACTTCAATGTTTCTTCAGCTTGTCATTTTTCAATTACCATTGTCTTACTACAATAAGCAGCATGTTACTATGTTATTGAGTTCTAAAAAATCTTGACATATCTGTGTTGAGAGATGAGAATTGTAACACACATAAGGAATGCTTTGTCTGTGTTTCACTGTTTCTCCACATTGAAATTCCTAATAAAGAGAGGGTAAAAATAAAGGAAAACTGGAAAAGAATATAACAATAGACAAAGTCCTGATGCGCTAACTGTTCTATATTCCACAGGAGTTCAGTGATAAGCTCATACAGGAGGAGGAGTTATCAGAAGATCAAAAGGATGTCTTCAAGGTACCAAGTAATGGGAAATTTATAGTTGATTCATGCTTTCCATCTCTTTTAAGCAGTAAGTTAGGCTGATCCTTTTACTGTTTTAGGAATTTGTCAAGGAAAAAGTACGTGAAGCAAAGAAAGCTAATAGAGAGGTAATTTTGGTGCTGTTGGTTCTGCTGGTTCTGCACATCATGTGTTACTACTTTCTACATTTTTAACTATTTCTTCTCCTATAGGCAAGGGAAGCTCGAAGAAAAGCCATTGAAGAAATGAGCGAGGAAACTAAAGCTTCGTTTGAGAATATGAGATTTTATAAGTTCTACCCTGTGCAAAGTCCAGATGCACCTGATGTATCAAATGTTAAGGTAGGTGTTTGGGCATTCTAGCATGAAGCTTTTTGGACTTTCAAATTATGTTGCAAACATCCTAATTTAATGTTAAGGCATCACTTTGTACATTTGTTAGAAATATAAAACCATTTATGAGCCTCTACCTAACAACTTAAGCTTTTGGGAGAGTTGGTCATTGTCATGATATCAGAGCCTCTATGACCAAGGGGTCAAGAGTTCGATCCTTGCCGTTCCCATTCTTCATAATTAAGTTGAACTTCAGCACAAGGTGGAGGGGCTTGTGCACTGTCCATGCTCAAGCCCAAAGGGCTTTTACGTGAGGGGGCATGTTAGAAATATGAAACCATTCATGAGCTTCTACCTAACAGCTTAAGTTTTGGGAGAGTTGGTCCATGACAGCCTTAAAATTGTTACTTCTTTCACGGAACATTTAAGACTTATAATGCATGTTGAGGAATAATGGCACGCAATTTAAGTCCATGCACGTGCGCATGTGTATATAAATATATGTAATAATGATACAGTAGGTGCCAAAGTTCACTGTGGAAAGCGACATTCAATTTCTCTTTCATCTTTGGATCGTTTAAGCAAATTAAGGAGTTGGGAAAAAGGCTATACCTTGTGTAATAAATGCAACTAGCTAGTCCAAATTAGAAGTGAGAAATTATAGAACTGTTAGCCACTGTACTTATGTGGTCTATCCTATTAATTAAAACAATCTCATTCTTCATTCTAAAAGGATTACCCAAGATCATTTCATTTAATATTATCTGAGTTTTTATCTATGATTGATCATCTTGAGAAAAAAGTTTTTTAGTTCCTTTTGTTTTATTTTTATATATTTTGGTCAACCTGGTTCACATTGAATTTGATGCTGCATTCAATTATTGGAGGGAAAAGAAAGTGAACATAGCAACATCTAAGAAAACCATCCCCCCTCCCCTCCCAAATTTATATCCATATTAAGCTGGTTTAGCACAAAGTCAGTCTGTGAGTAAATACTATCGAAGTTATTATATTTTTCTGTCTTGAATTTCTAGTTGATTACATTTAGAATGCATTTTTTTTGCACATTTAATGTATACAGTATCATCCTGTGTTGGCAGTCTCCATTCATAAACAGGTATTACGGAAAGGCTCATGAGGTTCTGTGATTGGCTCCAAGACGATGCTTCAAATTTTGCTGGCTTGTTTTGCCTGCCACAACAGAGATTTTGTTCTCTATGATGTTCAGGAGGCAACCCCTGGTGCCTCATTAAATTTTCTTAACCAGTGTAGGTGTCTCAAGGAACATACAACATAAGATTGTAGCTCAGAAATCCTAGGGAAGTGAACTAGATGCTAAGATAGAAGGAATATATGAGACATGTTTCTGGTTTCCATTTTGTAGAGAATTTATGAGATTCAGGAGCTTCAATTTGCATGGCTCTTGCTTGTCTTGGTTTTTACTTCTGAGATTATTCTTTTTCCCTTCAAAATTAGTTGTATAACTTATATGACCGAGTTTTGATTAGAAGCTAAATGAAGAAACAAATTCATATAGTTTCCTTTAATGTAGCTGTGCCTTGAATATGCTGTTGTTTTTGTAACATCGAAGTATGTTATGTATTTGTTAGTTGGAAGGACAATTTGTTGGGCTCCTTGAATGAGCTAGTTTAACAGTTCCAAGATGCAAATGAAATTGGTATCAAGTGCTGAATTTCATTACATCCATTCCTTGCTCCTCGTGGCATTTAATTCCTGTTTGACATCCAATCAAATTGGTTGCTCTGAAGTGTTAATTTGTAGGGATGTGTTCTTCAGAATCTTTCCATTTCAATTCAAAGATGAAGATCTTCAAGACAGTTCATTTCTGTTGAGGTTGTGTTTTGTCACAAGGGTACCTCTTTGTTTCAGAATATAATAAAAAAACATCTATGCAGTTTGAATTACGTACTCCTGAGATAGGTTGAAATCGATTCTATTCCTCCACATAGAAGCTGCCTCGCCAATATAGAGGCTGCCACATGCAGTTTAACTTGACCATATATGAAAGATATATTCTCAAGATAATGTCACAAATTTTAGAGAGAAAAAAAAATATCAATGTACAAGTGGTCTTACACAGATCCATAGGTGAGTGCAGCAATTTTGAGTTTTTGTTTCTTTAACTTATAAATTTTGCCATTGAATAACCCATTGAGTTCCAAATGTTTGGTTAAATCAACTGTTGTGCAAACATCTTTTAGTAACAAGCACCCCAGATCTATGAAGTGGTTACCGATGGCCTTGCGTACCCCAAATGGTTGCAAGTGGTTACTACTGGCAGCACCCCTTGAGATCCTGATACACCCTGAAAAACTCTGGCTTGGAAAGATATTTGGGTTCGTTTCTTCCTTTGACTGGTTGGTAATGAAAGATTGCTCCCAAGAAGCTACATAGCTAGATGGCATTCAAAAGGGCTAGCTAACTGCCCCTGGGGTAACGACGCAGAAACAATCTTTCATGCTTTACGTGATTGTCGCCAAGTTGCTCCAATATGGTGAAGATAGCTTAAAACTTTTAAACGAGCCATGTTCTTCTCACATGAGCTTCTACAGTGTCTATTACATAGCCTCAAGGACTATAACAAAGAAGGGGATACAAAGATGCGGAGTTAGACTTCTGTTGTGGCAAGTGGATGGGATCGTTGGAGAAACAAAAGAATCCACGACGAAAACTTGGTTTCACCCGCAAACCCAAGCAGGAAAGTAGAGAGTTATGCTCATGAAATGAGAGATGCTTGGCAAAAATAAACAACAGTAAGCGAAAGGATGACAAGAAAGAAGTTTATGTGAGCTGGAATAAACCTCTTGCGGATTGGATCAAAATAAATACTGATTGAGCAGTAAAAGGAGGTAAATGTCTAGGACTAGAAGGAGCATAGGAACTTACTCGAAATGAGGAAGGGCAGTGGATACGTGTCTTTGTGAGGACAGTGCCACTTCTTGGGTGAAAAAAAAAGGAAAATTACCGGCCACTTCAATAATACAATTGATGCTTAGAAGTGGTATTATATCACTTCTCCCATCAACCACATTTAACCATAACAAGGTTTTATTTCAACCGCCCTAAATTAATCACTTTTGAATTAATCATTTATCAATTCAGTTAATTGCATGTCATAATTGGTTAATAGGAATAACAGAATAATTAATTAAACTTAACTCTGATTAAAGTAAAAAGTGTAACCGATACAGCTTGAAGTATCAATTATATGTTACAATTGACCAATCTTATAAAAAAATATAACTTGCTTAGTGTGATGCAGTGATGCTACAGCACTGGGATCTACAAGAATTCTCCCGCTAAATGACTTGCCAGTCAATATAGCATGATATTTTAAAATTATAAAAGACGGATCCAGGATCAAATGCGAAGCAAGTAAGGCGGTGCGAACAATGTAATACTCATAACATAAAATATTATACATCATGGGGGAATACTTTTATGGTTCAAACTTTACAACATCATGATGCAATTGATTGCTGATAAATACAAGTGACACCGCCTGACCTACTAAAAAAAGCCTCCTCTAAACTAAAGATAATAGACTCAACGAGAAAATAATTAGCAGAACATGAACTAAATAAAACTAGATGTGGGCAAATACAACAGATAGTCTGCTTGGCTCAACACAAGCTAAGCAGCTCATAGTCAGGAAAGGTTTTCTTTCCACGACCAAACAGTGGCTTTACCACTCGGATCCGTTGAATGCTGACAGCTTCAACAAAAAATGGTCTTTCCATTGTCCTAGGCTAGCAAAAGGCACGAGACCACAACACAATGGTAGAAACACGAGCAAAGTAGCATAGAACAAAAATCGGCGAATCCAATACTGAAAAATTGTATTCCCCTTTGTTATTTGTGGAGCGGTGACTGGTCCATGAAGGATTAGGTACAAAGTAGATGTGCAGCCAATAGATAAGAAATGCAGCAAGCACAGAATCTCCCAATATAAGAGCCACACATAACCACTCCCTCCCAGTGTATCTACACACAGCTTGCCACAATAGCCACAACCAATGCCTAACAGCAAAAGGATGAAAGTAACTGGCATAGACTGTGATGACGTTGTTGACCGCTGGATGAGCAAATATGCAATTGCAAAAATCATTAAGACACCAAATATCATTCGGCTCATAACTTGAACTTGACACCACAAAACATTCAAACTTGAACTGAAAGAGGCCACTGACTTAGGAGTCCACCAAGAGAAAGATTCCTAAAATAGAAAAAATCATCATTAATATTTCCTAATTGAGCAAAGGCAATGCTGGAATAATATGCAGCTGAAATCACAGTAGTACTGTCATAATTACATCCTATTTTACATTATTTGCATCTTAAATTAGATTACAAAAATAGGAAAGATGATCAGATAATCTTTCATCATGACACAGATGTACTTAAATAAATTCCACAAGGAAATCTTAAACACGGCTGATTTCTTGTCTAAATAAAATTTCAACGATATGCTTGCTATTAGTTATTTTTCACCCTGCAATTTTAGAGCAATGCTACTCACTCTCAAGATTAGTAAAGGTAATCATTACTAGCTAGTTCATGTCACATGAAAAGGCTTCCTCAATGAACATTCATGAAAAATGCTGCTAGTAAGTTGATTAGAGTACTTCGCCAAACTGACAGAGTTATAGATCGAACTAATGGCAAAAAAACCTGACGAACTTTTCCTATAATTGCTAAACCAAAGCACGATGCAGTAGCTTCACGTGCATTGAATCAATTGGAACCAGAAAAAAAAAATTATACTTGCCTGGGTTGAAGGTGTACATGATTCAGTAGCTTCAGCAATCCTTTCATAGGAATAAACATAAGCACCATACAGAAGTGAGGATGACATAACAATCAGACCAGCAATAAGACAGTCTATGCACTTCTTATTCAGTTCACCATGTCTCAGATCTTCTAATTGATTCTTAAACTTTTCAGCTTTAAAAGATGCCTTTGATACTCCCATTGCTAACTTTGATCTCTCTAGATGATTCAAATCGAAGTTGAGAGCCAATTGGGTCTCTTTCAATTTCATTTTTTTCATTGTAAGGCCAAGTTCTAATGTCTTGAGGTCATTAGAACGACTTTGCTCCACAATAGATTTCTCAAAAGTACTAATCATAGGATTATTAATTACAGATCCAGAAGACAAAGAAGAGATTGGAGAAAAACAAACCATTTGGTTTGATAACCCATGCAAAGTAAGATCACGACTAACTGAATCCATATGAAAGTTCTCCTTGACCTCTTCACAACTAATTGATTGATCTTGGATTTCAGCATGCGATACTGCCCCTGAATGACGATCCTCTATGACAACATCCCTTGAGCAATCTCCTTTGTCAAGAGTCAATTTAGAAGTTGGAATTTCCATCTTCAAATTATTAAATTTATTTCCTTCATTGCTTGTAGATGATTCATAAATTAATCTAAGAGTACTCAAAGTGCTATCAAAAGATTGTTCAAAGTTCCTTGTCAGACCGTCTAGCTTGTCTCCGAAAACCTGTGGCCGGATAGGTAGTAGTCAAAACAAGTGGCATGTAGACATTAATTAAGCAAAATGGACTTTGCTTAATGTTGACATGAACTGCTAGAGAAATGTAGTAAAACCGCAATCAAGGGATGAATGAGCAATTGATGTCTGGCTTACATTGGCTAGAGATTCTTTGATAGCTGACGTGCACATCTACAAGGTAGACAGACAGTGGAATGGTCAAGGCTCAAATCAAAATCAAATAAATTATCAGCACATGTCAAAGAGGCTATAAGGATAGCATGATAATTCCCATACGTTATCGGCTAGATGATTTCAATAATAGATTATACTTACTAAGTTTCCTAATATCACAATTATGACAAATAATCCAATGAGTTGTCTCTAGAAATGCTCTGTAAATGGACATAACAATTACCATGGCCTCTGAGTGCATAAGTGAGTCAAATTTTATTAAAGTTTGTGCTAGAAATGGGAAAGAAAAGTACCAATGAAAGATGACTGTGAGACATCCTTTCAGCAGATGCATCTCTTCTATACAACACCTAAAACAAAAAAAATTCCCAAGCATAAGATTAAGCAATAATTGTAAAAAGTAAATTACGTACCAGAATTTATTGTTTTAGTGATTATGTCTCAGAGAAGAAAGTACATTATAAGAGGTTGTATAAGACAGATCTCATTGGTATCAGGGGGAAAATGGGGCTTGGGAAGAGAAAGGGGAACTGAAGCAACAATTTAAAGAAGGCAAGATTCAACAAATATGTGAGTGAAGCATTTTAACAGCAGAGAGCAAGGTACTTAAAATTATTCAAGGCCTAAAATCAGTGAGCCATATACATGAACCAATCTCATTCATCACTCAGTGAACACAAACAAAATCATCCAAAAATTCTTGAAGAGCGAATAGAGAGTGAATATAAAGGTCAGATATGCTAAAAGCAAGAAACACACAGCCTTACACAAAGAGAAGCTCAAGTAAATAATCTACTCTTCCACTTACCCCATAATATACATGAGTGAAGGTGACACAGAATGGGCTGCATGGCTACACAAGTGCCAAGGACTTATATGTCACTGAGGTACCCTTCAGCAGGCATACAGTCCCTCCCCCTCCATTTGCTTTGGTATATTCCAAAAAAATTTTCAAAGTCCAAGAGCATGTAATTGAAAGAAAAAAAAAACTCTCAAGTCTCAAGCCATATGCCAGGTCTCTACTATTTTAAACATGAAGCATGATGTGTTCCCCTTGCAACTTCAACGCAGGACAATGAGGGGTTAATTATAATTAAATGTTGGGATGCTGTTTGGGCTATTGTAGATGAGTACCATTCATGCTACATTGCTACTGTGGTGCAAGTAGTGTTCATGATACTGTAGTAGTGCTATTTTATATTTTAGATCTATTCTAAGGGTTAAGATTTGCTTTTAACTTTTTAATTAGGTTTCGATGCTGTATAAAGTGGTTTAACGTCTGTAATAGGATATAGTCCAGTTTTTCCTTAATAACAAATTTTCTTCTATTTTCTCTTGTTGATAACCAGAATACCAGCCCTCTTTGGCTGTGTTTCCGATCTCTTTGCCCATTCTTTTCTCTCTATATTTCTTGTGTGGTACAGCTTTAACCCTAGGGCTTTTACCTACATCAAAGTGATATGCAATTGAAGACTTTATCTTGAATTGCCGATCACCAGCTTCAAATCCGCCTTCAAAAGATAAAATACCAAACACATTCTCCTCCACCAGAGTCTAGTCTCCGCTCCAACATCCTTTTCTGTGACATTGAAATATTGAATGGTAATACGCCTAGTAACACTCTGTTTCTACATATCCAATATTTGCCAAAATCAGTCGTTGGGCACCTCAAGTACTTCCATGTCTTAAATGTACCATTCTGGCAAACCATCAATTATAGCACAAATCTTCACGGAATGGAATTATGTTTAGTTAATGTCGAATGATTGAAGACAAGTGCTTGTTAGAGGAGTATGGTTCCTTAAGCGTGTGAGACAACTTGGAAACCTTATATGTTCCTAATTTTCCACTAAAACATTTCTCAGAATGATGTGTCATAATTACAAGTGTGAAACTCTTTTAATATGTTTCTTTACTGGTGTCAAAAATCATCTTCCCAAAAACGAGAGGGCAATGATTGAACATGAAAAACTTCAACTTGGAGGTTGTTTACACAAACACATCCATATATAAATGAGCCAAACTACCAGAACACTACAAAACAAAGGAGAAAATACCAAAAAAAGAAAAATTGAAAATCTGACCTGAGCCATAACAGCTGCGAATGACATTCCAAGAGGATACCCAATCGCGGCTACATCACCCCTACTGCGGCGAACTGGGACTCTAGGGTTTCGTCGTTTGCACACAACTACCCCCTTACCCTTACCCTTAACCTTACCCTTACCCTTGTGTGATGAACTCGTAGATGAATACGACGACGTCGCTTCGGAAGCATCTAAGCTTGTCGTCCTCTTCAATAGCGTTTTCTTCTTGCACCTGTTAAGTGGCTTTATATCTTTGTTGATTGGTGCTGAGGGACAATTCTCAACCTCAGCAATGGGACGGGAGCAATTGGTCTCACAATCATCAATGAGAACGTCTGCAATTTCATTGCAGTGGCAAGGGAGAGGAGTAGGAGCATCTGCATCCATCAAATTGAAAACGAAACCACGCCGACGAGAGGGGGGAGCCAAATTTCAAATGTCCAACGTTATGAAAAGTGACAGTTTTTCGTGAGAGGGTGCCATGTATGTTCCATTTTTCTTTGTTTTCAAACGTCGCGTATCTTCTCCGCTAAAAAACAAAGGAAAAAAGAAACGTCGTATATCTCTTCCATGTTACCGTCACTGTACTTTGCGCCGTGATTTTTGTATATTATTTTTTTAATATTATTTTTATATTTGATTAATAATGAATAAGTTTTGTTTTGTTAATATAGTATATTATTTACTTAATAAATTTTATTAATTAATTACTCACAGACTTAATTAATGATAAATAAATTATTGGTTAATAAAATATATTGTTTAGTTAATAAATTATTAACTTATAAATAATTAATTATTAAAACTTATTAATCAAATATTATATTTTATTAACTAATAATTTATTCATCATTAATTAAGTATAATAATTAAGTATAAAAATAATGTGAAAAAATATTTTTCACATTCCTAAGCACGTTTCTTTCAAGCTTTATAAATTTATACGGAAAGAATGACTAAAACAAAAGCAAAAAGCTCTTTCAATAAGATTTTTATTTCAGTTTATCTATAAAGTTAATTAAATACTAAATTAATTAAATTAATAATTTAATTACAGGGGAATGAGGCTTTTGGTATAAACTTAAAAAAACATTTCTACATATTAATAATTTTCAGGAAGGCAATATTATTACATTTTGAATTAATTTATTTAACTACATAAATTATATAAATCAAATTATAAAATTATTAACCTGTAAAAATGCAGATAAAATTTTATCATCTTATTTATCTTATTGGTCAACCCTATTTATATATATATATATATATATATATATATATATAGGGGAGGGATCAACTTACACCGGTGTAAGACTTGATCACTCTTACACCACTCAATAACTTTTTATTGAATAACTTTCTTACAAAATCCACCGTTAGATTGAAAGTTTCTATCATATAGATCATTTGTGTCAAATTTTGAAAAAATTGAATATCAATAAGAATATAATAATATATATATATATATATATATATAGGGGAGGGATCAACTTACACCGGTGTAAGACTTGATCACTCTTACACCACTCAATAACTTTTTATTGAATAACTTTCTTACAAAATCCACCGTTAGATTGAAAGTTTCTATCATATAGATCATTTGTGTCAAATTTTGAAAAAATTAAATATCAATAAGAATATAATAAATAGTTCATATTTTCATATATTTCAATAGTTTATATTTACGTTAATTTTGATGTATATCAATGAGTCACAAAACAATTTCGGATTAATGTAAAATTTTGTAGGTATGATCTACATGATAGAAACTTTCAATCTAACGGTGGATTTTGTAAGAAAGTTATTCAATAAAAAGTTATTTGAATGGTGTGTGTGCATATATATATATATATATATATATATATATATATATATATATTATCGCAAGTTAAATTTTAAGAGGTGTATAGATCATTCTTTTGATAAGATATCAATAATAAATCATTATCTATAATTGAACTAAAAACCTTTTTCATTAACACCAATTTTGCCTATTAAGCCCATCCTTATCTGCTATATCACAAGATAAATAGTTACAGCGCCAAAGCACAAACTATAGCTTATAGATTATTTCTGTAACTAACTAGTAATTAGTAATTTAATATATGCCCCTAATACGTGCTATATATCATTATATTTAGCCAGAGGATTTCAAGTAACTAAACTGATTCATGCCCCATTTAGTTTAAGAGTGTTCATAATTGAACTAAACTAATATAAATCAGGAAATAAACAATTAAACAAAATTGATTAGTTTTAATTTTATTTAATTTTTTTTAATTAAAATTGATCAGCTTAATTTGATTTTTTATTATTTATAAAATCAAATCAAACTCATATAATTATTTATATTTTTTTTAAATTTACATACTTATAAATGATTATATTTTAATTTCTTATTATTTTTATAAATAATTTTATGCCAATTTATTGTTTATAAATGTTTTTATTAGAATTTTTATACTAACTTATTTTTGATTGGGTCATAGAAAAAAAATAAAGTTGTGAATGAATTATTTAAAAAAATATTTAATTAAAATCAGATTAGACTAAACTGAATAAAACTAATTACAAATTATTTGGTTTGATTTGATTTTTTAATTAAAATAATATATCAATTCTTAATATATAAAAATTGATTGATTTGATTCTAATGAATTTTCTCCAACCTATCCAAACCGTCAACACTCGTACTCCAACTAATGACCAACGAAAGTTAAAACAAAATATTTCATATATAATGGGTGCTTCTTACTTTTAACAATCATGCGATAATATCTACCATTCAACCCTATAACGTAGGTTCGCTGCCATCACCATGTTGCCATTTTCATATGCGTCACTGTTGACCAAATTCTCAGCAATAGCCTTGTTCATGGAACTCTCTCTGAAACCGGTGAGCCCTCCTATCTCTGTGAAGCTCTTTGGACTTACTTGACACCCAACAGAGTAGAAGCCACCATTGAAACTGCGAAAGTCTGCTTCGGTTGACACAGAATTAGGAAATTTGTTGATTTCAGCTGCCCCATCACCGGTTTCTGTTGGAGAGTAATCTTCTTGTCTAGCCATAGCAGTAGCACTCTTTTCTCCCTCTGTTTCCCTGAAGTTGTTGAAGTAGGCCTTCAAGGGTCCAACATAGTTCTCAAACCCCAGCGTTGTCATAGCCCAAAGAAGATCGTCCCCGTTAATTGTCTTCCTCTTTTCTCTCTGGCACTTGTCGGAAGCTTCACCAGTGATGAAGCTTATGAATTCAGAAACACATTCTTGGACTTTTTCCTTGGCTTCCTTTGAGATTTTGGCATTGGCTGGAAGTGCCCTTTTCATGATACGGCTCACATTGGCGATGGGGAGGAACCGGTCTAGCTCTTTCGAAGAGCTGTCTGAGATGTTCCCAGACTTTGGGCTTCCCACAGGACTGGTTTGGTTTGCCTTCCCTGACATGTTGAAGAGAGAACTGAGGAATTGAAGCTACACAATATTTGCTCCTCTCCCTAGCTACGAGTGGAAAGGGAAGTGGAAGTGTTGAAGCACAAGTGCTGCGTATGTGTTGCTGCTTTTAACAAGCTATCAAAAGTTGGGGAGATATAATTAAAATGGAAACGATTCTCTTGATGAGGATGATGGCATGCATAGGACGCTCTTTATATAAGGAATTGTCCAGTCTTAAAATAAATAAGCCATTCAAAATGAATGAAAACAAAAGTGAAGAAATAATAGTTTTTCTTCGATGACTGAGTTTAGACCATTTTTTTATATGCAGCCACTGCAAGAGTAATGTATGATGGCCTCTATATATTGGAAAAACGAACAAAGAGAAAGGGTCGGCATTGGCCATTAAATAAATATCATTTTGGAACCTTGTGTACAAATTGTTGGTGCGAGAAGTTATTATATAGATTAAATCGAATATTGGGGGTCAGAAGAGAAAAAAGTTCAAAGTTTAAGTTGGACCTTATTCATGATGGCGCACTGGATTAAGTTGAAAGTTGTGTTTTCCAAACTATTTAGGATAGGTCCCTTGGTCCATCTTTAGTAAAGTAAGTTGGAATAAAATACTTTTCTGGTAGACTAATACGGGATTAATAATTAATTTTTTTATATTAAATATTTATTAGTTGTTAGTTATATTTAAGCGATTATTTGTAAAATTTAACAACTAATATTTTGTCGTACAACTCATCCACAATGTACTTATAACTAGCAAAAAAGAAAAACGTGAATACTGTAGCAACTAGCAACACCAAAATCTCCATGCCAAAACAATCACCGTTCAAAAATTGAAAGCTAAATGATGAGAGAATGATTATGGAAAATGGTTTGCTGGAATATCAAGCACTTTTGTTTATTGATGTTGGCTTTTAACTGGTTTAGAATTCTAAACCAGATCCTTTATCGTGAATTATTCGTACTACTGCATAATATATGGTATTTTTTGTACAGCTTGAGAAAGGGTTAAAAGAGATGAGGCACTATCTTGAGATTCTTTTGTCACAGGCTCACAGTATGTCACGTTGCATAAGTATTATCATAGATGGTTAAGCAGTTAATAATTAGTTAATGATTAATTAATTAAATATAATTATTTTATTCATTTTTTTTAATATTTTAATACAATACATTTTTTTATTAAAATATTTTATTAATAATAATTATTAATTATCCAATACTTGATCTCGGCACTTATTATGAAATTTCGTTGCTGTGTAAGAAGAAGGATAGCTATATTGATTCAGTATACTCGAAAGACACCCTTGGTACAATATTAATGATCTAACAAAAATCACATTTTAGTAAATTTCTACTTACTATTAGTTACACCTCTAAGTTCTAGGATTATGTAAATTACCATTATAAGCAATTTATTCACACTTTTTCATTCAGTAAATTTTACTTTTACTCTTTTAATTTTTTCTCTTATGTCGATGTTTCTCAACAATCAGAGTATCATCTCAAGGCAACTCAACCGTCAGTCCCAGTTTTCTACTTTTCCTACTAGTCTTTCCTGGAACCATGCAACTATGACGTTAATAATGTTCAGCTAATTAATTAGGGTAAGAAAAGAAAAATATATATAGACAAAAAAAAGGCACTTTCGCTTTTGCATTTCCCCCGATTGAATATGTCTCAAACTGGCTTGGTTCGTTGATCAGCTCCAAGTTTTAACCTGCCAAGTCTCACTAGCATGATTTTATGGAAAAATCTCGGAACCCCGTAGCTAGAGAAAAGCTATCGAACAGGTTTCTGACACATGGAACCTTTTGAAGCTACATCTACCGTGCATGTATTAAAAAAATATATTGAACCGGCTCTTACGTACTCTCTTACATCTTTGTTAAGAGCTGCAAGCTGCACATACAAAATTCAACTATTGGATGGGATCTTAATTTGCAAATCATTGACATGAAAAATGGATATGTACATTACTATCCCAGTAATATCTATTATTGTTTGACAACGTTGGAAATTCGGAGTCAAACCCAGAATCATATTAACAATAAACCTGCTATATATAATCTTCTTTGAAATGAAACTTGATCAAATGCATAGAACATGATATGGGAAAAGCGCAAATTTGTCAAGATCTCAATTATGATAGAATCTAACTTAATAATGAAATAAATTTGACAATTACCGTTTCTGATGAACCCCCGTTTTTTACGTTTGATGTACCTTGTCCTTTGGGAGTTTTACAGTTGCATGTACTACTGCTTTCAAGCGGCAATAATATCTCATTTTTAGACTTCATTCTTGCTGTTCAGTCACCAATTTCTGGTAACTTATTCTTGGGTAAATTACGTTAATTACGTTAACTTATCCCTTCTCTGTGTTTTTTAATTATTACGATAAGGGGTTCTTGGGTATTTCCTGTTAATTTTCTCCTCGAGGTGGTCCAAGTAAGTTTTCCAATGCTAGCTAGACTTAACGAGTTCATTAAAAATTTCTAAAGTCTCGTAGTGGATTTGAACTCAAGACAGTAAGGTTAGGGATAAACTCTCTTACTGTTTGAGCCTGTACGTAAATTGTACAGGCTGCTGTATCTAACAGGTGTATGTGTCTGAAAAATAATAATATATAAATGAGGTTTTCTAATGAAAATTTTAAAAGAGGAAGTTGTTCTAGGTTTTAAAACTAAAAAAGAAATCAATATAGCTTTCACAATCTTCAAGGAATATCGGCATAATTTAACCTATTCTTTTGTTACAAACATCTACTCTTCGTTTCTTTTGGTAATTTTGTTTGCTTGCTGTACCTCCCTTTCGATCCCTGCCACCAAGAACATGTGAAATTGTCTATATGGTGCATCATCTAGCTAAAATGCACTGATTTAATTGAAATGCTCTTGCATGTAGGTAAGTTGAAATGCTAGATCCAAAATCTTTGCCAATTTTTAGATTCAAATTGATTTGTTTATGGCAATCTTGCAGAAAATTTAATATTTGTAGCGAGTTTGGTCAACTTGGTGCATTATAAGCCTAAGTTTTATTCTGTTCTAAGGTTTGAAAATATCAGTTGGTATTTGTTGATAGCTAAATACGTGAAGTGAGATTACATCATGCTTGATGGTATGAATAGTGTTCGCTTGTGCTTATGTTGGTAGGTCGAGGATTATTGACAACTGAATAAAACAAAAATAAAAAATTTGAAATTATTTTTTCTGAACTAGCTTATTTATATACTATTTGCAAATGTGACCGTGAACTTGCCGGCTTACAGAGATTGCTAGAAAGTCAGATAACATCGCAATCAGCGAGGTGCTGGGAGAAGGAGAAGATGATTGCACATGTAACGTTGACGCGCTCACCGCAGCAGGCCGTATTTAATAGCGATTAGATTCTTTCCAGCTAAAAAAAAGCAATTCATTTGTTTTTTTTTTTTTGTATTAAAAATTTAAGAGTAGAAGACGGTGTCCTACACAATTCAATTGTTTCATTATTTGCATACCGTTTATGCCGTAATTGCACCCATAGGTTCTCAAGATGGTGGTACCGAGGTAGGCGGCATAAGATAAGCCTCCACCGGTTTACCTTGCCTTGAAATGAAAAATTAATTATCAATTTGTAATATTTTTTAGTTCAATGTGTGAAATGAAAATAAAAATTCCTAAAAATATTTCCTCCCCCCCTCCCTTTTTAAATAGGTCCAAATTGTCCTTCAATTTGATGGTGTGGCTATCATCAATCAATTTTCAAAAAGGACTTAGTGATTGTGACTGGTTTGGACTCAATTAAAATTTTAGTTTTTAAAAATTCAACTGACAAAAATAGTTTTTATGAATTCAAATGAAAATAAATAATGTAATTTTTAGGAACACAAAGTGTAATATATAGTTATGCATATAAAAAATAATAAGGGAGGATAACCCATAATAATTCTAGCTATAATGTCCAGTATATCATGATGTGGTCATCATTACATTTTGTAAATTGAAAAACATCATGGTTACCTAATAAAATCCTCATAATTTATTTTGTATTATTTGTTCTCTCTTTAATTTATAATAAGAGAAAAAAAAATTTGTTTCAAATATGTGTTGCGAGCGATATTAGAAGAATAAAAAAACATAGAGACAAATTTGTTCTCTCTCTCCGTTTCCCCCCACAATATCACAGACCCTCGAAGCAAGGTCTATTTCCCAAGAGTTTGAATTGCTTCTCGAGTAAGGAGGGGAAAATTCTGGCGCAGTAATCTGTCCAGAAGTTAGTTTTTTGGCCATTACCAATCTCTCATAGCGAGTTATCATAGTATCCAAACTGAAGAGAGAGCCTTCCAAAGAAGAGTTATCATAGTTTTTTGGCCATTCACAAGATATTTTGATGAAGGCTGTCTATCTTTATATACACAACAATATACTACCACTTGAAAACAAATTTTCATATTAAAAATCAAAAGAGAAAAATTAGCAAAACTTTAGGCATAGACTTCTCCTTTACTATCTACAGAACCATATTCATAAATATTACTAGATTGAATATTGAACGGTATATGAATGTCAAAATAAGTAAAAGTACAATTTTAAATTTTATTTATAATTTTTAATTACGTTTAAGATATATATATTACTAGACAGCGATAACATTGAATTTCTTGTCTATTGATTTACTGATAATTTTGAAATTTATTTATAGGTACATTAAAGTTTTTGAATTTTGATTATTAGACACAATTAGTGTTTACTTGACTGGAAACGAAAAAGAATAAGAAGCACCAGCTTGAAGAAAACTAGTGAATTGAAAGCAGCATTTTTTCAATTTATGACAACGACTTTAAAATATAATTATAAATATATTTAATTAAATTATTTTTTCATAATTATCTTTAATATTGCTCTCACTTCGAAAGTGTAAATGGGCTGTAAATTCGGGATGTGGTCTGGGCCTGGTTCAGACAATAAAAAATAAGCTTGGAAGGGAGGCAGGCCCGTCTGACCATCCACCGTAAACCGTAACCGCCAGTGTCATAAGACAACATAAGCTAACCGAATGCAAAGACCTTTTTATGGCCCATCTTGTTTATTGCCACGTGTCCTATTATCTCCCTCACAATAATATTTACACATTATTTTTTTATATTACTTTTATATTTACTTAATAATGAAATTTTTTTAATTTAATATAATATATTAATTAATTAATTAATTATAATAAATAATTACTTATAAATTTAATTAATAATAAAAAAATTATTAATTAATAAAATATATTATTTGATTAATAAATTATTAATTTATAAATATTTAATTATTAAAATTTATTAACCAAATATATAATATTAACAACAAAAAAAAATATTTTTACTTATAGTTAACTGTATAAAAATAATATAAAAAATAATTTACTTGTTTTCTTTTTTTTTTTAAAGTTTTCTTCTTACTTCTTCCTAACTTCCCTTCCCTTTCCTTCCCTTTCTACTCTTTCACTGTCACATTCCAGAGAGTACCCATTCCATTCATGTTATGGCTACCTCTTCTCCTCTAACGTTACCCGAACTCCATTTTCTTTCTCCACAACATCGCCCCCAAGCCTCGTCTTTTCTCTCTAAATTTTGCTCCTTCAATTCTATTTCCCGCCACTCTAGCTGCAATGTTACTCTCCGCGCCACCAAACAAGGACCCGCTTTGGTCGAAGTAGAGAGAGAGTGAGTTGGCCCTAAGAGTGAACCATGTTGTAGAATGGAGTTTCTGCCACTGCCACAAGCAATGGCTCCATAGAAGGGTACGTGAATGGTAGCTTGGGCGCGGTGGAGGCTGAAAACGGAAGCTTGGCGAAGTACGTTTATGGAAATGGTGCAGCGGCGGAAGATGCTGTTGAAGCCTCCAAAATGAGGAAGAAAAGATTGGAGGAGATTGGCAAAGAAGATGCGTGGTTTAAACTTTAGAAAGTGCGTTTGAAATGTTAAAAAGTGAGAATTAATTTAATTTATAAATTAAAATTTGTGTTTAAAATATTATAAAATAAGAGTTGATTTAATTTAAATTTTTTTTATTTAAGTTGTATATATTTAAAAAAAATTTAATTAAATTTGATTAAATTTAAATAAATTTAATCAAATTTTAAATTTAATTATTTAAATTAATTATTTTATTTTTATTAATTTTTTAATTTTATTTAACTTAATAATATCATTTATAATTATATAAAGTTAAAAAAATAAAATAATCAAATTAAATTAATTTTATTTTTAATAAATTTTAAATATAAAAATTAATTTTTAAATTAGTTCAAATTTAATTTTTTATAACGAGTTGTAAACATAAAATTTAGTTTTTAATCAAATTAAATCAAATTCATTTTTATCAACTAAAGTTAAACAAACTGGGAAAGAACAGGTTGAGGTACGGTGTTGATTATCTTGATTACGTTCGAGATTGCACAAGTCAGATGAAACACGTGACTTTCGCAGGTAGCAGTTGCACCTGGTGGTCGTTGGAGCAGATTCAAGACTTACTCGACAATCCAGAGAACCTTGGAAATTTGGGGGTTTGTTCTAACGTTTTTCTTTTAAGGCTTGGCTGAACAACCGCAAGTTCTCTTATAAAGGTTGGTCGACTGCAGATTATAATACTTGTTTCGATCCATTGGAATCATGTGTTTTAGAGCGTTGTCGTTTTTTGACGTAACTTGGTGCTACTAAGCTTGAAGAATCATTGTTTCTTCGGTAAACAAATTTCCTCATACAATGGTGTGTATGAGTTGCTCATGAATCTGCTAAGATCGCACCCAAGAGTTAAGAGTATTTATTTTGGGGCACTTGGGCTCCGCTAAAAGTTTCTTTCTGTCCTGGACCTTTTATATGTTGGCTTTACGAATAAACAGACTTGTGGTTTTTTCGACGCGTTAATGGTAGGACTGTTTGCTATCAGATGTGGAAACTAAATAAGTCAAAAACTGATACAATCAAGCATCATTCCTTGCTGGTTGGATTTCTAATATTATGTTGATCGAGTAAGCTTCTGAGTGATTGTAATCATTAACCAATCTGTAGGGGTGTTCATATGTTATGTTATAGTAGGAACGTTTACAATCAGATGTGAAAACTAAAATCAATCACTTAAGAAGGAAATATGGCAGGTCTATGTAATTTACTATATTCTTTTTCTCCATCTGGCGTCATTGAAGATAACATCTATTGTGATATTGTGGTATTCTTGTTCTTCTTCGTTGCCACGTAGTACTAATATGTTATAATCATAATGTAATCATATGTTATTCTTGTTCTTTTTCTCAAGCTTTTGAAGATTGGAGTGGCACTATATGCCTTTGAAACTAATTTATTTCCTCCTATGCATAACTACGAACTTGAAGTCAAGAACTTGGTGTAAAAGTTATGGCAGGTTAGTTGTGTTAGCCATAGTTGATTATTAATACACTATCAACTCCCAAGTCCCAAGTGCATGCCAAAGCTTCAAGAGTTAATCTCATTGTTGTTATGAATTTACATTACCATTTTTCTGGATGATCTTTTACAATGTTCTTTTATGATATTTGTGATCATTATCTGTTTTAAAACCTATTCCTAACTACAACAAATAAACCTGTAAACACATGAAGTGGTTCTTTAGTGAATTTTGATGAATTTCCAGGATGCCATTTTCTGTTTCTTATTTGGTTCAAAGATTATTTGCAGGAGGAATGACTGAGGAGAAAAAAACCTTAAGGCGGAAGACCCTTGACAAGTGGCTGAAGGAAAGCATTCTGAGATTAGGTCCTACATTCATCAAAATTGGCCAGCAATTCTCCACGAGAGTGGATATTCTTCCTCAAGAATATGTTGACCAGTTGTCAGAACTTCAGGTTAAATTGGAGTTTTGAACATCATTTATAAGATTATTTTCCTGCATTGAGATATTTTGAACTTGCTTATGTTGTATCGCCTTTCATATCTCTCCCTGACAAAAAATAAAAATAAAAATGTTTCTTTATAACTTACTTGTAGATTTGTTTTCCATTTGTTTCTTTATGAGGGACTTGACTCTCTATTCTTGACATTCTATTGGTTGTTTTTATTCTATTATGATCTTCTTTTGTGCCTCATAGAGTAAATGATTATCGATAAGGTTTTTAATTTTTTTAATCCCTGTATGATGATATGATCTTATTAATCTAGTCAAGATTAAGGCTAGATGAAAGTTTCATCTAGACTTTATTATGTACAAATACATTTTCATTTTCCATCTTCTCAATTTCCACCTGCTAAACCAAGCATAGCCTAAACGGAATGATTTATTCAATGTGGTTTCTATCCTGATTACTTTGAAAGAAAAGAATTCCATTGTGAGATAAAGCATGTATGAGGACTGCAGACCTCATTGTGGAAGAGAAAATAAAAATTTTGGAAATATGTTAGATGTCCATGTGCCTTTTACAGCAACTATTTTCCAAAAAATCTGTTCATCACTTGCAGTCTTGAATTATGATGAGTATCTTCGTTCTTGGGGCTATTTATCTTAAACTTTTTATTTTTATGATAATTAATGCCAATATTTTCTAAGAAATCATGTGATATTTTCATACCAAATTCATTATGATCTGGGAACATTTATGGTGGAATTTATTAGATGAGAAACAAACTTTCCTGTTATAAAGTTGAATAGAGTCATTATCATCCTTGTATTCTTGAGTTCTTAAACGTACATCTTGTTCATCTACTTTGGCAGCTAGTGTTTCTCTCAGTATGTTTGGAATGACAAATTGTTAGGGATTGATTTGATTTATAAATGAAATTCTTTGTTTGGAAAGTTATAAAATAGGAATTAGTTTGATTTTGAAATCCTTTTGATTTAAGTTGTGTGTATTTAGAAATCCACTCAAATTTTGTTGGATTTGATTTGATTTGATTTTTGTTATAGTTGTTTGAATTGACAATTTTGCCCTCATTAGTTTACCTATTCTTCCTATTCTAATTAAGGGTAATAAAGTAAAATTATTTACAGAAAACAAATTCCATTCATCTTTAAGGTGTTCCAAACATGGAAGTTGATTTGCAAATCAATTCAAATCCTATTTTTTACAGTGAGTTCCAAACATGGGAATTGAATTCTAAATCAAATTAATTCAATTCAATTCAAAACACAATGTTAGAGAAAGTTAATAGGAGTGAGAATGTTTTCCTTTGATTTCAGAAGGATGATGACAAAATAATCTTGACAGAAAAAAATGTAAAAGCATAAAACTGAAAAGGAAAAATATATTAAGGTTGGCCTATGTTACCTCATCTTTTGGGTTCAGGATCAAGTTCCTCCATTTCCCTCGGAGAGTGCTATAGCTATTGTTGAAGAAGAGAGCTCCTTTAGGTGATATCTTTGATCAGTTTGACTATGAACCAATAGCTGCTGCAAGTCTTGGTAATCAATGTTTTACTTTGCATATATTTGTAATAGAAATTATGCGCAATCATTGAAGGAACTGGGGTTAAGTGTACCAAGGTTCTAGGTGTCATATTTGGTGAGAAGACTGGATAGTGAACTCTTTTACTTTTCCCAATGCAGGTCAGGTTCATCGTGCAAAATTAAAGGGACAGGAGGTTATTGTTAAAGTGCAAAGGCCTGGTCTCAAGAATCTTTTTGATATTGATCTTAAAAACCTGAGTGTTACGAACCCAAAAATCACAGTAGATTAATAGTTATGATTTATTGAATCAAACTTGTATCGGTGTGATACAGAGGTTGAGGTAGAAGGAAATGGAAATACAAGATAGTATAGGCAATTCGAGAGGCCTATCCTCTCCCAAAGGTCCCCAAAAGTCCAATTCCCGCCTAAAAACTATTCTCCCACATCATCACACCTATATTCCCCTCAGTAACCGAATTCCCCCTAGCTCCCTCCCATTCTCACGCGGCTGCTGCCAGCAAGGCAGCAGTTAGTTACACTTTCTCTCATGAAGAGTGATCTGTTACATTGCACCCCTGAAGCCACGTGATGGGCTTCCATTTGCCTCTTTCATACACCTTAGGCCCATTGGGCTTAATGTTCACATCACTGAGGGTAAGTGTTATAACTTATAAGGCTTTCATACGATGCTTATGTTTCTGGTGCTGTGTGCAATTGTGATATTACTTTCTGACAATTTTGTTATTTTCTCTCAAATTTATCTTATAACTTTTATTAACCTGCCAAAATTGACAAGTCCTCTTAAAAATTGGTACTTATTTTATTTTTAAATTGTTTTCCTTTTCCTTGCATACATGGCTTTGTTGTCTGCATGGATAGGCGCCTATACATTTACTTGTATTATTTATGAAAGAATTTTAGTAGCATAGCAGGACTTCCATCCTGTGAAGATTTTGTGCCACTGAATAAAACACTGATACTTGGGTCTTTTCTTTACCTCCAGGTTATTGCTGAATATCTTCAAAAAATTGATCCAAAATCAGAAGGTGCAAAGAAGGATTGGGTTGATATTTATGATGAGTGTGCCTCTGTCTTATATCAGGTGATGATATTTTGGAAAGTTGCTACATTCTTAGGTTACTTGAGATTAACTGAAGAAAGTCATGTGTCTAGCTTTCCACCATATTGGTCTAATTCTGCTGAAGTGAATTCAACCAATAAGATTGCATAGAAACACTACTTGTTTAGAGTTAGGGTGCATAGGGTGGGCCAAGAGGCTGGCTCTGTTCTGTGGAATTGCATGTGGGGAAACCAAGGAAGTTCCTCTGGTTCATGGGAGACTTTTATAACAAAGATCCTAGTAAAGATTTCTGCAGGTTGAATGAGAGGGTCTTTCATTCAAAGAGATAACTATACTTGAGTTGTTTTGAGAGAAGGGATATGGTGGCATGCTATGACCTAGCTAGTTAATGGATTAAAATGGCAAAAAAGGATTTATGTCGCCCAGGTGTAATGCTTAAAAAATAGGCATGCTTGTTGAATGTTCTAGATTTCATATTTCATTATTTGTTTTTTAAACCATGAACAGTAGAATTACTTTGCAAGTGTCATACCCTAACCAATATATAACTAAAAGGGCTCTTATGACAATTGTTGCAAAGTGTCAAGGACCAGCTCTCCTAAAAGTTTAAGCTGTTAAGTGAAGGCCTGAGAATGGTTTTATATCACTAACACCTCCTCATGCAAGAGCCCTTTGGGCTTGAAGCGTGGACAATGCACAAGCCCACTTTTACCTTGTGCTGAAATTCAACTTAATTATGAAGAATTGGGGCAGCAAGGATTGGACTTTTGATCATTTGGTCATAAAAACTCTGATTCCTTGTCAAGGACCAACTCTCCCAAAAGCTTAAGCTGTTAGTGAAGACCCAATAATGATTTTATATCTCTAACGCAAAGATTAGGAAAGATATAAAGAAGTGTGTGTGTGTGAGAGAGAGAGAGAGAGTTTTATGTGTGCATGCATTCCCAGCAGCAAGATCATAGTTCTTAACTGTCATAGATTGTTTACCTCACTATGTTAAAAATAGTTATAAGAAAACTAGGTGTAAGAAAACCATCCAAATAATATAAATTGTAGACATAGATCATACATACAAGTACTCATTCAAGTTTCAAGTTCCTGCTTGAGTTGTGGATCTTGTTCTTGTTTCAGTATAATGTATGCATGTATTCTCATCACATCCTCAAACTTTCTCTGATCCTGTTAATGTAACATGAATTAACAATTTTCAGGAGATTGATTACACCAAGGAAGCTGCTAATGCAGAACTGTTTGCAAGTAACTTTAAGAACATGGATTATGTTAAAGTCCCTGCAATCTGCTGGGATTATACCACGCCACAGGTTTAACCTTCATTGCTCATAGATATATGGCAAATGTAGTAATGTACATATTTCCCATTTTATGTTTGATATCTTCTTTATCTAAAATTTAAGTATGTTCCCAATGCAGATTCTGACAATGGAGTATGTTCCAGGGATAAAATAAACAAAATACAAGCTCTAGATTAGCTGGGTGTTGACCGCCAAAGGTTAATAAAATCTTTATTTATTTGCTTGGCGAAATCACCATTGACATGTTACCTTTTAATTTTGTGCATGTCCGCTGAGGATGGCATCTAATCTCAATTCAAATTATTATAATGTTCTTGTTATCTTCTACAGGTTAGGGAGATATTGTCAGGCCTCACAAATTATCTAGCCCAGTCCAACTCAGTCATGGGCCGTGGGTTTGGAAGACATACAGCAGAAGAAATAAAAAAGAATAGGAGTAGGAGGGCAAAGAGGGGAATTGAGGAGTGAGATTTGGTTATGCTATGTGTAAGCCTTTTTAGGGAGAGAGAAGGGAGGGGAGTAATCAGTTTTGGAATTCCGTTAGTAATGGGTCAGGAGCTTTGCTCTGTGGTTATTGCAGATTTAATCTCTGCAATACATTTATCTTCTTCAATAATACATTGTTTTATTTCTACTTTTGGTCTCTGACATTTGGTCCGACCTGCCGGATTCATTGACAGAGTTTATGCCCAAATGACGTGGAGGAGCCCAACCAGCCATGGAAGGTCGTGTAAGTTCATTGGAGGTTGCAGTTAAGAATCTGGTTGAGACACAGGAGAAATCCCAATCAGAATTGCTGAGTTTGATGAATAAGATGATGGAGGAGATGAAGCAAATGGAAGTTCGGTTGTCGCGAGGCTCGGGTGAGAATGATTCGCATAAGGAGGATGAGTCACACAATCAGCAAACTTCAGAGAGTCTTACTTGGAACAGATTCTATCGCATGGTTTCTTCCATGCTGACCCTCTGAGTTCTTGTTTTTAGAATTGACAGAGTTCTCTTTTTTTTAAAAATAAAATGGATTGACTAGCTGGTAAATTGTGTACTGAAGCCAACATGTTATGTTTACTGTCTTTGAATGTGCTCTTATACTGCAACATTAGCATCTATTGCCTGAGGAACAAGCAATATGCTACTTGTGTCCTATAGATTATCATTCTTTTGCAAGTTTTTGATGTGGGACTTGCAGTTTTACATTCTCAGGTTATCTTGTTACCCTAGAGTAACTCTTATATGTTAAGCAATGCCCCTCCCCCATGTGGCACCATTAAATCACTGATGCTGACTTTTGCCTTTGCTTGATGGGTGAATCTTACCATCAAGCTCCTCTATGCCTTTGCATGCTAGGGTAGGCCAATATCAATCTGGTGTGTGGAAACCTTTTTGCACCTTTGCTACCTGTTGGGAGGCATATGCCTCGTAGAAACTATCTACCTAAGAATGTCCCTAGTTTGTAGTTTCAGACTCTAGACACAAGTTTAATTAGTATAACCGTTATTGTAGTGTGATATCTGACTAAGGGTTGGGCCACCGCTCTACTATCTTCTCCCTGGATACTGTTCATTAACCTCTTCCCTTGTTGCACCATTATTGTTGGTGAAATGCACCTATAAGACCATGTGTAGCCAGCGCACCATGAAAAGCTTATGTTCTTATTCCATATGTTACAACTTAATTAGCTACCGGCCAAGTAACTTGTATATGACCAATCAAATAGATAGAAATTCTTGAGCCCAAGTTACTAGTGGTATATGTTTGTGTCCTATATACCATTCTCCAAGCCTTTTTGATGTGGTTCTAGGGGTTTTGCACAAACATCGATTATGCAACTAGCAATATAATGTGCATCTAACTATCTTTGAAGGCTTTTCGTATGACGTTTCTGTTAAATTTTAGAAAACCCTACACTATAAGGTAATGTATCTTAGATTCTTAGTTGAAACTTGAAAATACCTTTGCACAAGAAGCTTTTGGTGCCCAGGACTTTAGCCTCCCTAGGGATTGATCACAAGGGAATTAAAAAAATCGTAACTTCATTCTCATGATTTTCTGCTCAAAAAAAATTAAAAATGATAGTTCCATTTGGTTCTTGAAAACACCACCTGTCTGTCATATGCCCACTTACCTTGAAGGTTCTATTTTCCTTTTCTTTATGCTTGCCAAGGGGAAATTTTGAGTTTGAGGAATAGTGATTTCCAAACATCCAAAACTATGCTACAAGAGACTCATTGTGATCTTGCCTTGCCAGGTCCTTTTTCCTTTTTCTGGGTATCAAGCTTTGTGTTAAATGAGGAATAATAAATTTCATGTTTCATGATTATCATTCAGGAAGTTTGACATTTGATGCTTCTTGTGTGTAACTAATATATGTTTGCGTTGTTTCTGCAGCATCCTGGAAATATTGCAGTTGATGATGTCAATGGTGGAAGATTGATATTTTACGATTTTGGAATGATGGGGAGGTACGCTCTTTGTCTTTTATGGCTATTTAAAAATATGAATTCACCAGTAACACATATCTTAAGCTTCGTGAGATCGTTGCCTCGCAAATATGATCGGTGTTGCTTCTACAGTATCAGCCCAAACATCCGAGAAGGTTTGCTTGAAGCATTTTATGGAGTTTATGAGAAAGATCCAGATAAGGTAGTTGTTGTTCATGGATGGTGTCCCATGATGCTATGAATACTCTACCATAATATCCCATTTTTGACCCTCAAATACATACCAAATGAAGCTCGTGCACTGGTTTTAGGTCCTTCAATCAATGATTCAAATGGGTGTTCTTGTCCGTACTGGAGATATGACTGCTGTTAGACGAACAGCACAGTTCTTCCTCAACAGGTAGTTTATGAACTCATTTAGTGGGAATATATCATGAGTAGAATAACCTCCAGTGCTTAGGGCAGTGATATTTCTCTAAGCCCATATTATTGTTTGGAAAAGTATATGGGTTGTAAATTATTGATTGCAATACCCATTAGAATGCAGATTCTAAACCTTTCATCTTGAAAGAGACAAGTTTTTGCAAATTCAATATATTGCACTAGGTAGTGACATTTCTTCAATTTGTTTTACTTATATCTGTCATGCCAGAGGCTGAAATGCATTGCTTGTTAATTGGGGTTTGTGCAGAAGCACTTGTCTGTCCTGATTAGTTATGTTAGAAATATACCAATATCTGACCAGTTGTTGATTTATTAGGTTTATTTTTTCCTCCCTGACTAATATTTTTGGTAGAAAAAAAACTTGCAGGTTCTGATTATTTATGTTAGCAGTCTACTGAAATCTCTGACCTTGAGTTCTTCAATTTTTATCTTCTACAGTTTTGAGGAGAGAGAGAGAGAGAGAGAGAGAGAGAGAGTAAGCAACAGCTGATCTTGGATTCAAAAAGCCATTAAGCAAGGAGGAAAACATAATGAAGAAGAAACAACATCTGGCTGCTATTGGTAATGCACCCGGTGTAACTGTGTGTGTATTTAGGTTTAGACTATATTGATGTATGCATACAACAGTTATTGTTGATTAATCTGGCCATATCTGAAGATGAAAATAGGTGAGTGCTAGGGAAGAATATGTAGTATGTAGGTCATGTCCCACCTAGCCTACAATATTATCCCTGTCAGTGTCATTTATATGTTTAGGGCTATTGGCTCCATAATACTAGTAGTAGTACCTAGTAGATATTAAAAATTGTATCCAGTAGCTTACAAGTAGGTGAAAACTTAAAAGTCACATGTACAATTGCATATACAATGATTTTTTTGAACTTTAGGTTGATTTTCCTGATTGGTCAAAATGATTTTGTCCTTGAAGTTTGACATCACCTGCCTCAATTATAAAGATTATTCCCTGCATCTGAACTTCCAGTACTTAAACTTATTGAGTATGTTCTATTAGTTTGATAGCATTATGCACACATAGGCTTATTGCTTGTTTACTTTGAAAGAGGGATGTTTGGTACTCATAGCTGTCTGGCTTTAAACAGGTGAAGATTTATTATCCATTGCAGCAGACCAGCCCTTCCGGCTTCCCACTACATTCACATTTGTTGTTAGAGCCTTCTCAGGTAAATATAAATAAGTTTAATACGTAAATTTGCAAGTTCTATTCATGTGATTGTAAGGCAACAAGTCAATGTTGTCTCTGCAGTGTTGGATGGCATTGGAAAGGGCCTTGACCCATGTTTTGACATTACTGAGATTGGTAAACTGTGAGTACTGTCTTCATGGTTCATAATTTTTTAATTATTTTTAAATATTCATGTTTAAGTTATATGTTATGTATATCTAACACGACTAGCCTTCCTGGCCTTGTAGTTACGCTCTGGAGTTGCTAAGATTTCGTGAAGCAGGGGTTGAAGTTGTCCTAAAGGTAGTAACAAGCTTGTTCTAATGTGCTTGAATTCTTCTAATATTATGATTTCCTTTCTCATATCCATCTTAGAAATGTACAGGACTTCAGGAAGAGATGGGACAGACAATCTCAAGCATTTTACAACTTGTTTACACAGGCTGATAGGGTTGACAAGCTTGCTGAAATTATCCAAAGACTGGTATGTCTTGGATTTTCATAGATATAATTTGAGTTATTTATTTGATTTGCACCTTTTGTTTGTTCTGGACTTCTGGTATTCTAGACAGTGCTTACTGCACTTAATTTTTCCACAGGAGCAAGGTGATCTAAAGCTCCGAGTTCAAACTTTGGAATCTGAGAGGGCATTCCAACGTGTTGCCACTGTCCAGAAGATGATATGGAATGTGAGTCAAGCTGGCCTGTGACTTATTGGAATTATAAACTTTACTTGTTTCTAGGGATTTGATTTGAGTCTGTTCTACTATCTGTAAATGATCATATATTTGTCATTCTTTGGAGGTTTGCAATTTTGCATGGCTTTCCAGTTTATTATATACTTTAAGTAGCTCTTGGCTGTTGGATGATCACTCTTGCAATGGCAACATCCAACAACTCATTAGATTATGGAAATGAGAATGGATATCTTGACTATTTCATGTGCTTGCAATATAGTACAATATTAAATAAACTTACATAAATGCCTGTACATGATTGTAGTTCTCATTTTATCAGCTTTTTATATTTTTGGCACCTTTTGCATTTGTGAGTGCCCATGCATGCAGGTGTATATTCATATGTTGCACAGGTTTTACTGTATGACGTCCATCTTTTAACATACATATAATCAAAATCTCAAATTTTCAATTTCTTCGCTCAGGTTTACGTTACTGATGGATGTGTATAATTAGTTGACTCTTGACATGGGTATATTCCATGCATTTATGCATGTATATATTGTAAGCCACTTGCATGTTTTTTGTAATAATTTATTCAGGTTAATGTATGATATTATCAGAGGAAAGACTAGAAAAACCTGATGGGATGATGCATATTCATGTCACCTTTTTGTCAATTAACAGGCAGTAGCTGCTGGGAGCCTAATAAATATTGCAACAGTTTTGTATCTCTATTCCATTCGTGTAAGCTGTTCCCGTCCTGCCTCCCTTTCTTTCTCGTTGTGATTATAAAGTCAATTAATTAATATCTGTTGTTACTTTCTCATTCCTCTGTTATTATCTTTTTCAGGTGCCTGCAATTATAGCATATGTCTTGTGTGCATTCTTTGGTTTGAAAATTCTCTTTGGCATTGTGAAGGTCAAGAAGCTAGATGAACGGAACGGTTGATAACAGGGACTGCATAGGCAACTACTATGTAAATATTGCTTTATTTTTTAAAAATGTTCAATACTTAATATGTTCAAGATGTCATATTGCCATGCAAGAATGTCTATTAGATGGCGAAAAATATTATTGAGCAATTTTCTTTTTTGGCATGAAGGGTTTTTTCTCCATTATGGTGTTTATTTCTCAATGTGAAAATTGATTTATGGTTTTTGAGACTATGCATGCAAGTTGCAACCTTTTAGATGTGAGAAAATATGTTACATTGGCATCGCCCAAAGCGTGCTATCTTCCAACAGTGGCCTAGTCTTTAGATTTGTGTTTAAAACTTCAAACTTTCTTAAGGATGTGCATTTTTGGTGATTTTCTATCTTGATCAATTTCTTGGGGGTACTCTTCTGGTATCTTCAAAATAAGAACAAAGAAAAAGAAGTGACCAGTAACACTCCTTTAACTGTTTCTCCATTCTTTGTTTTTTATTTTAGTGTCATGATAGCCTTTGGCGTAATTGTTGTAATGGAAGACTTCTTTGTTTGCCACCCTGGAGGTAAATGAAATGTGATTCTATTTATTTGAGTGTTGGATGTTATTAAGTGAACGACTCTGTCAGATGCAAATTCTGATGTATATTAGTTTCTTGTCAAAGGTATATTAATGTGGCTCTATCCATTCCAGTGTCTGTATGACTGTCTCATATTATATTAGGAGGATTTGGTATGTTGGCACTTTCACCTTAGTATGCAAGATACTGGGTATCTCTAATGTAGGCTAATTCAAGAAACCCCATGTTTGGTATGATAATTAAAAATCATTTACCCAAGAATGTGAAAAATCTTGGAAGTCCTAGGCAACATATGTTCTCGTGATATGATGCTTGCATACCAAATGTAAGCATCCGAGCTACTGGGGAATCGTACATACTGGCATGAAAATGCTGATATGTAGAATCACTTATATAATTGAGATACAGATAGAGGGTGTTAAGGGATACTTTAGCTGTAAATGGTTTGGTTTTTTTAAATAATACTTCGTTGTGCCTGTTGAACACAGTTTCTGGGGTCCTTGACATGTCCCTTATGCTTATTTCTTTTGATTGAGCCTATTGCAGATTTAGGACCGACATGTAGCTCATGGTTACAAAGTCAACTTCCGGAGCATAGTAAAGGATTAGGACTGTGGGAGCTCAAAGAAAGTAATAGTGTAATACCCAACATTTCGGGAGACATCAGCATGAGCAAAAACTTTAAATTGGCAAGTATGATGGAGGCTTTATCTGTTACTTTGCTAAACAGATAGGGCTGAGATAGCCAATTGGATAGCCACATTTTTGTCATTCAGATGAGCCCTCCCAACAAAAAAAAAAAAAATTCACAAATAAGTATATAACAGTTTATTAATTATTGTTTTTTTTAACTCATTGCCGTATATTAAATTTTATAGGCAAAATGTAGGGTTTACTATTGTAATTACCATATGGTATGGGGCAGCTTCCAACAAATTTTGCAGGGTGAAGCTTTCCTGAAACTGACGTACATAAATTTGTTCAATGAAAACGCAAATGTTCGTATGTGCCATCAATATGTTGGATTTCAATTGCAGATTAAACGAGTTATGCTAGTAATTTACGGAGTTTCATGTCCTGAACACGTAACTGCAGGTTTATCATTGTGCGCACACAGCCTATTGAATTCACATTGTCTGTTTCACGGCCTCCAATATCTCTCTCCATATTTTATTTCTGCTGTTTGCTATTTTTGGCTCCCTGGCTCGAGTCCATGTAAAGAAATGATTTTCTTTTGTTAAGACTCATGCCTTTCATCTACGCGCTTCCCAAAATGTCAATATATAAATGCATACTTAATGGCATATGAGGACCTAATACGCCAGGAATAACGATGGAAGTGATAAGGATGGAACAGAATATGTTAAGAAAATCTCATATGGTTGTTGGGGGAAGAAATAAATTATAAGTCTACAAAGGAATGAGGAAGAGATGAATTCGATCATGGGAACTTGAAGAATTTCTCCAAGGTTTGAAGTTATTACAAGCATTTTCGTCGAAGATGATATTACAAATGTTGTCCGTCGGATGATTGTAAATGTCGAAAAGATTCATTTTGTTGGTGGAAAATGCTGCAAATATTATTCGTCGGATAATGAGTTTGCAGGTGTTGTTCGTCGGATGACAAGTTTTCGTCAAAGAAGACAGTGATTGATCGTCGAATAATAGTCTCCGTCGAAAAGTTGCACCTAGTTTCCTTATGACTTTGATAAGTTTTGTACATTGAATGCATGGCTTAACTACCATGTATACATGTCCATTTTTTAAGAGTCGGTTATTTTACTTAGTTTGCTTATAAATATTAGAATTTACGATATAAAAAAGGTTGGTTACTGGATATACAATCCTAACATCTCACTCGAGCAGATTAAAGGATTTGATTCTAAATATGCCTTCCATTTTCGTTTTAAGCAATTTACCTTAATGCAATGTTCTTCTAAATTCCTTTGATTTTTTGCACTTTATCCTTTTGAGTTCATTTACTTTGAGTCATGTTCTTTAAATTTATTTACTTTCTCTTGTCACGCTGTTATTTTTTTTCTTTACTTTCTGCAATTTACATTACTTTGATTTTTTCTTTAAATTTCTTTACGTTTCATTGTATTTTTACTTGTTATTACTTTTTATTCATTTTCTGCAATTTTCATTTACACTGTTCTTTGTTATTATACTTAACTCCTTCTTGTTTTGCACCAAGTTTTTACCCTTTCTCATACGAAATTACTATATAACTCGTCACAATTCATATTCAACTAATAAATATATTTATTTATTTAAAGTTTACATTCACCAAATTTCACCATAAATGATATATGGCTGGCAATCTTCATAAAGGCGGCAATTTATTAAGGCATCCACATGGGCCTGTTCTGTATTTCTGTTACCTCACTATGTTTCTATGAACGAGAATCTTCGTTGTCGCAGTTAACTCATTTGACTTTGGTCTCTGGGACTTGGGTTATACTAGGGGTGGTCTATTCTTCTCAAAAGACAGTGGTTTCGTTTTGTAAGCTGAACCCAATTGAGAAGACAGATATCGTATTATATATCAAATAAATCTCAACTTCAAGAAGTATGTCGGACAATTGATTAAGACAAGCTCCTTTTCACTGTCACATTCATTCAAAATGTAAAGCACTTTCTATGAGTTTAGAAGACATGCAATAGGCAGTCAAAGGGTCAACTTCATTACTTTCAAGATGACCAAAATGTATGTATGAAGAAAAGGAAAAAAAAATGACAAAGGAAAAATATCGTACCAAATAAAATTAATATTCATACAAGTTTTCTGCTATTAGGAAGGGAGGTTAGAATTGAAAATAGGAATATAATTGTGGAGGACTCGGAAATAGTTGGAACCCTGGTAGAGCGGAACTAGAATAAACACATTGAGACCAAAAGTCATATTTTAAAGGGGCTGAAGTCAAATTTTATAAAAATAAAACTGGAAACTATGGATAATTTTGAAATTTTGGGGGGCCATGGCACACTAATGCGTGTAGTGTAGTTTCGCCCGTTTGTAGTGATCTTGGATCATTAATCTTCGTGCTTGTGATAATGATGAGCAGTTACTGCTAATGTTTGCATTGCTTTTATGAGCTTCATAAATAGAAAGTCTTATTTCGTGGAAGGGGTCATCTTTTTATTTATTTATTTTTAAATCAGCAAGTATTTTTACAATCTTTGGGTATGAAACTAATTTCAGCTTGGGCACGGCTTTGCTTCGGCCACAAAGTACTTTCAGTAGGATTCAAATTACTACACTGCAAGTAAAAACTGTCTACATCATTCTTTTTCATTTTATCATGCCATGAAATCTGAAACACATAAATATCTTTTATAGGAATAATTCTATATTCTCTTAATGAATCCTCTTAATAATCCTTCTGATTATTCAAAGAAAAAATTATTTTTTTAGGTTCCTAAAGTATTAAATGCTTCTACTTTTTCATTTAATACTTTTTGTTTTAAGTAATTAGGAGAATGTTAGGAGAATATATCATTACTTCTTTAATATAATCATTTAGCATATATTTGGATTGGGAAAAAATGGTAAAGAAAAAAAATGGAGGAGGAAAAAATGAGTTAATGTGATGTTTTCTCTTCTTTGGATGTGGGGAGAAAAGGGAGAAGAAATAAAAAATGAGTGAAGGACCCACCAAAAACTTTTTCATCTTATTCAATTTTCTTATCATGTTGTCTTATACAAATAGGTCATTTTGTGTAACTAGTAGCGTGTTCTTTCCTCGTACTTTTCTACCTAACCAAATAAAAAAAGTTTTTACTTATTTTTCCCCTTCTCCTTTTATCTTTATCCAAACATATAAAGAGAAAATTCAATTTTCTCTCCATTTTTTCCTTCCTTTTCTTTTTCTCTCCTTATCTAAACAAAACATTAATAGATACGGATTGTCTCTTTTCAGTTCATTGACTGAAATGATTGTCCAAGAAAAAATGTAGGTTGCAATTCTTAGCCCTAATGTGCATTTCAGGCTTTTCTTCTATGGTGAAATTATGCTGTTACATCAGAAAATATAGAACGTTTTGAGTATTAATTACACAAAAATTGTCTTCCCTCCATTCTCCTAAGTTTCTACGTAATTGAACCAATGAAGCACCAGGGTTTCGAGGAAGTTTTGGACAATTGAAAACTTTCCAAACGCGACACTGCGTAAATTTTACACAAGAATTATGATAGGTAATATGAAAAACACTTTCTTCTCTAGATTTTCCACTTGCTGGATGGCACAACCTAATCCAAGAAACTCTAGTACACACAGATCTATCCTTTACAATTACGAATATGGCTAGCTTTAGACAAAGCTAGAATGATTACAACAATAATACATCATCCAGTAAATAAGAAAATAAGGAATGACTTCACAATACAAGCAATGAAGCAAAGTGTGTCATCTAAGGCAAAGAGTTGGTGTAGATGTAGTCTTCATTCTCCAAAACAGTTTCTTCCGACCCACCATTCCCTTCCTTGCACTCAAAGCCTTGTTTTTCACAGCCACCTCTTCTCTGCATAATATAATAATCCAGTTACGTCAAAAACTTTAAACTAATCCAATTCGCATCTTATTTTGAGAGACAATGCACAAGCTTAATTAATTACAATTGTACGTACACCCAAAAGTTAAAAGCACACAAACAGAAATATCAAGGGATAGAGAGACAGGGAGGGAGATTCAAATTAAACTCACAAAAGTGGCAGAACTCCCAGAACCCACAACTCGCTCGTTGGTATCTGCTTCCCCTTGAACAACATATATCACATTGACGATGAAAACCAGCAAGAGAAACAAAGCTGGTTTCGAGAGTCTCATCTTATTATACTTGGCTGGCAAGCTAGTTTGAAACCTGTAAAGTTGTATATGATCTTCAACAAACTATCAATGTGTAAAGGACTAGTGTCCATTATATAACAAGGAATAAAGGTATGAAAAATTCACACTACAGCACCGACGAGATGTTGATATTATATATTGTTATCACTTATCACTTATCACTTATATTATATTCAATTAGATCGATGTTTCAGCTTCTTCTTTGACCTGTCTCCGGATTCCTCAGCAAAAAGCTCGACCCTCAAGAGCTGGGTTGGCTTATCTTGGTGTTTTCTCAGTTAAAAAATTTATAAAGCAAGCGAACAGAGAGGAAGACGAGATCGTCATACCAAGAGTGAAGAGTCCTCACTTCGAACCTCAACTGACACCTACCCTTCAGTTTTTCCAAAGGCCAAATCCAAACTGCAGAAATTTCCACATTTTTAATCCCAATTTCCATTTACTTTTTTAGTTACAATGACAGCATGAGTTTACCCTTTACAACTAGCCCATTCCTAGTGGTTGAGATTTATTCTCGATTTCTTTTAGTAGGAGAGATTTTTAGATACTAGATGTACAATGATCCTTACTCTATACTAACTTTTTTTGGGTAAGCCGAGTATCTCCTTACTTATAAGTCAAGAAACTAATTTCACAAAATATTGTCACTACGTGAAGAGGGACTCCTCTGAATTTTGTTTTCTCCATACACACCATCCTAAAGATCGAATTTATGACAAAATGTTTAAAATAACTGAACATCTTTTACTCACACCAACACAAGTTAGTTACACTGGACTAACTTAGCATGTGCTACTTCAGCAATGTATTTAATTTGTTTTGATGCTAATCATTATTAGTATAGGAAATGGAAGATAATAGTAGCCCACATGATGGTGTGATACTTGCGCAGTGACTATAAATTGTTTGCTTCACTGGTATGGGTGGCAAGTCTCAACTCTGAAGTCTCTTGCTTCGGAGAAATTAAGAAAGTCGGGGTGGTGGTGAGTGATGGAGATCAGCCACGCAATTGCTATTCATCTGAAAATGCTAACTTGGGCCTCAAGGAATATTTGGAAGTCTATTGGCCCAATTGCTGCCGGCGGGTAGAGTGATGGAACTGAAATTTTGATCACACTACTATCACCAAATTTAGGCCACACTTTCCTCTGGGATCTCTATTTGCTTTTGTAGAATCTAGTAATTGAAGGCTTATGCTATGCACTTTGTTTAAAATGTAGTTCATTAAAAAAAATATATTAGGGTCATATTTTATTCTCTGCACTTTAATCTTTCTTGTAATTTAATACCGAAAATATTTCTTTTTCTGGTAATACCAAAAATAATTCAAATAATTTTAAAGTTTTCAACTCTCAAATCCCATCGATTCAGGGCTTATGGAATTAAGTTTTTGTATGGCTTCCTACTTAATTAATTCTTATATAATTATAATTATAAAGATAATCAAATAACAAGACAAATGCATGTTTTTAATTTACGATAAATATATTTTTGAGTTAATCGATATTAAGCTCTCTATATACGATTTTAAAAGTGTATTCTCCCATATTGACCTGATGGATATAGAAAAATTAAGCCCAAATTTTGAACCCAAATAATTAAAATATGGAACACATTTCATTAACTATTAGGCATATTATCCTTTTAATTATTAAGAAAAAAGTCACTTAACACTTAACTCTTTCTCAAAAAAAATCTAATAATGTACTGAATAAATGTCCTCTGCAAATCATTTAATCTGTGTGTAAAGAACTATTCTGTAAAAGAGATTTGAGAAGAGAAAAAAAAGACTTAGACTCTATGAAAACAAAAATTAATATGAGAAATCACTTTCACCAAAAACAAATTACATAAATCTTTGAAAGTTAAAACGAGAAGTTTAAATTTGATCAGATGTATTAATACATTAATAAAAGAGTTGGAACTTCTAATTAATTGTTATGATAATTATTATTTTTAATAATTTAAAAATACATAATTAGATATAATGTAAAACAATTATACTTAATTTCAAATACTCTTTATTTACTCAATTTTTTATCTTATTCAAAAATTAAAAAAAATGCAAATTGACAATACTACGTGCTCCGTCAATATGCTAATACTATTTTAAAGGAAATTTTTCATTTTAATATCTAATTTTGTTATTCTCAAAATGTCATTATTATTTATTTAAACATAAATATAAAAAGGATTAAATTGTAACTACTTTTATTTAGCAGTTATAATTACTTACAAATACTCTTCAACATCTCACCTTATAAATATTCATAAACATCTTATCCTACAATTATAATTGATTTCAAACACTCATTATTTATTCATTTTTTTAATCTTATACACAAAATTTAAAAAAATGTGATTCATTTTTTATCTTATTCAAAAATAAAAATAAAAAATACAGATTGACGAGGCACTATCCGTCAATGTGCTAGTCTCAATAAATTAAACACTTTTTGAATAATACATTAAATGTTTCTACATTTTTATATAATATATTATTCTAAATAATTAGAAAGATATTAAAGAAAATATAACATTATTCATAAATTAATAATAGTTTAATTGTTTTTTTCTTCTTGGTAGAAGTGTCATTGTTTCTTATAACAATTTAATAATTTATAAATTTGATTTAGATTAATAAATTAAATTTAAAATTATGATTTATGTTTCTTTCTCACTTAAATTATCTTACACAATTACATTCCAATTAGTAGTTTTTTTTAATGTAAAACAGAGTCTAAATTAAGTTGAAATTGACCAAGTAGTATATAGGAATATTCTCAGTAATTGTCTATTCACATTCTATTAAATTTTTAATTGTAATTTTTTAAATCATACTCAATAAAAATTTATTTAAAGTTAAATTTCAATTAGTTATTTTTTGTGTGTATTCATATGTAATTTTAAATAATTTAAAAAATTGTAATTAAAAGTAATTAAAGAAAAAATGTTAATAAGTGGATGAGAGTGTGAATAATGACATAGCAAATTAATATATTTAATTTGCAACCATTAGCCATTAGCCGAGTAAGCTCTGCCAAGACATTCATTCTCAACCCTTTCATTAAGATTTGCCTTCCCATCTCCCCAAATTGGATCTCATATATTCTAGTGTCGAAATGCTTTAATTAGGCGACATTTGATCTAGCAAATTCGCTGAACAATCCAAAATTCACATTCAAATTCAAATTAATGATCCAATAACTACACTTATTTCCTCTTGTTATTTTCTACATCGAATAGGATTAGGTGAATGGGATGTGATTAACGTCTCAAACTCCGCCAATCAATAACTTGGTATACGTACTTAAGAGTACAGAAATTGCCAGCACGACAAACAAGGAAGTCAACGAGATCTCAAATTTATTGGGTAATGATTACATATAGCATATTATTTAAACTGTGGATTGCAATGTATCAAACCGGGTGAGTTGAGTAGATAAGTAAGAATATTCTATTCGAGGGATTATTTGGTAGTTATGTTTTTAATGTATTAATATTTAAAGTGAATTGTTAAATATTTATTAATTATTTTTTATATTAAATAAATTTTTAAATATTTATTATAAAATTAAAAATTAAAAATTAATTGATAACTTATTCTAAATATTAAATTTATTAAGGTGTTATAGTAATTCTTTATTCTTATAGAATAAGATTCAAGTTTACATTTAAGTAAGAGTTGTTCTATTTGATAGACAATAATTTTTTTTTGTGTTTTAAGTCATTAATTATGGAATAATTAAAGTCTAAAGTATCTAGCCTGTAGGGATATTATGGAACACCATTCAACCTAAATAATTAATTAATGTGATGGATCAAAAAAAAAGTATTGCAATTTGCAATTTTGAGAATCCTCATTATCTTTTTCTTTTTGTGTTTCAAAAATTTATTTATTATATTGTAATTTTTTGGGTGGAAGGAGGGACGCCATCTGTAACTTCAACGATTTTCCTTTTCGTAATATATATAGTATTACGACATTAGTAACAAATAATTTTAGAAAGAGTTATAACTTAAGACTATAAAATAATTTATTTATAGGTAAGAATTAAATAATTATTTTATTGATTATTTAGTTTAAAACAAATAAAAATAAATTGAATAATTATTTTGAATGATTATTTAATTTTATCTATACATAAATTGTAAATAGTTTTTTGACAGACATAAATTGTAAATATAAGAATTGCTTATTTTTTATTTTTAATTAGATATGTTTATATTATAATTATAAAAATATATTTTTTAAAAAATTAATAATGAATAAATATTTAATAATTTAACTTAAATATTAATTAAAAAAATAAGTACCAAGATAATTTTATGGCAATAAGAATTGGAGTTGGAGATGTAGTGGGTAGTTCATCCTATTTGCACCCTCCCTCTCCCTCTCCCAGACATTCTCTTCTTTTGTTTCGCTGGTTGTCGACTCGGACTCTAGCCTCTGCCCCAAATCTGTTACTTAACGCCGTTTCTTTATTCATTTTTCTTCCGTCAAACCTATATTATCACTATTACTTATCCTTTTTTTAGAGTTAAAATTTAATCTATTCTTAATATTTTTTTTAATTATTATTTAATAGAAAATAACATAATTATAATAATTAATTATTTAAATAATAATCCACAAATAACTAAAATTTGTTAAACTGTTAATGAATTACATTTTTTAATATTTATATTAATATATTTAATATGACAGTATCATATTTTAAAAAAAGACACGATTTTGTCTGTACAATGATATGCTATTATCTGTACAAGAGTGTATTAAATCTGTATAAAAATAATATATATATATATATATATATATTGGTTAAAAGAAAATTTGTATTTTTCTTTTTTATCATATCATACGATAATATTTGTAAGAAAAATAAAAACAGAATTTTTTTATCCTGGTTATGGTTGAAGTTGAAGGCCAAACATTGCAGCAGCTGTAACTTGGGTTGGTGGGGCAAAGAAATGATCCGTTGTTAGCCGTTTCGTTTTTATTAATTATTAATTATATTATGATGCGTGCTAATTGCAATGCAATAACCCACAACCGTAACCGGAACTGTAACACTGATTTTTAAAAAAGACAAAAATTATGCACTAATATTATTAAAAGCAGATGAATTACAAATTATTAAGAATTTTAATTAAAATTTAACCAGTTAAATTGATAAGTTAAATTCAATGATATCATAAAAAAAATTATATATAATAATATAAAATATATAAAAATATTTCTTTACATATAATAGTATAAAAATATTTATAAAATATTATTATTTTTTAAAATTTTAATAATCAATTAGTTTAATTAAATTTTATTTGATATCAAGTAATTTAATTATAAATTTGATTATAAAATTAAATCATAATAAATTAAGTGCGTGGTTTATGATCGCATCATCTGATCTGATATAATTCTCACGATACGGGTAATCACAACAGACGACACAGGTGGGACTCAAAAGAAACCAAAGAGCAAATTATTAGGGGCAGAGACGGTGACGGCGTGCAGAGGCGTTAGATGCATGTGCGTGCAGGGCTGGATAGAGAGAGAAGCTTAAAAAGTTTGCAGTTACTGTCTCTTCTCTTTCTCTCTCACACACACCGTCGCATAGATAGAGCACACAAACACACTGAGATGAGATTCACAACTCACAAGTCACAACACAGAGAAAGAGAGTGTGTATGAACTATGGAATGTGAATGAATGGAGAGAAGAAGAGGACGAGGACCTTGTCCTTTACAGACTGTAGTTACTCGCCCCCACCAACCAACACTCTCCACCTGACCCCTCCAAACCCACCATTTTTAACCCATTTCTCTTTCTATATTCTCCCTCAAAGATAAATAAAACCCTAGCCATCACTCTCTACCATCACTCTCTCTCTCTTACCCACCCACACACTCACACACACTCTCTCTCTCTAACGATCCTCCAATCCAATGTTAACCTTCTAGGGTTCCCAAATCTCTCTTCTTCCCCCCTCTCTCTCTCTATCAATGAATCATTAAGGTGGCTTTCCATCCACATTGACTCCGATGAATCCCACATCCAACTTCTTCTCCGTTACATTTCCTCTGTGCTTCTTCCTTTCTCTCCTCCTCATCTCAGCTTCCGCCTCAGAATCCGAGCTCCGATCTTTACTCGAATTCAAGAAAGGGATTAGCACAGATCCGCTTCGCAGGGTTCTGGACTCATGGAATCAGAACTCTGTTTTACACCCCAACGCATGCCCACGCTCCTGGGAAGGCATTATCTGCGACGAAGAAACAGGCAACGTCACTGCCATAGTTCTGGACAGCCTCCGCTTGGGAGGGGAGCTCAAGTTCCACACTTTGCTGGAGCTCAAGATGTTGAGGAATCTCACCCTTTCAGGAAACGACTTCACTGGGAGGCTACCCCCATCGTTGGGCACATTGACCTCTTTGCAGCATTTGGATCTTTCTCACAACAGGTTCTACGGCCCGATCCCTGCTCGGATCAACGACCTATGGGGATTGAATTACCTCAATTTGTCACACAATGACTTCAAGGGTGGCTTCCCCGGTGGCTTGGTTAATCTTCAGCAGCTCAGAGTACTCGATTTGCATTCCAATCAGCTCTGGGCTGACATTGGGGACGTTCTCTCCGCATTGCGGAATGTGGAGCGTGTCGATTTGAGCTACAATCAGTTCTTTGGGGGGCTTTCTCTCGCTGTGGAGAATGTTTCGGGGTTGGCTAATACGGTGCTTTTTTTGAATTTGAGCCATAATAGTTTGAATGGCCCCTTCTTTGAAGGCGATTCAATTGCCTTGTTTCGCAACTTGCAAGTTTTGGATTTGACTGAGAATCAGATCAGGGGGGAGCTTCCTTCTTTTGGATCATTGCCCAGCCTTCGAGTTCTGCGACTTGGGAGTAATCTTTTGTTCGGGTCCATACCGGAGGAGTTGTTACAGAGTTCTGTGTCGTTAGAAGAATTGGATCTTAGTGGCAATGGGTTTACCGGTAAATATTTTCGGCTTCTTTTTTGACTAGTTTGCTAATTTCTCTGTCTAAAGAAAAGGGTTCTTCGTCTTTCCTGTTGTCCTGTTTCAATCACACTCTAAATCGTAGGGCGTCCGTATGCTGTATTTGACCGTGCTGTTGAAAAAGTATAGGCCTGATAAACTAAGCTCTGCTCAGGCGGAATTTTATACGTTAAAAATAGTTTTTGAGCGTCACTAACTAGTGGAGTATTGATCTATATTTATCTCTTTCTTTTTCTTTTTAAGTTTTATCTTGACAAAATTATTGCCATTTTAAACTCTAGTTATATTAGCTCAATTTTAGGAGTACACTTGTTGATTTTGACCTTTCATACCCATGGTTGAAATCTAATCATAAAATTTACTTTCATTCCACCCTTGAAACCAAAATGAAAAGCAGGGAAGCTACAATTTGTGTGTGTGTGCATGCACGAGCATTTTAGTAATATGAGGCATAGAAAAGGTGCATAGCTGAAAGCCGGGAACCTTTTTGATCATATTGTTCTACCACAAAGCTAGTGACTGGCGAGTAGTGGCGGGAAAAAAAAGAATGTTTTAATGAGAGTTTATAAATTCCATTTTGCATGCCATTGAATGGAAACAATGAGTTATGCAACTAAAAATCAACACATGCGTGTGTGAGGGAGGGAGGTTCAAGGCAACTGTTAGGCCTCGAGTATTCTGGGTGGAGAGAGGGAGTGAGGGAGAGAGAGTGAATGAGGTTCAGTTCTGGGTTAAGTTAACATATGCACACTTAGAAAATGAAGGAAAATGGCAATGGGTCCCTGGGCAACATTCTGATGGACCAATTGACAACTAGCATGCCTTCAGTTTGATCACATTACTGTAAGGTTATACTGTGCTCTGGCTGCAAAGTACAGGGATATATCTGCTTGTGCTACTCTGAAATTTGCCATCATTTGCATTGCTAAATCTGCTCATTGGGAAAGAAATGATATGATGACTGTATTACCTGCATTAAGTTTTACAGTGTTAAGTTTGCATGCTTTATTTTTGGGCTCCTCCATTAATTTTGTGTTTAAGAAACCACTCCATAAGTTAGCATACTTGTCTAGTCCCTATGTTATGCATTTCTTTTAATGAACACTTTCTTTTTGGATGGTTTTCCCTACCTCATCAAGCATTATTAGTTTGGTGTCTCTGCATCTTATGAGGTTTGGTGTTTGGCTCATTTGTTTATGTTGTTTTCTAGTGCATTAGTGACCTATGAGATCTTTTCGTTCAAGTTGATACAACCTTCTTAGGTGTATTAATTACCTTAAGACATACAAGTGATATCATGATTAGATTCAGGTTCTGGTCGGCTACTATATAGTATATACCATTCTCTTTCTCCCTGCTCCCATCTGTCTTTTGGAATCTTTTATATAGATGTGTTTTCAATATGTTCATAGACAAAGTTAATGAGCATAATCTTTATAAGAATTGTAGTTTGCAATGCATTAATTTTGTTTTATAAATTAGCTATTTGTTGGATTGTATAATCCTGAACTGTCTAATCTTTTCTTGCAGTATGAACTTTTTTCCTCTCACCGTGAGAGACTTGGAATTTTCTTATATTTTTTTCTCTATATGAATTTCTCGTTTACTCTTGGCATTTGCAAGTGGCTCTATTCTACTCACTATATCATTTAATCTTGTATTGCAATTTAATTCGCATGTTTCAAGTGAATATTCCAATTTGATTTTACAATTGTAAACAAAATTTTCATGAAGTCTTTTTAATTTATATAAATGATAATTGCGTCAAGGTTTCTTTGACAATTATCATTATGGATTTCTCAAGTATTTTGTTGTACATTGTTACCTCCAAGTAGATAAAACTGGTTGATATGTTGATTATATTGGGTGTCCGTTAAACATTATTGTTTTGGCATGTGAATATATGTGTGTGTGTGTATTAAAAGTCCTTTTCAAATTTTCGGAGTTGTAGATTATTTAGATAAAGAGAAAGACAATAAACTCAATACTCTGTTAAGTATTTTACATATCTTTGCTTATGTACAGGCTCAATTGCTGTAATCAACTCTACAACTTTGAATATTTTGAATCTTTCATCAAATGGTTTATCAGGCTCTTTGCCAACATCTTTGAGAAGATGTACAGTCATGGACTTGAGCAGGAATATGTTATCTGGTGACATTTCCATTATACAGAACTGGGAAGCCACATTGGAGATTATTGATCTAAGTTCAAACAGGCTGTCAGGAACCTTAAATTTGACGAGTCAGTTTGAAGGATTAACCATGCTTTCTCTCAGGAATAATTCATTGGTTGGATCCTTGCCTCCTACTTTAGGGACCTATTCAAAATTATCTACAGTTGACTTAAGTTTAAATGAACTTAGTGGGTCCATTCCAGGTGGTTTAGTTACTTCATTGACACTGACAAGACTGAATCTTTCTGGAAATCAATTTACAGGGCCACTTCCACTTCAAGGTTCAGGGGCAAGTGAATTACTACTTATGCCTCCTTATCAGCCAATGGAATATCTTGATGTATCTAATAACTCCTTAGAAGGTGTCTTGCCTTCTGATATAGGTAGGATGGGTGGGCTCAAACTGCTGAATCTTGCTAGGAATGGCTTTTCAGGACAGCTGCCAAATGAATTGAGCAAACTTATATATTTGGAGTACCTCGATTTGTCTAACAACAAATTTATTGGAAAAATTCCTGATAAGCTTTCATCCAGCTTAATTGTATTTAATGTGTCCAACAATGATTTATCTGGTCGTGTTCCTGAAAATTTGCGGAGATTCCCTCCTTCATCCTTTCACCCTGGAAATGAAAAGCTAAAGTTACCAAATGATTCACCTGAAACTTCATCAGTGCCTGATAATATTCCTGATAAAGGAAAACATCATAGTTCAAAGGGTAATATCAGGATAGCAATTATTCTTGCCTCTGTGGGTGCTGCTGTGATGATTGTTTTTGTTTTATTAGCTTATCATCGAGCACAACTAAAAGAATTTCATGGAAGAAGTGAGTTCACTGGTCAAAATACTGGAAGAGATGTCAAGTTAGGAAGACTTACAAGGCCTTCCCTCTTCAAGTTCCACACAAATGTTCAGCCCCCACCAACTTCATTGAGCTTTTCAAATGATCACTTGCTGACTTCCAATTCAAGGTCACTCTCTGGACAGTCAGAGTTTATAACTGAAATTTCTGAGCATGGCTTACCTCAGGGAATGGTGGCAACTAGTTCAGCATCTGTAAATCCTAATGTCATGGATAAGGATAACCCTCCCACATCATCTGGAAGGAAGTCATCTCCTGGTTCCCCATTGTCTTCCTCGCCTCGTTTTATAGAGGCTTGTGAAAAGCCAGCGATGTTGGACGTTTACTCACCAGATCGGCTGGCTGGAGAATTGTTCTTCCTGGATTCTTCCCTAGCATTCACTGCAGAGGAATTATCTCGAGCTCCAGCTGAAGTTCTTGGCCGAAGTAGCCATGGCACTTTATACAAAGCTACTCTGGACAGTGGTCATATGTTGACTGTAAAGTGGTTACGAGTGGGATTGGTCAAACATAAAAAGGAATTTGCTAGAGAAGTTAAAAGGATTGGTTCTATGAGGCATCCAAACATTGTCCCATTACGAGCATACTATTGGGGGCCTAGGGAACAAGAAAGGCTTCTTTTAGCTGACTATATACACGGGGACAGCTTGGCCCTACATCTCTATGGTAATAGTTAACTTTTCTCTCGGCATATTTCCCCCACCACAAATTTTCTGATCCTGTGTTTTTTTAATTTTATTTTTGTATTGATTGTGTCCTATAGTTATCATCTGCACTGTGCCATACCTTTTCCGAATATGGGTTTCCCTTTATGGTGTCCTTTAGAAATTAGATTTTCGTAAGCATCCAACAAAGAAATTGTAACTGCTGGGAAACTCTTTGCTAAAATATTAAATGTAATTGTAACTGCTGGGGGTTATGTTTTTCAGTGTGGCCTAAACCTTTACAGGATATGAGTATATATGTATTTTTAAATAGTTTATTCATTTCTAATTCCATTTAAAAAAAAAAATTTGCCTTCCCCTTTTCACTTCTTCCCTTTTTTTATTTTTGGGAAGGAAAAAGAGGGAGGGGGGTGTTGAGATTGCTTTTATAGCTTGGAAAACCCCTTGACCTTTTCATACCAAAGATAAACAGCATGATTAATCCCTGTAACTTGCCTGCCATGGTTAGGTGATAACTTGATAGGGTGTTGTACTAAAATTGTGGCAAAAAATGTGCATGAACCATTGCATAGATTTTGAGGCCTTGACATAAATTGCCTGTTCAGGCGGCCAAATGCGAGTAGATCATTGCCTGTTCAAATAGGATTTGACTCTTAAAATTTGTTTCCTGTTGGAGAAAAAAAAGTCAAATAGCTGGATGCTGTCATCTATCCTCTCTTTCAATTTTCACCAGCCTCCTCCCAAAATCTGGCAGAAGGAGTAATCTTGGATAGTGTGTTTGAAACTCTTGCAGTTGTACAAGCTGCATGGGTGTTACTAAGTGTAGTTGTAGAGTTACAGGGGCTGTGTCTGTCCAAATGTTGGGTATTTAGGAGTGTTATGACATGATGTGAGCTTTTTGTTAGTTGAGTATAATATCGATGTATCTGTTACGCAGAGACCACACCCCGGAGGCACTCGACATTATCATTCAACCAGAGATTAAGAGTTGCTGTTGATGTTGCTCGATGTCTTTTATACCTTCATGATCGAGGGCTTCCCCATGGAAATCTAAAGCCAACTAATATTTTATTAGCAGGCCCTGAGTACAATGCACGTCTTACTGACTATGGTCTGCACCGGCTCATGACACCAGCCGGAATTGCAGAGCAGATACTAAATCTGGGAGCGCTTGGATACCGTGCTTCAGAACTTGCTACTGCATCCAAACCAGTTCCATCGTTTAAGGCTGATGTCTATGCACTTGGTGTGATCCTAATGGAATTATTAACAAGAAAAAGTGCAGGTGACATAATATCAGGCCAGTCTGGGGCTGTTGATCTTACAGATTGGGTTAGGCTATGTGAGCAAGAAGGACGGGTAATGGACTGTATTGACAGAGACATTGCAGGTGGGGAAGAATCCTCCAAAGAGATGGAAGAACTGCTTGCAATATCTCTGAGGTGTATTCTCCCTGTAAATGAGAGGCCTAACATCAGACAAGTTTTTGACGATCTCTGTTCTATATCGGTTTGAAATTTTTGTACATGCGTCTGGGAATTAGTTTTTTATTTTTGGTTCCTCGACCCATTGTTGTTTTCTGATTCTTTGCCCCCATCCTATCTCCTCCTTAATTGGTTTCTAGCCTTATTTTTGGCTAATCATCATATTCTTTTCTTCTATTATCTTTTTCTTAAAAAGAAAAACAATATTTCTTGTAAAGAGACAATCATTGATTAATCGACAGTGCTTGTGTTTGATTTAAAACAGAGTTGTTTGAATTCTTTGTTCTCTTTCCAATTTTTTTATCTACCTATGTTAGTACCTAATTATCCTTGTTGTCAAACGTGGCACATGAAAGTGCTTTCTCTCTTCTTCTTTTTCCGCTAAATTTTGATTGTTTTCTCAACATTTAGTGAAGTAGTTTATTTTTCTTTATATTTTCTCCTTGACGTCTCCAAAATAAATAGTTATCAGAATCAGACTGACTTGGCCGGACTACCAGTAAATTGGTGAATTGGCCACTTGGTCAGTTTAATTGAACAAGTAAATGTATTTTGATATGATGTAATTGGAATCGTTCTAATTAGAAGGTAGTTAAAATTATTGTGAAGATGTCAATTGTGAATTAGTTTCATAACAATCTCAAAGAGTCTAATTTGTAGGGATATCATGTGGCGTTATTAGGTTCAAATTATTAATTAGGATAGTTGACAAAAGAAAATACAGTTTCTTATAGATAATACAGTTTCTTATAGATATGGTCAAACGTCACCAAAATTATATTACAAAAATTGATATGTTATGGGCTGAAATAAGAAAAGGAAAAAAAAAAGAATGATTACAATTAAAGTATTAAACTGATAAAAATATAGTCATAAATGTAAATAAGAATTAAAAATGATATTTAATAATTATATCTTCTATTTTTTGTTTTACTTCTCAATTATATCTTCTGTTTTCTGTTTTACTTCTCCTTTTCTTTCATTCTTCATTATTTATATTTGATTATTTGTCATTAACTCTGCACCTTACTCTATGCACACATTCTCACAATTAATTAACGAAATCATTTCTGTTTATATATGTTATTTGATTACATACGCAGTCCAATGACATGAGAACCCTAAACAATTGATCCAGAAGTGGATTAGTAAATATATATTCAATTCTTTACAATTACAACTTAGAATAGGAGGCCAACTCAAATGTCTCAAAGTGGTTAGTCTTAATCTAATTGGCTATTTGATATTTATACATTACATTGTCTGAAATGTTCAAAGGATGTGCGGTAGGGAATATTACAATTTTTATCATTGAAAAGAAGAATTTTTATGTATACTCAAGAGTGGTACAACAATTTAATTAAAACATAACATGTGGCACAAACATTAAATATGCCGAGTTAGATTAATTTTATAAAAAATTAAAAAATTATCAAATCAAATCTCCACCAAGTGTAATCACATCTCTAGGGTTGTCCCTCAAGTGATACGAGTTTTCGGAAGCAAACCCATCATAGGCATAACCACCAAGCTATCGCTATAGTCCTTGATATCATCGCCACTTTCCTTCGGACTTCCCGCTCTATCTTGCTGGATCAATGATGTCTACTTGTGTAGACCACACATTGTGAAAAGGTCACTGTCTGATACAATTTGTAGCACTCCAAGTGATCCAATTGGCCAACGACAACGTAAGAGACAAGTAAAAAAAATCGCCTAAACTAGCTAGCCCACGTTGTCTTGTAGTAGGCTATTTGGTGCTTATGTGTCGCACTATCCAAATATGTGTTCTATCGATATGGAGGACTTATGTCCATGTTTGGGGTAGGGATAGGAAAGTATGGGTCTTGAAAAAAAGAAAGGGGGGTTGTCAATTTCTACGCGGGGGTCTTTGCGGGGGATTGCCTTATTTGGAATCTTGTAAGTGGGAAATTTTTTTTGCAGGGACGGAAATGGAGGTAAAATTCTTTTAAAAGTGATCTGGGGATGGGGACGTGGATTATACCCCCATCTCACGAGGTTCCTGTTTCGAGTAAATTACATATATACCCTTTATTATGTGTACTTTATATCATAAATATTAATAATATTTTAGTCTTTTTATATTTTTTTATTTAATTTGAATACTATGATTGTATTATTTCAGTTTGAATTTGTTATAATTTAACTTTAAATTTAATAATTTAATTATATATATATTAAATTTTATTGGATTTTAATTTGTAATTTTTTAATTTTTTTATAAACTTTTGATATTCCTGTGGAGATTTGTGAGAAATTCACAAGGACAAGGATAGGAGAGAAATATTTCCTGCAACGGAGATCGAGAACGAAGATGGAGAAAAATTTAGAGAGCAGAGTGGGGGCGGACTGCCGCCTTGCCGCATTGACATCCCTAGGGGGAAGTTTAATATACTTCTGTGTAATGCATCCAGAGCATTAAAACTGTGACACGCGACAGTTCATTTAAATATAAATTGTTAAATTAATTTTAGGCTAAATTATACAAGACTCTATCTTACATGGAAGAGTCGTGTGTATTTTATCTTAGACTCTAGTTGAAGCAATCAAATTTCTAAACGAATAATATTGTGCTATCACACCCTTAATTATTACTCTACACTTAAATAGTTAACATAATTATATGTATTTGCAATTTGAATTAGTTTAGTTTTGAAGAGAAAAGTTATTTGAATTAAATTAATTATTTTTTATATTAAGAATTGATCGTTTTTTTAAATTAAAGAATCAAACCAAATTAAATCAATCACAAATGGTTAATTAATTTGGTTTGGTCTAATAGATTTTTGATTAAATATTTTTTATTAAAAAAATTATATACAATTTCACTTTTTTCTTTCTATGGCTCAATTAAAAATAAGTTGTTATAAAAATATTAATAAAAAAATATTAATAGTTATAAACAATAAATTAATCTAAAAATATTTATAAAATAACAAGAAATTAAAATATAATCATTTATAAGTATGTAAATTATTTATATATATATATATATATATATATATGAGTTTGGTTTGGTTTAGTTTTATAAATGAAACTAAAAAATCGAACTAAGCCGATTGGTTTTCATACAAAGAAAACCAAACCAAATCAAAATTAATTAATTTTTTTATTCAATTTTTTGGGTTTAGATCAATTTGGTTCAGTTATGAACACATCTACATATAACACTCACATCATGCTGAAAAACTAAAATTAAATAAATAAAAATTATAGAATATATATATATATATTTCATTTTTTTTCTTTTTATTTGGATTTACATTTATTCTCTTCCTAAATTATATGATGACAACGTACCATTGAATGATAGTAAAAATATTTGTCTTGATAGTGATTCAATTAAATTAAAAAATGAGTTTCTTTACACTGTCATCTAATCATGTATTGTCAAATCATTAAAAGAGTTTGACTATCACAATCACTACCTAGAAAGTTTAACTATTTAATTATGTGTCAACACATGATTGAATGACAGTGTAAAATTGACAATGGATAGAAATTAAATCCTTAAAAAATTGCTAAAGTAACATAATAGATATTATTTGTGTGGGCTTAACTTGCTGTGGCTGGTTGCCTTCATCAACATTACCATTACATCAGGGTCATTTCGTTAGCAGGCCTAACGTAGCTATTAACGAAATTAGATCTGCTCTAAGTAACCAATCGCACTATGCAACCCAGACCAGCAGAGGGTACATGACCTAACCCGTTACTCGCCTTCGATTCAAGTTGTTCGGTCCGTGGTTAAAAATGCTTCAAACTGCAAGAGTGTATTGAAGTATGCCTTTTGAACCTAGGGTAGGGAGATTCTTATTTCTACGAAGGAAAATGCTATTTGTCACGAAACTGATTTTATGAATGACTCACGAATGATGTAGTGTTGTGCGTGGATTGGTCACACAACTAATTGTTATATCATTTCAAAACTCAGTGAATTCACACCTGGGGAATGGTGACATGTCATTCGTAATGAATTCCTAGCCTTTGTTTTTGTATGATATAACATTGCTCTTCTACGAAACCGTTTACCTATATGTTACGAAAACTATTTCTACTAAAAAGATCAGGAATGATGTGGTACGCTATTTCTGGCATGAATTTCAAAACTGAAAGACTCAAGCTAAGAAAGTTTGTTTACATTTCGAGCATTACTCTGGTACTCATCGTTTTTTTTAGGATACCGGTACCTAGGGTGAGTTGTCTAACATTCATTAGTTGTTATTTATATTTAATAGACTCTTTAGTATTTATTGTAAAACCAACCGTCAATAAATGATTGACAACTCATCCTGAGTATCAAACCCATCAGAGTATTATAGCAACTTTAGCAACTTCCTTACATCTCACATGCAAGAATTGCTCCACGTGAAGAGCAATCGCATTCATAAAAGTTTTACGAAATGTGCTTCGTTAAGAATAGCATTTTCCTTACCCCTTACCTAATGCTGGCATAGTGGCATATGGGGTGCATTACTCTCTAGTCATGGTAAGATGGTGATGGGTAAATAAGTATGTGTCTGAACGGCTATTTGAATTGGCACTTTGTGTGTGTTAGTCTATGGCTTGACTTGTCATTCTAAGCAGGGGCTACGAGCTCATTCAGAGGATATTTTTGAGCGTGAATGGGAGTGAATTGAAGCTATTAGTAGTGTAGGTTTTGTAAGCAAACTAAACTTGAGAAAGGGAGGAGACATCCCAGGACAACCGAGGAGACCACAGATGAGATGACATAACCAGCTTCAGGTATCTTTATGATTTTGTTTTATTCAATTTCTCTCCTTTGCCTCTTTCGGCTTTCTATGTCAAATCTTTTACTGGGTGGTAGTTTTCAGCATTTTATGTGTGGGAATCTCTTCAACTTCCTCTTCTCCTTTTTGGGTCTTTTCTGCCTTCTTTTTTTTATTTAAGGTTTTTTAGATTGAACAAAGGGTCATTCCTACCTTATTTTTCGGCATTTGCATGTATGAAGTGCTTTTTTTTTTTTGGGCTACAGAACCCCCCTATTCTTCTTAGTGTTGTTGAAAAGCCTTTCTTTTATGGGATTTTCTGCAAAAAAAAATTCTCTGCTGCACTTGCAATCTACATATTCTTCTTTCTGTTTTCAGTTTGCAAAAATGAATAGTATCACTCTGAGTGTTTATATTTCTGATTATGAAGTTGGTTCTAATAGCAACGACAGTAAGCAATGGAGTTGAGGGTACTTCTGGAACTGTAACAGTGTAACTACCACAAACAAAAGAAAAGCCTGAAAAGTGAGAAGGATCTGTCTTTGCGTTAAGAAATCACTAAATCAACTTCTTATATCCCAATTCACTCTCTGTTTAAGCGCTTTTCAACTATGGTACATGTCATCTTTGTTTTTTTTTTTGGAATCTTGAGATGCTGTTATATATGCCTATATCTGAGTGAAATCTCATGAAGACAATGAAATTGTAGGCCGTTTCCATTAGCTGATAGATTATGCAGTGTTCAACATTATTTCAAGTTATATAACTATACCAGAAATAAAGAACAAAATTAGCCAGCCACACAAATCAATTCTAATAGTAAATAAAAGGGAAAGTAAGAATGTACCCAAAAAAAAAAGGGAAAGTAAAGATAATGGCTTATAATATTCTAAAATTTGGCTAAATGTCATAAGAGTGATAAAACATGGGATAAAGGTATGTTAACTTATGAGTGTGACTCCCTACACGTTACAAAAAAGGAGACGGTGGGGTAACTAGTTCTCGGTCCAACTAGTGGGACTGGTCGGTCCGGTCCAATTTTCTTAACACTATAAAACATCACTCATGAAAGCTACAATACCAGAGCATATTGTCTTAAATCATCAATTCAGACCTGTAATTTAAAGTTTCTTTAGACTCAAAGCTTAAATGATAAGATAGTATCAGTCCTTCTCCTTCTTGACCGTCCTTTTCATCTAATTGCTCAAAATTTCAGATGCCATTTTGCAGGGTATTATTCATGGAACTGATATCACTTTTATCTTCAAATGTAGCATATAGCTTGATTGTTTTAAAATTAAAACAACATTAGCGTCATATTCACTTAAAGATTTGTGAAACGACAGATCAATAACAATTGCTATATAATTTGTTAATTAGAGTTCTAAACCTTTTCTGTTTCATCCATCTTGTGGAGAGGGTCGTTTGAAGGGGTGACAATTTTATCATCTTATTCCGAGGCCATGTCATTTTTCCAAAAAATCTTAGCATACTAGTGTTTAGCTATTATGTAGAGGTTTATGAATTATTTTACATTTAAGATGTCACCTCACACAAGAGCGTGAACAATGTATATGCTCACTCTACTTTGTAAAAATGAAAGAGGCAAAGATCAAACTCCTAATTACTTGTCGTAAATGACCTGATACTATGTCAAGGACCAATTAACTCAAAATCTTAAACTGTTAGGTGGGTGCTTATAAATGATTTTATATCTAACAACTAGCATATCTAATTTTTTTTAAAGGACAAACCATTATAAGTGTTAAGGTTATACTTGGTTTGCAAGAGGTCCTCAGTTATTCCTCAATCAGTTTTCTGTGGGTGTGGGCAGTTATATTCATATCTTCGTAGATGGGTCTTGCAGGTTCTATTCCTTCACATGAATCTTGAATAAAAATAATTTCTTCCCCATAAATACGGCTAGCTTCTCTAGAACTTGATTGATGCCACACCTGACTACATTATTTGAGTGTTTGAAGTTTAGAAACTCTGTTATATGGATTGCATGAACAATGTTGCTTAAATCATCCTAGTATTAACTGACTATAATATAAAACAAAGCAAGTGTAGTCGTTACCACCAGTCATACTATTTTTATTAAATTTAATGGTGCACAATTTATTGGTACAACTGAAAATTATTGGCAGAGTAATCTTGCTACCAACACCTAGCTCTGTCAACTCACGCAAACTATGTAGGAACTGTAAATCCTCAGCTAGAATCATCAATTAATCGTATCTGGATTTTGAATCTGGAAATTCCAATGTGTTATTGATTTCAAATGGTGGCAACCGGTTGCGTATTCTAATCTAAATGGTTTACATATTGTTGCTATTCGCAAAGGACAATGGTTATAACTTATAAGTTTGCTCACCTAGGCTGAATTGAATGCAGGATTCTTATACAATTTAACAATCGAAATCCCACCAGCAAGAATCAAATCTTCGAGAAATTCTTAAGTACTATTTTTAAATTTTAGATTTGATTTAAATTTTCTTATATAATATTTTTAATTTAATCTAACCATATGTATGGTTATATAATACCACATATTATGTTTTTAGTAGAGTATTTCAATACTATCAGAGAATATAAAAATTTCTCCAAATCTTCTTTTGTAATTTCCCTATCCCTCAATTAAAAGTCGATTACTTTGGAAGAAAATATCTCTCTTGAGATTTAATTGTGGGACAAAGAAGAGAACAAAAACTTTAAATCTTTTTTAGAACACTTTCTCCTATCACGTAAAACCATCCATAATCAATCTAAATGCCGAGCGTCAAGCAGGTGCAAGATTGCATCAAATAATATTAACCAATCCTAGTAATTATGAGACAGAAATTTATATTTTTAAAAGAAACACGGTGCAGAGCAAATCAATGCACAAACACAGCACAAAAGTCTCACACACAAAAGTGTATATATATATATATAAAGCACAACACATAGAAGTTAGTGAACGCATCAACACAAAGAATAGAAGACCAGACATAAAACACAGTGAGCAATTGGGAGGTTGGACTTTGGAGCATTAGTTCAGCAGCAGAAATTAAAAAACCATTTTTAAATTTTCTTTGGTAAGCTAACTCACAATTAACCTCTCCAACTTCCGAAGTTTTAGTTGTATAGCCATGTTAATAATCCTAAAGTCAACTAAAAAGATCATGTTATCGTATTTAATGTCATATTAGTATAAAAAATATCGTCACGTCAATAATTATATAGCCATGTTAATAATAAACTAACTAGAAAACTTATTTGTATATATAAGAATAGTTTTTTTTTTTTGAGTAAATACTCATTTTAATATTCTAAAAATATAAGAGTCAATGGAGGGGAGGGGAGTGGAGGGAGAGGGAAATATTTTAATTTTGTGTGTGTTTGGTTAGAAGAAGTGAGAGGAGAGATTTTAATGGAAGGAAAGTATAAATTTATTTTTTTACATAATTATAACATTTAATGTAGCATTTAATTTAGGGATATTTTAAACATATATTCTCTCCTATCCAAATCCTCCCACTTTTGGAGAGGAGTTAAAATTACATCAGGAGGAATTTTGCTTTCCTCCCCTCCAAAAAATTGAACCAAACACATAAAATTTAAAATAAACCCTCCCTTCCCCTCCAACCAAACATTATGTAAGTGTTATCAGTTTAGTTCTCCAATAATAAATATATTAAAATGTTCATTCAATGTCAATTTTTATATTAAATCGGTTTTTTAATATTATTTTTTCACATTAAATTAATTTTTTAATGTCATTTTTTATATTAAATTAAATTAATGTAAAAAATTATTAAATGACCAAATTAATAACAATTATATCTTTAGAAGACTAAAATAGGTGGTTACTCTAGTTTTATTTATTTATTATTATGAGAGTGTAATTGTTACAATTAAAATTAAAATACCAAATTTAAACTTTAGCGATAAAATTATAGGGAAAAATTATAATTAAACCTATACATATATTATCAGCCAACTTAACTTGTCATAGTGAAATCATACATGTATTAAGAAGCAAATTAATTTGTTGGTACTTTAGATTTGATTTCTTGTTATGCTTTGATGTTTCTCTTATTTATTTATACTATATGTTGTAATGTGAACTCTCTTAATTACTTAGTAACGATTTATTTTAAAAAAATTATAGGATTTAGTTTTAATTTATTGTCAGTGTAAAGAAATTTTACATTGTCATCCAATCATATGTTGACACATCATTAAAGGAGTTTGACTATTATAATAATTACTTATGAAATCTAACTTCTTTAATAATGTGCCAGCACATGATTGAATGACAATATAAAATTTCTTTACATTAACAATTGATCAAAATTAAACTCAAAATTATAACAGAAAATGAATCTATTTATTCATACAAACAATTTAACTCGCACTGATCAAAAGTTTAGATCTATGAATATGGAAAAGAATACTCAAAGTTATCACCTTTTGGAGCAAGATTCTTCGGAGGAACAAAAAGGGAAAAACATTAAGTAAGTGCATGCTTGTTTTTTATTAATTATTTTAGAAAACAACTTTTTTCTCAAATTAAGCTTTTTTCTCTAAATGTAAACATGTTTGGATTAAAACATAAAAAGTTGTTGGTTATGTTTTAAGGTTAAAAATAACTTTTTTCTAAAAGCTATAATTTCAGGACTTTTTTTTGTTGATTGTGATTATTTCAAAAGTTTTAATAAATAAATATTTTTTTGTCTTCGACTAAATAATTTTTTTAATAATTTCATATTTTTTTGATAATTTAATACATAAAAATAATTTTTTTATACAATCCAAATAAAATAAATAAATTATAAATTAATATATTCAAACATAAATTAATTTTTTTAAAAATTAATTATACACATATTTAATTTTTGACACAATCTTTTTTTTACAGTTAATTTAAACACTTTTTAAAACTTTTGAAAACCTAGATTTTTATTTTTGAAAAAAAAAGGTCCTCTTCTTGAAACCTAAATAATGCAAGATCTAAACACGAGTGAATATGAATGAGCCAATCTTATTGGGTTTAAGGAGCCAGAGGTTTCCTTTTTCTCCCCAAAATAAACACGTATTCTTGAGCTTTAGTTTGACGTAGCCCTATTCTATTTTTAAAATTTTGGCCAAAGCCCAAATTAAATTATGATTTTTATAATAATGAAAAATATAGAGAAGGTTTTAGAAATTTAAAAAATAATTATTTTTGGGAATAAAATATAATTTATAGTACCAAACATGTTAAACAAAACATTTTTTTTATTAAAACTAATATCTTTATTATATTCATGGTGGGGCAGGCCGAGCTTAACTAATCCCAAACATAAATTTTATTTAGACCCTAATCTCAAAAGTTCAATTTTTATTTGAACCCTAAGCCGCGGTGCACTTGGTTGGGTATGGCTCTCGTTCAATCTTCGACTTTCCCCTCCCCTCTCCTTCGATACAATGAATCTCCTATTTTCTAGGCTTCGACCCAGTTTCTGTACCTAAAAAGTATATATATATATATCTTTTCTAATTGATAAATTAGTTCCTTGTTTCTTTCTCGGATTCGGCTTTCTTTTTTTTTTTTTACTATTTTATACTATACCCAACTCATTTCCTCATTGTATGTTTTCATTTTTCTTTTCGAAATTCATTATATTATTTTCATTTTTTACAATAAAAATTTATATCAAAATTAAAATTTATAACTTTTATTCAAATTTTCATACACTCTAATTACTTAAACTATGCTAGGTGGCTTATATATTTGTTTATGATGAAATTTCGTCAAGAAATTTCTTAAGTCGTGATTCCTATAATTTGTGAAAATCAAGTGTCAAACAAGTACTGAAAAGTATATGTCAAAGTCGAAAAGAAAATTGACAAGAAATAAAGCAATGAACATAAATTGCTGAGAATTGAAAATGCATCAAAGAAAATGACTAAAAATAAAGTAATAGAACTTTAATTGACAAGGAAAATAAATATGCATATTATAAAGATACGTCAAATTAAATGACTGAAAGTAAAATTATGTCAAAAGATAAATGCTAGAAATGTAAAGATGCAAAAAATAAAGACCAAAGCAATAAATGTGCAATGAAGATAAAGATGCTTGAAAGTAAAGATTGCATCAAGTTAGATGTGCAGAAAACATAAAGGAGAAATTCAAAAATTGCATTGAAATGTAGAGATACATTAAATTGAAAGTGAAATTCATATTTGAGTTATAATCTTTTAATTTGTAAGTGTCAGAGTGACTAATAAGATATTAGGATGTGTTCAAGAGCTAACCCCTTTAATATGTCATACATTTTCGACATTTTGATGCTCAAAAACTTCCATAAACTTTAAAAGCTATATTTAGCTGCTTGTCAATGTCGAACATATTTTTGACACTTCTATACCTTCAAACTTCCATTAAACCTTGAGAGTTATATTTAGCTGCTTGTCGATGTCGAATACATTTTCAACACTTTCAGGTTTTGTCGGAAATATGATTTTTTACCCATAATAATATTATATCATTTTCTTGTTGTTGAGCAAGACATATTTTTCCAAAAGTGTCGATATATGGTACTTCATATTTGTTTAATGTTTGGACATAAAATATTTAGAAATTCTACATCCTTTTTGTTTTACATGATAATTAAAAATTATTTATGATGTTTAGAGTTAAGCAACTTTTATTTTATTTTTACATGACATTAATGTTACACATCTCAGTATAATTTCTTGCTTGTGATAGGTTTTAATATTATGATCTCTTAAGTATTGTAAAACTCTTGAAGTTTGCCAAGTTCAACCAATTGCTTATGGTTAGGAAGTTTCTCATACTTCAAGTTCATAATGTGAAGTTTGATTATTATGTAATCTATCTTTAATTATTAAGTAAATTATAGTTTGCCCCTTATGTTTTACCCTAATTTTGCTTTTATCATCCTGTGTTCTAAAAAGTAATATTTTATCCTTATGAGCTTTGTTCCATAAATAAAGATGTCAATTTAAGCTAAATTTATCGGGTCAGGCTATGGATCAGCTCATTTTTGCAGACTAGACCCAATCTTTAACATCCCATCTTTTTGTCAGGCCGATGGCTCGAATATGCTGGCCTAATTTGGGTCACCCTTATGTTTTCCACGCATGCTGGCTTAAAATGCCTTTAAACATAATTTACGTGGAATTTTGTTTGGATCTCATGCAACTACCCTATGAATATTGTAACAGAAAAAACAGGGCTTTACTAATGGATGAATACAGTGCGAGAAAGAAAAAAGAAAAAGAAAAACTAAATTTAAATTATAGGACTCATATTTTATTTTATCTCCAAATGAATGACTTAAGGAAAATTCAGCCCATTGATATCAAACTTTTATCAATCGCTAATTGTGAAGTCATATATTATATATAGATGGTATACGCTTCCACTGAACTCAAGTTACGTACAGGCGTGATTTTCTTGAAACATAGCACTTGGATCAACGACTATTTTATAATGTTGAGTTTGGAATTAATTAAAAATGGATTTGATTTGATTTGAATTGAATTAATTTGATTTAATTTTAAAATTTAATTTTATATTTGGAACTCATTATTAAAAATTAGATTTGAATTGATATAGAAATTAATTATTATATTTGGAACTCATTAAAAATGGAATTGATTTGATTTGATTATTTTACTTTTTTTAACCTTATATAATTGTGAATGATATTATTAGGTTAGTGAGATAAAATCAAAAAGTTAATAAGAGTAAAATAGTCAATCTAAATAATTAAATTTAAAATTAAATTAAATCTATTCAAATTTAAACAAATTTGATTGAGTTTCTAAATACATACAACTTAAATAAAAATGATTTTAAAATAAAATTAATTCCTATTTTTTAACACTCCAAACACACTAAGGATTTAGATTTAGACACTCCAAATAGAAAGCTAACCAAGAAAATTTCACATAACAAAACCAAAAAAAAATTGAGAGAAAGAAAAATAATTTTAGAACTTAAATCAAAGTCCTTATTTTGAAATCCACCTTTTAATGGTTGACTGATCTTGTGTGTTCGAGCAGCTAATTTGCATACCAACCCTGACTCATGCCCCACCGCTCACGGAAATAGAGAGAGAGAGAGAGAGAGAGAGGGAAAGAAAAGGCACTATTGGAATGTTCTCAGCTAGCGGAGACGCAAGTGATTGATAGTGACACTAGAAGTAAGAAAATCAAATGTTCAGGCTCAATCAGGGGCAGTATTCCTTTGACAAGACTTTCATATGTATTGACCCTTTTAAGATTTGAAGCTTAAAATGAATGTTCCATGTTCGTTTGGTATTTAAAAAATTTGAAATAATTCTTGATCCAAGAGTTTTCAGGGTTAATTTTTTAGTACCATTAAAGTAGAGAGAATCTGGAGCCCCCCCAACCAATGCACGAATTGGCCAACCTGAGTACAGTAGAAATGGTGGTGGCGGGTTCTGGGTTTTGGTGCACTCATACAGGAGGAGGGTGGAGTTTTTAAGTATTGGGAAGTTAGGTTGGGGATGAGAGGACAACGGGGCGAATTGTAAGCCTCAAAATACGGGTCAAACAAGAATGGATGGTGCCACTCCCTTAGGTTCTAAGCATCCCCTTTTACGTAATTTAATACCACCCCTCCAAATACACTCCTTCTCTCCTCCCCTTCCCTCTCTTTCACCACCCACTTTGATAGAACACTTATCAAAATCCCAGCCAACAAATAGCTAGGGATTATATAATTGAGAAACAGTCATTGATCAGTGCCAACTTGGTTTTGTACTAATCTCTGCATAAACTAATTAAGGTTCATTTCTCTGATAAAGTACAATATTAATTACTGCTAGGTGGACTGACTTGCTCTTCCATCTCACATGATCTCAAGCTAGAATGATTTTAGACTTTACATCATATATGTCATATGCAATTGAAAGGTGAGCTTTTGGTTTCTTCGTATTAAGTTAAGGTGTGCTTCAAGGGTTTTACAAATATAGTTAATTAAGCAGTTAACTGTCTTAGTCATTTACAAGGAGCTAAAAATGCGAAATTAAAGTTGTTGAAATCAAGTAACTGTGATAGATTCTTAAATGTCAAATGATTTTATCACATAAAAGCTTGGGTGAGATGTCTTAAATCAGCATACCTCTATCCATGAATCATCCATCACATAACAAAAGTCATTTTCTGCTAAAGATTATCAACTTATCTTGAAAGGTGTCCAATCTTTTTCCCTGTTGCAGTGATATAAAATTAATTATGGAGGAATCGTTTTCAATTGGCTTAAAAGTTTCGAAGCAATTTCATAATCATGATCATCAAGAATGAATAAGTGTGTATTTCTTAATATATCTGATGAGTACTATGTTTCCTTTTTATTTCACCCTCAATTTCTACTAGTTGAATGGTGTGCGGGTAGTTGTGAGGGCTATATATATTTTGAGCAAACACTTTCCCTACTAATTAATTAGAGCAGCAGAGAAGGAACTGAAACCTTTTCAACATAAAAATAGCTATAACATAAACAAAAGATCAGTAGGAATTCTATATGTTTAATTGTTTATATTATTGAATAAATCGTCTTTAATAAGAATATCTTAGAGGTGGGGATGTTGAGGACTACACTAACGGAGTCAGTGACTGAGTCTGCATTTGGTCATGTTAAATTTTAAGGGTTAAGGGTCAGCTTGCAGTTTCTACACGTAATTGGATGCACGCTATAATATTACCAATTTTTCTTCACAAGAAGCTATACACCAAATATATGCCTTCCGATCTCAAAGTGGGTTCTTTTGAATTTGACAAGACACTAACATTTTAAATTGTGGAAGTACAACTGGTTTACGTTTGTTTAATGGCTAATCACTTGAATTTATAACATATAAAGTTTTTTTTTTCTCAATAAGGTGATATTAACACATAAATATGCTCAATTTCTTGTTAATATATAAGTATAAAACGACCACAAATTTGGTGGACCTGCCCTCAATAAGAAGCAAGAACCACATGCATGGCGGCAATTGAATCAGAAAGTTGATTAAGAAAGTCAAACACATTTAAGAACTCACACGTGAGCAAGCAGTCATAGAGCTGGCATTTATACAACATAAAAATATATTCTCCTCTCTGTTTCTGATCTCTCTTCCTCCATGAACTACTTCTCAGAGTGCTCAACTTTCCTAATTGTCTATAATTCTTGAGATCCTCGTACATAAACCAGAGAGGTTCAAAACATTGCCAACAAACAAACACAACTACCTTCTTTCCCCACTTTCTCTCACGCTTTCTTTCTATTTCTCTTCATATATAATGTAACCCTTTTGTCTATTTCTTTGAAATAAAATATAGCTGGACTGCTTTGTCTTTGTATACCTTGCCTTTTAAGCACACTCATTTTCTACCCATATTTTCTTTTCTTCTCCCTTTTGGACTCTCCCTCTCTCTCTCTATTCTCTCCCTAAGTGATTCCTACCCCATACTCAGAGAGCATGCCTGAATGTCCAGAGAAAGGTAAGAGTCGTAAGACACAGAAATCTCTCTTTCCATCTCTCAAGTCTCAACTATCTTCTTCTTATGCAGTTAGTATACATCTATTCTACTGCTTCCTAGTTAGATACTTGTTCCATAATTTTTTATCTTATTTTTCAAACAATAGTGGATGCTCTATGACAAAGTTCTAATTTAGTCCTTTTCCTAACAATTTGGTCATCAAAGTTCAATTAAATAGCCTTTTTTCATCTTTTAAAAACTAATATGAGATAATATAATTTTTGTGTGACGCCTGCTAAATTTTGTGCTTCTACTATATAGGGAGAGATTTGATGAGATAGGCAAGAAGATCAAGAGGGAAGGAGATGTTTCTTCTCAAATGGGAAGAAGACACATGTTGGGCCCTCCCGGAACCCTAAATACCATTACCCCTTGTGCAGCATGTAAGCTGTTGAGACGAAGATGTGCCCAAGAATGCCCCTTTTCTCCATATTTCTCTCCACATGAACCTCAAAAGTTTGCTTCTGTCCACAAAGTCTTTGGTGCCAGCAACGTCTCAAAGATGCTAATGGTATATACATCTACATATAACCCTGGTTAATTAATTATATCATATGCATTTTCTTTGATTGAAAAGCAAGGGTAACTCTTATGGACGATAAAAGTAATCATTTCTGCTATGATGTGTTTTAGGAGGTACCGGAGTGTCAGAGAGCCGATACTGCAAATAGTCTAGTTTATGAGGCTAATGTGAGGCTAAGAGATCCGGTGTATGGATGTATGGGTGCAATTTCTGCTTTGCAACAGCAAGTGCAAACTTTACAAGCTGAACTTAATGCAGTAAGGGCAGAAATACTTAAATACAAACTCACGGAAGCTAACATGATACCCTCCTCTCATGTTGCAATGCTCCCTTCCTCCGGGGCTGTTTCAATTGCTGCTCCACCGCCGCCGCCGCCTCCACCTCCACCTCCTCCTCCTCTCCCTCCAACTTCTTCCTCTTCTTCCATGTACATCCAACAGAGGGCTCCCACCCATTATAGCAGAATTTCAACTGATAATATTTCCTATTTTGGTTAAATTTGCAGACTAAAATAATAATAATTCCATTTGTTTCTCTCTAAGATGCATCAAGGGGAATAAATTAAGTAAAGAAAAGGAGAATATTAATATTCGATGTTGTTATTGTCTTAATCCATATGATTAATGCCCAAAATTTTCCATAGATATGGTTGTTTAAATGCTAATTTCTTCTACCGCTTTCATGCTGAAAAGCTACTACCATATTGGAAATTGCTCCTTGATCCTGTGATTAACTGCATTTCCTCTCCAGCCCCAAGTACAACCGAGGAGGTAGACACAATGCCAAACTTGGTATACGTATGCCAATTTTCTCTTCTTCATTTTATGAAGCAAAGGACAAGAAAGAAAAAATAATAATCTTGCTTTACATTTTATAGATGCTATTGCAATTTGGTTTGGGAAATATTGTAAGGGTGGGAGGAGGGAATCCCTGGTATTGTTGTTTATGGAATTAAATTTGCACGTGACAGCGCTGGTTCATGACTATGGTCACATTTCTTAAACATGTTAATCTGTGCCACTGAAGTATCTCAGTTTGCTGTCTGAAGTTGCGGGAGACAAAAGGTATGCTTGTAATCTTCACCATGTTGAGTCAGAATTAAACTTCTGAGAAATTTGGTTAATGTATATGGGAAGCATATATATAACTGAGCTATTTTCTACCTCCTCAAGTTAGCTATCATTTGTATTATACAGTCAAACTATATTAATTACCATCCTTTGTATTTGTTATTGCCCGCAGAAGAAGTTGAGTCTTCTACTGTTGACATTCTCATTTGGTTTTACTCATGCACTTTTGTTTTGTTCCTTTCTTCTTCTTTTTTAGTGATTTTGTGGCTTATGATATGACTCATCATCAGTAATGCGTCTCTCATTCACATACTTCATATATCAGTTACTTTAAATGTTAGTTGAAATTACTAGTGTCAAGTTAATTGCACTCATATATGCCGACTGATCATTCAGATTTTCTTTTGCCATATGACTGAATAGATTTTTTTTAGCACTAACCAAAAAAAAAAAAAAAGAGGATCAGATATCTATCCCAAAAGAATCCACATATTAAATCAGACCCATGAAATCTATGTAGAATTCATATTTGATGATTGAGGTAAACTCAATTGTTTTTTTTTTTTTGTTAAAATACATTTTACTCCTTTAAACTTTATTTTATGTGCATTTTATCCTGAGATTTAAGAGAGTATAATTTACCTTACAAGATTTATTGATGGGGCTTAAAACCCTTTTCCTTCAAATCTTATATAAATAATTAATGGTGTCAACTCTCAACTACTTTGTTTGCAAAAGCCATATTTTTACTTAGATCTTTTCAACTTAATCTTTCGTGTATTAAAGAGATAACTCTGCATGTTTCCAATTGCATGTTTCGTTCATTGGTGTTTGATGAGGAGGAGTCCATTGATAAATTTTGTGAGAGTAAATTGCACATTTTTAAATTTTAAAGAACAAAATGCACATGAAGTAAAGTTAAACGGATATAATGTATTTTAGATTTTTTATTTTATTTTATTTTATTTACTAAACAGCATCTTTTGTCAAGAAACAAACGCCTCGTAATGACATATTAATATACATTTTGATTTTTTCTCTCTTGTCCTATGTTTCATGTTTCATTATTGTACAAACGCATCGTTTGGTGCTTTTGTTACGTTATTTGAGAGCATCAGCAGAGACACGAGAGTATGATGTGATGCAAATTAAGAAATTGAAAGGAAGCAAGGATAGTTCATATTTATTGTGGGTGAAATTAGATGTGTAACGTATTTGTTGGATGGTCATGCTCCAATGCCAGCTATTTTATTTCCCAATAATGGGTTTCCTTGGCGTGAGGATTTCAGCCAGCCCAGATTGGGGGGGCGCAAAGATGAAGTCTTAGTCGTATAAGCAATAAATATATAGAAAGAGACTTGCACTTTCTTCTATTTTATTTTAGACCTTTATTTTTCTGCATGATGCGCAAAGCCCATACTCGTATATATTATTGATTTTGAGTTCCTCATTAAAGACTCATAACCCTCATATATAGATGTGACCTGTATTGGTCCCGTGTCATGATTGCTTAAACTCGTGGCATCTTCCTGGTGTTGACATATCCCAACCATCATTCCTTGCATTTGAACGAATTTGTGATCCTCCTTTTATTATTTCAAAACCATAATTAAGATAATTCTTGGCCTTTTCATTGAATATTATATATATATATATATATAATTGAATGTTTCCAAGCTGAGTTTGATCCAGATTTGAATAAGGTTTTGCTGCATCATTTATTTTTGAGTTCTCGAACTTATAATCAATGCATGTGATAGAGGAGACTCTAAGATCTAAGCTACTCACTGAGCATGCATACTTGGATCTCACTCAACTCTCCTTGCAATTGCCAACATGATATACTAATAAGAATAATACATGGGATTTATCAATGGTGTTCGAGTGATTAGATTTTTCAGTCCATTGAATGAAATCTAGATTTGGATCCTAAACTTTAATATGCCCATTTTCGGAAATAAAAATACATATTATTTTTTAGCAGAATAATATTAAATTAAATAAAAAAAGACACAAAAATAAAATTAATGTACACTATACAAATATTAGTGGGTCTTACTATAATAAAATTTGTGTCTTTATCTTTTTAATATATCCCTCTCATATCCTCACTAACATGAGAGAATCCTTATCTTTTAAATTAACTACTTCTATTTATTCTTATAATTTAATGCAGATAAAACTAAAATAATTATATATGATTGTCATGTGAATTTAATTCAAATGACGGTTAACTACTGGAGGTGTCGTAAAAATATTAAATTCCAATTTATTTTATATTATTCACACAGGCACACATGCGCGCAAATATGTTTATATATATATATATATATATATATATATATATATATATATATATATATATATATATATATATATATATATATATATATATATACACACACACATTTTTTATTTTTATCAATTTTTCATTACAAGTAAAGTGTATTTTGGGAACTAACTGAATAAAGACATAAGTATCCCATTGTTTGCATACATCACAATGTTGAACTTCGTTCATGAAATTGGAGGCGGTATAAGATAAAGTTTGAAGGAAAGTGATCAAATGCATGTATGTTGACACTGTTGAAAGAGTGATGGTTTACCATTATAAAATTAGAAAAGTCCTGTTGTATATTTTATCGCATTCATTTGTCTAGGTCTCAAGTGAATCACTTCTGATGAAAGGATATAAATCACAAACTGGTAGGGACCAAAATTCTTTGATTTAGTTTTGTAACAATTAATCATTGAAACAAAATTCTTTTCTAGACTTCACAATATTTTTATAAAATTATATAATGCATTAAGTTAATGACGAATTGATATCAATCATGTTAATAATATTCTATATTTATAATATATTATGTTTGTATTCTTTCCTAACACACACACACAAACATATATATATATATAAGGAGATATCAACTTATATCGGTGTAAGACTTAATCCACTTACACTACTCAATAATTTTTTATTGAGTATATTTTTTATCAATCTAACAGTTAAATTATAATTATCCATCATGTTGATTATTTGTGTCAAATTTTGAAAAAATTAAATATCAATAAGAATATAATCAAATAGTTCATATTTTCATATATTTCAATAATTTATATTACGTTAATTTTGATGTATATCAATGAGTCATAAAATAATTTTGGATTAATGTTAAATTTTATAGGTATGATCTACATAATAAATTTTTTTAATGTAACAATAAATTTTGTGAGAAAGTTATTGAGTAGTGTAAGAATAATCAAGTCTTACATTGGTATAAGTTGATCATTCCCTTATATATATACATATATATATATATATGTTCATTTTTAACAAAATTGTATAAATTAAAGTGTTATGTAATTAATATATTGTACTTGATACTTGTCGTGTAATTAGAAAGGGATTTTGTTGTGTCATATATATCTTTCTCTTTCCTATAGTATTAAAATAAAAGAGTATTTAAATCCATAAGATAAAGTTTTTTTCTTTACAAAAGAGGTATTTTAATTTTAAAGAAATTAATGTTTAGAATAAAAAATTAAAAATAATCTCTTTCATATTTTATATGTATGTCACATACATTGGTGACATGTGAGTGGCAAATTATGTGGCTTGCTTTTGTTTGATACTTTTTCTAAAGTAAAATATTCCTTTAATAATTTGTATTTAAAAGAAAAAAATGTAAAAGTATATTTTTTTATCTCTTAACTTGACTTTAAATTTTATTTTTGTCCCATACTTATATTTTATTTTATTTTTATCTTAATTATTTTCAAAACTTACCAAATTCTTCTTAACTATTAATACCGTTAGCAATGTTAATGAAATTTGTTGATATGACATCTTAAATGGATACAAGTGCATTACTAACATTGTCAAGTTTTTTTATTTTTTGAATTAGTGATTAAGGACAAATTTAATGAGTTTTGAAAAAAATTGACTTTGTGGTTGGATACTTTTTATTTAATAGTGGCTAAGAACGGATTTGAAAAGATTTATTTTTAATGCACAAATATTGAAGTTATAAAAGAAAATAATGCATAAAATTTATTATAGGAAAATCTTCACTTCTTTTCCCTTATAATTTTACTATAAGTTTCATTTTCATCTTATAACTATATTATTTCATTTTTCATCTCAATTTTTTGCAAAACTCATCAAACTTTTCCACAACCACTAATTAAGAAAAATCCTAATTGGACAATGTCAACTATGTACTTGTGTCCACACAAGATGCTATGTCAACAAGTTTGATTAACATTTCTAACAATATTAATAGTTAGGACGAATTTTGTGAATTTAAAAAAAAATTGTATGAAAATAAAATAAAATATAATTATAAAAGCAAAAATAAAGGCAAGGGACAAAAAATATACTTTTTGCAAGAAAAAACAATACTTTCTTTCTAAGCTGCATTATTGTGTGCCGGAAATCATCATGTTCATTATTAATTAGTCAACGTGATATTGAGCCACACATCTCAACTATTGTCATTTGATAAGTTATGATTAGCGAAGATTAATGTTAAATTGATTGATTAGGAATTTGATTTCCATGTTTAGAAGGTGCTATCTTTTAAGTTAGGTAAGTAGACAAAGTCATAAACTCAATTCATAAGTTTCTCCTCTATCTCCAACAGAAGAAAATAAATGGGCAGAGTAACTTGTTTACTCTATTTTTTTTAAAAATAAAATGATTACAAGATGTCATCTTAATTTTTTTTAAGTAAAAGACTAATTTCTATTCTAGTGTCGACTAATTAGCTTTAACCATGAGATGTTTTTAGTAGGATTTGAAACTCTTAACTACAATTAAAGTACATTCACATAGAATTCAACTTGCTAATTAAACCACACATGATAGTTTGTACTTTGTTTTCTTTATTTCTTAATTAGTGTTCGGTCAGAAAGTTGATTTATTGGGCAAATATTGATAATATAACAAAAGAATACCATTGTGTGAAGGTATCACCTCGTAAAATATTTAACATGCCTATAGGGATTTTCAGAACAAAATTAAAGGTTTTGTCGAATACAAAAATTGTATTTTCATGTTATACGTAATACGAGTGTTTTATTTTCTTTTTATGAAAATCAAGATATCTTCTTGTTTGGATAGCAAGAGATTAATTTCACGTGATATGTCAGGCGCGTGAGGCGGTGACTACTCACAGCTACATTTTTCTCCATACACACCACCCCAAGAATCAAATCTGGGACAAAATGCTTAAAGTAGTTGAGTCCCTTCCACTTAAACCAACGCAAGTTAGTGTAATACAAGTGTATTGACCAATGTCGAAGGTGCAATCTCGCTAATTCTTCGTAGCACATGTCTTTGCTCAAAAGTCTCGTTGGATAAAGATAATATTAAGAAACATAAAAGTTCACTTAGTGACTAATGAAGTATGATCTCTATTTTGACTATTAGAATTCGAATCTTAAGTAAACATTTAAAGAAATTAATTAATTTATCTAAAGAATTTAATTTCAATCTATTGTCAGTGTAAAGTTTCTTTATACTGTCATTCAATCAGGTGTTAATGCATCATTAAAAGAGTTAAACATTTGGATTTAATTTCTATCCACTGTCAGTGTAAAGTTTCTTTACACTGTGATTCAATCATATGTTGACACATCATTAAAATAGTTAGACTTTCTAAGTAGTGGTTGTGATAATCAAACACTTTTAATGATTTGGCAACACATGATTAAATGTCAGTATAAAGAAACTTTACACTGACAGTGGATAGAAATTAAACTCTAAACATTTTAGATGGTTGTTGTGATAGTCAAACTCTTTTAATGATTTGGCAATACATAATTAGATGACAGAAACTTTACACTGACGGTGGATCAAAATTAAACTCTATCTAAATGTATCATATAAATATAAATGTGAGGATGCGACTTTTAAATTAATTGAAGAGGGATTTAGTCACAATTAATGCAAAAATTAACTTAATAATACTATTATCCAAAAAAAAAGGAGAGATAATATTAGGAATATAAGGTGGAAAGACTTCATATTAGATTAGGTGTAATAACATTAAAAAAAAATCACCGCAAAGAAAACGATTAAGGGAAAACAAAATTATTCTTTGCTAACCAGACTATAGCTAGAGAATTGTTATGGAACCAATGGAAGGAAAATGATGACAAAGGGAGCTTCTAATAAATTATTTAAAATTCCAAAGTCACATGACCTCCAAGAATTTTTTCCTACTACCATGGCATTTATGTGGGACTGGGTTGAATGCTTCTGAAAGCTGAAAGATAAGGCTGTCAGGAAATATAAAATAGCTCGATTTGTCCATGTTAACTGTTAAGTATGCTGGATTTCTTACTGGCAATGTTTACTTAAAATCAAATCGGAGTGAGGTTCACTGACCACAGTGCATATAATTTATGTGAGATTCCAAATCACATTTTTCAAATAGTCAGATTTGTTATCTCTTTCTTTAAAAATAGTAAATTGAAAAGAAATTATCTTGCAACATAAAAGTCAAGGAAATGATTGTTGATTTGTTTCTAATTAAGACGTAAAAGGTGTAAATGATTTTTTTTTTAAACTAAGGTATTTATTTATTTAGAAGGTGAGAGATTAATCTTATGAGATACAGTTAGACGCATGAAGGAGGAACAATTATATTTTTTTTACATACACCTCTTTAATAATCAAATTTAAAATAAAATACTTAACATGACTCGACCTCTCCCACTTAAATCACTACAAGTTGATAACAATGAAAATGATCTGAATGGTAAAAGAGTGATATCGTTTTTAAAAAATTCAATAACATATTCTATTTGGGATATTCTATTTGGGAGGAAGATGGCTTAGCTTGGTCGAGAAAAAAATAGGTGTGCATAGGCATGTATTTGGAATTTTATGAGAGATATCTAAGTGATTGAGTTCTCACTAATAAAATAAAATTTTTAATTAATTTCATTGACTTAATTATTAAGTAATAAATTAAAGTATAAGTCTCAATGCATATATACATATAACTAAAGTAAATTCTCGCAGGTAAATGCTTCCAGGTAATCTTTAGCATTGACATGAACTCTTGCAAACAAATTGTCTTAGTTCCTTATGTGAATCTCTCAAGTGCTATAAACATGACTATATGAGAGATTCTTAAATCCATGAGGAAAAAAATGCTTCTTCTTTTTCCACACCAATAATATCATGCCAACTCAGTTTTATTGGGCCTTCATGTTTTAATTTATGGAAGAAGAAAAATTGCTAATAGGCTAACCATGGTTAACAATGGCTAAAGGATTGTTAATTAAAAAGTGTAGAGTGTCCCACAATTTTAAATTCACCTTTACTCAACTTTTCTTCTTCCTTCTAGCTTATGGACTTTATCACTGCATCAGCTCTTCAATGTTTTGCGACAGCTGGGTTCTTGTATTCCAGTTTCATCCATATGAAACATCAACCGATAACAATAAGGCAGTTGTGTTAGTCTTTGCTTTTGCACTTTGATTAATGTCATTCAAAAGTTGCAAAGTTGCATCTTGCACACCCAGTAAACGATGCTCGTTATGTAATTTGATAAGCACTATAATAATAAAATAATGTAAAGTAATAAAAGCTAAATTTATGACTTTTTATATAATTTATTATTTTTCCCTATGCAGCGAAATCTAAAATATGTGTGTTTTTATATAATTAATCTTTAAAGTAACTTTTGTCTTAAAGAATTTGACACCAACTCCTCATGTCATATACCAAATCATATAAATTTTTATTATTGTATTTTAGTACTTAAATTGTTCTCAATAATTCTATCAATTTCATATCTAAATTTCTAAGGTCATTTGAATGTAACTTGTGAGGCTCGATTTCTATGCCTGGATTTATTACTTTTAATTTCAATTTATCACCTAACATGTTATTATAATAAAGTTTAAATATTTAATTTTTTAAATATTAACTATAAATATTAATGAGGTAAGTGTATTTTAAATCCGCGTACCTGGTTTGGGAGCATTGCCATCCTTTGGGTAGTTTTACAATACTGAAAGGAAATTAACGAAATACAACTAAATATATAAAAAAAAAATGTGAAAAAAAATCTCTGAACCATAAACTCAGTATGCATTATGAAGCCTCTGTGTGGGCTGTGGTAAAGAAAGAACTGCAAGGCAAATAGGTAATCCCCTTTACCTTGCCAATACGTTTTACAATGTTTTTTTTTTTTTTCTGGATTATGAGTACCCTTTTTTTTTTCTTGTTTAAAGATGCCCAATTAGACTGAAAGAGAAATAAAAAATGTGGATGAGAGAGATCGAATCCAGCTACAGCAAATACCAATTGAGTTAAAGGTCCGAGTACATTTTACAATTTGAAATTTTGAAGACCCAAAACGTTCAAAAGCCCTTTGCTGGGCTAGGGTACTGGCCTCCTCTTTTTGTTTGTCCAGAAAATCTACAATTTAACATCAGCAGCTCAATCACTTTGGGCTAAAGAAAGCCCAAGTATAATTATGGCTAGTATTATGGACTACTAAATCCAGACGAGCTGACGCATGGATGCATGATCATTACATCATCTCATCATCCGTCTGTTTTAACTGCCAATATCAGACCAGCAGAAAAGAAAAAGAAACATTTTAGGTCATGCAAGTGAAATTATTTATGTGCAAAGATCCAATTGTTAGCTTGAGATTCATTATTAGAGGTTAAAAATAGGGTTATTGGACGTTAAAAGTGGGGTTATTGAGCTGTAATTCAGTTGGGTCCTTTTTGTTCTAAATAAATAATAATGTTATGTCCTAAATAATAATTAAGAAAACCTCTGGATTAAATTTTTAACACCTAATTTGATCTTTTAAATATATACGTGACATCACATTAGTTTCTATTTATTGGTAACATTAAATTGGTCTTACAATAATAATTAACACTATTAATTTTGTTATTCAATTATCAATTTGATATTATTTTAATAATTAATTTGATGACAAAAATATGATATTAAAAGACTAATTGGATGTTAGATATATCTTTGAAAACTAATTTAATGTATATATAAATAGAAAAAACTAATGTGATGCCACACATATATTTACAAAGACCAAAATAAATATTTATTAAAACCTCCTATATATTAAAAAAAACCTTAACTATTCATTAAGAAATAAATAAATAAAAAGTAAGGAGGTCAATTAAGTTAGGGATTTAGTGCATCTCGATTGAATAAATATATATACTTAATTATAAGTGAAATTTCTGTCAACTTTGTGATCTTAAGTAATTGTAATTTCAGTCAAATTTTTTGAATTCATAACATCTTAGATGAGAATAGCCATTTATCCAAAAAAAAAATTGAATGATTTAATTGCTAAAATTGAAAATAAATAAATTATGTCTGAAAATAAATTAAATCACTATGAGTGAATTAGTGGTGAGGGGTTTGAGTATATTGTAGCGGTTTAAGATCCGTTTGTATTAACTTTTTTTAAAATAGAAGTGTTTTTTTCAAGTAATAAAAGTACTTTTTTTAAAAAGTTAAAGAGTTCAAGTTTTTTAAAAAAAGCATTTCATGTGCTTTTTTATTACACATGAAGTGTTTCTTTCAAAAACTTGAACTCTTTAACTTTTAAAAAAATCATTTCTACTCCTAAAAAAGCTAATACAAACGGGTCATAAACCTCTTATGGCCATTGTAAAACAAATTATTTACATTTTGGCATAAAATAAAAATAAAACTGTAGAAGTTTCGGAACCAAAAGATTGAAAAGAAATCATAAATATAAAAGGCACGTAGACATAGTTAAGAAGCAAAAAGAAAACTGAATCCGAATGGAATATTATAAAGGAAAATTACAAGCGAACTTGTAGATCAAACCAATCTCTCCTTCTTTGAGCCTTGATAAAGGCTTTTCCTACAATATATTGTAAAGGGGAAAAAAAGAAAAAAGGAAGCAAAATAAAGGGAGGTAGGACACAGCAACTGCACTCGGAAGCACACAGAATCCGAAAGACAATCAAAACATGTTTAACAACTTATTATACACGTATCTCAGTTCCAAAAGACACGTTCTATGTAGGACCCTTAGTTTAGTTGATCCTCCTACAATTCTTCCTGATCTCTCCGTTGGAGCCAGTGAGGGGACTGATGTCTCCCATCTTGATCATGGCGCTGACAAAATCAGAGGAAAAAGAGCTTGGGTTGGTGCTGTAGCCACGCACTATGGAATCAGTGGACCCGCCATTGAATAGCTGCTGATCAGAGTGGAGGAGCCCCTTCTTCTGAACCAGGTTCTTGAAGTAGTCATTGTCGAAGGAGGTGGGTGTCTGGAGATCAAGGGGTGCCAGAATGTTGTCCCCTGACCCTGACGCCCTGGGGCAGCTTGATTGCCTGGTGCGAGCAAAGGAGCTATCTATGTTGGTCTCGTTGTAGATGCGGGCTCTGAAGTTGGTGCACCTTGCTTGTCCAATGGTGTGACCGCCTAGGGGTGATTTGGAAAACAAGATGTGACCCAATATTAATGAAAGGAAAACGATGTTGTTCCTAAGCTAAGAAATTGTATGAAGTGTAATTAATTAATCACTGTGACATTTGTACCAGACAATGCGACCAAGTCCTTGGTGGAAAGTCCAAGAGCGCTGAACCTGGAGATGAGTTGGTTGAGGTTAGAAGTGGGTGGAGGAATGCCATTGTTGGCAGCAGACTGGCTAGCTGTCTTAGCGTCTCTTCTTCCAAGTTTCACATTCCAAGTAGGGCCTCCAAGCTGATGATGAAATTGAACAAAATATTCAGTTTACTTGCATGTGTGTGGTACTTAATTCATATATATATATGATTGATGCTTTCATGTGCTTTTGGTTCATTGATTGCTTACGATCTCTACGGAGTCTGTGGCAGCAATGGCAAGGATATCAGCGCAGGAGACCACGCCTGGGCACACTTTCTCTACGGCTGACTTGATGTTGTCAACCACATCGAATCCACGGGCAGAGTTCCTGTTGGGGTTTGCATTCTTCTCTCCGGTGAAGCTTGATGTGTCATCAAGTAGAATTGAGCCATCACATCCCTGCAAGTGCAATGTTTACTCATTAATCCCGGCCCTCCCTTCCTTTGTAGACAAAAAAATTGAATATAGTAGAAAAAGCGTCGGCTATAATTAATTAAGATGATAAATAATCCTCATTCCTCACCAATCTTAAAGGTTGCCGCTTAATTAATCACAATCAATTTTTTTAATCCCGTTTAAGTTAATTAGTTAAGAACATATGTTGTGTGAGTTTTTCACATGACATTATTATATGAAAAGAGATAGATTCAATTTTTTTGCATAAAGACAAATTTTTATCAGGTCAATATATGTGCAGAAATGTAGGACCATGTACAACGTCTTGTGTCTATCTCTCTTTTCAGACAACGTAATTATGGGACAACTCTAAAAAAATACAAATCCATCACATAAAGAGGACTTACCATAAAGTCTAAGATTTAAATCTCATTAAAATCAGGTGAGATGAAATTTATAGAAAAAATAATAGACTACCCGTATTCTGTAGTTTTCAATTAATCAAATGTTAGGTCGGACTGAGAACCTACGTGGTGATCGAGGATCGAATAATTGGAAGTTAAGCACTTATATTGCTATTTAATTAATTGAATACTTTTCAAAAGTGTAGCAGCCCACAGATAGTTTTTGTCACTTTTCAGAGAAAGTGGCACGTTTAAAATCAAATTTAAGTTCGAAATATTTAAATTGTTAGTAAGGAAAAGCAACAGAACACACACGGATAAATACATAATAGCAGTGGCAATCTTAATTAATAACAAAGATTATACTACTAAAATTTAAAAGCAAAACAAAGGTAATTAATAACTATAATTGTATACTATAATAATATCATGTATATTGTATGCAACTCTACTTAGTGCATGTCCTGATTTAATTAATTAGTTGATGCATGCAGGGAGGGAGAAGCAGAAGCTAGCTTAAATATATGTATATATGTGTAAGTGTGAGAGCGTGCATATAAAATTACATTGACGAAGCAATCGTGGAAGAACAAGCGGAGGAGAGAAGCACCCATCCGGGTCTCCTTTGATATGGCGGATTGCACTGTGGATTTCACAGTGGAAAGGAGTTTTGGGCAAGAACTGGAGTAGAAGTTTGTAGAAAGTTGTGCATTGGCACTCCCCAATACAAAGACAAAGAGGGCCAAACTGATCATTAAGCTACAACAAGACGAAGCCATCGCTACAACCCACTAAGTACTTAGCTCTATACGTGCTTGTGTTTGTGTTTGTGTTTGTGCCTGGAGGGTGTGGTTTATGGCAGTGCCATATATATAATGGTCACCGGCCAGGCTTGTCAACCTCAAATGACAAATCAATCTCAAGGTGCATGCTTTGGCTCATTCGGCAGGTAACCTAACCTAACACTGGATGCTAAAGTCACGGGGGTAAATCGGCGACTATTCGACGTTCAAAAAGTGTTATGGAAACTTCAAATATTCATTTAATGATTGACATATTAGAAACATGGGGATGCTTTACTGGTGTATATGATTTGATTAATCAATTCAAAGATGACGAAGTGAACCCGCGTCACTGTTCTATCATCTATGAACCAACGACTTGCAGCCGCCCGCCTGCCCTGATTTGTCAACGTGTTTACAAGTGTTTGGCGCCAACCTATTTTCCGCTATGAGGGCCCCATTATATAACGATTTGATGTGTGACATTTTTCATGCGATCCATACAACACGACAGAACTGAGCAAAAGCTAAAATTTGACTGCTTTAATCAAAGATTCCAAAAACCAAAACAAGCATAATTTTACTTAGTCATACATAACTGACTTGGTTTTTAAAAGACGAAGTACAGCTGAGGATATTTGTTTGATAAGGTAACTTCTGCAAGTTCACTTAACCAAAATAATAATAATAATAATATTAAACTTCTGCAGGTTCATTATCTCCCTGCAGGTCAAGCTACGCGGGTTTTACTTTGTCGTGTGAATGCCACAAGCCAAGCCCCCACAAGATTTAATGGTTCATTTTCAACCTTTGCGGGCTAAATGTTGCCTACAGCAATCATATAATTTCGTTCAAGAGAAGTAAGAAACCTCTTCGTTTGTCTAATTTCAGTGAGATCATAAGCTTCAATTCTTTAGTTAATTATAGTTCCAAACGAGTAATAATACCAAAATAATAATCTCCTTAATCTTTGACAATTTTAGCTTGTAACCATCATCATATTATTGGTTATTAAATCACCTAAATTTTAAATAGTTCTTTAATTATTAAGCGTCCTTACTACCGTAGTAATCTGTTTCTTTGGTATAAAAGTTCGTAGACGTACATTACTATTAAATTTACATACTTTTGCTTAGTCTCTAAGGTTCATCTCACTTTCTTCGCCTACATTTTTATTTTAAAGGTTCAATGTCAATTGGAGCCAGGTTAATTTCTTTTTTCTTTTAAAAGGAAAAAAAGTCAAATGAAGCAGTTGAGTTTTGTCACATAAGTAATATCACTATTTTACCAATTAAGTTTCAAAAAGTAGTAAGGATGTGATGAGATATATAGGTTCAACTTCAATTCCTTGTAAATATAAAGAAGAAGTATATGTACGTTTCCTCTTTAAAACTACTGGCACTTACTCATGCAAGCATATGGATTTAATTGAACTTTCTTAAATTATGAGTAAACTGACTTAAAACTTAGAGAAATTGAACTTATTTATCTAGATTTATCACCCTAATTGTATTTTTCACCTTAACTACTAAATTTGGTATATTCCACCATAATCTATTATCCTATTAGTAACAGCCCCTGCCGGTCAAATTATCCATGAATTAAAATGGGAGTAACCAAACATGATCTCATGTGACCCTTGGCCTTATTTAAAAGACCAGTAGATTTATTAATTTTTCCATAAACAATAACGTTGAAATTGGGATTAAAAAGTAGGTTAAGTATAAACGTTCAACCAAAGGATAAGGAAAGAGATCGTACAAATCTAAAAATTTGGATCATCAAAGGCTATTTACTTTTCTTGGTTTTTGTCCCCTTCCTTTTTTGGGTCGGTTGGCAATAGTGGACTTCCATACGCAGAGTCCATGCCCGTATCCTCTTTCAATGAAACTGGCATGCAGAGCGTGAGAGAAGTGTCTTTTGATAACTAGAAGATTTACTTTTAGAATTGTTGGTTTTGGCCATTATGACAGGCTTCAGATATTTTGACCCTTAGAAAGTGAAAGCCATGCTAGAAAATCTCCTCACTTGGGAACATTTGAAATTTGATCTAGCATGTAATGAATCCCCTACAGTCACACACTGACATTTACTTATTTATTTTTTACATAAAAGTAAGGAAAGGTGAAATTATCTCATTCTAAAGTTAAAGTATAGCATAGGTCTTATCGACAACTTAAATCAAATTTAAATTTTTTTGATTCAATGTACTTTGATCCTATTAATTGATTCAACCTCATTTAGTGGTCCACACTAGTTTTAATGAAGATAATCAAGCTCTTATAGCCTGCTAAAGTTTAATATTTAAGGACGTTTAATTTAAGACAAGTGGCATGGACTTAATTGCAGTTGCTGCTAGTGACACATATAGAAGTTTTAGTCTATGGAAGCAAAATTTATTTATTAAAAAATTTAAATTTATAAATATTTATATAATATATTACTATTAAAAATGTATATAGTAATTATAATTATTTTTGTAACTCAAGGAAATTGAGGACAAATCAACAAAATTAATGGGATAATAATAAAAACTATATGTATTATTACTATAAATTCTTGAAGCTGCCCCCACTCTAATATACTTAGATGCGTGATTGGACACTTGCTGCTATCACTGGAACATGTGGTCCTACAATATTTGTTTGCTGAGCTAGAAACTTGTTTAAATTATATATTAGCGTTCTAATCACTAGCCAAAATTTCAAAGCGAGACATTATAAATATAATTGCTTTTCAGGGGCCTTTTGGCAGGTAAGCTACTGCAGAAATCTTGGTTTTATTAGAAAAATTATGCGTTGATCAATTTCAATTTAATGAAGATAAAGACTCTGATCAAGAGTAGAGCGCATAAGACCTTTTCAATTCGGTGCAAATACTTAATAAGAGGATCGCGAATATTAATTACTTTCATTTTTACCTAATTGTCTGCTCAAGTTTCAAAGGAGAATTTCAACCTGATGATTGGGTTCACATTGCCATTATTGGCACTTGGAACCGTCAAAGTTTCACAACGATCAAGTTGCATGTTAAAGCAGAAAATTTCTAACTCAGAAAGATGCGTTGCTCATTTTATATTTCACACCATAAAATTAAAGAAAGTCAAAAGAGAGTTATTGCCTTTTCTAGAACTAGCTACTTGAAAGTTGAAACTGATTTCTTACACTGCTTTGTTGTATTGGCTTATCTTTTTCTGCGTTGACGAGGAATTAGGATAGTGTCATTGACTCAAGTTGGATAATGTGGTTTCCTAATTAAAATATGACCTCACAAATTTACACATTGGTTAATACAAACATTGAAATTGACCAACATATATGTCTACTTAATCACCCAGAAAGAATGCTCTCTAGGAGTATACAAAATGAATTCTTAATTGCACCCAAACATTTAATCATGTTTAGCTGACAACTCAGAATGAATTATGTGCAATCAATGTATAATTTATTGGCTTGTTCCTGTTAAAGTTAACTTAATATACTAACTAATAAAAAGGATAAAGGAGAGATCAAACTTATGATATTATCAAGAACACCACAATAAATAAATAAATAATCATGGTCAATGTCATTTAAGCTATTAATTCATTGGCAAAAAGTAACTTTAATCTATGTCTTGCATGGATAAAATAATTAGAAAAAATCATCTTAATTTGCTTAGAAACAATTAAGTTAGAGGAGTCAACAAAGAAAACAAAATTAGAAAATGAGAGTATAATGTTTTTTTACATAATAAGCGTACATAGTATATCAACTATTTGTTAGAGTAAAATAAATATATATATAAATTATACTCATTTTCATTACATTTATCAAATTATATTTGTTTCACTTTTATATTAAAAAACTAACTTAATTTTGTATGGAAGAATTCATAAGAGTAATCTTTAAAACATTTTTGTTGTAATATAGAACTCACAAATAATTAACAATAAGTGAGTTTATTTTTCCTTTTTGAAATATTTAACAGTGTTAAGTCAACAATATAGTGACATGTAATTTACTCTAAAAAAAAATTATAGTTGTATTGGCAATATTAAGTTTTAAACCTTTTTTTGAGTATTGGTGTTTGATAGATAACAAAAGTCAAGGATAATTTGATGCAACAAATATTTCTAGATTTAATTTTGATTTACTGATTGCATAAAAAAATTTATATTATTGATTAATTATATGGTGTAACTTATTTTTAAATTTTTTATTGAAAATAAAAGTCTTAATTATTGTAATAATGTGGTAATTATAAAATTTACACTAATAGAAGATGAAATTGAAGCTTATATTTCTACCGCTCACTATTTAGAAATTATATATAGATTATTTAGATTATAGGCATGCATCCTTGTCTATCAATGAAATACTATAATAGAGAAATTTGTTTATGGTTTTTCAGAAAAAGAATAGAGTAATTTGTCATTATTATTTGTTTTTATTTAGGCTGTTAAAATAGACGAAATCGAATACTTTAGCCTGGACAACCTGATACATTATATAAGTTGGGCCAGATAAATACTGGCTCTAATTGAAAGTTTCGCATGATAGGCTTTTCAGCAATATACTTGTATGTTATACCAAAAAAAAAAAAATTATAAGTCCGTCTATGAACTAATTTATGGATTTAATTTTCATGTATGTAAAAAAATTTTACATAATCATTTAATGATGTGTTCTCATATCATTAAATAAATTTGACTATGATAAAAATTCCTTAAAAAAAATTAAATAATTTATTGATATTCAACACATAATTTAATAATAATATAAAAAAAATTATTTTGTATCAGCTTATGCTAAGTTGTGCGCCACAATATTTAACAATACCATAGAGCCAGACAAGATATACAACTAACCAGTGGGCTTCAAAAAGAGTTCAAAATTAGGGAAGCAAAAAAAGTGGAAGCCCATGCTCATTAGAGCTCATGCGGGAACGAGCCCAAGAGAGAGGAAGTGGAAGCCCATCAATTCAATGAAACAAAAAAGGAGCAAAAGATAGGAGGATGAAGATCGATAGATTGAAAGGATAATTGAATTCTCTTGTTATTGTTTATAAACTCAGTATTGAATTAACAACTCTACTTTTATTTGTCATTGAAGTACATTCCACTTTATTTATAAAAAAAAAAAAAAAAAAAGAGATTTTCCGCTTTCAAATGCCCGTCCTTTTTTGTTTTTGTTTTTTTTTACTGTGATAATGCCCGTCCTTTTGTTTGCAAAGGTAATTGATTAGCCCACACTTGAGTGGTTGCAGTCTGTTTCTGTTTTTCTTCTTCTTCTTCTTTTATTTTATTTTTTTATAGCAAAGCTAACATGTTTCCATCTCCAAATTTGACGAGTGTGGAGGTGGGCTGGACTTTTTCTTCCTCTTGCGTGCTAAGGCCGAAAGATAAAGAAATAAAATCAATCTAATTATATACACGTAAAAATTAAATAATTATTCAATGTGATTAACCTTTTTTTTTTTTTGGTCTTTCATAATGTATGACTCTAGCGACAAGGCGTTTCTATGAGATTTAATGAGGTTATTTGATCTTTAGAAGTAAATATTAGTCCTTATTTCAAATTCTTTGCCCAAGAAAAAAAAATCCAGAAAATAGAATTACATATTCAGATGCTCATGTTTAAGCTTTCCCTACCTGTGTAGTTCAGATGTGTACCTCAGTTGTCTCATGATAGAAATATATCATTCACGAGTCTCAATCTAAGAGTTTAAGCTTTTAGAAGAGTTGGTCATGGACACTGTATGTGAGCTGCTCTGAGTGATCTCCAATCTCCATGTCATTCACCTCTGTTGTATTTCTTTTTTGTAAATGTATCCACTTGATGTCCACAGAAAGACCCCAAAGTTAAGTGCAGATATCACAAAAAGGAAGTCATAATAGTAGTCCAGGTGACAGTCATTCAGATTGTTTCCTATCCAGCTCTTACCACCCATCTTCCTTGTAAATTTGTCTATCATAGTCACTAGAAAGCTGCTAAAGAAGTTCCCAGCAGCAACCGTGCTCGTGAAAAAGGTCGTGCCAAGGCCTTTCATTTCTTCTGGGGATTGATCATAGAAGAATTCTAGCAATCCAGTCATAAGGAATGTATCTGCAATACCAAGTACAACATGTTGAGGCAATAGCCAGAATATGCTCATAGGAACTGTTTCTTCAGGCCCAACTACGTATTGCTTCCCTATGACATGCATTCTTTGAATTTCTACAGCACACGTAATTGCCATAGCCGTGACTTGGATGGCAATACCTATGCCAAGCCTCTGAAGCAATTTGATTCCTCTATGCTTGCCAGTTCTTCGACGCATGAATGGTATAAAGTAATGGTCATAAATGGGCAGTGAAATGAGTGTCGTGAGCACTACGAAGCTCCAGAGGGAGGCTGCTGGTATTCGGAAGTTGGGACCCAGGCTCCTCTCCAAGGTTGTACCTTGCTTGACAAAAATGGTTACTTCTACTGCCCAGAAGTTGCCAGGAATTAGCATTAGTAACCATATCTGAAACATCCCTAAAACAAGCTTGGCTTCCTCTACTTGAGTCACTGTGCATGGTGGATTTGAGACATCTATTTTGCCTTCTTTTATTGCAGCCTTGTCTAAGAACCTGAAAGACACAGATTGTCTATATAATTACCGAAGTTAATTAAGGGAGTAATATTAAAGAAACTTAACATTTTTTATCCCAACTCCCAAGCTTAATATATTGTATGCTCATGTCTAAGCACAAGCACTTCCCATAAACAAGAACAAGCTTGTTTGTAGATGAAAATCTGAAATTCAATTTACCAATCATAAGGTTTGCTCCAATATAGTGACTATTCTAGCGAGTATTCAAGGCTCAACCATTATACTATCCTTCCATCAAACTCATCTTGTATGCTCTTAATGAGATTTCAATATGAGATCTATATCCTAGCAAATACTCGGTGCTCAACCATTAAAAGATCCTCAAGAAATCATTTTTATGGTAGTAACCTTTTTATGTAGTGTCCCTCCCAAGTGTAATATGGGAAAATGTATCCGCAATCCATCCATTTTGGTGAGTGTTCCAACTTTCCTGTACTACGATCATAATTCAATGAGTAGATATGTTGGTTCTGTGCAATGCCAGTGTTATCTGCAAAAGGCACAAAATTAATTGGACTAAATCATATCCCTTGTGTTTAAGTTTTTCCTTCAAATATGAGTCAATATTCATCAGTTTTCTTAATGCATTCATTATTTGGGCCATTTTAGTAATGTTATCGATTATCATGATAGGATTAGAGTTGACTGTTGAGAGAAGAAAGTAAATCGTTCCCTGACTTGCAAACTAAAACAAGCAAAAGCAAGAGCTGAGTAGCTAACCTGAAATGAGGAGTGTGATGAATTTGTCGTCTTCCAGTACTAATGTAATGTTGCAACTCAAACTCATGCAGCTCTGAAGGGCTACTAGGAAGCTGGAGCTTCCTATTTCTGAAAGCAACAACCAGGACTCTGATAAAGTCCCTTGTAGGGCTCATGGTCTTTCTAGCTTTATGCCTATATATTGGGGTTCCCACAAAGAAGGTAATAAGGGAAAGTAGAAAACCAATAGCTGATATGCCATACCCTAATCCCCATCCAAATCTCTCTTGAATGTACACAACAAGCAGAGTGGCCATTAAAGCGCCAAAGAAAGAGTTAAACGACCACCAGTTGAAGAATGAAACTTTCAGCTCTTTTTCTTGGGGGTTGAAGTCATCAAATTGGTCAGCACCAAAAGTGGACATATTGGGTTTCACTGCACCACTGCCAATTGCTATAGTGTATAGTGATAAATAGAATAATGTTAGTTGTAAGTTAGATGCTTTGCTGCAAATTCCATTAGTACATGTTGGTCTCAAGCTCTTCAGAGAAGTTGTCCGGGTCAGAAGCACAAGTCCCTGTGTAAATATCATTGTATTGATATTAATGATATGGAGTTTTATTTGAAGGGGAAAAAAAGAATGAGAATGGCAGTTGATGTGAAATAGCCTGAAAAAGTAAGAAAGACAAAAAAAATTACAACTTACCATGGCATATATGAGCAACGAAAGAGTGATTGTCCAAAAGTGGCCCATGTAAGAATCTGCTATGTAAGCACCAAGAATTGGAGTTATCCATGCTGAGCCTGACCAGTTATTCACACTGCTTATTGAAGATATCAAGTCTTGGTGTAGTTGGGTTGTCAAATAATTCACCAAATTGGCAGCTACCCCATAGTAGGCAAATCTTTCCAATGCTTGGTAAACTAGCATTAATACACACACACACAAGTCATAATAGAGTGATCATGACTTGTTGGCAAGAAGCAGAATGCAATAATTTATAAAGGGAGAGAGATTGTGGTAATATTCCATTACACAAATGCAACCTTCTCTCACATAACCTTCTTTTTACATTCTTCAATCAACATTTTACCTAAAACTTACAAAGCTCATAAGAAATTTACCAATAACGAAACTGCAAGCTTTCCATCTCCCAGTTCTAGAAGCAAGCACAGGCCGTCCACCAAGATCCACTGTGCCATCTAGAGTGTAACCTTTGTCTTCCATGTCAGCTAAATTTCAAGTGGAAGAAATTAAAACAGATGGAAGACGAAGCAATACTCTCGCTGCGCTGGTGTTGAGTAAATATATAGTTAACAATATTCCCCTGTATGTACCAAAAACACAATATTGCACTGTAGTTCTTTGGAGTATGCAATAGGCAATTAGATGCGTACTTTATTTTTAAATTTTGCGTGAAACTTTTACGGATTGCGCAAATGGCCAAGGTGAGGCTTGGTCAGCCACAAGGTAAGACGGTGAAAATCGGTGGCATATTCTATATGCGCCTTTTCAGGTGCATTTATATGTACTGTTATGATTTATGAAGCACCATCAAGAGGCCCTTTCGAGTTTGTGAAAAGAATTTGACAAAGTCGTGGAAATAACATTACTGGTTGATGATTTTGTCTATTGACAAAAGCTATTACCTAATAACTACAAGTTAGTCAAATTAGTTATTAGGAAGTTTGTTGATAAGATGACTCATGAAGCTGCTGTAACAGATTTCAAAAGTCTGTTTTGTTTATACTATTTTGTAGGCTAATAAAAGTCATTGTGACTGATAGGTTTATCTCCTATTTTTTAGGCACTTATCTGTTAGTTATTTTCCATTATCGTTTAGCATTTTCTTTTGGTTATTGGCTGTATAAATATGCTGCTCTATTGCTGAATAAAAGAAATAACCTTCTGCAGCTCCATAAATTCCCTTCCTGCTCTTCTTATTTTAGCACATCATATCCTTTAATAACCAACAAAGTGGTATCAAGAGCTCTTTTTTAAAGGGATATGTGAGATTGAGTGAGCCCAACCACAACTCCTAAACACAAACGCACAACAAAACCTATTCAGAATGAATCCAGAAGGTTCATCCATTCCAATTGTGCTTCCACAGTTTGATGGTAAAAATTATCACAACTGGGCTATTAGAATGGAAGCCTATCTTGATGCTAGTGATCTGTGGGAAGCTGTTGAAGAAGAGTATGAAGTTCCACCCCTATCTGATAATCCTACAGTTGCTCAAATCAGAAATCACAAAGAGAGGAAGCAGAGAAAATCAAAAGCAAGAGCAACATTGTTTGCAGCAGTATCATCCACTATTCTTACCAGAATAATGACACTGAAAACAGCCAAGGAGATTTGGGATTTTTTGAAGCATGAGTATGAAGGAAATGAGAGAGTTAAGGGGATGCAAGTGCTGAATCTGATCCGAGAATTTGAAATGCAAAGGATGAATGAATTAGAAACAATTCAGGAATATTCCAACAGGCTTCTTGGCATAGTCAACAATGTAAGACTTCTTGGTACTGATTTTTCTGATTCTAGAATTGTTCAAAAAATCCTAGTTACAATTCCTGAAAAGTTTGAAGCCACTATTGCATCTCTGGAAAACTCAAGGGATTTGTCAAGCATTACCTTGGCAGAATTGTTGAATGCATTACAGGCACAAGAGCAAAGGAGGCTTATGAGGCAAGAAGGATCAATGGAGGGTGCCTTTCAAGCCAAATCACAGAACTACAAAGGAGGCAAAAATAGGCAAAGCAGCAATTTACGAGTCTTTCCATCTTGTCCCTACTGCAAAAAAGACAATCATCCACATAACAAGTGTTGGTGGAGGCCAGATGCAAAATGCCACAAGTGTGGTCAGTTAGGACATGTGGAAAGAATATGCAAGACTCAACAGCATCAAGGAGAAGCCAAGGCTGCCGAAAATCAGTCTTTTGAGGAGGAGTTGTTTGTAGCATCATGCTTTGCCACCAACACCACCACAAAGAGTTGGCTTATAGACAGTGGTTGCACAAAACCACATGACTTATGATCGTGATCTCTTCAAAGAATTGATGAGACAACCATTTCCAAAGTCAAAATTGGAAATGGAGCACTTATTGTAGTAAAAGGCAAGGGAACGGTTGCAGCTTGAAGGCCACCAGTTTGAAATTAATTTCTGATGTCTTATATGTTCCTGAAATAAATCAAAACCTTTTGAGTGTTACTCAACTCCTAGAGAAAGGATATAAGGTGTTATTTGAGGACAAACAATGTGTGATTAAAGATGCAAACAACATAGAAATGATCAAAGTTCAAATGAAAGGCAAGAGATTTGCCTTGGATTTGATGAATGAGGAGCAGCAGGCTGCTGTACACAAGGAAGAAGATGAGACACTTAAATTTCAGGAGGAGAATGAAGATGTTGATGATCTACTAGCTTCAGGAAGTAGCTGGAAGCAGATTGATAAGTTCAAGGAAAAATATGCAAATGAAGTTCTCAAAAATTTCAACATGGAAGGGTGCAAACTAGATGCAACTCCAATGAATCAAAAGGAGAAGTTTTGCAAAGAAGATGGAGCAAAAAAGGTTGATGAAAGGTTGTATAGAAGCTTAATAGGATGCTTGATGTATTTAACAGCAACCAGGCCAGATATCATACATGCAGTAAGTTTGCTTTCAAGGTACATGCATTGTGCTAGTGAAATTCATTTTCAAGCAGCAAAAAGAATTCTCCGATATATTAAAGGCACAGTTGATTATGGAATAATGTTCTGTCAAGTTAAAAATTTCAGTCTTCATGGTTATTCTGATAGTGATTGGGCAGGATGTGTTGATGACATGAGAAGCACATCAGGTTACTGTTTTACTTTTGGTTCTGGAGTTTTTCATGGTGCTCTAAAAAACAGGAAGTTATAGCTCAATCAACAGCAGAGGCAGAATATATAGCTGCTGCTGCTGCTGTGAATCAAGCTCTTTGGATCAAGAAACTTCTGACAGATTTGCATATGGAACAAGAAGAAAGCATGCAGGTTTTCGTGGACAACCAGGCAGTAATCTCAATTGCCAATAATCCAGTGTTTCATGGCAAAACAAAGCACTTCAAGATAAAGTTTTTTCTTCTGAGAGAGGTTCAAAAAGAAAGAGAAGTGAAGCTAATTTATTGCAAAACAGAAAATCAAAGAGCTGACATCCTAACCAAGGCACTTCCAAAAGCTAGATTTGAATTCTTAAGACAAAAGCTGGGAGTTTGTAGCTCCAAAGTCAAGGAGGAGTGTTGATAAGATGACTCATGAAGCTGCTGTAACAGATTTCAAAAGTCTGTTTTGTTTATGCTATTTTGTAGGCTAATAAAAGTCATTGTGACTGATAGGTTTATCTCCTATTTTTTAGGCACTTATCTGTTAGTTATTTTCCATTATCGTTTAGCATTTTCTTTTGGTTATTGGCTGTATAAATATGCTGCTCTATTGCTGAATAAAAGAAATAACCTTCTGCAGCTCCATAAATTCCCTTCCTGCTCTTCTTATTTTAGCACATCATATCCTTTAATAACCAACAAAGTTTGTTTAAGTTAGTTTGTTAAGTCAGTTCCAGATATATACAGCTGGCACGGTAGTTAGCCATGTAATATATATAGTTGGTTCTCCTAATTGTAAATAGCTTGCTGTAATGATACTTACTGTTGAATGAAGAAAACCTTTCATACATTCTCTTTCTCTCTCTCAGTTCCAATATCATCAAAAGCAACAGGAAGATACCATGATCCAAAATACAATTGCTTCGCATGTAGGACCATGTAACTCTTCTGGGAATATGATAGTAGATAAGAGATGAGGTTTCTACTTATAAGACCAAAACTTTTAAACTATTACAAGAAAGAAACCAATAAGTTAAACCTCTAACCACAATTCATTAAAACCTTCGAGCTACCCCAAGTAGCACATACTGAGGTAATAGCTAAAATATGGTCATAGGGATTAGGGACAGCTTGATCAGGCCTTTCAATGTGATGCGATTTTATGACATGCATTCTCTTCGAACTTCCACAGCACTAGCAAAAGGCGATGGCTACGACTTGGATGAAAAACTCAATACCAATCCTTTGAGGCAATGTGATTCTCCTAGGGTTGCCGGTTCTCTTGCACATAAAAAGTGGTAAATAACGTTCATACGAAGGTAAACGGAGAAGTGTGGAAAGTAATAAGAAAACAGAGAGGCGCAGCTGGAACTTTTAAATGGGATCAAGGCTGTGGTCCAACTTTTTTCCCTGCTTCACGAAAATGGTGATTATTTGAGCCCGGAAAGTGCTTGGAATTATTGTAAAGAGCCATTCCCAAAACAAGATTGGTTCCTTCCACTTGAGCCACTGTGCATGGTGGCTCTGAGGTACACATGTTGCTGTCATTGATAGCAACCTTGTCCAAGAACCTGCACAAAAGTTTTCATTTTGTTATCCAAATGATTAGTCTTATCTAAGGATTGTTATATTGGTCTATCAACTTCTGTGAGTTTTCCTAATTATTTTTCTTGAATGTAAAATGAATTTACGTGGTAGGCTATGGAGTCCTTCCTGTTGATCAACTTTTCCCAAAAGAAAGAACTAACAATTGAAATGGATATTCAAAATAATAATTAATAATAATAAGAGAGCCAACTCCTTTATTAAAAGACTTGGAGTGCTTATCTGCCTCTATAAAATTATTACTTGCTTTTTGCTTTCTTGATTGATTTCAACCTAACTAGTTAATCTTAGAGTAATAATATGTATACATTATTTTTTTCACATCATTTTTACACTTGGTTAACAATAAGTAAATGTTTGGTTAATACAGCATATCATTTAGTTAATGAGTTCTAGTAGTTTGTAAGTGATTGGTTACCAAAACTCATTAACCAAATAATATACTGTATTAATAAAAAATTTACTCATCATTAACCAAGTGTAAAAGTGGTGTAAAGAAAATGGTGTGCAAGAATCATTATTGTTAATCTTAGTACTAGTCAACTCCTCCTGTTTTCAATCAATTTAGTTTATTTGTACTTGTTTGTATTTCAATAAAATGGCTAGTCAATTATAAATTCATAATTTTTTTTTTATAAAAAAAGCAAGCATGTAATAGCAGCGGCGAGTCTCGCCTGTAAAGTGGGCTAAGATAGATTTATCGCTTTCCTTTGTAGTGTAATATAGTAATATACCATATGCTAATCCCCAACTCACGTTTTCCTGTACATAGACAATTCCCAGAGTGGCAGTTAAATTTCTTAAATGTTAAATGTCAACCAGCTGAAGAATGAGGCCTTGAGCTATCTTTCATGTGAGTTAAAGTCATCGAAATGCTCACCACACCAAAGTTGGAAATGTAGGGCTTTGCTCCACAAGCTCCAATTGCTATAGCATAGAGGGATAAGTATCATAGTGTATAGTTTAAAGCAGAGACCTTTTTTTACTAGTTTGCTTCTAGCTTTCAAGTAAAGTTGGCACTGTGAAGCACCATTCCATTTATAGTCGTGTAAAAATTTGAAAACAAAATGCAATGAATAGACAATTTCATATTACTGATAAGTCAATATCAGCTAAGAGTTTTGTTAATGAATGCTAAAATTATATCAATAAACTGAAGTTAGAAACAATTTAACCATGAAACAGAATAGATATGATTCTGAGACTTTATAATTGTTAAGCTCATAAAAGTTTATGTTCATGTGCATTCTGGTAGTCAATGCATCCACAGATGAACTCAAATAAGATCCTTGAAAATAGTGAATCAGACTTACTGATACTCTTAGAGTTGGCTATAAACTTGGTAAAAATCATTCTGCTGTCACTTGAGATGTATGACAATGAACAAATGAACCAAGACTTCCTCTCCAGACTATGGCAAAGAATAGCCTTAGATTACCAATGTAAATGAGGGATGCAGCAATTGAAGTACAGAAGCGGCCCATGTGAAAGTTAGCTATATAAGCACCAAGTATTGGTGTAAACCACACTGATCTTGACCAGTTATTTACATTCCTTACTGAAGAAACTGTATCTTCGGGAAGTTGGTCTGTCAAGAAAGTATTAAGTTGGTGGATACTCCATAGAAGGCCATCCTTTCAAAGGCTTATAAACTGCAAATGTTTAAACCAAAGGACTGTAGAATAAAAACTAACAAGATTTTACTTGTTTTCTTGACCATCCATAAGAAATTTATTTCATTCCTAACATTGTAGCAAGCACTTATTCTATGAGCCTAGTACACATGTTGGCTAAAATTAACAGACAGACTATTTATGATTTGATTCCATCAAAACTTAATTAGTCCTTAGAGGCAGCTACAAACAGGTCCATTAGTATTCACCTCAGTTCGTTGACACATCTCTTCAATAAAAATAAGGGCGGATTCCATACTAAAGAAAACGGTAGCATAGATACTTGATATGAAAACACTTTAATACTGTTATAGCATTGTAGATAGCAACTTCTCTAATTAGTTTTTGGTAATAATGTAGTGATTATTAGCCTTGGTCTAGCTATTTTGTCAACACATGATTGCATCGTGATAGCTAAACATGGTCATAAAACAGCCAAACAACGAAACACAAGAAGTCAGAACTTAATTCCATTTTTATTTCAAATAATATGGATTTTTACATCAAAGAAAATATGAAAATTTTCATTTTCGGTTACAGCATACTAATAGTACTCTTCTCACATTAGTGAAATTACATTCATCCCCTATCTAGCTTAACTTGCTTCTAAATGCCAAATCATTTGGATAAACAATGCAAGTTGTAGTGTTGCAAACAGTGCTATTGGGGAAGAATCCAAAAGAGTGATTGGAGTTGATATCCATTTCATTCTTGGGTTGCAAACCATATCTGAACTTTCTACAACTACATTCTTTAGTCTTTGGTGATTCCTGCATTGTTCACCTGCGCAGGAGGTGAGAATTCTTAATGTTCTGTTCATGTAAACCAAATAGTCATGTCAAACAAGTAGTTCATTTGAATCTCGCTTGTTTCTGAGTGAGCCTCATTCACGGTGAGACTATAATTTCGCATAATCAGGCTTGTTTCTGCAGAATCACAGTGAGACTATTCCTGCATATCTTAAGGAATTTATCAAAATCACTACAGCATAATTAACAGGGTGTGGTCATGTATTCCTTGGCATGTGGAAAAATTGATCTGCAGTCATTATTCTCAGCACAGCTAGGCGTTGCACAAAAATAACAATCATCTAAGGTTGGTTAAGCTGGTAAGCAGCTTCGTCCGCACGAAATAGAAGGCAAGTTTGAATTTCAATGGGAATGACTTGGAGGCGTCAAAAACCCTTGCTCTAAGCTGCTGAGTGTGGATTAGTTTCATAAAGAATATAAAGGACTTAACTCGAATGATACCTCGGGTATACTGGGCCCAAAAAACTAATTAAAGTGATTCAAAAAAAAAAAGAAAGAACAATGAAAATAAAAGGGATGACATTAATTTCCTAGGTGAAATAAACAAATTATATGGGCAAAACAAATGTATTTAATTTCTTTCACCCTAGTAAACTAATTACACGAAGCACAAGGACAAAACAAGATGCACTTCCCCACTAAGCCTATTAGATGGTCCATGGTCTCAAGAGAATATGGAAATACAAACGTCTGACTTGCTTACTAACCAAATTCCCAAGAGAAAAGTATCTTCTAAAAATCTTACAAGTGTTGAAGCTCACAGAACAAGTATAGAAATAAATTTTACAAAAAAATAGCTTCATCATACTAGAAGGATAATTCAATACCTGTTGAGCGAATGATTCCTTCGTGATGTAAATGGGACAGGGTGGTTACAGTCATACACAGGGAGTGCTCCCTCGCTCCCAACAATCAATTTTTTTTTTCATCTCCTTTCATCTCTAATTTTGAGTGGATAGACAAGTATTCACGACTACTTAATTAAATTAAAAATATATAAAACAAAAAACAAAAAATAAAAAAAATTATATCTTCACAAATCACAACTTGATCCAGCGACATAAAATTTTAAATTTACTCATCTTCGTCCAAAATCAACAAAATAAAATTTTAAAATAATCTAAAATTAAATAATTTTTTTAGTAAATCTAAATCTAAATATTCAACTAATATATATTACATATTTTTAACTTGTGTTTCTTTTAAAAAAAATTAATGTAGCCCCCTAAATAAACATCTTTCACAATCTCTCTCTAGCTCCGACTTTGATCATCTCTGCTCCCGTCTACTATACGTAAACAAATTTCTCTTGTACACTCTATGAGGGAAGAATTCCCTTCATATTTGCCTTATTGAGAGAAAATACGCACGGATATTCAGTTAAACGTAGATTTTAATCATGGTTACAAATTCTTTGGCAATCCTTCCCTTTTAGAATGAATTAATAGGAATTAAAGAAAGATCATAAATCTCAATCGTGGTTACAAATTGTCATATTAAAAAAGAAATTATTATATTGCAAGGAACCGAACTGGCGAGGAGGGGGAAAAAATCTTTTCGCATTTAATGGTTTGCCTTGCCCTATGTTCCAACTTTGGAGTAAATGCACGTTAGAAAACACTGAAAGTAATGATGAGCCCACATGTCCACAAATGATAAGAAATACCTGAAGAATAATAAATGAAAAGGAAAAAGATGTTCTTTCTCTGTCCCATTCAAGACAAATATGAGGCCACGGAGAATGAGATATGATCCTGAATTCTATCCCGAGGGTTCCACTACTCAAAGAGCATCATAAACCACATTAATTTTTAAGTAAAAATGGTCTATCAAAAATATTTTATTTTATATTAAATATGTATAAAGTTATTTTTTAAAAAATAAATATATTTATAATCTGACGTATAAAATTTTACATATATTTAATATTAAATAAAATTCCAATAATAAACTATACATACATAAAAATTTCTTCGTAAAACTTTCCAACCCATACTTACAAACGCTGAAGTGACATTTCTGCCTGGTCTTTTGCGCTATGCATCTCTCCTTCTTCGGTGCTCTTGTTAAGGATGATAATTTGAAGCAGGTACTCAATTCGGCATAACTGGCATGGGTGGGTTTAAAACTCACTTTGTAATATGAGATAAGCGAAGTGAGTTTAAACTGTATTATAAGGTAGGACAAGTTTAAGTTTAAAGTTTACTTATTTTTTACTTTATATATATTCTTTATTCTTTTATAAAAAAACATATGTTTTATATTTGATGTAACATTAAAAATTTTATGCAATGAATAATTTTTTTAATAATTTATATTATATTATATATTATATAATATATGTGAATAAAGTTTAGATTTTATTATTTTTTTACGGACAAAGTATAAATTTTTATCTACAAAACTTATAAAATAGGTAAAGACAATTTAAAAATTTCTTTAAAAAGTTCAAGTTTAAAGTAGGTAAACACCTGCCCCATATTGCCAAGCCTAGCTCTCGTGCTATTTTTGCATATATACACTTAAAATAAAGGAAAAAGGAAAGAAAGAAAAGCCTATTAGAGAGACATAAAATTTGTAACTGTTTGTGAGATATTTTCCACTTTTCATATTGCAAACTTAGCTCATGGCTTCGTGGGACCTTTTTTTTTTTTTGTGGCACCTTATTTTAAGTAGGATATGGAAAATTCTTAGTTTTATATTGTATATCATATACATTTCATTTAGGGAATTATTTTAGTATTTATTCTTTTTATTTATTTATATTTAAGATAAATTATCAAATATTTATTAATTTTTATTTATATTTAATAAATTTTTAAATATTTATTATGAAATCAACAATTAATAAATGACTGACAATTCACCTTAAGTACTAAACATATTAAGATACCATAATAATCTTTTTTCATTTAATAATATTAAACATATATAAAATTATATGAGTCATATTATAAATGATTTAATTTCTATCCACTGTCAGTGTAAAATTTTTTTACACTGTCATTCAATCATGTGTTGATACATCACTAAAATAGTTAGACTTTTTAGGTAGTGGTTATAATAGTCAAACTTTTTTAATGATTTGGCAACATATGATTTGATGACAGTGTAGAAAATTTTTACATTGACGGTAGATAAAAATTAAACTCTATTATAAATACACATACTTTTAAAAAATGTCATCACAAATATTTAATATTAAATGAATTACCTAAAAAATTTATCGTGTGACATATCATTTTAATGTTTAAATTTTAGCTAATTGATGCCATGATGCTATATTGTCCAGTTACTGGCTTTGGAAGTCTGAAGCACTTGACATATTCCACCATTTCTTTGATAGAAATTATTGTTATTCCTTACTTGTATTGTATTGATGTCATTCAACATCTGTCAACAACAAAGCATTCAACTTTTCGAAAGCATGAGACTATGAGTTATCTCAATTTGTTAATTTTTTTTAGGATTTAATTTTAATTTATTATTAATGTGAAAAAAATTTATATTATTATTTAATCATGTACTGACATATTATTAAAAATGTTAGACTTGAAGTATTTGTTATAATAGTCAAATTATTTTAATGAATTGACAATACATGATTGAGTGACAATGTAAAAAAACTTCACACTGATAGTACATCAAAACTAAATTTTTTTTTTTATACTTAAAAGTTTTGATTATTTTTTTATGAATACGTATGAGATTCTATTTCTTTAAAAAAAAAATCACCTCTCATTACATAATTTATTTATATCGATCACATATCCTGAAATCTTGTTTCAACTCACCCCCACTTAGCAAAGAAGATTTATATTTTGTCCTTTTCGTATTGCTTAATCTTACCAATGCTCTTATCATCTTGAGCTGCTTGAAGTTGACGGTCAATTGTTGGCACAAGTTTTAAAAAATGGTTAATTTTTAATAATGATTCTAAATATTATTCTAATATGTGACATTGTATATTTGTATTTAATGAAAATTAAAATAGAGTGTTGTAGATTTATCAAAAAAAAAATGAATATTAAAGTTACAAAAAAAGTATTACAAGATGTCTCAAGCGCCTACATGAGTCAGTTATCATATCTGCATGAGTCAGTGAAATAACCAAGTGAAACACAAGAAGGGGGGTTGAATTGTGTTTCTTAACCTTTTTTGAAAATTAATAAAAGATTTTCCTTTTCAATAGAAAATAGAACACAGCGAAGGATAAAGTTTAACAAGCAAAGAGCTTAGGATCAACACCACTTAGTCCTATTGGACTCTAAGGATTTTGAAAAGACTTTTAATAAAATGGTTAACACGCTCTAAAACCAAATAAAAAGATCTTTGTTAATAAACACAATGGTAAACCCCGTGAGGTTAGTGAATATAATAAAGCACACTAGAAGAGAAGAGAAGCTTACACACGAGATTTATCCCTGGTTCACTCTATCAACCAAGAGCTACGCCCAAATTCCCTTCAACCGTAGGATTTTCCAACTAATCTTTTTCACGATTACAAGTATTATGCACATCTTCGTGTAACAAGTATTTTCAACCTCTTCGTGTTCTATCTCACAAGTATTCTTTACACACAAATTCTTCAAAGCTTACAAGGCTTAAGATGAATAATTGAAAGCAGATGAAAGCTTGAGTTTAAAAACTCAACTGACAAATGAGAATAGACAATCGAGATCTCAAGTGCTTTTTCTTTTTACACGTATATGGAAATCCAAGAAGAAATAAAGCTTTTTAGACTTTGTAGGATGCTTCGCAAGAAAGATCTCTTCTCCATCTTCAAGTGTCGCTTCTTCTCTTTATAAGTAAGAACAAATTGAAAGCAGACTTCATGGGCTAGATCGTCCAACGGAAACATTTATTACCGCTCGAGTAACATTAAATGCATCTACCGAAAAGTGTCTGAACTTTTCCCGATGGTGACTTTTATTCTCCTCGAGATTTCCAATCAATGAAAACAAAGTCCCGATTTGTCTAAGATTCGCAGACGGTTTCTTATTTCGGCAGATTCTTTGTAGTTGTTAGACAATGTCAGAAGAAAAGTGGCTTAGTTGACTTCTTCTCAGCCGTCGAGTAGTTCTTTTTCAAGCATTTAATGAGGAACAGCTTCTTCATTTTTGAAATTTCACTGGACGAGCTTGAGCTTGAACTTTGAAAGAGTGAGTTGAGTCCGAGCTTTAAGCGCATGTGATCGTATTGACGAACTAATAAAAAGTAACAAGATATGCATACAAGTATTGGACGCACCAATAGTAAAAGTATATAATGCATTTATTGGACCCACGAAGAGTTATAGCATATTGGACGCACGAAGAGTTATCTTTAAGCATAGAGCAGAATGGACGCACATACAAGTAGCGATTTGTTAATACTATTGTCGAAACACTTACTTGTTCAAACTAAATAAATATTTTTGTTATCCTCAAAACTTAACCAGGGAAAGCTACAGCTTTTAAGAATTTAGTACTTAAACCTTTTTATAAAAAATTTGGTTTCAACAATCTCCCCCTTTTTGATGATGACAAAAACTATTAATTTGGTTGAACACAGATTCTTTTTAAGACAAAATTGCTCTCCCTAAGAAAAACATTTCTAAGGGATGGACTCAAAGTCTGTTGGACGCAGAGTCGATTTGACGTAGTACACGAAATTTATTTTTACGAAACAAGTTTCAAGAGCAAGTAATATTATCTTTGTATCGAAGTTTAGTACTTGAGAAAAGTGTTTAACAGAGACAATTCCTTTTGAAAAGAAATAAACCCTGCAAAAAAAAAATTTAGAGCAGATCCTTCACAGCAACACAGTGCATTAGCAAAGTATTCACAATTTCAATTAAAGCATTTATATAAAGGTAACAGAATAATCGAGACAAGGATAATGAAACAACCAGATGAGAAAAAAAAACATAGTTTCATTGAATCAGTATAAATTATAAAATAAATTTGTATGTAACAGATCAAATTCTCATTATTCTCCCCTTGTCATCGTGACAAAAAAGAAAGAAAGACATCACCGTCAAAAAAATATGGCTTAAAAAAAATAAAATCAAGAGGAAGAAGGTGGAGGAGGAGGAGGTGGCTCCTTGTTGAAAAAGAGATTTGAGGAGGTCTTCAACTCTCTTGTACATTAAGTCCATCTCGATTATTCACGAGGCCTCGAAAGTCGGGGCACTTGGGTGAGAATGTCACAGAAGGTTATGGTTCCACAATAGCTAACTCAAAGGGTGGAAGCAGGAGGGGTCACATCCATTTGCCGCACAACACTCAACTTCGCCTTCTGACGAGGAAGGTCATCATCCCAAGGAAGAGAAGTTCTCCCAGATTCAAACATATGATCCTGTGGATAAGGCCCCGCCTATGTTGTCAGACGGAGTTCCAGAGACATAGCTTGTAAAAGAGAAGATTGTTGGTAAATGCGAAGTTCAGAGGTACCCAAGAAGATCATCTACCATATAGATAGGGACGAAAAACACTGAAGCTCGACTGTGCACGCTTATAGTATCTTCCTTATCTTCATCACTTAGTCCTCAAGAAGATGCTTGTTGCTCACACTCCCAAATGTGCTTTTCCTAGAAAGTCTTAGCCTCGCTCTCCTCGGCCTTCTCCTTTAATCGAAACTTGCCACAAGAATTCAACATCAACATCGGGAACGTAAGCTCCCAAAATTTGGCTTAAAGATGACGGGCTTGGGAAAGGTGGCTTGGCTTCGTATTTTTCAAGTCTTTGTTTTTATTTAAATCCACCATTGGCAACCTTGGACAAACCCGAACCTACTGAATCTTGATGGCGCTTGTAGAAGAGATGATCATGAAGGGGTACAAATCTCAAATTCTTTAATGTAAGACTCCCTTAATGACACCGACAAGGATGGTGTCATAAGGACTCATGAATCGTCCCATTTCTTCCAAGGTGACAGGTTTGAAGGAGAGGTCACTAGGGAAGATGTGAACTTTTGTTGAGTAACCATCACAAAGACCGAGAGCGTCCGCCTTGTCGTGAGTGAGAGAGAAGAGTCCTTGGATTCCCAAAGAGGAATAATGTGAGGAGAAACCCCATGAGAAAAGGTTAAGGTAAGAGGAGTTGTAGAAGGTCTTTTGAGAGAGAGGAAGGTGAAGGAGATTGGAAAGGTATGATGAGTTTGAGAAGAAAAGGTTCGTTGTTTAAGGGAGAGGAAGTTATTTTGAGAGGTTGGGAAGAAAGTTTGTGGTTCCTGGTTGAGAAGAGGGTAAAATGAAGGAAGAGGGAATGGTAGGTAGAGGTTCCTTAGGAATGGACGCAAGCTTGGAAGAGGGTTTCTCCTTGTGATGGGTAGCTTCGTCCGGTTCCCTTTGGGATGCTCGCAATGGACGCAACCTTCATCCTTTTAGCGATGGGTTGGTCATCTTCGTAATCATCGTCCATTATGAATCTCCGCTTGGGAATGGCTTCGACTAAGGTGATTTCTTCTTTGGACTTCTCGTTTTTGAAGGAATAAGAGGTTGTTTCGGGTCCGTAAAATCTTGGACGCTTTGAAGTTTCATCCTTAGAAGATTGCTTCGCCCAAAGATTTGTGCTCTTGATCCGTCCAAATATCCTCTTATTTCTTCAACATCTTTAGTCTCATGGGGACTAAAGATACCTTGATCTCTCGAAGATCTTGGTTAAGAGAACACCATTATAGAGATGGTGGTCTTCTTCCCTTTTCCTTGTACACTTCTCTTGAAGTTCTTAAAAAGCAAAGAAGGGAGATTGACATGTTGACACAAAGATCGTGATTTAATACAAGCGTAAGGCATGAACTCAGTAGAGACCGAGTCTGGACCGCCTTGTGGAGTATCGCTGTTCGTAAGTTGATGCAAAACTCTTGCCTTGTCATTCATCTTGGAAGCAGCTTATCTTCCCGTTGATGACTCCTTTAGTAAGGTATCAAGAACAAAGATCGGGCCTCCAAATGCTTTTTCCCAATCGGTGATGGTGGCCTTCCAACCAACATCGGGTGGCGTTGGAGATGGTTACCTCTCAAACCACAACGGTTTTCCCGCAACACATCCCCGACCCTGTCAGCAGACACTGATGCCTTTTCCGTAACATTTTCACCAATTCCGGATAAACCTCCACCTATCAAGTAATTATCCCAACCAGACCGACGAGACATTCTTTGATATTTATTCCACATTCTGCTAAAATTGAAGTTTGGAACGAGTATTCAATCGATAACCTCGGCTTCTTTCAACATCAAGGGTCTTTCCTCCGACCATTTCTTAGGGTTAAGGAAATTTGAAAGAGAGAGAGAAATTTTGCTAAGGTTCTTTTTGCAAATGTTTTCTTTCAAGGCTTGAAGGCGTAAAAAATTGGTCTTGTAAAGAAAGAAAGTATTTATGTGTTAAGGTAGGTTTTTACACCGGAAGGTTTCTTGAGAGAAAACGAATCGCTTTTTTTAAAAAAAACAAACACATTAAATGTGTATTAAAAGCAATCACACGTCCGCAGAAAAAGTTACTTTCGTGACCTTTCAAAAATCGACCAGGGAAATTTGAAAAGTTTCAAACAAGATAAAATGCAATGATTTATGTCTTATCAAGAAATTTACTACACCATTTATCAAGTACAAAGCATTTTGGACGCAGATTTTCAATGGACGCAAGAAATATTAATTCTTTACAAAATGCATACTTAGATGTTTTCAATAAGAGTGAATCTATCCTCTCGAGAGGGGTTTTGTGAAAATATCCGCCCATTGATGATCTCTAGATTCCACATATTGAATATCAAACACACCTTCTCGAATATAGTCTCTTATAAAGTGATGTTTGGATTTCAATGTGTTTTGCCCTTGAGTGTAGTATGGGATTTTTTGATAAGTTAATTGCAAAGCAGATATCACATAGTAAAGGAATCTTACTTTCAAAGATGTTGTAGTCTTCTAATTGATGTTTGATCCGTAGTAGCTGGGAGAGCAACAATTTGACGCAGTAGATATATTCAAACCTTCACAAGGATGAGCAATTGTGCTTTGTCTCTTGTCGACCATGATACTAGATTTCCTCCAATGAAGTGACATCCTCCACTTGTACTTTTCCTTTCGATTCTATCTCCAAAGATAACAAGATCACAAAAACCAACTAACAGACTATGAGATTTCTTAAATACCAAACCCGATTAGTAGTTCCTTTCAAGTATCTCGAATATTCTTTTGGCAAAGAATTAAGTGTGACTCTAGGATCGATTGAAAACGCACAAAGACACACACTAAACATTATATCGTGTCCGGACGCAGAGATATAAGAGTGATCCGATCATACCGTATACCTTTTCGCCCACCTTTTATCCTTATCGCCCAATCTTAGTGTGACGATGGATGCATTGGTGTGCTCATTGTTTTGCAATCGTCCAATTTGAATTTCTTCATAAGTTCATTTGTATATTTTGTCCGATGAATGTAGATTTCGCCCAATGTTTGCTTCACTTGCAAAACCCGTAAAGAATTTTAATTCTCCCATTAAGCTCATTTCGAATTCCTTCGCATCGATTGGAAAAATCCTTGCAAAGAGATTCATCAAGTAGCTCCAAAATAATATCATCAACATAAATTTGAACTAAAAATGAATTTCGAGTTTTTGTCTTTTCGAAAAGAAAGTAGTGTCAACTTTTCCTCTAGAAAAATCGCTTTCTATTAAAAAGGTGCTTAACCTTTCATACTGTGCTCGAGGAGCTTGTTTTAAACCGTACAAGGCCTTTTTCAATTTGAAAACATGCTCAGTGGAAATTTTCATCCTCGAAACCAGTGGTTGTTTAACGAAAACTTCTTCATTGATTATACCATTTAGAAATGCACTTTTACGTCCATTTGATATAGTCTCATGCTATGATGAGCAAGCAAATGAAAGTAAAAAGCGTATTGATTCTAGTCTAGCTACGTGGAGCAAAAGTTTCAAAGGAAATCAATACCTTCTTGTTGTGAGTAACCTTGGGCTACCAACCTTGCTTTGTTTCTCACAACCTTACCATCTTCGTCCAATTTGTTTTTGAATATCCATTTTGTGCCGATGATGGACTTGTCTTTAGGCTTTTGAACCAGCGTCCAAACATCATTTCTTTTAAATTGATTTAGCTCTTCTTGCATGGCTAAGATCCATCCTTCATCCTTCGCTTCTTCTATTTTTCTTGGTTCCATTTCGTAGATGAAGGCTACATTTGAGTATTCTCCGAAGGTAGATCTTGTACGTACTTTATCATCCTGGATTACCAATGATTTGGTGTTCGATGATAAGTTTTGAAGTGCCAACTTCTTTGACCATCGCTGTTTCTTCTTTTTCTTTCATCGCCCAATGCTTCTTTGTTTTGGGTCACGATCCTTCTCCTTTGTCTTTTAAGTTTAACTCGCAAAGGACTCATCTAGCTCTGACAAGTCATTGTCAGGCTTTTTGTCATTGAATTTAACATGAACAGATTCTTCAACAGATAGAGAGCGAGAGTTATATACTCTATATGCTTTAGATGTTTCTGAGTATCCTAGGAAAATACCAGAGTCAACTTTAGCATCAAACTTTCCTAAAGAATCCTTAGTATTCAAAATAAAACATTGATAGCCAAAAGAATGAAAGTAAGAGATGTTGGGTTTTCGCCCTTTCCACAGCTCATACGGAGTCTTGTTTAAAATAGGTCTAATATATATTCTGCTTTGAATATAACACGCAGGTTGGCCAAATGTACCTTCCACCTTTGTATGTTTGGAGATCGAGTTGTCATTGAGCATTGATCTAGCCATCTCTTGAAGAGATCTATTTTTTCTTTCTACCACACCATTTTGTTGTGCGTGTTCTTGGGGCAGAGAAGTTGTGATGAATACCGCTTTTCTTCACGTAACAATTGGAAGCTCTCATTCTCAAATTCTCCTCCATGATCACTTCGGGACGAGTTGATACACATTCCTTTTTCATTTTGAATTCTTTTTACAGAAAATAGAAAAGACTTTGAAAGACTCATCCTTGTGAGCTAGAAACATAACCCATGTCCATCTAGTATAGTCATCTACTATGACCAATCCATATTTCTTTCCATTTAGTGAAGAAGTTCTTGTATGACCAAATAGATCAAGATGTAACAATTCTAGTGGTCTAGAGGTGGAAACGATGTTTTTGGACTCAAAAGAATTTTTGATTTGTTTCCTTTGACAAGCTTCACAAAGAACATCTCGATTTGTACACAAGCTTTGGTAGTCCTCTTTCGAGGTTATGCTTATTTAGTTTAGAGATTAATCTCAAACTTGCATGACCAAGCTTCTTATGCCATATCCACTGCTCTCTCCTTTATGGAAACTAGACATGATACATTTTGATCCTCAAAGATCTTCCAAGTCAATTTTATAAAGATTGTTTTGCCTTTTTAGCAATGAAGAGTATGGATCCGTCGTAGTTTTTAACTATACATTCTCCTTGATTGAATGAAACATTAGATCCACTATCACATAATTGACTAATGCTAAGCAGATTATGTTTCAATCCTTCAACTAGAAGAACATTATCGATAGGAAAAGGATGCTTACCAATCTTACCTATTCCAACTATTTTACCTTTCTGGTTTCCTCCAAACGTGACGGAGCCTCCCAATTAGTTTTGATGTCTTGGAACATAGACCTTTCTCCCGTCATGTGCCGTGAGCAACCACCTGCCTAGGTACCATGACAGTGTCTTTTCTTGTTGCTAAGCACATCCGCAAGAGGAATTATCATATCCTTAGGTACCCATATCTTTTTGGGTCCTTTTTGGTTAGTTCTTGGAGATCCATAATATTTTGACCTTTTATTAAAAAGATCTATTGAGGAAGGGTAAACGTTCTTTTTACAAACATTCTTAATGAATTTAGGTTGAGTAGTAGTTTTTTTAAAAAACTGTTTATCAAGATTCTTGATATCCCAATCCAGATTTGTCACGAGGGTCTCTCGAATATTTGAGTAAAATGTTTAGGTTGTTGGTGCTTTTTACAAATTTACCGAGGTCCTCCGCTAACTCTTTTACCTCATTATGAAGTTTATCAACTTCATCCAAGTGTTGGACTCGTAAGATGTTTTTAAAAGAAAGCATTTTCAGCTTTTAATGTTTCACAATAAATTTCAAGTTCTTGTTTTTCCAAAACATTTTTCCATATTCTCTAGTTAATTTTGAAAATTTTCTTTTCAAGGATTTATATTCAACCGCTAAAATAGATGAATTATTTAACAACTCATCAAATGCATTTTGAAGATCAAGATCACGCTTGTTACCTCATCTTCTTCTTCTTCCGACAAGGTGTTAGCCATGAGACATAGATTTGCTTCTTCTTCTGCTTCTTCTTCATCATCGTAGTTGAAAGATCAAGATCTTCCCTGTGGCCATTAATCCTCTTTTTCTTCCTTGGAAAGAATCTCATTTTTCTCTTTCTCCTTGTTTAGTGAAGGACATTCCGCTTAATGTGTCCGGGCTTCTTGCATTCATAGCATATGATTGGACTCTTGTCTTTTGTTTCTCGTCTGCCCTTTTGGTGACCTTCGTCCAAAGTGCTTTCTCCGCATACCTCTTTTCTTTTTTCCACATTGCTTGTATCTTTCTAGTAGATGAAAGATAACTCGTCATTATCATATATATCATCTTCAGATAACTCTACTGGCCTCGATGATTTTTCACTTAAGTGCTTTGGACGATCGCCTTTGTGAGCTTTAAGGGCAATTGATTTTCCTTTTCTTGAGCTTTCCTCTTCTTGAAGTTCCACCATGAACTTTAAGAGAACCCAATAGTTCCTCCATGGTAAGAGAAGCTAGATTCTTTGCTTCCTGTATGGCAAGAACCTTAGGTCTCCACCGGCTCCTGGAAAGACTTTTAGGATTTTTCTCGATATGATCTTGATTATCATAGTTCTTTCCCGTGAGATCTCAAGCCATTGATTATTGTTTGAATCGTCCAAACATTTGATCAATGTTTTCATGCTCTCCCATTTTGAAGAGCTCATATCAGAACCAAAGATGCTTATCTTTTTGATTCTTTGACTTGAGATGAGCCTTCATGTGCTAAGGCCGTAGTATCCCATATCTCTTTAGTCGCTTCACAAATATGAACTTTATCGTGCTCGATCTCGTGATTGCACACATAAGATAATGTTTGGCTTTTGAGTTAAGTCGATGTCTCTGGGTTCGTTGTCCTTCCATCATTGTGGTCGAGGAGATCCCGTCCTTCCAAGGTTGGTGGGTGTTTGATATCCATTTTGAACTAGGTCCCAAATGTCCATATTTTGGGCATCAAAAAAGGCAATCATTCTCTTCTTCCAAAGTAATCATAGTCGCTTCCATTGAATAGAGGTCCTGCTCTCACCGCTTGTCCTTCGCTCTCCATTAAAGGGTGTAATCGGATCTTTTTCCTCTGCACTGTTAGATGCTCAACCCAAGAGGCTGAGCTCTGATACCAATTGAAATAACCAAGTGAAACACAAGAAGGGGGGTTGAATTGTGTTTCTTAACCCTTTTTGAAAATTAATAAAAGATTTTCCTTTTCAATAGAAAATAGAACACAGCGAAGGATAAAGTTTAACAAGCAAAGAGCTTAGGATCAACACCACTTAGTCCTATTGGACTCTAAGGATTTTGAAAAGACTTTTAATAAAATGGTTAACACGTTCTAAAACCAAATAAAAAGATCTTTGTTAATAAACACAATGGTAAACCCCGCGAGGTTAGTGAATATAATAAAGCACACTAGAAGAGAAGAGAAGCTACACACGAGATTTATCCTGGTTCACTTATCAACCAAGAGCTACGCTCCACCTTCAACTGTAGGATTTTCCAACTAATCTTTTCACGATTACAAGTATTATGCACATCTTCGTGTAACAAGTATTTTCAACCTCTTCAGTTCTATCTCACAAGTATTCTTTACACACACCTCTTCAGGCTTACAAGGCTTAAGATGAATAATTGAAAGCAGATGAAAGCTTGAGTTTAAAAACTCACTGACAAATGAGAATAGACAATCGAGATCTCAAGGCTTTTTCTTTTTACACGTATATGGAAATCCAAGAAGAAATAAAGCTTTTTAGACTTTGTAGGATGCTTCGGCAAAGATCTCTTCTCCATCTTCAAGTGCTGCTTCTTCTCTTTATAAGTAAGAACAAATTGAGCAGACTTCATGGGCTAGATCGTCCAACGGAAACATTTATTACCGTTCTGAGTAACATTAAATGCATCTACTGGAAAAGTGCTGAACTTCTTCTGATGGTGACTTTTATTCTCTGAGATTTCCAATCAATGAAAACAAAGTCCTGATTTGTCTAAGATTGCAGACGGTTTCTTATTTGCGTATCTTTGTAGTTGTTAGACAACGTCAAAAAAGTGGCTTAGTTGACTTCTTCCTCGCCGTGAGTCATTGAGTTCTTTTCTAGCATTTAATGAGGAATCGCTCTTCATTTTTGAAATTTCACTTGGACGCAGAGCTTGAAATAACTTTGAAAGAGTGAGTTGAGTCCGAGCTTTGGGCGCATGTCGTATTGACGAACTAATAAAAAGTAACAAAGATATGCATACAAGTATTGGACGTACCAATAGTAAAAGTATATAATACATTTATTGGACCCACGAAGAGTTATAGCATATTGACGCACGAAGAGTTATCTTTAAGCATAGAGCAAGAATGGGACGCATACAAGTAGCGATTTGTTAATACTATTGTCGAAACACTTACTTGTTCAAACTAAATAAATATTTTTGTTATCCTCAAAACTTAACCAGGGAAAGCTACAGCTTTTAAGAATTTAGTACTTAAACCTTTTTATAAAAAATTTGGTTTCAACAGTCAGCTACTATCAAATTGTGAGAAGACTCACGTTGTTATCTAAGAAACAAAATTGTAAACCCAAGTTAGTTTTTAAAAAGTATGTGAAAGACCAAAAGATGAACATATTTATGATGGAGATGAGCTTGCTCATATTATATATTAGCTTATGAAAAATACACTGATGAGCCGACTCATGAACAAAGATGAGCTAGCACATATCATGATTTTAGAATTATTTGTTTCATGATTCAAGCTTCCAAATGGACCATGAATGACTCCAAAATACTGATAATCGTTAGAATATATCATGCTTTGGTCAATATAGTACAAGATATGTTTGGAAAAGTAGTGAGTCATTTTGCAAAAGTGAATGGAGGACGTTACACGTCCAAGATAATGTCAAAATGCATTTATGCAATACACTAACGTTCAAATTCTCTTGTTTACTTGTACCCATCATTTTTCAAAGGATTACATACACAAGAAGAATAGGAGAATGGAAGAAGTGAAGAAAAACACAGCAAGAAGAATCATTTATGCTTTACTTTAAGAATCATTTATAAATTTGTATTGAGCTTATCTTTGTATATCCAACTTCCTTTGTGAGAGTTTATAATCTGTTTTCTTGTAAAGCTTAGTGAAGGTGTGTTGTTTCATAACTTAGAAAGACTAAGGTTGATCAAAACGACTCAATTCTAGCTTGGAGATGATATGATGGATCAAAATTATTTGTATCTAGCTTAAAGAAGCTATGGTGAATCAAAGAACACTAAGTTAATAGTGAAAAATTTCAACGAGACTAGGGACTGGATATAAGTTATACATTGAAATCGAACCAGTATAAATCTTTATGTGCGAGCTCTTCCTAACTCTTCTATTTATATTATCTTACATGCTTATATGTTAATTTTTGCTATGTATTTAGTTTTGATTGCTTACACATCATACTCTATTTTTTTATTTCTAAAAACTAACTTACTAATATGCTTGACTAACAAACTCATCTCTACATCAAATTTATGTTTAAATTTAATTTTATAAAAATATTTATTTGAGTTAGACTTGATTCAACCTTTTTCTCAAATCCTCGTTGACGATCTTAAATAAGTAGGAAGAGACACGGAGAGATAATAAACAGGTACTTACTTTACTGTTAACAAAAAAATTGGGATTTGTTTGCATACCGGTGGCTATTAGTGTAGGCATATTAGGTGTGGAAGCACTCGCAGGCATAGTTCTAACGTGGAAGAAAAGACCCAAAAGTGATCGAACTTCACGTGATGCGTGTCAAGTGTTGGTGAGAAGCACTGAGGCATCCCAATTTATGTTACATCCACAAGGAAAGAAAGCTTGGATCTTTTTTATGCCTCATACCAACAAATCAGATAGAGAAAGATATAAGGCTAAATTGAAGCGACTTGAAGCCAACTTGTACTTTCACGCCAGCATCACCTTTCACTAGCAAAAGCCAGAAAAATTAGTTTAAGCCAAAAAAAAAAAAAAGAAAAAAAAAGAAAAGGAGTAGCCTTTTTTTTCTTGCTTCCAATCCATTATAGTGAAGAGCCGCAAAAAGGACCTCCCATTTGCTTCAGGCCCATTCAAACACCCATATCATAGGGACAGTGGGACCCATAATTAGAATAAATTAATATTTTTTTCTGCTAATTCGATTTTGATTTGAAGTGCATTCTTTTCTGCTTTGTCTAAAGTTGGTAGGGATTCAGTGAAACCCTTATGATTAAGGAATAAGAAATGTCTCGAGATATTAAAGATCCCTCTTAATCATGCCATAAAGCAGTCAATTAAAGTGTGACAAATTAATGATTAAGTTCATAAAAACTTCTGATAAACAAGTATACGTCCTGCTTATCAAAAAAAGTATACGTCCTGACTGGCATGATTATGAACAAGATGGCAAAAACTAAACATATCTCATATTTGTTGCCTTTTAATCCTTTCATGATTCCAATACTATCACTCGCTATCCTAGAATTTCAGAATGAAGATTTTTGTTTGAAGCATAGCCTGTTCTAAAATTCATTATTAACTACAACCTTTTTTATGTTATAGGATGAATTCTTTAGATGTCACAGGTGGGTAAGCAAACTATTTTAATTGTTAAAGGGGAAATAATATATATATATATTAAAAATTTCAACTTCTGCTTTTTGCCAAATCCCTTGAGATTTATTCGCTTGTGCTTGTCATAATCGCTCAAAGAAAATCTTACAGTAGTTAGCCGTTGCATATAATGAGAGGCCAACTTGACGCTATCCAAAAGAAGAAATCAGAATTGCTTGATTACTCTTTATTTATTTATTATTATAATATTTGCCGCTACTATTATTACAAATACTATAATTGCACCTACTACATCATGATGACACACAAACACAAAACAGAACATGTATAACTTCACTACCATCGTTTCTGCTGAGATTATGCTATCTCTTGTGTGAACAAGGCACTTCTGATTGGAATTTATGTTCCTGGTCCATCTTTTTCCTCCTGATAGGGTAAGGGTAGGACTCAACTATTTTAAAAGTTACTCCTAACAAAAATGAATTATTTTGCAATGTAATAAAAATAAGAAGTTATTTGAAAGTAGCAGCTTAACTGGTTAAGTCTCTTGCAATAGCAAATTAGCAATATTGCAACTAATAGTTGCACTGCTCAAGTGCAACCGAATGTGGCTCATTTCATTTATTAGTCCGTTCATGGCACAGTAAATGTCATTCAATAGACAAAAGCAAATGCAGAGACCAGTACTCCCCATTATGGCCACCCTTTGAACACGAGTAGATGAGGTATTCAATACTGAAAGCTACAATGTCTGCCCAATGAGAGCACTTATGTCGTGAAGTTGCTGCCCAGGTTTAATAATTGTGTCACTTCAAAAATAATTCTAGATCTTCTTCGTAAATATTTTTAATAATTTTCTTAGTTATTAAAAAAAATTAATATTTATTAAATTGTTAGGACATTAAATATTTTTATTTTTTATTTAATATTTTTTATTAAAAATAATTAAGATAATATTAAGATGATTTGTTAGAAGGATATAATATTATTCTTCAAATATTGTTTTGAAACCTTTTTAAAATAATTTTATATCTTTTTAATTAATTAATCTAATCATCTTTTTAATTACTTAAAAAAATAAATATTAAGCCTTTTAAGTTTTTAAAATATTAAATACTTTTATTTTTCATTTTTCATTTTATGTTTTAAATAAGGGTATTGGTAGGAAACTTTATGTTTTAAGTAAGGGTATTGGTAGGAAGCACTCGAGTCCCTTGCCAACCTTCCATTTCGTTTCCATTTTTTTTTAGATTTGTGGTCTGTCATTAAGACTTAAGAGCAAAAAAATTTCAACACATAACAGAAGCTCAAGCGCAACAGTAGTGCCCTCTACAAAATGCATCGTTAACGATTGCTCTCACATATTAGTTAAGGAATTTAAAAATATATATATTAAATATAAAAATAAAGTATTTATTATTTTATAAATTTTAAAATAAAATTAATATTTTTTTATTTATTAATTAAAAATATTTATTAAAAAATATTAAATGATTCTTAAACAATATTTTAAGAGTACTAATTAATAAGACCTTTTAAGTAATTATGATGATATTAAAAAAATGTATTAAAGAGAATATAACATTACTCAATTTTTTCACTTTAAAGAGATAAAAAGACGAGATGACAATGTATAAATAAATAATTGCATTTAAAAAAAAAAGAAGAAGAATGCATTTGCTAACTAGTGCTAATGGCACTAGTTAAAGAGTATTTAATGTTCTTAAAATCCTTCAAATAACTATTTAAAACCTTCAATTAACTAACTACTGTAGTTTGAAATTTGTTTCTTTTATTTCTTTTTAGGGTTTTTTAACAAATGTCACACTATTTAAGAATTATTTAATATCTTTTAATAAATGCATTTAATTGTTAAATAAAAAATATTAAATACTCTAAAATTTTCAAGATATTACATATTCTATTTTTGTATTTAATATTTTGTATTTTTCATTCTTTAACCAATACCTTAAAAGTATAGTTAATAAATGTCTTCCTTTTATTATAACGTAATTAAGAAGGTGAGGAGGATAGTAGTGAAAGATCGAATTCTGAACAACATCACACTTCAGTCAAAAGATTGAAGCTGGTTTCATTTGATGAGTATAAACTCGTTGGCAAATGCGTTTCTTCTCTAATGCTGATTTGTAGTCATTTGAGTATGAACTACTTATTACCTGTTTGATGAGAGAGTGGGTAAAGATTTCTATCATGAATTCGCTAAATGAGATAAAAGGGGAATTTTTCGCTACCTTTTGTTTTAAGAGAATATTTATATTTTTAGTAATTAATGGGTAATATTTATTTATATGTTTTATTTAAATATAAAAATATAAAAATAATTTGTTGTATTTATATTTTAATTAAGTGAGACACATAAATAAATATTAATTATTAATTATTAAGAAGTATTGGTCTCATAAAAAATCTGAAATATATATATATATTGATAACTTTTTCACTTGTATAATTACATATCATTAAAAAAAATTAACTTTTTAAATAGTTGATATCATTATTAAACTTATTTATTGATGTAATAACACATTATTAAATGTTAGTGTTAAAAATCAAAATTAAATTCACACACACATATATATATATGAATTTAATTTTGATATACTATAAGTGTATTATAATTCAATCATGAATTATTAATCTATTAAAATAATTTAATTATTACAATAAAGATATTAGAAATTTAACTCTTTTAATAATATATTAATATATTATTGAATAATAATATTAAAAAATTTTACATTGACCATAAATCAAATTTAAATTTTAACTCTCAAGTATTAACTTTACTTTAGATATTTGATTTTTGATTTTTAATTATAGGTGCTGCTAAGAAATATTTAAACCCCTCAATATATTTTCTAATTTATTTAATAAAGAACATATTAAATATTTTTATAAATTTTTCGATATGTTAAATATTTTATTTTTATACTTAATATTTTTAATATGAAAATGTCTTTTATTATTTTAAAGAGAACAAAATTTCAACTTTCCATCCTACAACATGAGTTTTATTTTATTGTGATTGAAGAAGAGAATGAGAGCCTGATAGGCTAGGCGGCTAGCCTCAAAACATGCGCCGAATTTGACCTTTGGAAATTTAAGCCGATAAATATACAAATGTGTGTGTGAAACCATACGATATCGATTGAGCACGTGATGACAGATTGGTCTTGTATAGTTTAAATGATGTCATTCATCGTCAATAGTTAAAATGGAAGACTTCAAATTCAAAGCATACATTATGTCAAATTTCTAGAATCGAACAAAAATAAAGTATCTCTAGGAATACAATGAACAAAAGAGTAACACGAGACAACATAAAAAAATAATGATTCTATGTCAATCTTATCTATCTATCACGAGTCTTTTCTAATAAATCTATATTTTATTTTCTTAAAATATCGTTTATTAAATAATTATTTTTTATTTTTAATTAAATTAATTTTTTATTATCACTCTCTTATTTAATGTTTCAAAAATTAGTTTAGACTACTCGGTTGGACAAGTGAATTAGTTACTTACATGATCTGAATTAATTATCAGATCAATTATATATTTAAATTGATAAAACTTGACTTATTTATTCGTAACTCAATTTATTCAACCAATTTTTATTGAACCTGTTGAATCTTGAAATTTTTTAAAAATCTAAAAAAGGAATGAAATAACGTTATTTTAAAAAAAACTATAAAAGAAAAAGTTGTAAAAACTAATGAAAACTATAACTTTGATATGTTTGTCCTTTTTAAACTTTTTATATATTGATTTTAGATAATTTTTTAATATTTATGCGATGTAAATTGTTATGCACGGTTTGGGTAAACTCTTTTTTTTAAAAAATCTTATTTTGTGATTGTAATGATTTTTATGAAAAAAAAGGATTTTTTAATATATAAATCAAGAGTTAAACTCTTATTTTTTTCCTTAAAATCTTTGTTTATCTCAAAATAAAAATACTTTAATTATTTAAAATATTAAATATTATCATATGTATTATGTATTTTTTATTTTTATTAAATATTTATATATTTATTTAATTTTATGTGGTTTCATTATTGATCCACCAATTAAATCAGTGATCTTTCAGTTGAATTAGTGACTTATTGATCAAGTATCTTGATCGAGTTGACTATTAGTTCGAGTTTGATAACTATGTTTTTATCAATATCTAAACTTTTCATTATTAATTATAATTATTAGTTAATTTTAAAGCAAAAATATTTTTAATGAGTTTTCTGAATAATTTGCTTATTTATATCACTAAAATCCAATTACCTAACCATTATGATTCCTCCCATATTTTTTTTTCTACTTTATGAATACTTTAACTTTGGTTATCATATGATAGTGATTACTACTAACGACCTCGATTAATTAGTATTAGTAAAATAAATTTTGATTATGTAAAAACTTTTCTTTCTCACATAAATTAAGTGTATCATAAAATCACAATTTCAAAAATCAAAATCTTTATATGCAATAGTGTCAACATTATGCAATTTTAATTTTACTATATACCAATAAAATCGAACACGAAAACATAAAAGTATATGAAAATATCATACATGAAGAAATCATGTAAATATAGGAATGCAATTCAGCCTCTAATATTTGATTTCAACCACATTCATATATTTTTTTCAATTTAATTTTCTATTATTAGTTTATTATTGGAAAGTTGAGTTTAGTGTGTTTTATAGAAAAGAAAAAAATAAAAATAAAAAGAGAAGAAATATCAGATAAGTGAGAATAATTAAGGTATTTAGGAGATTAAAAACATTTATTTTTTTTCAAATTAACCCATCTTTATAATTAATAATGAAAAGTTTAGATAAATATAAAAATTATTAATTTACCTAGAAATAAGGCACAACAACTTAATAAAGGATATTTTGAGAAAATAAAATAAAAGCTAGTTAAAAAAAAGTAAATATAAACTAATAAGAATGACAAATTCTAAAAAATTGTTAAAAAAAAAAAGGAAGTCAACAAAAAAACACACAGCTGTGATTTATCTTTATGCTCGCAAACGAATTGTGCAGCCAAGTGTGCAAGTTGGAATGGAACACCTTGGTTTAGATCAATTTCTTAAAAGGATTTTTAAAAAATATTTGTTATTTTATATTTAAATGTAATATTTGAAAAAACATTTCTTTATATTTGAAAAGCTTTTTTATGTTATAAAAAGTCTTTTTTATAAACACAAAAATCTAATTAAAAATTATACAAAATGTCTTTTTTTAATGCTTTATTTGTTATTTAAAAAAAATCATTCAAACACATTACAAAATAACAAATTTTTTTTATAAAAAAAATATCAAAATAAACTACAAGGAAATCAATATATATTTAACTTTTAACAACAACAAGGAAAAGGACAAATGACGATTGGCTTATCTTCTTTGGTCTTCGCAATAATAAATGGGAAGGTATGAAAAAGAAACAGGCAATTGAATTAACGCAACGGGAAGTAACAAGTAATAAATGAACATCAGAACATGAAAAAGCACCAAGTAAGTTTAAATATTTTCACCACATTCTAAGATAGAATGAAGCTGAATGGAATAAACACCTTTCAATCGCTTCTGATAAAATCAGGCTGAGTCGCATGATTTATTTTAAAATTGGTTGAGTCACACGATTTAAACTGATTTAATTGCATAATTGATTTAATAGGTTGCTTGGATCGATGAAAATAATGTTACATTATTCAACATATATTGTATGGGTAAATTACAAGTTACACTTTTTGATTTTGGGTCATGTACAAATTAAATCTTGAATTTTTTTTCAGTATGTAATTAGATCTTAGGATATAAAAGTGTATAAATGACTTCCTAAATTTCACATCTCGTGCATGATGAAACCCTTTTCATCAAGCAAACATATAAAAAACTAATGTAAATGTAAGATAACTTGCATGTTATACCATTAAAACATTTACCTCACTTGTAATTTTGTCTTTAATTTAAATTATGTGCACGATTGAGTACTTAAATTATTTAAAGAGTCTAATTTTTATTTATTGTCAGTGTACAAAAAATTTATATTGTCATTTAATCATGTATTGTCAAATCATTAAAAGAGTTTGACTATTACAACCACTACTTAAAAAGTCTAATTATTTTAATGATGTGTCAACACATGATTGAATGACAGTGTAAAGAAACTTTACACTGATAGTTGATAGAAATTAAATCCTTATTTAAACTCGTTTCATATTAATTCTTATAAAAAAATAGAAAAAATACATTTATACTCCTTAAACTTTGACTCATTTGTAAATAATTGTCATGAAGTATAAAATATTTTAATTTAATTTATAACCTATATCAATTATCGCAATAAGTTCTTCTATCAACTCTCTGTTAAGTTCCTAACAAAATAAAAATGTATCAAAACTCCTTAAACTTTAGAAATTTACAAACAGTCATCATAAAATATAAAATCATTCAATTTAATTCCTAAATAATATCAATTATCGCAATAAGTTCTTTCATTTACTATTTATTGTTGTTAATGAAATAATAACGCGACATGATCCTGAACTGCCATCTATCTCCGATCAACCATTCATGATTATTTTTATTCATAATTTTAATTTAATAGTCATCTCTTTATATATTTATTTAATAATTATTCATAAATAAAGAAAATAAATTTTGAAAAATTAAATAAAAGGAATCTCATAACAAACAATGTGGTTAGATTAAGGATTTTCTTTTTTTAATAATATTATAAATTTTTTATTTCTAAAAATTAATTAACTAGGTAAAGAGATATTATAAAATAAAATAAAAAGTTATAATTATAACAACTAGGTAGTGTAGATTTTGTCACATAAGCAAGTAGTCAATAAGTAAAAATATAAAATTTTATTTTCATTTTTCATAATTTTTAAATTTCATTTTATATTAATTTTAAAATATAATCTTCTAATAATTAAAAATTACTTCAATTTAATTATCTTAATCAAAATTTACATTAAAATACACATTACATCATAAAAAGAAAAAGTACATTCAGATCCTTTCAAACTTGAGTCTATTTGTAAATAATCACTATAAATTATAAATTAATTTTTTGTAAACTTATGAAAAAATAAAATAGATAAGAACACAATAAAAAGAAATTAACATGAAATTTTAAGATTTGGGACATATGAAGAATAAGGACTATGCCACGTCACTATTTTATTAGCAACTTAGTAGAGAGTGGATAGAAAGACTCATTTGCAATGATTGATATAGTTTAGATGTTAAATTGAAAGTTTTCATAATTTATGATGATCGTTTACAAATTGAAAAAATTCAAAGAATCTAGATGCACTTTATTTCTGTTAGTAATTTAATGGATAATGGATGGAAAGACTTATTACAATAATTAATATAATTTATGAATTAAATTAATAAAATTTATAATTTATAATAATTATTTGTAAATAAGCAAAAGTTTAAGAGGTACGAATGTAATTTTTTCAAAAAAATGATACGAAAATGTTTGCATAATTTAAGAAATGAATTGTAATATAATTTAAATTACCAAGTAAATTGTGATTACTTACTCATAATTAATACATGATTAGTGTTTTAGAAATTTTCAAAAATTAAAGGAAATATTTAAAATTAAATTTTTTAAATAATTAGGGAGATAATATTTTAGAGAAAGTGTATCTGAAAACATCTCCTAATAAAATAAGGAAGGGCAAATTAATACGTTCCAAATGCGAGGGTTCACAGTATAATCACCAGATCCGAACGGGGGATCATTAGTTTCACTATTAGCAATAAGGGGAAAATATTTACAAATTGATAATAAAGAAATAATCTCAAAATTCGATACTGTTCCTATATAAAAAAGATCCCTCTCCTCGGAATCTACCCATCACAAAAACAAACCTCACAAATCAAAACTTGCCACTACTCTGTCTGTTCTCCTCTGCATCATTCCTCTGTCTAGCACAGACGGAGCACAGAAAAGCCACCCTAAACAACATCAAACCTTAATCATATATCTCCTATATAAACCAAGAACATCCCACCAACAATCTCATGGTCATGGAAATGGAGGCTCAAAGGCCCCCACTTCCAGAACAACACTCGCAGCACACCAAGCCCCTCTCTCAGCTCAACTCCTACGTAGCCAACACCAGAGCAGGGAAATGGTTCAAGCTCTCCCAGCGCAACTCCACCTTCACCACCGAGCTCCGAGCCGGCACCGCCACCTTCCTCACCATGGCCTACATCTTAGCCGTCAACGCCTCCATCCTAACAGACTCTGGCGGCACATGCTCTGTTTCCGACTGTGTCCCTCTCTGTTCCGACCCTTCCATCCCTCTCTCCACCTGCACAGGCTCAGGCTCAGGCTCAGGCTCAGGCTCATCCCTCCACGTCATACAACCCGACCAGTCTTGCAAGTTTGACCCGGTTAACCCGGGCTACACCGCATGCCTTGACAGAACGCGCAAAGATTTGATCGTCGCCACCGTAGCCTCCTCCCTCATTGGCTGCGTCATAATGGGCGCTTTCGCCAACCTACCTCTGGGCCTGGCACCGGGCATGGGCACCAACGCTTACTTTGCTTACACCGTCGTTGGGTTCCATGGCTCCGGCAACGTCTCCTACCAGAGCGCCCTCGCCGCCGTGTTCATCGAGGGTCTCATCTTCTTGCTCATTTCAGCAATCGGGTTACGCGCGAAACTCGCCAAGCTCGTACCAAAGCCCGTCAGGATCAGCTCCTCCGCTGGAATCGGGCTTTTCCTTGCGTTCATCGGGCTTCAAAACAACCAAGGAATCGGGCTCATCGGGTACAGCCCGTCCACCCTTCTCACCCTCGGAGCCTGCCCAAGCTCCTCGCGGGCTTCCCTTGCTCCCGTTATAACGGCCGCTAACGGCACCATCAGCTTGCTCCCAGGTGGCACTGTTTCGGGCGATATTTTATGCCTTCGCGATAGAATGGAAAGCCCGACACTTTGGCTGGGCCTGGTGGGCTTCATCATCATCGCTTATTGTCTCGTGAAAAACATCAAAGGCGCAATGATCTACGGCATCGTGTTCGTAACCGCCGTTTCGTGGTTCCGTAACACCAAGGTGACGGCGTTCCCGAACACCGATTCGGGTAACTCGGCCCACGAGTATTTCAAGAAAGTCGTTGACATACACACGATAAAGAGCACCGCAGGGGCGTTGAGCTTCAAGAACATAGGGAAGGGGTATTTTTGGGAAGCTCTGGTGACGTTTTTGTACGTAGACATTCTCGATACGACCGGTACGTTGTATTCGATGGCACGTTTCGCGGGTTTCTCGGACGAGAATGGGGGTTTCGAGGGTCAATATTTCGCGTTCATGTCGGATGCCACGTCGATCGTGGTGGGGTCCCTGCTGGGGACGTCGCCGGTGACGGCGTTTATAGAGTCGTCGACGGGGATCAGGGAGGGTGGCCGGACGGGGATCACGGCGTTGACGGTGGCGGCATATTTCTTCTTGGCGTTCTTCTTCACGCCGTTGCTGGCGTCGATACCGGCGTGGGCGGTGGGTCCGCCGTTGATATTGGTGGGTGTGCTTATGATGAGATCAGTGGTGGAGATTGATTGGGAGGATATGAGACAGGCCATACCAGCGTTTGTGACGCTGATATTGATGCCTTTGACCTATTCCATTGCTTATGGGCTTATTGGTGGGATTGGGACTTACGTTGTGTTGAACCTTTGGGATTGGGGAATGGTGCTGTTAGGTAACTTGGGGCTTGTGAAAACAACAAGGATGCCTTCCCATGATCCTGGGGTCAATGGGGTACTTCAACATCAACACTCTCCACAAAATGCATCCGTTAAAGCACTTCAAGTGGATGTTTAGGTGAGACATTTGTTCTGATATTTTGATTGGTTTACTATTTGTTAATTATATTAAACGTTGTTTTTCCAATAAATTTTTAAAGTTGATTAAATATAAAAAATAATTAATAAATACTTAACAATTTACCTTAAGTATTCATATCTAAAAAGAAATAAATACCAAAATAATCTTTTTAATTAAGGTAATACTAGTAGAATAATGTGCAATTTTATTGTCTTCATACATGAATTTCTCGCTGTTCAATTTTATAGTAGGAAAATATAAGTGTGAATACATGATATGCCAATTACTGTCTTCATACATAAATTACACGCCGTTCAATTTTTTAGTAGGAAAATATTCAAGTGTGAATACATGCCATGCCAATTATTCAATTGTTTACAGCTTTTCATGTTACCTGTATAAGAATTTATTAAGATTGCGTTGAATTTATTTAGGTTGAAGAAAATAAATCTGAAACTTGGATGGAGTTAGGTTGCAAACACGTCCCAAATTCCCAATCATTAGCTCATGGTTTGAAAATGGGGCATGTGTCTATTTTGTTTAGGGGACATTTTTTATAAAATTAATAATTAATAAATGATAGACAACTTACTTTGTATATCATATACATTAAGGTATCATAATAATTTTCTTAAAAATATTTAAAATTAGAGAGTTGTTATAGTACTCAGGGTGAGTTATCAATCATTTATTGATTATTAATTTTATAATAAATATTTAAAAGTTTATTAAATATAAATAGCAACTAATAAATATTTGACAATTCACACTAGGTATCAATACAAAAAAAATATAAGTACTAAAGTAATTTCTTAAAATTATTATTTCTTAAGTTTTGTGCCTCGGATTTAGTGAAGTTGCATCATAGGTTTCCATTATATTTATCAAAATTAGAAATTACTTTAGAATTCATTTTTTTAAGGTACTAGTATTTAAAATGAGTTGTTAAGTATTTATTAATTGTTATTTATATTCAATAGACTTTTAAACATTTATTGTAAAACTAATAATTAATAAATGATTGATAATTCATCTTAAATGTTAAACCCATCAGAATACCATAATAACTCCTATCAAAATTTTGTTTTGGTCTGTATATGGTTTTTAATTATTCAAGATGAATAAAAATTTAAAATGATGGAAGATTTTCATCTCCCTATATTTGAATTCTTTTTTTATAGATGGATGAATTTTAAATACAAATATATGCCGTAAAAATAAGGATTAGTGATTATTTTCAACATGTATTAAATAACGCGAGCTTATAAGATAGCACTTTACAAGTCTTATTAATTGATTGATGGTTGATTTTCAAGTGATGCAAAATTCTTCAATATTTTAAAGGAAAACTACATTTAGAAGCAATGGATTATTTACCATCCATTTCAATTTTCGTCATTTATTTGACGATGGTTTCCAAGTGATGCAAACATCCTTTATGTTTCATAAATTGAATTTTGTGATAGGTCTGATGTGATGAAAAGTCAGCTATATCCACATCAAGAGTTTACAAAAAATAATTTTATAATGGATATGTTATTTGAAAAATACTAACAGAGATTAAAAAATAAAGAGTAAACAATTATTTTAGTTTCTCAAATATATAAGTGACATCAATTTAGTTCTTTAACAATTTTGTGACATTACATTAGTCCTTTTAGAAGACCATTTTATGTTATTGAAGAATTAATTTGATGTCAAAAAATATATTAAAGGATTAATTTGATGTCAAAAATTAACATTGAATGATTAATTTGATATCACAAATTATCAGAGAACTAAATTGATGTCACTTGTATCTTTAAAGGATCAAAATAGATGTTTATTAAAAAATAAACTATTATGTAGAGTTATTGAAATGTGGAAAAAACAAAAAATAGTTATCAATTTTTATATAAATAAATATTATTTATATAACATTGTCTTTTTGTAAATTAACTTGTAATTGAAATTTTGTAATATGTGTATATAAAGCGATAAGGATGAGCTATATCCATATAGGGGTATTTTAAGTGGTAGCAAGTTTTAGTATAGTAGTTAAGGCGCCTCAATAATATCAAGAAGTTAATTACTAAATGTGGTTGATCTTACACTTAAGAAATATGAGAATATTGAGCCAAATAAAAAAAGCTATGGGGAAATATTTTTACAAATTAGCTCTATTTTTGCTACAGTAGATAATAAGAAGAAAAGAATACACATGAGCTATCAGCCAAACGCGAAGAGATAGCTCTCAATATTTGAACTTGTAACCATATATTTCACCACACATCATTTACTCATTTCTAGGATATAATTATTTTTTTGACAGGTACCATTATCTAACTTATGCTTGATTTTACAAAAGTGAAGAATGAATTTGGATTTTTTTAAAAATTAATATATGAGTGTTATGTTTTAAGAAAAAAGATACAAATTAGTTTTCACAGGATTTATGAACTCCAACACATGTAAACAACCATGGTTTTGAATATAAAATATGCAACAAAACCATTCTTATAATAAGTTTTTTGTATTTTTTTTCATCCAATCTCATTATTATCTTTTTTTGTTTTTGCTAATCCACTTTAAAAATAATATCAATATAATCAAAAAAGCATATATATTCTGATATCTGAAAAGGAAATTTAATGTGGTTTTTTCATTATTCACATTTCTGTTTATTTAATAATATTATTTTTTATTGAATAATTAAATTTTTAAACTGTTACATTAGGTAAATTAAATTTTAATTTGATATAAATAAACAATTTTATTCAGACATAAATACAAGAGCTAAAATTAATGTAAATTTATAAATCTTTAGATATAATTAGTCTTACTCAGCATTTTTTTAATATAAATAATTCTACTCAACATTTCTACTTTTCAATTTTACATTATGTTCACTTAATTAATCCGTTTTAAAATTTCTCTTGAATTTAGGTGCATAGAAAATTCTAAGGTTAACGACACTTTAGCTTGAAGAGTACCATAAAATCCTCTTATCTAAAAGAAAAGACGTGATCAATAAAATTGAGTAAACAACTAAGCACAAAAGAAATAGAAAATATGTAGCAAAGAAAAAAGGGAAATTAAAATAAAACTATTTATTACAATTGCCTACTTGATTTGGGAATGCTTGATTGTGCTTTTTCATAGTAAAAAATTATAAATATGTTTAGTAATTTTTTTTAATTTTTTTTAATAGAGTAAACATTCATTTTAATCCTTCAAAGATACAAGTGATATCAATTTAGTCATCTAATAATTTTTTACATCAAATTGGTCTTTCAAGGTCCTTTTAAATAACCAATTTGATGTACAAAAATATCATTAAATAACTAATTTGATGTTAAAAAATGACATTAAAGAGACAATTTGATGTTAAAAATTGACATTTTAATTCATTTTAATGTATTTATCATTAAAAGATCTAACCGATGATACTTGTATTTTTAGAAGACTAAAATTAATATTCTCTTTTTAATACCTAAGGGAAGCTTTTCAAAATTGCTTTAGTTGTCAAAGTATAAATTAAAAAAGTCTATACATTTTCTTAAATTCTAACCTGATTTTCACTTGAATATTTAAACTTGTTTCTATTAAGTCCTATAATATCTATTTCTATAATTTAAATACGTAGAGTAATTTTACAATAATTTTATCCAACACTTTCCAATTGATGCACACTTGACAATATCTCTTATCACATTTTTTACTAAACAAAATTTTGAACGACCTTTCACAACACCTATAGTATAGTAGCTTTTGAAAAGTCGCAAATTTTCTAAGCCAAGCGTTAGCTCATCTAATAAGTACTATGACTTTTGATCCTGATGATTTTTTTTTTCAATAAAAGACACAAGTTTATGTTTAAATAAAATTTTCATAATAAAAACAATAATAATCATTTTTATACTTTTTAGAAGGCAAGAGTGCTTTTGAGAATCACTTCAGGATATGCTTTTCAAATGTATTGTAGCTATAAAAATTATAAAATATGTAAAAAAAAATTTAAAGTTCTGTTTTTTTAATCATTTTCTAACTTAAAATTGTATTTATTATATTTTATAGTATCTGTTTTATAATGTTAAATAATCATAACAACTTTATAAAAATGTTATCCAATATTTTTTAATTAATGTACAATTAACAATAACTTTTATCACATTTTTTTCAAATATAATTGGTCAAATTATAAATTACCCACATCAATTTTAGACTACTGAAAAAGTATTCCTTAAATTTTTAATTTTAGCGAACTTTAAACATTTAGCAATTCACTATTTTCCTCATTATTCCTTAATATTGTTAACAACAAAAATTTCATCATGAAACAGAACACTATGCTTGCTGTGCACTAATGAGTAACGATTCAAAATTTAGATAGTAGTATAAATAATTTATGCTTAAAGACCAATAACTACTCCAAATTTTGGTTATTGGAATGAAAGATATAACTATCGTTGTTAAAAGTAATTATTAAAAAAGGAAAAATGCTAAACTTCACGGAACGAAATCACTTACGAATTACGTGGCATAATCTGTTTATCTGAGTTAAAAAACCGTTTTTTTTTCTTCTTTTTCTGCCTATTCTTATTAATCTTTCTCATCTGATTGGTCATTACATTTTCGTAACACTTTTCCTAAAAACCAATTCGTGTAGTGCTGATTAAAAACTAAGTCATACATGTATGTAGTCACTAGTCACTAGCATTATAAACCACTTCCTTGTTAAATGAATAGTCGTGCATGTATCTAGGCAATTTGTATTTAGTTTCTAGATATAAGGCATTATATAATTAAGACTATAATGCAGCAATTATGCACGAAAGCTTAAGGGTCTATAACAAAGCCATATGCTCTAAGGGACTTTGACCTTGTATCAAGTGTGCCAAGAAATAACAATAATCTTCCTCTATATACAGATTTCCTCTCCGTCCAACAATTGTTATATAATTCAATTAAGTTTTGCAAATAAATTTGTTTGTTTTGTTTTGTTTCTGTATGACAAAAAAACTGAATATCTAATATGCTTTCTCTAAATATTCAATGTATTTTTTAATTCTTAAACATAATTCTTTCCAAAATTTATACAACTTGACCTTGAGTAATGATAATCATAGACATCTTTTTCTTTTGGTTATCCAATATTTCCTTTTCAGTAATTTTCATTAAGAAAGAAGATCGTGGAGGGTAGACGATCATATATCCACAAGAATTAGTGGTCGCTGAAAATTAATACTAAAACAAGAAGAAAGAAAATAAAAGTATGCTTTCAGAGAGAAAAAATAATAGAAGAGAAAAAAATGCTTTCATAAGATTTTTTAATTTTACTTACTTTGTTTGTTTCCATTGTTGTGGAGCAAAATTGAAATTTCATAAATTTTCATTAAAAGAATTGTCACTCTCTCATCTTTTACCCATTTCTTTTTAATTTATGCATAAAAATAGGTTATTGTGGAACACATCATTTTCTTTGTTTTCATTTTGTTCCAGAAGTTGCGTAAGGCAATTGCTTCCGTCAAATGTTATGTATTTATTTTCTTGAAAATATTGTGTTAAAATATATTTTTTAAAGAAAAAAAAATGCGAATACACTTAGACATTAGACACTTATAATAGATAAGAGTAAGTCAGTATAATACAAAAATAAGTAGATAACCCCACTTACCTAACCATTGGACAATTATGACCAAAACCAAAAAAAGAAAAAGGAAAAAATAAACTAAAAGGAGAAGATCCATTATGAGATTGGGAAGCTATTCTCAATTGTGAATCTGGTATTGGGAGTTAAAGGACCATAATTGGGGTAGCTCATCTTTCTTTAACTCTTCTCTGTCTTTGTAGTGTCACCATGACAATTTAATAGAAGTAGACAGTTTCTAGTGGGGAATTAATGAAGCTAACACAAACCATCCACCTGTCTGGGACCTCCTCTAATAAAGCAAAGCTGGCTTTTGGCAATAGAATCAGAAAAAAATTAACAGTTTACCACGTACCAACGTACGAGGACAGTATGATTCTCCTTGTTTATGAGACTGGATTGGCTTCAAAGCTTCCATTCTCATACTAATTCTCGCGAATTAGATTGTTATTCTGTTTGATGATTGATTGCTAAAACATGAATGCGAGAAATTGGATGAGAGAACATATTCTTGGTTAGTTGCTGATCTGATATGCAACATGGTTTTGTGTCGAACTCTCAATAGACTAAAAAAATCCCTCTTCGGACTTTGTCCTCCTCAACCCGAAGTTAATGTTGGGGTCTTGTTTGCAATAGGGACAACTAGTAGTGGGATTCTCATCTGAAATGACAATCAATAACCATTGTTAAGTGTATCTATGGAGAACTCTGCCTCCTGGAGTGTGTAGCATTGCTGCTTTTTCTTTGTTTTGATACATAAATCTCCTCGTCGATAGCAGGTGATACTCTAAAGGTGGTAGCTTTTGTGTCACTAATGCTATAGATCATGAAAACGCAAAAGCAGAATTGCTGGCACTGCTTCCGCTGAGTGATTCTATGCAGAACTTCTGCTGCTTCTACAGTTCTAATATTTAGAATTGCTTCTTTCTCCTATTTATGGATAAACTGTCATTCATCTACATTGAAAAGGATTTGGGTTATTATGAGCTAGGGGGGAAATAGAGTACTGCTGGCATCAAATAGCCAAAGCTTTTTGGAGCACAACAGTGCAAACATCAATTCAAGAGTGGGGTTAGGTGCAGAACTTTTGAAACTCCACATTGCTTACCTTATCTGCCACTATGAAAGGGACAGAGTGGGATTAGGAATCCAACAAATTATAAACGTTAAAATCCTGGATTTCAGGTCTATCTAATATGGAGTGAATAAGAGTGCGTGAAATAGAGGAGGTAGTTTCTACTTTCTAGTTCAACTACCAAATACAAGTAATTAATGACTTGTCACATATGTTCTTGTGGGTCAGGGGAAGCAATAGCATAGGATGCCTGGAGAAACTAACTAGTAACTACAAATACTGAGAGTCCGTAGAGTTGTTGTACTCGTACCATATATGATACATGTATAGGCTACAGGTACCTGTAGGCTGTAGCATATAAATAATACACCAGAAGAAAGAGCCAGCTTGACAGAGCAAAATCTCTGCCTTGCTGTGAGAAAAAAGCAATGTTACACTGGACTAGCCCCAGTTCATGAACAATTATACAAGGCAATGTTCTTTCCCCGCAGGCCATGCTTGCTACTTGAAAGAGGGTCTTCACTGCCACCGGTTCCCTCTTAATTTCTCTACAAATGTGGAAATGTCTTCATGATTATTGATCAAAGTCAAAATCCAATATGACTTGCTCAATATCTTTCTTATCTGATAGAGCATAATCTACACTCCAGCCACCATTTTCTCTCTTACTAGAAAGCTGACAAGAGGCATGAACTTCAAAAGTCTTCGTATTTTAGATGTGTTAAGAAATATATATCAATGGAGAAACTAAAGTAGAGAGGGAGAAAATTAGAGAAAATAACAAAGAATAAAAATCTCACTTTATTTTTAATTTATTTTTTGTTTTTAAAATTTTGTAAAGGAGATTGCAAAAATTTTAAAAACAGAATCAAAATTTTAAAAGCAAAAAATAGAATAAAAACAATGTGACATTTTTATAATTATAATGAAAATAAAAACAATCCATATATCCCATTAATGAAAAAGATACAAAGGAATTGGGAAGTGAATTCTATTAGGTTATACTTAGTAGACAAGAACTGGGTGACAAATTATTATTAATTTTTTTACGGAAAGGAGTTCTTAGATTGTTTCCAATGATTATCTTCCTATATCAATTCAAGTAATTTCTTTTTTTTTTTTGAGTTTATCAAGTATTTCTACTCGAAAGGCACTAGATTAATTTATCAAGGTATTGTTATGTGTCAGAAGTAATGACCTATCCCAACTGTATTTTTTTTTATTATATATATGACCTTAAAGATCAAATATAAAACAATATGCTTAAGATAATCCAACCCTTTCTATTCAAATTAATGTAAGTTGGTGAAACAGTTTTTTTATATAACCAAAAAAAAAAGTAAATCTTTTTATGTTTTTATGAGAATACCTTTCACAACTTTTAAATATATTCAAACTTGAGATAATATTAATAAGTCACTTGAGCAATAGCTCATTGATAGCCTCACTCCCACCAAAGGTGGAGAGTCACTCGTTTCCCCTCCTCCAACTAGTTCCCTATAGAACAAAAAAACTTCAGTATTAGAAATATAATTAGTTAGGGATTAGTAGTTAGTTTGTTACTAGTTTGTTAGCTTATATAAAGGTTTGATGTAATCACTTTGTATACACTTCACTTATTTTTATCAATATTAATTTTTAGTTTTCTTCTCAATTCTTTTTTCCCCTCTCCTCTAAACCATGATTCTTAACATTGAGATAATAAGATGAATTATTTTAATGACACAAATTTTCTTTTTTATTTTAAGATTTGTATTTTTTTATGATTTTTTTCCCACAAAATTTCGTATTTATAATTTTTTTATTTTTAAAATAGATAAAAAAAAACATAATAAAAATAAAATTCAAGAGAAATGAAAATAATTTACACTAGTCTTTTTCATTCATAAACCTTGCTATGTTTGAGAGAAGAAAGGGATAGAAAGAGAAGGGAAAGGATGGGAAGGGTGGAGGGGAATTCTATTTCCCTTGTTTTGGAAGTTTAAATAAAAAGAATGAGAGTAACTCTCTTCTCCTTATTTTGAAGTTAAAATTAAAATAGATGAAAATGATAAATTTTAAAATTAAATTTTCAATAGCTAATCTTATAAAATAAACAATGAGTGTACATGTAATTTAATAAGTATTTAATTAAAAATAAATCTTTTTTCCCTCCTCACCCCTGCCCCCAATTTGAGGGAGAAAATTCTTTTAGCTTTGAAGTTTCCTCCCCTCTCATTAACTCATCTAAACAAAGGTTTAAGTTTTTCTTTTCCCCTCCCTTCCCCCTCCTTACCCTCTTCGAGACAATACATTAGTTAAAACCAAATTCTATCTCCGCTACCATTGTATGTCAAGATAAGATTCGAACATATCTCATACAACCAAAACCATTATATTTACAGCACTTCTTGCACATGAATTGAATCCAATGCAGAGTTAGACACATAATTAATCCTCAGTATAAGAATTAGATCAATTCTATGTAAGTGCTGACTGTAATAATGTGTAAATATTATGATTCTCTAGAAAATATAAATTTTCTGAAACGCCTAGCAGGAAGTTGTTAAGCTTGGAAACCTTGATCCCTTGAAGAATGAGGAGTTCTTCATAACCTGAAGCACTATGAGATGCAGTATCTGCAAGTTAAGCTAGGATTAGAAATAGCACGTGTTCTCCTATTAGTTATTAGCCTTTCTTGCCCTCTATTTGAAAATAGGAGTTAATATCCAAGGGCGTTTTGGTCAAAGTAGCATCATCATCATGGCATATAATCTAGCACCAACCCTTGTAAACAGACAAACAAGAGAAGCAAGCAGAGATGGGAACTGTTTGTAACATTGGCTTCTCTTCAGTATTCAGAGCTCCTTTGGACACGAAAGTACTTTCAAACCTGAGGAAGCAGAAATCGCCATGCAGTTTTATGGTTCCTAACTACTCTGTTAGGCTGAGTCAAATCTGTTGTAAACTATCAGAAAGTGGGATTGAGGAGAACCCCACGAGCAAGAGGGCCTCTAAATCCAAGGACATGATGGAGGAGTACAATATAGCTATGAAGAGGATGATGAGGAGCCCTTACGAGTATCACCACGATCTGGGTCAGTTTCATCTCTATCCTATTTTTTCTCCCACAACATTCACCATTTGACATTTGCTTCCTCCTAGTGCTTTTATTTTTTTGCGTCAATTGCTTTATGAAATGTTACCTCTGATATGATGTTAAGAAATGTGAGGGGTGAATGGCCTTGCTGGTGGGTTTTTGGTCAATTACTGCTGCATTACTTTTGAGATGGTGTTAGAGGGAACTATGATAGTATGATTCTTTTCCTTCATTGCGTTGGTTTTTGCTTGCTACCTTCAATTATTGTATTAACTTGTTTCTTTCACTATAAAATTGGAGAGGATGGGGATTTACTATGCTCTATGATGCATTGATGCTTTTAAGTGGCGAAGTATGACTGAGTTTTAATTAAATACTTTTTTGAAGAGGTTTTCTCTTTTGTTCAATTCATGGTAGAGGGTCCTTGTCCTACTCAGATTCTTTGTTATCCCCTTTGTAAAATGCATAGCCTATGCCATATGATTACCGCGTAAAGTTTAATTTTAATTAGCACAGACTGAAGTTTTGCAATTGATGTAAATGGCCCCAAAAATCGACCAATTCTTTCTGGTTAATTTTTCATATATGTAAGGTAAGAGCTACTATGTCATTCAACTGAATCAGTCAGTGTTTCCTGATTTCAGGTATGAATTACACACTTATAACTGACTATTTGATTGTGGGCTCCCAACCACAGAAACCTGAAGACGTAGATCACCTAAAAAAGGAAGAGGGTGTAGCATACATTCTAAACTTGCAACAGGATAAGGATGTGGAGTATTGGGGAACAGACTTGCAGTCAATAATAAGAAGGTGTCTTGAACTTGGCATTTGCCACATGAGGAGGCCTGTAAGCAAGCCCATTTTCAGTAAATTTATTGAGAAAATAATAACTGCCCTGCATTTTGGGATTATCTACACAGTATACTAAATTGCCTGCATAATGTCATTAGGAAATAGGGATTTTAATCGTCATGACTCATGGCCAGTTTATTCTCTATAACCACCTCAAGGATTCATATACTTCTAATGCAATTGGCAACCTACCGTGTCAGAAAAGTTTTCCTGACTTTGAAAGTGTTCTAAGTTGGCCGAATGCTTTGCTGACTTGTTAGTAAATTAAATTATCATTCACATTTTGATATTTTGTATCTTCATTATTAGGCAAAAGACTTTGATCCAAACTCCCTGCGAAGTGAACTACCTAAAGCAGTCTCATCCTTGGAATGGGCAATTTCCGAGGGAAAAGGAAGAGTTTATGTGCACTGCACTGCTGGACTTGGAAGAGCTCCGGCGGTGGCAATTGCTTATTTGTTCTGGTTTTGTGGCATGAATGTGAGTCCTAAACTCTCACCATAACTTTGAATCCATTAACAACTTCCAAACCACTTGTTTAACATTTCATGAGTGTCATGGTTACACACTATCTTCTTGGTATTGACAAGTGAGGTTTAGCTGAAGATTAAGTTACTGAGAGTGGAAGAAACACTATTTAGTCAGTGTGACAGATTGGTTCACGCTTTTCTTAATTGAAAAGTGTTAATTTTCATAAATGAATGTGACTTTCTTTTTCGACAGTTAAATTCAGCATATGATATGCTAACTTCAAAGAGACCTTGTGGACCAAATAGAAGAGCAATACAAGGAGCTACTTATGATTTGGCTAAGAATGATCCATGGAAGGAGCCATTTGAGAGTCTTCCAGAATATGCATTTGAGGATATAGCAGACTGGGAGAGGAGCTTGATTCAAAATCGTGTCCGTTCCCTTCGTTGAACTTGACCACTTAGGTAAGTGTTCCTGTTATGAAAATTGGTTGCATGTTTGTGTGTGTCAGCATTACCTATAGAGCTGCAACAGCTTTTGCACTTTTTTGCCCTTCTAGTGCATTTACAAGCGAGAATTCCTGATAGGGAAGGCAAACCTCGCACAATGTTCCGATGCATGAAGTAGAGGAATAGATTTTCCTCTTAACCATCAATATGGCGAACCAAATCATCCCCAAACCATCACACAAGTTAAGATGCGCAAAAAGTTATTTCAAGCCCTGATATGCCTTTCACGTAACATTGTGTAACGTTCAGATGCAATGCTATATTTGTGATTGACAGGTTTCTATTTCTCGGAGATTCCTACATAGATTGGCAACCTTGCAGCGTTGGTGTGGGATGCCATAATAGATAATACTGCTCATAGTTGAAGATCTTTTCAAGCATATTCATACAGATATAGGCATATAGCTTGGAATGTGTACGATATATTCAATATAGTACTGAATGGAAAATAAAATTTGCGAATAATGCACCATAATTGTAAACTTCGTAATAACATCTGAGAATTCAAAATACTTTGTTGATCTAATGGTCGATCCTATCAGCAAGTGGTGAACTTGTTCATCTGTTATCAGCCGATGCTGAATATATATATGAAAATGTGTTTGAAAATGCCATTTCGTGAAAATTTTCAAATTACTTTCATCTTTCGTAACATTATTTTTTTTGAAATTCTAGCAAGATAGATGCTATGACATTATCTGGTTTGCAAATGACAAAATTACTTTCTAAATCCGTTCAAGTTTCTGTTCTAGACACGGCATTGTAAATCATGCCTTTAGTTAAAAACAAACCTAAATGTCTGTGCTGCATTGGTATAAATAATTAAAACAATTAAAATCCAAATCAAATGTTTCTCAAAAACCAGAGAGATTCTCCCATCAACTTGAGGGAATCAAATCTGCTGTCATTTCTTTTTTGTTTCATTTCTTGTGTTTTTAGTTAAATGTTGATAATTCAACAGAAAAAAATAACAATTAAGGTAGAAATTATTGTCAATTAAGAGAGATGAAGATTTTTTTACTGAGTTATTATCATTTAATTGAGACAAAGAAAGAAATGACTGTGTTAAAATTTGAAGGGCTAGAGAATCAGCCATGAAAGAATCTTTTTGGTAACTCATTCATCTCTCATAATTCTGAGCACCTCTTATAATAATATAGCCAACAATAGTTGTTACAATCATACACTCAACGCCTTATTATCACGAAGGAGACATCCCAATGCTGAAACTCTCTTGTAAATAGGACACGTAAAATATCTAAGGCTGGAAATTCTCCTCCACGTAAATATTTAAGATTACAGAATGCCCAATCTAACCCCAAAATCTGCCCAGATTTCCTAAAGAGGATTCTTTTGAGTTGTGAAAGCAGTCACTCAAGGTCATTTCATTTCTTTTGGGAGAGTTGCTAAGATACTTAAATGAGTTTAATATTCTATATGAGTTGTCAATTATTTATTGGCTGTCACAATAAATATTTAAAAATTTATTAAATATAAATAGTAATTAATGAATGCTTGATAACTTAACTTAGGTACCGGTACCAATAATGCAAGATTGAGGACCGCAAGTATTCCATGCATGGAAAAGCTAAAGTTACTCACATGGTGGGCGTGGTAGATGCATGAATTGCGCGGATCTCAATCGTCCTTTTTCCACGCCCATAGTCAACTATCACAGTTTATATCTGTCACCAGCCAATTACCAACGCACAAGCAGTGCTTTGACAATTTGGGATTGCAAACTTATGTCAGCTTTGATTTCAGAGACTCAACTTTATCAACATCCGCACATGCATTTGATTAAACTATCCCATATTAGCAGCATAATTCACTGCTTAATATCTCTACACAGCTGTAAATGTACATCTAACCTCAAATTATATGAAGTGGAGGGAACCTGGGGCTTTGCAAGTTGCGCTTGTCGATGACCCAAATAGAATGCTGTGACTATCCACAATAAACATAGCTGGTTTAGAGCACGGAATTGGTGAATATCATTAGTCTTGCAGAAGGACAGATAAATATAAAATAAGAAAAAGGGAAAAACCTCACAACTCTTTTTAGTGTGAACTGTGAAGTAGCATTGGGGAAAGCCATAGTAATAAGGATTAAAGATAACTATTGGAGCCAACAACTACAGGTGTTCAGAATATGCTAATAACCATTGTTTCTTTTCTCTTCTTGTTACCCAAAAATGGAGATTAATATTTGAGAGAGGAAGACAGACAGAATGATAAGTTCATACATGCAGGCAGGGCATAAAGGTGGGCAAACAATCTTCTCTTACCAAGAGATCTGATCAGCAGTCACACTCACTTTCTGCAATCACAAATAGGGAAGCTTCAGGACATATATGTGCGTGTGGGTTAAAAAAGTAATCTTCAAACAAGTAGCAATAAAGATCACTTTGGAGACCGATCATACAAAAACATACTAACAATTATTTCCACAGAAAAGAAGACAAATCCCCACCTCCCCTACTCACAAAAAAAAAAAAGTTTAAATAGAAGGGCACAAACGAGGATGAAAGATAGACATAGAAGCAACATGACACACCAAGTTAGGCTTAGCAAACTAAACAAACCTTAATTTTTACCACAAATCAAGCACCACAAAGAAGACTCCTAAATCAATGGCATGTACTTTTCTGCAGGAGCAGAACTGCATTTGTTATGGGCTTTCTCATCCAGATAATATGACATCTTCCTGTGAGTTGCGAAGTATACACATATATTTTGTCTTTTAAAACATCTTGGAAGTTGGAATCAATCCTCATTCAATACTTGGGTGAGACTCCAAAAACATAATTTAGTCATGTTAAATATATCATACTTTGGAGAGAAATTTTGGAAAAAATAAGTACTCATGTTTAAATTATAATTAAGCCATATCTTATCCTTATCAAACCAGAAGGCAACTACAACTTGGACGAATTGTCTCATCTCAACATTAGATGAGGGAAAGAAATTTTCTATTGCACCATGTTCTTTCGAGTTCTTTTATGTTTCAAAATCAAAACAAACGCCTGTTTTTTTGCTCCATAAACACTTTTTTCAACAAAAGCATGATGCCGATGTTGATAAGCCATGGGTGGCAGTGCCAACGGTATTTTGTCAAGGAAGTCATAAGGTCTGGCAAGGAGAAGGGCTTAAAGTTGACATTCACAAAAGAATTTCCAGTTTGGAAATTTCTAGCCTCATCATTTAGGGCCCATGCAAATATCAATTTGAAGCAATTATTTTATAGTTCTGAAGGTAATGTTATAGACACATTATTAACAATCTAAGATTAATATAATTTTCAAATTCTTATCTTATTGATGCATATATCCTCTCTGCAGGAACATATCTGGAATTTTATCAAAATCCATGCAGCTAAAACATAATACATCAGAATTTGAAGGGGGGGAAAATCTACATTCTCCCAGGGCTTTCTAAGACTGGTAGGCGCATTTATTAGATTTAATTCTGTTTGATTAAGTTATGTGAGAATTCCGGTCCCAGGAGATAACAACAAATAATAGTCTATTAATAGGCTGAAGTCTACAACTACATCTCATTTTCTCAAACTTAAACCATTTATATTTCAAGAAATTTGATAATGAGGATTCACTATTTGAGTGTGAGGCAAGTTTGTCTTATGTATGCATTGCATTCTCTGCAGTGTTTATTTACTCATAGGTCATACCCATACGAAGCAGGCCCTGAAACTTCCATTTATTCCTTCACAAGTCACAACTCTAAACCATATTCCTTCTCCTTTCCATGAAATCAAAAGCCCCCAAACTTCTATCAAACTATCTGAATCCATATTAGTCCCTTCAACTTTTAATCCAAAAAGATTGCTACTTACAAGAACTTCTGAAACATGAATCAATCACTGTTTTGTCTTCATGCCCCAACCTTTTCAACCTTAGAGTAGGAACTCCAAAATGACAAACTCCAATAATAAAATCCCTAAGGATGTATGTATGGTACCGCCAATGTTTAGTACCCCGTCATTTTCAACCATTGGATTCTACATTGAGATCCGAGCTCCAATAATCTAACAGTCATCAGTATTGCCAATTGGGCAAAGGTGCCACAACAAAGGGGTACCACCGAATTCTCAAATCCATAATCTTGAAATCCTAGAAGAACTTTGTGCCAGCTGTGCTAAATTTTAATCAGATGACTGCCTTTGAATAACAAGAAAACACAGGAAAAATTACTGTAGGCAAAGTTAAAAATGATTCCATATCTTATTTGCAGGAAAGGGGGATACAGGATTCAGGATCAAATTTTCTTTTACAATAAAAAAAAATTATTGAAGAGAAAGAATGAAAGAATACAAAAAAGGAGGATAAGACATCCTCCTCATAAGGCTAACAACCAAAAAAAAAAAAAATGGTTAAGCAGCAGTGCAAGTTCTGCACCACATCTACATATCTAACACAGAAATCCTTGTAAAAAGTCCATGAGTTGAACACCATAAAATGAGGCCGAAAAACAAGAATTATAATTGTTATTCAAGGATTCAGTAAGTATTAATCTATGATGCACGGATACGGGTACGGGTATCGGATACGATACCGGTACGACACGAGGATACACCATTTCTTAAAAAATTAAGATACGGGTACGGCAAGATCCAACATAACATATATATCAAAGATAAAGAAAATAGTTGGTTCATTCCATGATTACGAGAGAAAAGTAGAGAAAATACTTTTTATTTTCAGCATTAGTCACTACAAACACAATAGAAGACTATAATTTATCAAATTCTTATGATATCTCATTTATATTGGCACAATAATTCAAAAATAAAAAATAAAAAATATAAGAAATAGACTTCGGTAATGTATTTGGAGTATCTGGTATCGAATATGGGTATCTGATACGGGTACGCATCCGACACGAGTACGGCAGATATTTTGAAGGATCCGTGCTTCCTAGGTACTAATAGTGTGGCTCTGTATAAATAGACCATAAGCAGTAGTGAATGAGTTGTGCAGGACAAGAAGGATTAAAAATAAAAATCAAAAGGAGAAATTGATTATTGAATACAAAAATAAGCAAGATTGGACTGGGATATTCAACATATGAGTCACCCTTTTAGATTTTCCTTTTCTTTTGCTCAGTCTTTGAGAGAATCAGAGGAAGAGCAAAGATGGCAGAACAAAATTTCAGTAAGCAATATAGCTTTATATAAATAACATAATTTTCCACGTGTTCTATCATTCAACTAAAACCAAAATGCTGATAATGAAAACTAAAGCTTGTATCACAGGAAAGAAAATTATCTAACTTGAAAATTGAAGAATCAAGATACAACTGCACTCAGCCAGAGGAACAACGACACATGCAACAGGTAAGTTGAGGAGTGAGGACAATATAAGCCTGAGTCCATCTAAGATGGCCCAAACTTGAAGCGTCACCAAAGAAGTAGATGACTTTGGGGAACTTCTTAGTATGTTCAGTCTTCTCACAGCCTCAGTTTCATGGTGGGAGTCAGCTTCTCTAAACTGAAAATAATTAACAAATAATTATAATGTTATCCCTCTTGTTGCCTTGCATTATACAGATCTGAAAAATGACCTGTATGCCTCTAAAACAAATTATTTAATGAAGTGCATGCAATATGAGATACCCACATTTAACTTGCGTGCGCGACATCTAATTGCGTCTGTCTATCCTATCCACCTTTATGGGGATTGAGCTACAACATTACATAAACCACATTTTAGCATCTCAAGTTACATAAACATAACTAATCAACTATGTTTGACATAGAATCCATTTACAAAGAAAATCAGAATCAATAATAAGCAACCTAATAATATACAAGTAAACCTAGCACTTTGATAGATGTTATACAGAAAAATAATAATAATAATAATAATAACTTCTAAACTTCACTAAATTTTGATCCTTACATGAAATTTATTATCAGAAAGGATAACTTCTCATAAAGAATCAGATAGTGGCTACACTTAAATATACTACAAAATCTGTATCACAGAATCTATTGTCAACAGTTCAAGGAATTAGGAATGTCTAGCTCTAGATGCAACACATTTCTTAAAGATCGGTTCTCAAAATCTGCAGGCTGCAGCAAAGACCGAACCTTGAGCAACCATAACAAAAGAAGAAGGGGTGGAGTAGAGCAGAGGTGTGGTGCGGGTGCACCATAACGAACACGGACACATCCTGATCCAACGAATAGAAACTTTCCACGTAAGGGTTGCAGAGATACCCGTCCTCACTGTAACCTTGTTCGTTGTCCCTTGTCACCCTCTTCTTCTCACTAAAAAACAAAAGCAGAGAAACGAAGGAGTGGCATAAGCTTCCAGATTTCTGCGAAAAAATCTAACTTTCTGTTCAAATTAAAACCCTAGCCTGAGAAATTTCGGGGCCCACTTTGGATTCCCCCCCTCTCTCTCTCACTCTGCGTCATCGACCATACTCTGTGGAATGGACCCTACGGGTGGGGCTTCTACTTTGTCCAATGGGCACCACGGTGCAGTTCGCTTCCCGTTGTCTCCATCGTGCTCTTTGGTCATTCAGAAAGGAGACATCACCAAATGGTCCATCGATGGATCCTCCGACGCAATAGTATGTCCGTTCCTATCTCTTCTTTAACTCGAAGAACCAACTGTATCTGAATCAATGAATTTGCATGATAGGTAAATCCAGCAAATGAGAGAATGCTTGGAGGTGGTGGCGCAGATGGAGGTAATTCATTTTTATACATAGTTAGAGAGAAAGAGGAAGAGACTAATGTAAAAAATAAAAAAAATTGGACCAATCTTAATAATTATTGAATGACACGCTTTTTGTTTTTTTTATCCATCCCCACTTTCAGCCATACATATGGCTGCTGGCCCAGAGCTTCTTCAGGCATGCTACAGTGTTCCAGAAGTCAGGCCTGGAGTTCGCTGTCCAACTGGGGAAGCAAGGATCACACCGTCAGTTCTACTAAGTTTTTCAGTTCTGTTAAGTATGATATGACCATATAATTAGGATCCAACTATTTCTATACTTGTTGATATGCATTGCAGAGGTTTTAGATTGCCTGCTTCTCATGTTATTTATACCGTTGGACCAATCTACAATTCTAATAGTAATCCTGCTGCCTCTCTGGCAAGTGCTTACAGGTAGTTAGTTTAACGTTGTGTTTGTGCAACTATTCTTCTTCTTATTTGAATCACAAAATGGTTATTCCATTTGGTGTATTAGTGTTCATTACTCTTGATTCTTGAATGAGATCTATGTATTTGCCAATTGGTTGCAGGAATACTTTGAGGGTTGCGAAAGAGAACAACATTCAGTATATAGCATTCCCAGCCATATCATGCGGTGTCTATGGGTAAGTTCACTTTGAAAAAAACCCCTTGCCATTCTGATGTATTCAACGTCCGTATTTTGATTATCAACAGACAATAATGATCATATGGTGAGATTCGTGAGAAAGTTTATGTTGGTAGCAAAGGGTTGGGATGTAATCTTATTGTCTTTCATGACATAGTCCTATGGAAAAGTTCTTTTTCTCGGTCTAGGTGGTGTTGATGGACTTCTGATTTGCTTTTGCGAGAATTATGTTTAAGGATCTGCCAAAGACCATTGTGGCTATTCAGTTCAAAAGTTCAGTTGGAAAATCTTTTACTGAAAAAAAAATCAGAACTCAGTGACCAACCAATCAATCAACCATTCAATACCATAGCCATACTATCTGTTCCAATGACCAAACTGTCCTTGAACCTAATAAATTTAAGAGTAAACACCCATTGTCGTCCTCCATGTTGGATCAAGCACTTACCACTAAGTTAAAAGCTATAGTTAATGGCAATGGTGTAATTTTATTTCCTTATAGTTTCTCAGACCAAATAAAGCCAACAATCTCCCCCCTCCCAAATCCTGAGGGAGATACTGACCAAATAAAGCCAACACTCCAAAGATACAAGTGTCATCAGTTAGGTCTTTCAATGATGAATACATCAAAATGGTCTGTCAAATTTTGACATCAAATTGGTATTTTAATGTCATTTTTTACATCAAATTGGTTTTCTAAAAGGACCAATTATATGTCAAAAATTATTAGAGGACCAAACTGATGACACTTGTATCTTTGGAGGATCAAAATAGGTGTTTACTCTAAATTCAATCTCATGTTTCTCAAATCTCATTCTCCTGTTGCTTTTTGAGAAGACCCTAAGCCTTGCTAAATATATCAACTATACCTTTATTAGATAGATGTTCTTATTCCAAATAAATATTGTAGTATTCTTTAATTGAGATATTGGTGACTGCAGCATCAGGATTTGATTTGTTTTGAAGTCCTTCATTTTTTTTAAAATAAAATTGTGTAGCAAATTCATCAATATTTTATAATGCTGCCTTATTTCAGATATCCTTATGATGAAGCTGCTACAGTGGCAATTTCTTCCATCAGAGAGTTTCAAAATGACTTTAAGGAGGTATTACATTCTATTTGCTCCATTCTCTTTATTGGAGTCGTAGGAATGATATAAAGAAAGTATACAATCGGATTTGTAATTTTAATTAAATTTCACATTCCCAATTAGACATGATCATGTGCCGGGCGTGGGCTTCGTTTTACATAGAATTTTGTCAGGCTTTTCAGCCTTGCCCGTTAAAAGTTGACAAATTTAAGGCCCAAGCCCAGCCCTATGATCAGGTCTATTCCCAATATCCTTACTAGCATAAATACCATATAGAATCACGAGGTGGGGCAATCTGCTGCTTTATTTGAAAGCTAGGAGTGTCATTGACAAAGATTTGTATTGCATAAAATGATCTTTTTATGATTGGTGTTTCTAGAATCTGTATTTAGTATTTACAGTTAAATATTTATTTCAGGTCCACTTTGTTCTGTTCTTGCATGATATTTATGATGTTTGGTTAAATAAGGCAAATGATTTGCTGAAAGATAAGTGTTCTCCATCAGCTATCAGTCCACAGAATTGAGTGCCAGAATCATCTAGAGTCCTGCAACAATGCATTATCAGATTTCAATGTTTCTGCTTTAGAAAAAGATAGAAGCTTAATAGGCCTCTACTTGAGAATGTAATCTTTTCTCGGAGAATATTAGAGTGATGCTGGTTGCTATTTTATGCTATATGTATGGTTGTGTGGGATTCTAAATGAGATCTATTTGACGCCTGCCTGAACTTCGGTGTTTATGATACTTTGATGTAAAATCGTAGCAGCTGAGTATGCTTTTTCCTTTCTATGGAGATTCAGGTTCAGTTTGTATCAATTTTTAGTGTTTCCAGTGTTACTGCTGCCATTATGGTATTAGGTGCTGTACGCTACAAATTATATTTGTAATGAAGAAAAGTAGAGAAAAGTGGCTTTCCCTCATGCGGAAGTAACTTTTCCATCAACCTGAACTTTCTAATATTATCATTAACTATTAATTTCTACATCTTGTAATCACCATTTAGGAATGTCACAATCAAAATCCCAGTTATTAATCATCAATTTTTGTCTCTGCCATGATCATTTTATGCGTATTTTTAAGCACCAAAAATATGAAATGTTTTTCTTCAGCCATTAGACTTTTTTTTTTCTTTTTTTTTTTTTTGGAAAATTCTAACCTATATTTTCATGAAACAAAACCGTAAATTGTACATTCTGAACTATAAATGAGAAGCACCCTCCAGCCTAATTGGTCTTTCTGTGGTGCCACAACGCCCAAAGGCGGAAGGAGTTTATACCTGCTGATGATTCCAAAAGGAGGAAGTGAAGCATGGCGAAACCACAAAGGTTTTGCAAAGTCAGGGAGTCCCACAAATAACACCGTGAACTTTCATCAGCATTTTCTTTTGGCTGATGAAGCTCACGAAAAGATGTGTATCCTGATATAAGAATATTAGGACACCACCAAAAGAGGTCCTGTTAATATTGAAAGCGATACCCTTTTTGCTAACATAACTGAGGCAACTTGGCCAATATATTTTCTAACCTCACATTGACATGCAGGGACTCAGTCAGGTTTGCTGCGTTATTGATTCCTGCATGAGTCAGCACTCACATCGCTCATACTGTCAGAGCAGGCTTGCTTTCAACCAAAACCAAAGAGCTAAAATGAATTTAGTTATGCTCGTATTGACTACTGAGTTAGTATTACTATTCAAGCATGTCCATCATTTCAAATGAATTCACAGCTTCATTAGGTAGTGTCAGTAAGTTGAGAAATATTTGGTAAGCACATGCTTAAATAAGTACTATTTTCAATAATTAACATGTATAACTATATTATGTAAAAATAAATATATTTATAACATAACTTACATAATTTTACACATGTTAATTATTGAATAAAATACTTATATAAATATGTATCTACCTTCTAATTTTCTCTGTACGTTATACAATAGACGTTTTGACCATTGCGCCATAACATTAAGTGCAGTTCAACTTGAAACTTGAAGAAGGTGCACCGCATTATTCTATTTAGGGAGTTGTTATAATATTTTAATATATTTAATATTTAAATTGAGTTATTAATTATTATTTTTATAATAAATATTTAAAAATTTATTATATATAAATAATAACTAAATAATATTTAATAATTTATATTTAATATTAATATAAAAAAATATAAATACCAAAATAACCACTTCTTAAAATAAATAGCAACAGACTACTGATTAAAATATCTTCCAATCTTCACTTTTGCCATTTGTACAACTAGAACAAAATTTTCCAGCAAAATTTGAACAAATGATGACAAAAATCTGGCTCTGGAATTTTCAAACTTTGTATCATACAAGCCTGCAAATACCGTACACATGAATCCAGAGCAGCGTCTAAACTACAAAATTGCTCCCTGCATGTGAGGAGAGGTGACAAAATTCTAAACAACATAGTCGGGTTTTAAATTGTGATTACGTTTGTGGTCACATTTGCGTTGTAATTGTAGAAATTGGGGAGCAGGCTTGTCAACACCCTCCGTGCAGCAGGCTTTCATCAAACATATAATAGATTAATATGTTAATTATGATTGGTCACATGTGACCTGATTTAAAAAAATACATAATCATGTGCGTGCAAATATCCAATCAGGTACATGGAAACCATGTAAATGCAGTGAAATCTTGAGAAGGTTTGAGCCGTTTGGCACTTTAACATTACACAAAGTTAGTGGCCTCTGCCTCTGTACAAGTGACCACCATCACCTCCCAATAAAAAAAATAAGGGAAAGGATATTTATACAAATTGTGAAGTATGTATATAATTAAGATTATTTAAAAAAATTACAGAGAGACCAACTTGTGAGGATGTTGTCAATATAAAAATTATATGAAGTATGTGCATAATCTGAATTATGAAAAAAAATTACAATAAAATCAAAATATTATCTAATGACTTACATGAGAGTATATGAAAAGTGTGTGAATGTAAATTTATACAAATATTATTATTAAAAAAAACAATAGAAAAAAGGCAGAGAAAGAAAAACCAAGAAGTTCAAGTGAAACCCTAAAATCGATTAAAACTAAGCATTGATTTGTATGGAATTTTGATTTGTATGGAATTTAGGATCCATTAAGGAGAAATGAGCAAGAAAACCTATAAATACAGAAGTGTTAGAAACCAAGTCCCACATCGGTGGGAGTAAATGAAGAGTCCCCCCTTTGAGGCTTATATAAGGAGCTTAAGGGGAAGGGTTATATTCATCCCAAATTCCTCACTTCCTCTCTTGTATATTTTCTTGTATTCTTTGTGAGGTTGTTCTCTCCTAATATTTAGAGAGAGGTGTTGTAATTTCTTCCTATAGTGAAATTCTTCTAGTCTTGCCCCGTGGTTTTTCCCTTTATTCATTGAGGGTTTCCACGTTAAATATTGTGTGTTTAGTTCCTCTTTTCTCATCTCTTATTTTTAGTTGTGAGGCACTATTCTGCCACTCGGTACCCTAACAAAGGGTATCGAGCCATTGGTCTCGTGGTATTCCGCCGCAGCAAGTCGGGAAGGTGTCGATTCTTAGTATGCTCCGTTGCGGTTATAGATATCCGATCTTCCACATCGAAAAGAAATTCCGAAATAAAGTGTGGTAGCGTGAAAGTGTTTAGGAGGTTCCGCCAGGGAAAGACTTGGTATTTAAGCGTGTTTATTAGTGACTCACCTCTTTCCGGGAACTTACCTCCGGTGCACTATTTACGGACCACGTCACCGTTCAAAGATAACGGCACTATTCACCAGACGGCATCATTCACGCATACGCATACTATTCATACTTGTGGTTGTATACTTTGGCAGTGGATTGTTAACGTGTCGGATTTGTTCTAGTGTACTTAATACGCATAACATCGTTTCACGTATACCGGCATATTCACTATGAAATAGTATAATCTTGCCTGGCTTCGTACAACTATGGCGTGCAAATTTGAGATAGAGAAGTTCAATGGGAGTAATTTCTCCTCTGTGGAAATTGAAGATAAGTAGCTGAGGAAAGATAATTGTCTAGAAGCAATCAAGAGTAGACCCACGATATGAGCGATGAAAAGTGGAAAGAGAAGGATGACAATGCGTTGCCAACTTGCATCTAGCTATGGCGATTCAGCTTTGTCAAGTGCTGCGGAGAAGAAGACTGCATAAGGAGATTTGGGATGTTCTTAACAAATGCACGAGGTGAAGTCACTTCACACCGTAATATTCTCAAGAGGAAACTCTACACTCTTCGAACGAGTGAGTCCACGCCAAGAACTGATCACATCAATACTCTAAATACGCTATTTGCTCAACTCACAAAGATCGCATTTCAAAATAGCGGAAAATGAACGTATGCGGAACTTCTACTTCAGAAGTTTACTTCGTATTCGTGATCAACTCATCATCAACATCACAAATAATAATGTTGGGTGACTCTCTTCACTTTGATGATGTTGCCGCTATTCTTGAAGAAGAATCCAAAGCAAGAATAAGGAGGAAAGGTCGAAAGTTCAAAGCAAGCAGAGGCTTTGATTTATGATGAGAGGCGTATCAACTGAACGTGTGGCTCCAAAGTGGGAGTCAAAATCATGGTAGATCAAAATCTCGAAGAAGGAAGAATCTTAAATGCTACAATCATGCATGAGAGGGCACACGAAGAAGGAGTGTTGGCATAATAAGAAGAGTGGAGAAAAGAATTCTGAAACATCAACCTCCCAAGGTTGTGTTGCAAGTACCTCAGATTATGGAGAAATCCTGTATAGTGAAGCAAAATGTAATTACTTCTAAAGGCGGAAAGAAACTTAATGATGTCCTGGATAATGGATTCAAAGCGCAACATGGCACATGACTCCACACCGTGATTGGTTTTGCACTTATGAACCTATTTCAAGGATCCTGCTTTTCATGGGAAATGATCACGCCTAGAAATTCGAGTCTTGATCGCTGTGATTAAAAATGCATGATGGTACTGTTCGCAAAATTCAAGGGGTACGACATGTGAAGGGCTTGAAGAAGAACTTATTGTCTATTGGGCAATTAGATGACCTCGGGTGCAAGGTCCACACTGAAGGTGGAATATTGAAAGTAGTAAAAGGCAACCTTGTGGTGATGAAAGCAGAGAAAATCACAAGCAATCTATATATGCTTTTGGGAGAGACGTTGCAAGAGGCAGATGCATCAGTTGCAGCAGCCAGCCAAGAAGAAACAACGATGATGTGGCATCGCAGATTAGGCCATATGTCAGAGCGAGGCTTGAAAGTCCTTGCGGAACGCAATCTCTTACCCGGCTCAAGATGGTCAATTTACCCTTCTCAGGAGCATCGCGTGATAAGCAAGCAACATAGATTGAGGTTTGCTAAAGTCACTACTAGAAGAAAAACACATACCTGACTTGATCCATTCTGATGTAATGGGAATCACCTGGGAAATATCCCTAGGAGGAGCAAAGTATTTGGTGTCATTCATTGATGATTACTCCAGAGATTATGGGTGTACCCAATCAAGAAGAAGTCGATGTGTTTCCAAGATTCAAGGAGTTCAAAGCACAAGTAGAGCTTGAACCGGGAAAAGAATCAAGTGCTTGAGGACGATAATGGAGGAGAATATGTAGATGGCAATTTTCCTGCATTCTCGCAAACAAGAGGGTATTACGAGACAATTCACGGTTGCACATACGCCTCGGCCACAGAATGGTGTAGCAGAGCGGATGAACAAAACTCTCTTAGAAAGAACAAGAGCCATGCCGAGAAACATCGGATTGGCCAAATCTTTTTAGCAAGAGCCAAAACCGCCTTATGTGATAAATCGATCACCATCAATCTAAGCATTGGTTTGAAGACACCTATGGAGATGTGGGAACAGAAAGCCACCGATTATTCTTCTCACATGTATTCTGATGTCCTGTATGTGATGTACAACTCCCAAGAAAGAACAAAGTCGGATCCAAAATCCAGGAAATGTATATTCTTGGGTTATGGCCGATTGTTAAGGGGTATCGCTTGTGGGATCCCACGCTCGCAAAGCTTGCAGTCAAGAGATGTAGTTTTTGCAGAAGTGAACTGCAAAATGAGCAGCATAAATGACAAGACTTCAAAAGAGATCGCAGAGTGGATGAGAGAAATTCTCGAGAAGATTATTCTTCCGGGCGTAATCGTGCATGAGGTACTGTAACTAGCTAAACTGAGGTCGTAGAAGTTCGACGGCCAACTCGTGAGAGAAGGCCGCCAAATTGGCACACTGGAGATGTTACTTGAGAGCAATGTTGCATACTGCCTTTTAACAGAGGATGGAGAGCCATCAACTTTTCATGAAGCTACTAAGAAGCTCGACATGCTTCTCAGGATGACAAAGAATGCAGAAGAAATTGAAGCTCTTCACGTAAACAAGACATGGGAATCGTGGAATTACCACATGGCAGAAAAGCCATTGGTAACAAATGGGTCTATAAGATCAAGCTGGATAGCAATGATCAAGTATAACGATATCGTGCTCGATTGGTTGTAAAAGGATATGCTCAGAAAAAAAAAGTATTGATTTTAATAAGATATTTTCTCTAGTGGTCTCGACTTACTACTATCGTAGTAGTGTTACGATGTGTGCATTTGATATACATCTGAGTACTAGATGTAAAGACAGTTTTTCTTCATGGAGAGCTTAAAGAAGAAATTTATATGCTCCAACTGCGGTAGGTTTTGAAGAACAAGGAAAAGAAAACTTGGTTTGAGTTGACCAAATCTCTCGTACGGTCTAAAGCAGTGCGCCCATGTTGGTACAAGAGATTTGATTCCTTCATAATTAGCCTTGAATACAATAGGTCGAGTTCGCACTCATCAGACATACTACAAGAGGTTTGATGATAATGATTTCATCATTTTGTCATTGTTGTATGTACGACATGTTGGTGGTAGGCCCTAACAAAGATCGAATCCAAGAATTGAAGGCACAAGCTGGCTGTGGGGGAGTTCGATATGAAGGACTTAATTCGCAAAACAAGATTTTAGGGATGCAAATTAACCGAGTATTTAAAAGATAGGAAGATTTGGCTTTCTCGGAAGAATTATCTAAGGAAAGGTCTTGCGACGCTTCAACATGCAAGATCAGTAGAATATCTACCCCACTTCCCCTCAATTGTAAATTATCCTCGTGTATGAGTCCTAGCAGGAAGGGAGAGGATGGAAATGTCTCGAAATACCGTATGCATCACGGTGGGAAGCCTTATGTATGCTATGATACGATACAAGACCTGACATTGCACAAGCAAATGAGTGGTCGCACTTCTGGCTTGCAGATCCCTGCAGAAAGCATTGGAATGTTGTTAAGAGGATCCTACGATATACGTGAAAGGAACCTCGATGTCAGACATTATGTTTCGAGGACGAATTGCTGTCGTGGGGTTATGTTGATCTCGCATTTTGCGGTGTGATCTTGATAAAAGAAAATCTACTACCTGGCCATGTGTTCACACTTGGCGTGAGGTGCTAGGTAGTTGTTATCTAAAGGCAGATCACAGAGCTTTGTCTACCACAGGCGAGTACATGGCAGCCACCCAAGCTTGCAAGGAAGTCGTATGGATACAAAGGTTAATGGAGGAACTCTAAGCACAAGGTGAGAGAACTACTGTATTGTGACAATGAGTGCCTTGTACATCGTAAGGAATCCACCTTTCATTCCAAGACAAAGCACATAAAGTGTTCGGGATCATTTTGTTCGAGAAGTAGTAGAAGAAGGAAGTGTAGATATGCAGAAGATTCACACCAAAGACAACCTAGCAGATGTGATGACAAAGCCGATCAATGCTGACAAGTTTATTTGGTGTCGATCCTCCTATGGCCTATCAGAAACGTAAGCAACATGGAATGGCAAGACAGAAAGAATGGTGTGAAGATATGCTTGACTCAATCAAATCTTCAAGTGGGAGAATTGTTAGAAACCAAGTCCCACATCGGTGGGAGTAAATGAAGAGTCCCCCCTTTGAGGCTTATATAAGGAGCTTAAGGGGAAGGGTTATATTCATCCCAAATTCCTCACTTCCTCTCTTGTATATTTTCTTGTATTCTTTCATGGCGGTTGTTCTCTCCTAATATTTAGAGAGAGGTGTTGTAATTTCTTCCCATAGTGAAATTCTTCTAGTCTTGCCTTCCGCGTTTTTCCCCTTTATTCATCGGCGGTTTCCACGTTAAATATCACAAGGCTTAGTTCCTCTTTTCTCATCTCTTATTTTTAGTTGTGAGGCACTATTCCCGTCACTCTGGTACCTAACAAGAAGTCCTAGTTAGAGACATCATAAATAGCATTTAATAAATACTTGTGGTTGGGGATAGCATTTAATAAATACTTGTGGTTGGGGATACCATTTAATAAATCCTTGTGGCTGGGGATAGCATTTAATAAATCCTTGTAGAGACTGTACGGTTGGTGAAAACCTTGGCGACAACTTGGCTAATGGAAGGCAAACCTATATGCATGAAGGTACTAAGGTATTAGAGTATGTATAGAAAGTATTAATTTTTTTTAAAATAATCTTTTTAATAAAAAGTTATTTTATTTCAAATTTATTTTGTTTGTTTAAAATATATAAAATTGATTATGAGTGAAAATTATTTTTCTATAGCTAAAATTATTTTTTTAAAAAGTTGTTATTTTAAACTTTTAATTATTTGATTTCAGATTATTTTAAAATTTTTAAGAGAGAAATACTTATTTGTCATTAATCAAATAACTTTTTTGATTATTTCATATATCTTTTAATAATTTAATACATAAAAATAATTTTTTTTTATAGAATTCAAACAAAATTTTTTATCAAAAAATTGATTATGAATTAACATATCTAAATATAAATTATTTTTTTAATAACATAATTAATTTTTCACATAAATTTTTTTAACAATTAACCCAAATACGTAGTTAGTATTTAAGAAAATAGAGTAATCCATACAAAAATAAAAGTGGTATGAAATATGTGTAAAAATCAGAAAGAAAGAAAAAAGATGAACCGAGATAAGTGAGGAAAAAGTCAAAGTTAGAGAGTATTTAAGGAAGTGATGCCACCAAACCTTAAGTAAGTACTGTGAGTGTGAACAGTGAAGAACAGAGATTCTTGTAAAAATTATATTTAACTTTAATTATTATATTTAAATTTTAATATTAATTATAATTACTATATAGTTAATAACACAATTAATATACTTAAAATAAAATAATAATCTTGATCAAAAAATAAAAATAAAATAATAATAATAAGAACTCACGATTATGATAGATAATGTCATATGAAAGATTTTCTATTTACATATAAGAATTTTCTCCGTCACCACTCACCACTCACCACTGAGCAAGTGAAATTTGCACGGATAATCTTTTAGGTTAAAAAAGGAAAAAAAAATAAAAAAAAATATGAGTGTCGCAAAACCAAGAGTATTTTTGTAAAGTTTCAAAACTGGTGTTCACTATTATTAATAAGCTTGAAAACTAAAATTAGCCTATTTTCTCTTGTCTTGTCTTCCCTTCCCTTCATCACCTTGCTCTGTAACTGCAAGCACCCACCCAATGGATATTGATCTGCATTTTCACTCAACTAGGTAAACCAGAACCAGAACCAGAACCCTCTCCGTCGGACACTGACCCGCATAAGTTAGGAACAAGACCACGCGAACGCGATCAGTGCCACCTTCCTCCAATTTCCGTTTTCCGATCATCCTTCGGTTTCTCTTTCATTTCACCGAACCACATTTCGTATCAGCTTCCGTGGTAAGCATCAGCGAGTGCCTTCCATGACCCAGAACCGTAGATTTTCTGTAATCACCGGATCCAAGAGCTTTTCTCGCAATTCGCTGGGTATCACGCCAACGCCAAGACCCATTTAGTTTCACTCCTCGATTTCTCCCTTGTGTAAAATTTTGCTCTGTGCTTTTTTTTTTGGGTAAAGTGGTTATTTTTTTGTTTTCTGGGTTTTGCTGATCCTGTTGTTCTTGAAAACCTTTTCACGTTGTTTGTTTGAATGTCTTCTTCTTGTATTTCTTCTTGGTCTTTGATTTTCTTTTTGACATTTTGGTTTGGGAATTTTGGGGGGGCTTTTTTTGTTGGCATCATTTTTGTTTAGACTTTAGAGCAACGAAGACGAAGATGGGTGAGGGAGAACGATATCAGTTGGGAACTGTCGGCGCGTTGACTCTATCTGTGGTGTCGTCAGTGTCGATTGTGATTTGCAATAAGGCGCTGATGAGCACACTGCATTTCATTTTCGGTAAGTTCATAGAGGTCTTTAATGTTTCCAAATTGACATGGTTGTCTACTTATTTGTATTTTTGTTTCTTTGTGACGATTACAATTGTGTTCGCTATTTATTATGAGTTATGACTCCTTTGATAATTCAATGGGGGTTGATAAGCCTTAGAATTCTTCGGGATCAGACGAAAGGGACTAAATTGAGATGTGGTTTCATCCATGGAAGTGTTAGAGTTGAAGGTTTGGATTTTTGTTTTTCTCTTTTCTTGGAAGTGGGCTCCATACTTGCTGCTACCCCATTTGATACACCATTCAGTAACAGCTTGTACTGGTACTATATCGGTGGTCGTGGAAAATTTTATTGGAGATTTGCAAACCATCCATCCACGCTAGAAGTATTTATTGGAGATTGGATTTGGCGAATTTGACAATTTAAAATTTGGCTTTGTGTTTGGATTTTAGTGTACCACATATTGCTATTGGGCATGACTGCATGAGAGGCAGTGTGTCAATATCCACTCTTATTGCAATTTAAAAATCTGTTATCCTACTTAGTCAACGATTTCATTTCATCTACCTGTGCTAAATCAATGTGATCATCTTATGTGAATAAGATAGCGGTTGCCTCCATGAGAATATAATTTGTTAGTTATGGGCCAGCATCCTGCCTTGGGAAGGTCAAGATTGGGTCGGAGTCAAATCAAATTGTGACTCTTGTTGATAGGCTTAAGTAGAAAAAGTTGCACCCAGACTAACAACTATAGTTTTTGGTCTAGTGGTAAGCGTTCAATCCAACAAGTGGTATAAAAGCCAAGCTTACAAGTTCAATTCCCGAAAAGGCACGGACTGCTAGCAGGTGCTGGGAGGGAGATTATTGGTTGTGGGCCAGCATCCTACCTTAGCAAAGCCCAGGTGGGGTTAAAGTCAGATCAAACTGTGGTGCTTGTTGATAGGCTTAAGTAGAAAAAGTTGCGCCCTGACTAACAATTATAGCTTTTGGCCTAGTGGTAAGCCCTCAATCCAACATAATTGTAGATTCAATTTTTGGGAAGCATCCAAGGAGTTCTAAGTAGTAACGTAGATCACTATGCATCTTCCAAGTCTAAACATGATTCATTAATCTTGTCAATTTTCAGTCCAATTCATGAAGAAGGAAATTGTATCATCGGGAATACGCACACTAACATTTTTGGTTACTTCCATTCTTTGTAATTTTTAGCATGTCCTTTTACTTTTTAAGTGCAATGTCCTAGAGTTATGGTTTTAATACATGTCCTTGGATACCCATGTAGCTACAACTTTGACAAGCTGGCATCTGCTTGTCACATTTTGTTCTCTTCATGTGGCACTAAAAATGAGAGTTTTTGAGCACAAACCTTTTGAGCAGAAAGCTGTAATGGGATTTGGAATTCTAAATGGAATCTCAATTGGACTTTTAAATTTGAGCCTGGGCTTCAATTCTGTTGGCTTCTATCAGGTGCTTTTTTCTTTTTTGTCTCAGTTCTGTTTTTCTCATTTGACATATTCATTTTTGTTGTTTAAGCAGTTTTTCAAGATATTCTGAACGAACTAAATTATATTTGCATTCAGATGACTAAGCTGGCAATCATTCCATGTACTATTCTGTTGGAGATCCTTTTTCTTGGGAAGAGATTCAGGTCCCTTTTAGCCTCCTATCATTAATATGACATTTATGATTGATCTCTTAATATATGTCTGAAATATTTTATAGTAATTTATGTAAGTTCCATTAAAGAATTGTTTAATGTACCAACCTTTTTCCTTTTCTTCTTCATGTTGTGGTTTTTTCTCCCTCACTATCCGGTTCCTTTTAAGCAGTTAGATCTATTTAGAGTGACATCTCATAAATTTCAAGTCATCATGTGATTATCTACATGTCACATGCCTGTACGTCCTTTGTTCTCACAAACTTCAAGGCATCTATGGGCCATATTGTTTTGACCTGTAATATCATTGTCATTATCTAATACTCTGGTTGATTTTGTCTGCCTGAGTGAAGTTGCCTTTGATAGTATTTGCCTAAATTTTGAACTGTATTAACTGTTCTCCCATTGCTGTTATTGCAGTAGAAGAATACAATGTTCCCTTGCCATCCTCCTTCTGGGTGTTGGGATTGCAACAGTCACTGATTTACAGCTCAATGCTTTGGGCTCTTTCTTATCTTTACTAGCAGTGATCACAACATGCGTTGCTCAGATTGTATCCTTAAAGAAAGTTCCATTTTTGTTAGCAGCTCGAATTTTTAACAATATTTTTGTCACAAATCAAATCAAAGAATCTGTTGTGCTATAGAATACATGCATTAATTCTTAACCTTATAAAACTGCTCTTCATGATAATTATGCTGCTAACTACATAAGGAAAAATATGTCATATAAGTTTGCATTTGGCACATGAGAGGATAGCCTTCTGCCCTGAGTTAATGCAGCTCCTATTTACACTGATTCACTGCTGTAAAATCTGCAAGACTTTACATGCATTATCTCCAGTTTTACCCGAAAGTCTGTGGGTGTGGGTGTGGGTGTGTTTGCCTTATCATTCATGTCATTTGAACAAAATTAGGAGAAATATATCATTCTGTTGCGCATGAAAGCTTGAGAAAGATGGCCCTTTTTTGTTCTGGGGAGTAGGCCCTCTTTGTTTTTGTTGTCTTGTTAAGATCTTAATTTGCCCCTTTCAGATGACAAATACCATCCAGAAGAAGTTTAAGGTTTCTTCTACCCAACTTCTGTATCAATCATGTCCATATCAAGCAGCAGCCTTGTTAATCTCTGGACCGTATCTGGATAAATTTCTGACCAACTTAAATGTCTTTTCTTTCAAGTACACAACACAAGTGACGGTGAGATTTAAAAAGACTCCATATGCTTACTTTTGAACTTGAACTCTTTTTTTATTATTATTAATGTTTTTTCAATTGTTACTTTCTGCATTGCAGGTTGTCATAGTTCTTTCATGCCTTATCTCTATCTCTGTAAATTTTAGTACATTTCTTGTAATTGGAAAGACATCTCCAGTCACCTATCAGGTTCTTGGACATCTGAAGACATGCCTTGTATTGGCGTTTGGCTATATTATAGTCCGTGACCCTTTCAGCTGGAGGAACATACTTGGGATCTTAGTAGCCATGGTTGGGATGATTCTATATTCTTACTATTGCACTCTTGAGAATCAGCAAAAAGCTGCTGAAGCTGCAGCTCAAGCATCACAGGTTTGTTTTAAATGAGTAATTTTGAGTGTCTCGTGTTTTTTTTGTCACAGTCACTTACTAATTCCGTGTTCTCCTAATGTTTCCAGGCCAGAGAAGGTGAATCTGATCCTCTCATTAATGTGGAAAATGGAAGTACAGTATTGAGCAAAAGGCCCCCTGTATGGAGCAAAGACAAAGACTAGCAGGCTTGATGAGCTTTTCTAAATCACCATTGAGAAAAGTATATGGGCCTATAGAGGAACCATACCCTTAATTAGAAAGTTCTCCCAAACTAAAGTCTCAAATACTTACTGGTGTGAATTGTTTCACTCAGTACTATTAGTTTAGCATTGTATGCATGGATAGCCAACCAGCAATATTAATGGGGGGAAAAAATGCATGGTCGTGTCTAAGTTCTTGGGCCAACAAATATGGCTCAGTTTAGCAAATTTTTACTGGATATTTTTCAAATCATGTTACAATATATAGATATTCAAATTTTTTCTTCCTTGAATAAGCATACGAACAACTTATGACAATCTTGATTATGTTCCTATTTCTATAGTTATAATTCATGAAGTTTTTTTCCAGAAACTGAATTCAACAGTATTGGAAGCATGAGGGGCATATTTAGGATTCAAATCTTCTGTCCTCTCTCCGTATCTCTAATCCTATCCCCTCAATAAAATAATGTTAACTAAGAAAAAAATTACACCCCTCTGTAAGTTGGAAGTATTTTTTTTCTAACTTGGCAGTATTTTATTAGGAGAGAGAAAATTTGATCTCACTTTCCCTTGCCCTTGCGTCTTCTTTCCATTCCCCTGGTTCTTTTCATCGTATAATATAATGGGAGCCAAATTTAAACAGTTAGAATGTCTGGGATGGCGTAGGACAGGAACACTTCATCTCACTGTACAATGAGTTCATTATACTTTTATCTTTCTTTTACAATGAGTTTATTTTAGTTCCCCCCCGCGGGGCGTAAAATGTGGCATAACAATAAAGAAAATGAAGAACATACAAGCATGAGTTCAAGATTTAGGAGTTGAACATCCCTTACTACAATCTTTTGAGTTAGCAGCCTGAAGAAGCATAACTAATCTGCCATCTGCTATCTGTATCGAGAATGAGATTTGAGATCTTCAAATCAATAAACATAAACACTCCTGTAATTTCCCACAACACACTGCTTTCATAATCCTCCCAATGATTTTCAAAAAACTCTCATCTTTCTTCTGGTATCAAATAAAATTCTACTGTATTAATAAAATAAAATAAAATCCTACTGTGACATGGGTATGGTTGATAGAGGGGAACGTTAAAAGAATAACAGGAAAAAAGTGAGAACTAACAATGTTTCAATTGTATGTTCACTCTTTTCCTTTAACGTTTCCTAGTGTCATATCTATCAAGCACATCATAAATGTGAACTCAACTGTATCAAAATTGAATCAATGGAACCATGGGTGTGATAGTTTATGGTGAAGTTGATTCAGATTATCGTGAACTTAGCTTAAGTGGACAGTGTTTCGTGAGGGATTGAAAATTCAGCCACTCTTCATTAAACAACTTCTCAAGTAAGATATGGTTCATTAAACGATTTTCCAGCTCGCAAAATCAAGTAGATATAGTGTTGGCATGAGTTAGAAAGAAAAATATCAGATGTAGCTCTACTTTACCCTATTTGAGTTGTAGTTCATATATGAATGACCAGGCCCCAACTCATGACCAACGCATATAGAGAAGTTTTTCATTTGCATTACGATTACCATTTTGGCCACATTTTAACAGCGGATCGTTTAGGAGGCTGCCCCATTATGTCACACCAAAGTCCAAACACAGTGAACATGCCCTTGTTAGCAATGATTTAACAACCAGTAATTAGTAATTACCTCTTCGTGGTGTTTGAGTAAGAGCAATTCATAAAGAAACAAAAAAGATCCACGGTTTATGATGAGTTTTGCAATATGATTTATTTTGCCGCATAATAATATATCCAAGTTAGACATACAATGGAGGTTTCTGCCATTGGATTGTACCTCGAGGGGGAGCCAAAGGCTGTGACTTCCATGACGTCATCCATCTACTTGTACTACCCGCAGCCTCTTGCTAACCGAACAGTCCATTTGTGTTGGTGAATGATGCTAGGCTTCAAAGCAAGTGAAACTAAACCTGCAAGTTCATTTGTGTTCATGAATAAAATATTTTGGTTCTAACAGGAAAGGAGATTGTTGCTATGACGAGGGAATTTGAATCTATGCCTTTAGCTAATTTCTCTTTTTAATATAAATAAATATATTTTTTAATAGAAGTAGCAGTATTATTTAGTTGGTTTTCACTTTTCAGCTGGCTTTGTAATCCTGTGAGGATTCCCTCTCTTCTTGACTCACATTCACCTATTTCTTTTGTTTTTTCTTTCTATTATTGCCCGTGCCCAAAACCAATGCGTTAAAGTTTCCATGTAAGTATGTAATCATGAATTTCTCACGGACGTTCTTATTACCAATTGGGGACTTATTTTATTTTCATGAGTGTAAAATGGCCGAAGTGGAAAATGACAGCCCAACTTGAACTCAAAATGACCGAACAAGTCCCATTACCAAAAATTGACTGGCAAAAGGATAATTACCAAACTTGGAATCGAATGAACCCATCATGCCAATTACCAAACCCCATTTGCTCTGACGGTCTGTCTCACCTTTATTTATTTAATATGTACTGTAACATGTATATATGTATTAACCTTTATTATTTTATTATAATCTCTTTCCAATCCATTGCTTCCTCGGTGAGTAGTCACCACTTGAACACGTTCCTCTCCAAGCGCGTAACCAAGTGATGATTGATATGACATTCGCCGTCTGCATCACAATGCTCTTCCGCACACTCGCTCCCATTTAGGAACACGACTAACGCAAAACGCAATCGACGCTTCCCCTTTCCTTCCATTTCTGCTTTCCGATTATAATCATAGTTTCTATATCCATTTCCATTCACCTTCACCTTCACCTTCCCCTTCCCATGGTTAGCACACTGATTAGTGACTCTCTTCCTACCCCCCTCAACTTCCGTGACCCAAAATCGTAGATTCTCCATCCTCACTCCTCTTTCTCTCTCTTTTGTCATCGGATCTGAATCTGAGGCTCTCTCTCACTAATCACAATTCTCTGGGTATCGCTCTATATCCCCTTTTAGTCAGTTTAACTCGTCAATTTCTCCCTTTTCTGTCTGCTTTTGGGTAAAGTTGGTTTTTTCTTCTTCTGGGTTTGGCTAATTCTGCTCTGCTGATGTTTTTTGTTGACCCCTTAACGTTGTTTTGCTTGCTTGATTGTCTTATTCTTTGATTCCTTTTTTTTCTTTTGACGTTTTGAAATTGGGAATTTTTTTGGGGTGGGTCTTTGTTTTGTTATCAGGTGTTGGAGCAAAGACAAAGATGGGTGAGGGTGAACGTTTTCAGCTGGGAACTGTCGGCGCGTTGACTCTATCTGTGGTGTCATCGGTGTCGATTGTAATTTGCAATAAGGCGCTGATGAGCACACTGCATTTCATTTTCGGTAAGCTCACAAAGCTCCCTCTGATTGTTGCAAATTGATGTTGTTTTCTACTCATTTGTATTTCGTCTCTTTCACAAACGCATTTGTTCTATTCTTTTGTGCCTTTGCTTATGAATAGATTTTCTAATTGAATGAGGCCTGATAAGCCTTGTGTTATTTCATCCTTGTTATTAGAATTGAAGGTTTTGGAATCCACCCCGCTCCCTTCTTACATCTTTTGTTGCAAGTTGCTCCATTGTACTTGCTGCTACCCTATACAGCTTCTAGCCTTCAACTATATTGTACCAGTGATCTAGGAAAATTTTGGAAATACATAAAACCATCTACCCACTTAGGGTGTGCTTGGTTGTTTAGGTGGAAAATATGGAATGAAAACCACTTTACACTTGCTAACAAAAACATGAGAAGGTGGAGAATGAAATGTACTTCGTTTTCGTTCTTGGTTAAAAATCACTTTCAACCCGTGATCTTCCACCTTCCTACTCTCCACCTACTCAACCAAGCACACCCTTAGTAAAACTAGAAGTATTAATTGGAGATTGGATTTGTCAAATTATACAATTTCTCGTTTGCTTCTGTGTTTAGAATTTAGTTTCCTAGATACTGTTCATGGGAATGTCAGTCAGTCTGTCGGTATCCCTTCTTGTTGTAAATTAAATAATGGCGCTTTGGAAGTATAAGCTAATGTCTTATTCCCTGCCTAGTCAAAGATTTTGTCTTTTTTACCTAAATGAATGATGGCACTAAGTAGATCATCTTATGTGAATAATATATAAGTTGCCTCCTAAAGAATACAATTATTGACTCAATTTTTGGGAATTTCCTTAAAGTAACATAAATCATTAAACATCTCTTAACATTATTCTCTAATTTTTTTTCAGTCCAATTCATGAAGAATGTAAATTTATCACCTCAGAAATGAGGTGTATGCCAATGGTTTTGGTTATTTCCATGCTATGTAAATTTGAGCTTACTCTTTTACATTCAAGTGTATTGTCTGAGATTTAGAAGTTTTTGAAACTAGTCCTTTGGTACTCATGCAGCTACAACTTTGACAAGCTGGCATCTGCTTGTCACGTTTTGTTCACTTCATGTGGCACTAAGAATGAGATTCTTTGAGCACAAACCTTTTGAGCAGAAAGCTGTGATGGGATTTGGGATTCTAAATGGAATCTCAATTGGACTTTTAAATTTGAGCCTGGGGTTCAATTCTGTTGGCTTCTATCAGGTGCAGTTGTTTGTCATAGTTCTGTTTTTATCTTGTGGTAATTTGATTATTGTTGACTCTGAACGTCTCCATTATATTCGGGTTCAGATGACTAAGCTGGCAATCATTCCTTGTACTGTACTGTTGGAGACCCTTTTTCTTGGGAAGAGATTCAGGTTCCATTTAGCTTGCTATCATTAATATGATTTTTGTGACTGAGCTATCAATATATACTTGAAATATCTTATAATAAATAATGTAAAGGACAATGAAAGAATTTTTTCATGCACCTACCTTTTTCTTTTTTTTTCTTCTTGTTCTGGATCCCCCCCTCTCTCTCTCTTTCTCATTGCTTTGACTTAAAGTATCATTATATCCTATATTCCTGCTCATTTTTACCATCTAAGCGAAGCTTCCTTTAGTAGTTTTTGCATAAATTTTAAACTGTATTAATTGTTCTGTTTTCATTGTCATATTGCAGTAGAAGAATTCAATTTTCCCTATCTATCCTCCTTCTGGGTGTTGGGATTGCAACTGTCACAGATTTGCAGCTCAATGCTCTGGGCTCTTTCTTATCTTTGCTAGCGGTGATTACAACGTGCATTGCTCAGATTGTATCCTTAAAAAATAATAATAATTTGTTTTAGCACCTAAATTTTTTAGCATAACTGAGATAATTGTTGTGATAGATAGAATAGAACAATTTATCCTGGGGACCAAATTTTTTTAACCTGTTCCACTGTGGCATATATTATATGCACTAATTTTGAACCATATAAAATGGTTCTTGAAGATAATTATGCTGCTAACATGTCATGTCATGTTTGCCTTTGGCACATGAGAGGATAACCTTCTGCTCTGAGGTACACAGACTGGTTGAAGAACTAATGCTGTGCCTAACTTCCTATTTTTTAGGTTCTCTTATGTAAACTGTGCAAGTCTTTACATGAGGGACCTCCATTTTAGCCTGGAAGCTCTCTTTCTCTCTCTCTCTGCTTACCTTTGGACTTGTCAATTTTCTTTATCTATAGACTGTTATTCATGTTATTTGAACATAATTAGGAGAAATATATCTTTTCCTTGCACATTATAGCTTTAGAAAGTTTGTTGTCTGATTCTTTTTCCTGGTCAATCAACTTCTTTTTGTTCGGACACCTTGTTAGGACCTTAATTAGCCACTTTCAGATGACAAATACCATCCAGAAGAAGTTTAAGGTTTCTTCCACCCAGCTTCTGTATCAATCATGTCCATATCAAGCTGCGACCCTGTTAATCTCTGGTCCATATCTGGATAAACTTTTGACCAACCTAAATGTATTCGCTTTCAAGTATACAACACAAGTGACGGTGAGAGTTGAAAGTCTTCTTCAGTTTATTTATTTATTTACTCTTAACTCTCTTTTTTTTTTAATGTGTTCTCAATTGCTTCTTTCTGCATTGCAGGTTTTCATTGTTCTTTCCTGCCTTATCTCCATCTCTGTCAATTTTAGTACATTTCTTGTGATTGGAAAGACATCTCCAGTCACCTATCAGGTTCTTGGGCACCTGAAGACATGCCTTGTATTGGCATTTGGTTATATTTTACTCCATGATCCATTCAGCTGGAGGAACATACTGGGTATTTTGATAGCCATGATTGGGATGATTCTATATTCTTACTATTGCACTCTTGAGAATCAGCAAAAAGCTGTTGAAGCTGCAGCTCAAGCATCCCAGGTTTGTTTTACCTGACTAACTTTGCGAGTCGAGTCTTTGTATTGTCACCATCATTTACTACAAGAACGTTCTGTGACTCCGTTTCCTCTAAATGTTTCCAGGCAAGAGAAGCTGAATCTGATCCTCTCATTAATGTGGAAAAGGGAAGTGCAGTATTGACTGATACTGTTGGACAAAAGTCCCCTGCATGGAACAAAGACAATGACTAGTACGCCTATGGGCTTTGTTAAATAATTATCAAGAACAGTTATAGGCCTTATAGAGGGTTAATACCCATAATCCATATGGAATTAGGAAATTCTGCCAAACGTAAGTCTCACAGTACTTACAGTTGTGGGTCGTTTCTGTGAGTAGCATTAGTTTAGCATTTTATGTATTGTTTGCCAACCAGCAATATTAGTGAGGAACAAATACATGGTCATGTCGCAATTCTATTGGCCAACAAATATGGCTGATAGTAGCAGACATTTCCTGGTGATGTTTTCACATCATGTTACGTTTATATAGATATTCAAAAACCTTTTTCTCCCCTGAATAACATATAAACATCTAATGTAATTCTCGTTTTCTTAGTTTCTCCTTCGTGATGTAGTTATATCTTGATTGTATTCCTATACCAATAGTAATTTCATGTAGTTTTTCCAGAAACTGTACCTAACCTTATTTGATTCGGAGCATGAGGACCACATTATATTGTTCTTTCTGATTGACCATGCCCTTGCATCTTCTCTCCATTCCCGTTTCTTTTCTTTGTATAAAATGGAAGATGAATTGAAACAGTTGAAATGTTAGGGTAGGGCTTAGAAAGGTTTCATTATACCTTTATCCATAATGAGTATGGTTTATTTGTATCTTTTAAGCGCGTCATAATAATAAATGAAATGAAGAAAATTCAAGACAAAAGTTCAGGATTCCAGAGTAGGAACATCCCTTGCTACGATCTAGTTAGCTTTCAATGATTCTCACAATGAAGAGCAAAGACTATGGTTATGTTTAAAGACTATGGAGTGGAGTGATAAAAAAGATGTTAACATATTGTTTGGGAGTTTTTTAAGTAATAGAGTAGAGTAGTTAAAGAGAGGAACTAAAATCATTTCATACCATTTAAACCTCTATACCTTCTAACTTGGGAGGTTTGAGATGGAACATTTTTTCGTTATTTTTACAATTTTAACCATCTTTTTTATTTTAAAATATGTTGTAGGTAACAAAAATTAAAAGAGTAATATTGAAAGTAAAATTTATAATTCATTCCACTCCATTAATAACCATCAATTTTATATATATATATATATAAAATAAGTAAAAATAATTGAGTTTAATTTTGATCTGTCAGTGAAAAGAAATTTTACATTGTCATCTAATGATGTATTGACACATTATTAAAAGAGTTAAACTTCTTAAGTAGTTGTTGTGATAGTCAAACTCATTTAATAATTTGTAAACATATGATTAGATGATAATGTAAAGTTTCTTTACACTGACAGTGGATTTAAATTAAATTTAAAATAATTTCCATGACAAAATTTTGGTTATGGTGATAAACATCAATTATTTATTAATAAAGGGAAGATAATTAATAAAAGGAGTGCCTCTATTTGTCACATGACAATCCTGGTTGCAATTAATATAAAAAAAAAAAAATCCACTCATTTCCACTTTCCATTGCTACCTCTGCATGCTCTTGCTTGTTCTACTTGAAAGTTGGGTAGTTCATTCTTATTTGTCAGTGGACTCGGGCTTTTCAGATTTTGTTTTTTTTATCAACCACCATAATTAACATTTTGGGCCAAGTGGCAGGATTTTTGCTGTGTCCCAATCAAAGCAACTTCCACTAATATTCGAACTTGCGTTTTATCCAGTGAGGACAAACTTACTTACTAATTCGACCAACTTTTAGTTATATTTTTTACTATCTATCCCAACGTATAGCATGCTTTTGGAATTAAAATGTTAAAATTATTTGTAGCTATCTTTTTTTCTTCAATTAAAAGGTATATTTTTTAAAAATAAATAAATGTTAAAGACTTATCAATTAAAAGATTGTCTATTTGCCATATGACAATCCTTAGTTGGAATTAATAATAATAAAAAAATCCCTGATTTTTACTTCCCTTACTATCTATGCATGCTCTTGTTTGTTTCACTTGAAAGTTATGTATTTCATTCTTATTTGCAAGTGGGCTTAGGCTCTTTGGATGTTTTGTTTTAGAAAAATGACTTAAAATTTCAATTTGATAAAAATAATAATAATTTGGTTCATTTTAAAAATTAATCAAGTATTTAACTAATTTAATCAATAATTTATATATGATTAACAACGTATATGATTAACCAATAATTCAGCTTGAAGATAAATTATTGATTAACTGTATATAAATTATTAGTTAAATTAATTAAATACTTAATTAATTTTCAAAACGAACCAAATAATTATTATTTTTGTCAAACTAAAGTTTTAAATCATTTTTTTTCGTTTTTGACTTTTGTAAAAAGTAGTTTATCTTTGTTACGTGACTCCTATGTCAATTTTATAGCATGTTTTTGGAATTAAAATATTGTTAAATTTATTTCTTGCTAATATTTTTTAAATAAAAATTTCTATTTTTTATTTTAAAAATAATTGTTAAAGACTTATAAATCAGTCAATTTATTCTCATGAAAATAATAGTAAAATTAAGAATTTTCCTTTTATAATTGGGAGTTAATATTTTTATTTAAAAAATATCTATTATATTAAAATATATTCATGATTTATCTTCTAAAAATAATACTTTTCTCTTTTATTTTAAATCTATTATTATCTATTAATAAAGGGACAACCTCTAACATCAGATAACAGTCCGTGATTTTAATTTAGAAAAAAATTGTTCTAGTGTAAATCTTGCCTCTCTATTTTTGCTTTATTCTTCTCTTTCTCATTCTTTTTCATTCTAGCTAGCAACATTTGATTTCTTATTTGCTTTCGATTACTCACTCCATCACATGTAAGCATCCTCCTTTATTTCTAATTCAAAATGAAAAACTGCTTCGCGTGTTGTTCACCCCAAGTTTTGAGAAATTAAAATCTAAATATTACTATGAACAAAATCCATATATTACACAAATGTAAATAATATAACTATAACTACTATTTAATATTTGATGTCATTTTTTTTTTATAAATTTCACATTTATTGTTGTAAATTAATTAATATACCTATCTAATATAGGATATTAAACTATTACGGTTATATAAAGTTACACAACAAAACTGTAACTTTTATATAAAAATAATTTAACGTTGACTATTTTATTATTATTTTAAAGAATGATTTTATCTTAAAATTAAAATTTGTAATAAAAAATAAAATTATATAGATATAAAATGAATAAATAAATATAAAAATATTCAATTAAAATTATATGGATTCAATTTTGATATACTATGAATGTAAAATTCTTTTATACTATTACTTAATTATATATTGCTACGTTATTTAAAAGTTTGGCTGTGACAATATAATTTATAATTATATTTTATTTTATTTTCATACAATTTTTTAAATTCACAAAATTCGTCTTAATTGTTAATACCGTTAGAAATGTTAACCGAATCTGTTGACATAACATCTTATGTTGACACAAGTACATAGTTGATATTGTCCAGTTAAGATTTTTCTTAATTAGTGGTTGTGGAAAAGTTTAATGAGTTTTGCAAAAAATTGAGATGAAAATGAAATAATATAGTTATGAGATGAAAATGAAACTTAGAGTAAAATTATAAGGGAAAAGAAGTGAAAATTTTCCTATAATAAATTTTATGCATTATTTTCTTTTATAACTTCAATCTTGAACATCCTACTAATTTATTTTTCTATCTTTTTTTTATACAATACTATAAGTAATGCATTATTTTATGATCTTTATATATATCTATCTTCAACATTACAAAGTATATATAACTTTTTTTACTAAAAAAAGTATACTTCCATGTTTGAGCTTTTTTATACTAATATAGCAAAAAAATTTTTTTTTTACCAAAATCATGCTGTGTGAAAATTATGTACCAAAATGTAGCTATTTAATTTTTACGTTGAAAAGTCAGTTTCGTTGAAACCAACTTCTTAACGTGTTTAGTTTTTTTTTTTAAAAAAAGCTATGTTGAGAAGTCGATTTAACATATTTAATTTATTTTTTTAAAATTATGTTGGGAAGTCGATTTCATTAAAACCGGCTTCTCAACATGTAATTTAAAAAAAAAAAACCATGTTAGGAAGTCGATTTCATTGAAATCGACTTCCTAATATGAAAAAAAATAGCTATATTTTGATACATAATTTTCTAACAGCATGTTTTTGATAAATTTTTTTATTTTTTTGACTATATTAGTGTAAAAAAGCCTCCATGTTTGTTTTTAAAAAAAGAACCCAAACAATCTTGTAGTGTAAAATAATAATAAAAAGATGCGGGTGAAAAATGTTAAAAACGGAAACATTGGGGAATTATAGAAAATAACCATAAAAGCGAAGGCTTCCTACTCGCTAATCGCTACGATATAAAATGCACGTGGCACCAAACCCTAGCGCCATCTACAGAGGCAGCAGCTGCAGAACCCTAGAGTCGACAAGCTTCAGATCCCGCAGGAGCAACCATGGTTGGATCTGGATCTTAATCTTAATCTTCGGTCCTTCTCTTCCCTCTCCTCTCCTCTCACTCTTCTTTTCATTCTCTTTGCAGACTTTCAAGCGAAGGAACGGTGGACGCAACAAGCATGGCCGTGGCCACGTCAAATTCATTCGATGCTCCAACTGCGGAAAATGCTGCCCCAAGGTATTTCACATCCAAACTCTCGCAACTTGTGTGGATTGTTGTTACTGTTCCTCTTTTCCTTTCGTGAATCAATGAAGTTTTTGTCTTTGACATTGGGTTTGTGATTTTCCTGAAAATAAATAAATATATATAAAAGGACAAGTCGATCAAGCGGTTTCTTGTGAGGAACATTGTTGAGCAGGCTGCTGTTAGAGATGTTCAGGAGGCCTGTGTCTATGAGCGTAATTTTCTTTTCCTCTTTTTTTGTGTGCTTCTCTTTTTATGAATAATAATTGCATCTCTTCTGATTTTATTTATTTTTTGTTATTTGTAGAATACACTCTTCCAAAGCTGTATGTGAAGATGCAGTATTGTGTTTCCTGTGCTATCCACTCCCATGTTGTGAGAGTTCGTTCTCGCACTGATAGGAGGAAGCGTGAGCCTCCACAGCGCTTCATTAGGCGCAGGGTATGTCAATTTTACAATTTTATATTTTTCCTTTCTGCTATGTGGGTGGGTGTTATTTTATGTTGTCTTTCTCCTATGTGTTACTAATAGGATGAGTGTGGTCAGAATGAGATTATAACCTGTAGTGATGTGGATATATATATATGAAAACACAAGCAAAAGCATGCTTTTTTTTTTTGTAACTGGTGGAGTCTCTTACAAGTTCATAATGGCCCTTGATATCGCTTATGGAGCATTTGACAGTACTGGAAAGACCTAAGTGAGATAGGATCCTAATCAAATCGAAATTGTGTCTGTTCCACTCTTGTAGTTAAGCTATATGATTGAGAGCTTGAGTAACCAATTTATTACTTGGTTATCTGTCTTTTTCATCTGTTATGTCAATCACACATTATTTTACAAACTGTTGAAAATATGGGGTCTTAACATTGTATTCATTTGAGAATGTGAATGTGAAGGCCTGTTGTTGAATAGAATTGGCTGTCTTCCTCTGCTAATGGCTAAAGCTTTTTTTTTTTTGGTATCAAAACACCTAGTGAAAATTTGATCTTCATGATATTTCAATGATTTTGTTTTATGATTAAAGAAAAGATATTGCCATGTATCAAGGAAGCTTTTGAATGGATCAAGGGAACTCATCTTCCACTCAAGACGAAACATTAGATTCTGTTTGCTGTAGGAGAATGTGCTATATATTTCTATGTAATTAGTTGTTTTCATTGTTCTTTTATAAATAATTAAATATAGTTAGATTACCTTGTTAGGAACCAAAATGGGATTTGTTCCCATACTAATGGCTTTTTAATGTGTGGCCATTCCTTAGGCATTCAAATGGGACTTTTCAGTTGACTCGTTTTTCTAGTTTGTGGTTGTACTCGTGAATTGTGATTTTCTTTTGGGATTCTCCGCCTGTATAGACTCTTGGGAATTCTTTGGCTATGAAATTGATAGTACTTAGTAATGGTTGATAGTAATTGGGTTTTCCCTTTATTCTGAATCATAGCTTTATGTTTAACATGATGGTGTTTAACGAGTTCTTTTTGTTCTCTCTTCAAGGATGATGCACCAAGGCCCGGTCAACCTGGTCAAGCACCTCGTCCTGCTGGAGTAGGAGCTCCTCCCCGTGCCTAAAATAAAATTCTAAAATTTTAGGTCTTGTTGGATCAATTTTATATGACTTACTTTCTCTTCGGTGCTTGTTTTTGGAAATTTCAATTGTTTAGGGATACTATGTTTTTCTCTTAATTGTCTGCTTTAGTCTTTGGACGATTATAATTTGGTGGTTTTGATGAGAATAGAAATTCATGTATGATAAATTTTTGTGTTTGGAAGTACAAGTCATCTTCGTTTCGGGGTTTGTACACACCCATTAAAAATGGTAGAAAAAAAAGAACAAAAATAGAAATATGTCTGTCCTGTATGCTCTTTAACTCATTGAACTTGGTCTTCGAAATCGGATTGTTTCTATTCTCTCAAGTATGCTTTTATTAAGCCGAAATAGTATTTAGGTCGGCTATTGTGCCCGAAAAGAGCGTGGCAGGATCAATTCTATTGACACCCTGTCAACAAACATCTCTCTACCCTTTTTGGACACGTGGTGCTATACTTTTTTTCTCTATCAATACTCTTCGATTCTGTGGGCCTCAGTGAGGTGGTGTTTGGGTGAGATCTTTGGCATGTTCCAGTGATGTACGTGATCGAATCCTTTTTTCTTCCCATCACTTAACCGAGAGTGACACATCTCTTGGTAATGGTAGGTTGGTCTCCCAGCAATATTGTATTGGACTAGTTTGATTAATGGTTATGTTGGGGCGCTCTCGGCAAGTAGAGGTTGTGTCTATTCTTGGAGATAGCTGAAGCTGGTGTTGGACCCAATCAGGTGACCATGGTGTGTGTTATATTATAGTGAAAAGTAAATATTTAATCGTATAAATGTTTGAAGAAACATCTCCTTCATGTCATAAAAATGAAAAAAGGAACAAAGTTAAATTATTAATTTTATTTTAAGTAATCAACCATGTGAGAAGATTATAAGAAAAAAGCGCGTTGGACCCAATCAGGTGACCATGGTGTGTGTTATATCATAGTGAAAAATAAATATTTAAACGTATAAGTGTTTGAAGAAACATCTCCATCATGTCATAAAAATGAAAGAGGAACAAAGTTAAATTACTAATTTTATTTTAAGTAATCAACCATGTGAGAAGATTATAAGAAAAAAGTGCGTGGGAGTGATATTTTCCTTGTGGCAGCATAGAGGTTAATTGGTTATGAATATTGAACCTTCCAGTTCATGGGGAATTATCTTCCTTGTTAATACGCTGGTCACCCCACAAGTTGCTAATCTTATCCTTAGCATGCCTATTTTCTTGTCTCAGGGTATGGACGAGCTCATTTGGAAGCATAACAGTAATGGGATTTACTCGGTAAAGTCTGGATATGTGTCTTATGTGGAATCTACAAGACAACGGCAACATCTGAGGGTGGATGGAGAGTGGGCTAAGATTTGGAAATTAAAAGACCCTCCTAAGGTGAAGATTTTCATTTGGAAGGCCTGTAGAGACTGTCTTCCAACTCGTACTAGACTTCGAAGTAAAGAGCTGTGTGTCTAGCTTCATATGTTTTTTGTCCTAATGATCTTGAGAACTGTTGGCATGTGTTTATATCTTGTTCTCGTAGTAGGGATGTGAAGCAGGCTTGTGGCTTATGGAGCATGATTGATCAGGTGATGGTGAATGCAGAATCATTCAAGGAGTTGGTTTATAAACTCTGTAGCTGGATGTGTGAAGAACAACTGCACTTATTTGTAATGGTGTTGTGGAGTTTATGGAAGAGGAGGAATGAGTTTCTTTCGAATTCTAGGAAGGAGCGAGGCCTAGGAGTTTTGCCGAGAGCTAAGTCTGTGTTTGAGGACTGGCATGCAGTTCAAGCGTACAATAAAGTATCCAGAACCCAATTGTTGAGTTCTCATCAGGTTTACAGCTAGTCGAGACCCCAACCAAGATGCATGAAATGCAATGTGGACGCCTCTTTCTTTATGCAATGAGTGACAGGCTTTGGTTTATGTTTGAGAAATGAGTTGGGAAATTTTGTGATGGCCAAATTTGGTATTGCACGGGCGCGATGACAATTAGAGAGGGAGAAGCTTTTGCAATCCTCTAATCGTTACTTTGGCTGACGAAGCAGAATATTCTTAATGTATCAATTGAGTCAGACTGTAAGCAAATTGTGGACTGCAAATAAATTGTGGATCACATTAAAAGCAGAGAGAGGGATATTTCTGATTATGGCTTAATCCTTAACCAAATCAGGGACATCTTAACCTTTTATATGTCTTTTTCTATTCATTTTGTGAGTAGACGGGCTAATATGGTGGCCCACACATTAGCTAGGAATTCCATTATGTTTGATGATGATATGCTTTCAATTTTATTCCTTCTTGTATTCATGACATTATCATCTAATTTTGTTGGTGTCAAAAAAAAAAACTAAGGAAATAGGAAATGAGACACAAATAAAGGACAGTAAATTTGATTCCTTGAACAATGACCTAACAACTTCTCTGTTAGTTTTTGAGATGCCAAACCATATAAGATGTTATGTTAATTATCCTATCTCTCTCTTGTTTGTTGGCCTAGAGATATGTTGGTGAATTTTTTTTATATTATTGAATACTATATAAGATGTAGTTTATTATAGTTTCAATATTATTGGCACCAAACGAGTCGAGGGTGATATAACTAACTTTAAGATGCTGCAGGAAAGACTGCTTGAAATTGAGTGTGTTTCATGCCTATCTAATAACCTTTAGGATGCATAAAAATATGTTGATATGTGTCAGGTATAAAAGGAAATCTGAGACTACTTTGTGAAAGTGAGCAAGCTCACAAATTTCTTAAGATGGTCGATTTTTCTCTACTTTAATTGGTGACTTTTACTTCTCTTAAATTGATGTCAAGTTGTAAGGGTTTTTATCTTTTTCCTTTATGAATAAATCTCTCTTTTGTTAAAAATTAATAAATGTGTGTTGTATTGATTTTATGTTTTAACTTTGATTTGCAACTAAAAATTCAATCTAATTATTTTATCGTGTGGCTGAAACAAACTTTAGTTTCTTTCTTTTTTATTTAATTTTTGTAACAGGTGATCATTCAACGCGTTGGCCCTCTGCCATGATAAAGCTATTAAACTATTTTATATAGGCTGTTGCTGCAATCAGGTGTGATTAGTTACTATCTTAATTTATGTGGTCCAGATACTTTAAAAAAACGAATTTTAAAGAGAAAAAAATGAAGAGACTTATGTGCTTTGAAGGCTCAAGCGTTTGTATAGCCGAGTTCTTCATAGTAATTTCCTTTTATATAAGGATTTAAATTTTATATTCATTTTCATGTTTTTTTAATTAAATATTAATAACTCAATTTAAAAAAAAAATCCCTCTTAATTGTCAGTTATTTTTAGGGAGTTGTTAACATTTAATTAGAAAAACAAAAAATGAGACAATAAAATGAAACATAAGATTTTGTTCCTTTATGTAATGACATTCCTTATTTACTCTAAGGCTATGTTTGGATTAGTGGTAAAAGATAGAATGAAATGGAATGGTAATAGATACAATTGTTTAGATGTTTTAAAAGATGATGGAAAGGAATGACATGAGAGGGTTTCCATTCCACTCCATACCATCATATCCCCTTATTTTTCTTCCACTCCAAATTGGGGTGAATATAATAAAATCAATTAATGTTTCTAAAATATAATATCAAAATTACAAAATTATCTTAACTTAAAATAAATTTGAAAAGCTCTTTCACATCTCTCATTGCCCTAGACAATTGCTCACTTACTACACTTCCGTAGAAACTCCTTCTCAAGGAAGGACCACGGGCTTATGATATATATATATATGTGGTGATATATAAATCTTATTTTTTTAGTTTAAGTCAACTTTAAATATCTATGTGATTAGTTTAAGTAAGTGCTTTAATTAAAAGAAAAAATTATCATTACAATTTTATAAAAGCTTATGAAAAAGTACATGAAAATAAAATGTTATTCAAAAAATTAAATTTTATAAAATAAATAATTAAGATTAATATGTATAAAGTAAGGGTAATATAGTAATTATAAATTTATAATTCTTATAATTCGATCATATTCTATTAGAACTTTCAAACAATAGAATAAAAACTTTCTTCCATTCTATCACTAAACATCCAAATAATGGTATGAAAACTTTATTCTACTCCATCTCATCTCATTTCATCTTATCTCATTTCATTTCATCCATCATAAAACTTCCAAAGAAAGCCTAAAAGCGCCCTCGATGAGAGGTTGGATTTTAGTGTTTGTGATATCACAAATTCACAATAATAAAGTGTTTACTTCCTAAATTTTATATATAATAATTGTTTGGGTAATTAATTACAAATTTTCTAAAATATTTTTAATTATTATTTATTAAAATTATTATTCAATATATCATGAATATTATCGTTATATATACTCTACCCAAGCAATATGATACATTTTCTACTCTCTGGTCATGATATTTGTTTTAAGATCCTGATTAATTTTATGATTTTGTGTGAATAAGTTACCACCAAAGTGATTTACTCATTCTAATTAATGGAGTTCATTTTTAGGACAGTTGATTGTTATTGTATACAATCACTTATAATTGTGTGTTTTAAATCACTTGTTAATTAATTCCTCTAAATACACAAAATTAATATAAGAGTGTATTCTTAAAATTCGGAGAAAGACTTAATCTAAATTAAAACAAAAACTAACTTGAAAATATTTTTATTGTACAAAAGAAATAAATTACAAATGACATTGGAAAGTGTCCTAATCTTGAAAATCAATATGTCCAAATAACATATTTGGGAGTTGTTTTCGTTCGGATGGATAATTTTTTTTTCTCTAAGCTTACTCAACTTCACCCATTGTTTAATGAATGAGTTTATTTGAAAAAAACACACAATCTCAACTAAACCCATGAGATTTTACTGTGACATGAGTTTAATTTTAATTTATTATAACTATAAAATTTTTTTACATTATTATTTAATTTAATAATGTACTGACACATCATTAAAAGAATTAAAATTTATATTAAACGTAAATTAAAATTAAATCATTATAACATTAGTATACTATAAGAGAACATAAACGGAATTAAAAGTGAAAATTAGCTTTATTTTAAAATTTGTATATTGTTACTGTTTTCATAGTTTTATTTCTGTCAAACACATCTAAAGTGAGAAATTTGGTGTGATTGGTTATGGTTGAAGTTGAGTGAAAGAAAAATTCAGCCACTCATTGTTAAACAACTTATCAAAATGAATTATTAAGATATGTATACTTGCTTAACTCATGACTTGCTTTCTGAATAAAATAATTACACGCAGTAGGAGAATGCCAATGGCACCTTGATTTCATTTACCTGCTGTGCTGTAAGTAACGAATGCTCCCTTGTACACGTGTGCATATAGACTGAGCTCTCTTGTACACGTGTGCATATAGAGTGCACTTGCCTCTCTTATTTCTTTCACTATATTACGAATTATGAATAAAAACTTTAACTTAGTTTAATTTAAAAGTCAAATATAAATTACATTAATTTCATTATAATAATTAAATTAATAAAAATACAATTATCAATTTATAAAAATTAATAAGTGATATCGAAACACTTTTACTTTTAATATTTTAGATTTAATTTTTATTCATTGTAAGTGTAAAAAAAAATTATACTATCATCTAATCATGTATTGTCAAATTATTAAAACTAGATTTTCACCCGTGCGATGCACGGTTAGTTATTTTGTAGAAAATTATATAAATTCTAAATAATAAATTATAAAATATGATAATAAAATAAAACTGTACAATATATATTGAACAAAAAAATATAAGATGACAAAAAAATATTTCACTCTGTCAAACATCTATGATGTAGCATGATGGAAGAAAAAAATTAACATCAACTTTAGAAATGGTTTCATATATGGATTAGCACTTAAATGAAAAGAGAGGAATTACATAAATAAATTAATGTCATACAATTTAAAAAAGTATCTTATACATTTTACCTATATTTGTACACATGTGATGCATGGAATTTATTTTCTAAAGAATTAAATATTTTTGAAATAATATATAATTTATCAAATAATTAAGATAACATTAATGTTACCATTTTTTTAATATACTTATAGATAAACATGCATCATTTACTTTGAAACAAATTCTTATGACTATCATACAATGAAATCATCAACCTATTAGGATGATATTCAATTGATCGTTTAATACACATCGAATTGTTATTATTTTTGTATTAATCAATTGCCATAGATATAAAGCATTGACTTATTAAAAGTATTCATATTCTTTATCAATTGTTCCAATTATTTTATTTAGATTTTAAAAATGTCTCATTAATTATCAAATATAGTACATAGTTGAAGAGAAAATTAGAGAATACGAATCTAGACTTAACTTATTTATTGATGCTATTATTAAAATATTTTTCAATTGACATCTCATTTTTTAGGTAATTGCTGTGATAATCAACTCTTTTACTAATTTGACAACACATAATTAAATAACAATATAAAAAACTTTTACACTGATAATAAATAAAAATTAAACTCTTTAATATTTATAAATAAATAAAAATTAACCTCTTTAATATTTATATTCTTTGTTTGCTAGTAATTTTTCTGTCGGTATGGAATCTATGAGTACCATGGGCTCATAGGAGAATGATTTGAAAATAAATTAATTATTATTCATAACTTTCTATCTTAACAAATTAATTATTAATTTATAATTTTCTCAATAAAATTAACACCAAAGTTACCAACACCAATCGAGTCCTCCATTCTAGTAGTGTTGCAGAAGCAGAAGCACCAAAGGCAAATCTCGTCTCCATTCTCTTCACCATGGCTACCCGAGCCCTATTGAGCCGAAAAACCCTAACCTCTCTGCTTCGCAGTGAGCCCAGACCTTTGGGACTGGGCATAGCAGCAGTATCAGCAGCAGCTCCTCATTCGCGTGGCTTGCAAAGCTTCACGCTACCCGATCTTGATTACGACTATGGCGCCCTTGAGCCTGCCATCAGCGGCGAAATCATGCAGCTCCATCACCAGAAGCATCATCAGACTTATGTCACCAACTACAACAAGGCTCTCGAGCAGCTTCAAGATGCCCTCGCCAAGGCCGATTCCCCTGCCATCGTTAGGCTTCAGAGTGCCATCAAGTTCAATGGCGGAGGTTGGTTCACAATTTCATTTTTCTCCAATTTTTTTTTATTTCTTGGTTAATTAACTGAAAAATTGGTGATTTATTGACAGTGGTGACTGAATAGATTGATCCATTGTGGAGATGGAAACACGATTAATTCATGAATCGGAACTCTCAGCTTAATTTAGGTTATTGTGGATAATGAGTTAGTACTTAGTTGACCTTTTGTTAATAATTACTAAGATGTATAATAGAAGCTGGCGAGTAGGAATTACTTTACACATTCTTGTGATGTGCTTGTGAAAGCAACGTGTTGTATCTGAGTTTTGTATATTTTATTTCTCAATTTGTTATTTTGCTTGGAAACAGAAGGAGGGGGAGGGGGGTGGTTAAAGTCTCTAATAGGATGGACATGGATTCTTTGATAAGAATGAACAATGGGTTGCATGACTGTAATGTAATCTGGAAATTATTTCATGTCTTTTCCATATTTACCTTTTCTATCTTTTTAAGGGAAATTATGCATGGTTTTAAAATGAATCAAACAAACTTTTCGAAGAAGTAGCAAAAATAAATAAATTTCCGGGCTTTTTAATGTAGCTTAATTTAGTTCACTTAGGAGTTATGACTAATAATCATTTGATGCAGGTCATATCAACCATTCTATTTTCTGGAAAAATCTGACTCCTGTTCGTGTAAGTTTGTAACTTAACTCCCTTTTGTGGAAAGTGTTTTGTCTTCAGTAGTAGTTCTTTTACCTGATACTTTATGCCTTGCAGGAAGGAGGTGGTGAACCGCCAAAGGGTTCCCTGGGATGGGCCATTGACACACATTTTGGTTCTTTGGAAGCATTGATACAAAAGGTTAATGCAGAAGGTGCAGCCTTACAGGGATCTGGATGGGTGGTAAGTTGTGCAGATTCTGAAATTTCCAGCATTGTCTTATGTCCTTGTATATCATTAGAGCTCAATGCCTCAGTCCTTATTTGATTTTCCATATTTCCTTCTACTCAATTTGTACTGCTTTGCCAGTGGCTTGGTCTGGACAAAGAGTTGAAGAGGCTTGTAGTTGAAACCACTGCAAATCAGGTAAACTGGCCCCCTCTTCACCTTCCACCTCCAACGCCCCTCCCCCTTCGCCACATGATGTCAAGAGGCAACATAGATCTGCTTGCTATAGGGCATGATATAATGTTAATAAATGAAAATAGTCTCTTCGTTTTGATTTGGCTGGTTACTCTGGCTTTTTTTAGTTAATTTTATATTCCCGTTACATATATTGTCAAAGCATTCAAGATCCTTTAATGGTATGTTGCTATTACTAATAGTCTATATTCCTTACATTAAATTTATGACAGTCAGCAGTCAAGTGACTCAAGTCTATATTGCTTATCAAGGTTTCAAATCTTGGTCCGCATCACCTAATGTGGCCTTGACGTCTTGGTTGTGGCACAACACGCAGCAATTGCGGATTGCATTAGCCAGCAATGCCACAACGCAACCGCAACCACAATTTAAAACCTTGTTGCTTATTCTGGCCTTTTTAGTTAATTCTTTTGCTCTCTCAAAGAAAGGATTCAGCTCTATACAATGCTTTGTATCGTAATATGGCCGTGATCTGGGCTTACTTTTTTGGACTTTGAGCTTTCTTCTAGGTTTACTTATATATTTAGTCCCTATAGTTTTACTCACTTTTTAAATTGGTTGCTATACTTTTTTTTTCCTTTTAGAATTGGGTCCTCTTACAGATTCAAAAACTTGTAAACAAGTCCCTTCCACCGGTAACCCTTATATCTCCGTCTAAGAACATCTTACCTGTTAGACAGAATGTATAAATGGCAAACAATTTATACTTGCGTCCACCAACAATGTTTATGTATCCTACCACTATTTTTTGGGTTTCTTTTTTACATTCGTCCTCCTTCATTCTCATTGCTGAGACAGAGTGCCTCTCTCTCTCTCTCTCCCTCTCTAGTTTGCCCATCTTTGTTACTCGCCAAGTACCTGCTGCCAACTCTTCTTATCCACTATTTCCCTTGTTCCATCTCTCTAAACTCCTGTTTCTCTCTCTCTCTCTCTCTCTCTCTCTCTAATTTTATGTCTTTCTGACTCTTTATTTCTCTCTCCTTTTCTCTGCCAATCTTGATTTAGAGATATGTTGCAGCTGCACTTTCTTTCTTACTCTAGACCCTACCCCCAAAAAACAGGCCGCAGACAAGCTTTCTTTTTATAACTCTCTTTAACCCTCTGCCCCTGAATCCATGGCTAAAGCTTATAGTTCAAGGGGTCTGCGGGGTTTGGGGCTATGTGTCATGTCATGTGTTCCTTTCTGTTTTTCTCAAATCTGGTTAAAGAAATTTTAGCGATATCAGTTCAATTTTAACAGTTGTAATTGTTAATGATGACAGGGACTTGATTACAAAATTTTTAAAATTACAATGACTCAATTCCAAAGAAAAAAGTGTAGGGACCAATTTAAAAATTGAGTTAAATTGGTGGAACTAAATATATAATTAAACCTTCTTTCTATTTTCATGTGCAACACATTTTTATCTTATCTAGAGTCTGGAGGACTTTTGCTAATGTTCACGGTGAGTAGGATATAGAAAGATTGCTATGGTGGAGACTGGAGAGTAGAGAAGATACTTGTTCACAGTTTTTCTCCTTTCCTCTTGCTCATTATTTTGAGCTTATGTAAACTATGTTTATCGTCAGTGCATACAAATTTGTTTCTGGTTTGTTAGTTTTCAGATGTAATTTTGAACTTTTGTTTTGCAGGACCCTCTGGTTACTAAGGGACCAAATTTGGTTCCATTGCTTGGTATAGATGTTTGGGAGCATGCATACTACCTACAGGTAAAATTTTGGACTTGGCAGTTCACTAGTGGTAGCATAATTGCTGTAGTGACATTATTTGAAGGCTGTTTATCTTTTCAGTGTGGTGGTTATGACTTGTGAGATGCAAGGATGTAGTGTTGACAAATGTATTAAATTTTGGAAAATTTCAAACCTTTCCCCATGTAACAATATAAAATTGTCATTATCATTTTGCTTATATGCTGCTAAACAACTCTGGTTGAGAGCAATTGATTCCGTTGTATGTCCTTGAGAAATTGGAAAAAAAAGGTATATGTATGGGCGTAACTGTGTAAGAATGGGTGAGGAGGACAAGGGTTCTAACTGTCTAATATAGGGAGGTAAAGCCTAAACAAACACAACGTCATATATAATATTAAGACCTACAAGCATGAGTTCTCATAACCTACTAAACTCAATGAAGGAAACAAACTAAAGAGAAGGAACTAAATTTGCCTTTTATGAGGAGCTTCTATGGAACAGATATTGTTTGAGACATATTAAAATCAAGACCTGTATAAATTCCTACAAAAACCTTACAAATATAGGACGAATTTTTTCAACAAAATAGATGCTCTAACTTTCCTCATCATGATAGTTGGCCTGGGAACATTTTTCTAATGCTTTTATTTATTTATTTGCATCTAGATATTCCTGACTGAAAATAAATGTTGCATTTACACTGTGTGTGTAAATATGAACTTTGTGTGAACCCAAACTAGTATTTAAGAGACGAGGAGCAAATGATGCCACAGCATCCTCCAAAGTTTCAGAAGTTTATGATTAAGTTCCTTTAATTTTCAATAAGGGAAGTTGGGGAAAATTGGAAAATTTTCTAATATGTTGCTTATAATGTTTACATTTCTTTGACAGCTCAATTGATAAAATAATTATATCAACATATGATTAGAAACAATTAGGATAATATTCATTTTCCCCCCTCTATGTGAGGTGGGTAGAAGTTGGGTTTTTAGTATGGTTCCCTCTTTCTCTCCCTCTCGCTCCCTCTATTTGCCCACACACATACACATGTCCATGCACGCTCACACACGCATGGACTTGCTTGTATGTCTGCTTAAATTAGCTGTCTTGTATAAATCATAGATTCAAATGTGCCCTCCCTCCCCTTCATTGTAGAGAAATTCTCATGAAGGCAGATAACCTTAGGTGAGGATAAGAGACTTCATATCCAGCACATTTTTCAGTTCCTAAAGAGTACATAAGTTTTGGTAATAACTTTGTCTCGTCTTACATCACTTATCAATGTTGAAACTAAGAAAGAGAAGCAAACACGCAAAGCACTCACTCTAAGATTTCTAGATGCACATCAGTCATCAGCTTTGAAAAGATTTTCTGAAGTATGCTTTTGTTTTTCTTATTGCAGTACAAAAATGTCAGACCAGACTATTTGAAGAACATATGGAAGGTTATTAACTGGAAATATGGCAGTGAAGTGTATGAGAGAGAGAGCTCTTAGTTTAAAAGCGCAGCTTGATATGGTGCTTGAGATGACAGGATTGCAGCACGATTAGAGATGGAATAAAATGATGTATTGTGACCGAGACCTTAATTATCATCCGGGTTGTTTTATAAGAAAAAACTATTTATGTATTAATACTGAAGAACCTCGAGCAATATATGGCTGCATTCCTTGTACTATATACCTGTGATGGTCTCTGCTCATGTCTTGTGGATTTTCTGATACTCTGGTAAGATACTACTCACATCCAGTCTTTTTTCTTTTGCCTGTAGGGTGTGATCCTTTTACAGAAATAAGAGTAGTAGAGAGTTTGAAATTCAAGCCCTCCAATTGATAGTTTCATTTGTTGGTGAACAAGTTGGTGTTATTGCCTTCGGCACAGACAAAAAGCTATTTATTGTTAATAACCTACCATGCCCTGTCCCGAGTAAGCCTATTTGGTTGGATTCTCATTAGTTAATTAATTTTTAATAGCACAATATAATAAAATGTTTCTGGTTAATAAATTATGGTAGGAATCTCAAATCTATCTGATGATAAGAAAATTCAACAATAAAAGTTGAAAATACATGCCTATGATACCTCACAGAATCAAGGTTTGTTCTACACTTTCAGCGAAAAAAGAAATAATGGTTTTACCATACAAGGCCTATAGTAGCTTCTCGTTCAAATTATTTATTCAATAATGTATTTTTTTTTCATTGCTATGGTCATGGTTGAAGATTAGTTTCCTGCAACACTGGTTGTTAACTGTATGTTTGGTTTAGCTTTTGGAACTTTAAAATTATGATTTGACCAAAAGTATCAAGAAATAAATTTTTACTCAATTCATGATTTAAGAGTTTTTAAAATCTAAACTAAATATGTACTAGCATATTTATAGATTACGTGTTCTGTTAATCTTTATTTTTTTTTAATTTTTGAATAAGATAAAGAATGAGTCACATTTTTTTTTTTAATTCTTGAATAAGATAAAAAAAATGAGTATATAAGGAGTGTTTGAAATCAACTAATAGGATAAGAAGTTGAGGAATGTTTGTAAGGTAAGAAGTTAAAGAATATATGTAGGTAATTGTAACTGTTAAGTAAGAGTATTTATAATTTAATTATTTTTATATTTGTATGTAAATAAATTATAATGACATTTTAGAGATAAAAAAGTTGGATACAAAAATAAGGAATTCATTTATAATAGTTTAGATACTCCACATAGATATATGACGAAAACTAATGCTTTCCTTGGGCTATTCATTATTATTACTCAACCTCTTAAGTTATGGGTCTAATGTTGCCGACCTGCTTTCTTTGCACCACCACAACGTTTTCTTCTCGCTGGTTTTGGGTGTGAAGACCCTTTTCCAAAAAAAAAAACAAAAAAAAAGCATATTGTCTTTTCATATATATAATATATATATATATAGATATATATATATATGGATTTACTTACATCAAGTATAAGTTTTGATACACTTATACTACTCAATAATTTTTTATAGAATGTGAATTTAACAAATCCAACCGTTAAATTGAAAGTTCTTATAACATAGATTAATCTCATAAAAAAATTTACAATTAAAAATTATATGATACTTCATCGCATTACTTTATTTTAACATATAATATGATTTTAAAATGTAAGTAAATTGTCTATTATTATATTAGATAATTATATATGTCTAATTTATTTACAATTTGGTATGCATAATTATTAAGATAATAGCATAGATTGGTTAAATTCACATTTTATAAAAAATTATTGAATGATGTAAGTGTCAAGACTTACACTTGATGTAAGTGGATCCTCACCCTATATATATATATATATATATATATATATATATATATATATATATTCAATTTTCAAGTTAATGAAAAATCCCAAGATGAAAAATGAAAAGCAAATAAAGATTATTCTGGTATTTATCTTTTTTTAGGATACCGATACTTATGGTGAGGTATCAAACATTCATTAATTACTATTTATATTTAATAGACTTTTAACTATTTATTACAAAATTAATAATTAATAAATGATTGACAACTCAATGTATTGTACCTATCTACATATCATAGTAGCTCCCAGAGGAAAGACTATATCTGTAGAAACTTTGAAAGATAACCCTGATGCCAAAGACAATTTTGGTTGGGATGATAAACATAGTTTCCCAAAAAAATTTGCATGAAGTAAAACCTTAAATTGCTGTTGATAAATACTTCAGGATAAATCTTGAACATCCTACTAATTTATTTTTCTAATCCTTTTTTTAATACACTACCATAAGTAATGCATTATTTTATGCAGTACAAAGTATACTTGATGTTTTTGAAAGAAAAAAAACCCAAATAATCTCCCGGTGTAAATAAATAAATAAAAAGATGCAGGGGTGAGAAGCGTTAAAAACAGAAACATTAGGGAATTATTAAAAATACCAATAAAACGAAGGGTTCCTACTCGCTAATCGCTGCGATATAAAACCCGCATCGCACCCAAACCCTAGCGCCATCTCCAGAGGCAGCAGCTGCAGAAGAAGCAGAACCCTACCTATAGAGGCGACAAGCTCGAAGCTCGGGAGCTTCAGATCTCGCAGGCGCAACCATGGTTCGATCTTCATCTTCGTTCTCTTCTCTTTCTCTTATCTTCCCTCTCCTGTCCTCTCACTCCTCTTTTCAACTCCTTTGCAGACTTTCAAGCGAAGGAACGGTGGACGCAACAAGCACGGTCGTGGCCACGTCAAATTCATTCGCTGTTCCAACTGCGGAAAATGCTGTCCTAAGGTACTTCGCATCCGAACTCACAACTTGTGTCGATTGTTGTTACTGTTCTTCCATTTCTCCCTATTTCGCACACCTCGTTTGCGCCTTCTAATTTGTTTCTAGCATTCGTGAATCAATTAAGTTTTTGACTTTGGCATTGGGTTTGTGACTTTGGTAAAAATAAATCATATAAAAGGACAAGTCGATCAAGCGGTTTCTTGTGAGGAACATTGTTGAGCAGGCTGCTGTTAGAGATGTTCAGGAGGCCTGTGTCTATGAGCGTAATTTTCTTTTCCTCTTGTTTTGTGTGCTTCTCTTTTTATGAATAATTGCATCTCTTCTGATTTTATTTTATTTTTTTGTTATTTGTAGAATACACTCTTCCAAAGCTGTATGTGAAGATGCAGTATTGTGTTTCCTGTGCTATCCACTCCCATGTTGTGAGAGTTCGTTCTCGCACTGATAGGAGGAAGCGTGAGCCTCCACAGCGCTTCATCAGGCGCAGGGTATGTCAATTTTACAATTTCATATTTTTCCTTGTTTCTAATAGGATGATAGTGTGGTCAAAATGGGATTATAACCTGTAGTGATGTGGATATATATATATATATATATTAAGACACAAGCAAAAACATGTTTTTTGTTTATAACTGGTGGAGCTCTTACTGAACCCTATAATGGCCCTTGATATCACTTATATTGTACTTGACAGTAGTGGAAAGACCTAAGTGAAGATAGGACCCTAAACTCAATCAAAATTGTGTTGCACTTTTGTAGTTGAGCTATATGATTGAGAACTAGAGTAACTAATTTATTACATGGTTATCTATCTTTTTCAACTCCGATGTCAATCACACATTATTTTACAAACTGTTGAAAGATATTCCTTTTCATGGGGTTTAACATTGTAGTCATTTAGGGTTTCCTCTGCTAATGCTATTATTTTTGCATCAAAACACCTAGCGAAAATTGGATATTCCATTAGTTTGTTTTATGATGAAAGAAAAGATATTGCCCTGTATCAAGTAAGCTTTTGAATGTATCAAGGGAACTGATCTTACACTCAAGAACTACATTATATTATGTTTGCTTTAGGAGAATGTGCTATATTTCTATGTAATTAGTTGTTTTCATTTATCTTCTCTGGATGATATAGCTAGATGAGTTGCCTTGTTCGGAGACAAACTGATATGGCTTTTTTTTAATGTGTGGCCATTTCTTAAGCATTCAACTTGGCTTTTTCAGTTGATTCATTTTTTCAGTTGTGGTTGTACTCGTAGTTGGATTATGATTTTCTTATGGATTCTTTGGTTGACTAGACTCTAGGGGATTATAGGATTTCCTTTGAGATTGTTAGTAATGGTTGATCTGTAGTTGGTTTTGCCCTTTATTCTGAATCATAGCTTTATGTTTAACATGCTGGTGTTTGATGAGTTTTTTATTGTTCTCTTTTCAAGGATGATGCACCAAGGCCGGGTCAGCCCGGTCAAGCACCTCGTCCTGCTGGAGTAGGAGCTCCTGCCCGTACCTAAAAGCAAATTCTAAAATTAAGGTCTTGTTGGATCAATTTTATATGATAAACCTAAATTCCCTTCGCTGCTTGTTTTTGGAAATTTTAGTTTTGTTTAGGGATATTATGTTTTTATTTTAATTGTCTGCTCCAGTCCTTGGACGATACCTTTCTAATTATTATTATAATTTGGTGGTTTTGATGCGAATGGAACTTCATTTATGATAAATTATAGTGCTTGTAAGTCATATCATAGTTTCAGGGTTTATACACATCCAATTAAAATGGAAGGAAAAAAAGAAATTGGTACGCCTCAAATTTGGGTCGGTCCTGTTAGCTTTTTAACTCGTTGAAATTGGTCTTCGAACTCGGATTTTTTATACTCTTAAATCATGCTTTTATTAAACAAACACTAATTAGCTCGGCATGTTGTTGCACGGATAGAGCTTTTATAACGTGCAAAATTCCTCCATCGACACCATTTTCAACAAACACTTCTCTTTACACTTGGACATTTACGGTGCTACTCGGCAAACATTTTTATTTATTCTTCCTTTTCTTCGTCACTTTTTTTTTCCTGCAAGTCTTCTTCTCCGAATGGAGATCTGTTCTGCGCATGCCACGTACTACACCGCTGCAGATCCCAGGGATGTTGTGAGCCTCAGTGAGGCACTGTTCGAGCGAGATATGTGACGTGTCCGTTCGTGACCATGGTATAGTGGAAAATGAATTTTTAAACGTTTAAATGCCTAAAGATACTTAAGCATAATGAAATAACTTGATTAAAAAAAACATAATGAAATAAAATAGTTGAAACTTAAAAGAAACATGCAAGGAATAATACAACTTCGACGGGGATATTTCGATATGTTCATCACAGCCATCAATTATAAAAAGACAAATATTTTGATTGAACAAAAATGGCTGATTAAGGTATGCCAAAACTCAAACAAGGAGAAAAATAAATATGTTTGCCGTAGACAAAATCCGCCTTTCCCTGATTCCAATTGTAAAGAGACCACCGCTTTGCTGTGTCTATGACTCTACGTCAATCGTTCTTTTTCATAATAAAATGTGAAAACTAAATGTTAAAGAACTCATTAAAGGGTATTAGTATTAAAAAAAAAAAAGGTTGAATACCGTAACAACACTATTATAAAAGTCTTTGTCAATGAAAATGTTTCGTTGTTAACCTTTTCTCTAATGTGAGACCATTTTTTTTTGTAACAATAGTGTTCATGGACTTCTCAGATACATTTAATTATTTAAAACAAAACAATTTATTCTCTTGCATTTTTTTTAATCAATGAACAATGTTCAATTATTATTTATGAATTTTATTTTAGTAATTGACTATATGAGAAGATTATTAAGAAAAAATGTATGAGAGTGATATTTTCCTTGTGGTAGCATAGAGGTTAATGGTTATGAATATTGAATTTTCCAGTTCATGGGAAATTAACTTGTTTTTTCAAAGATAGGTGGTTTGAATAATGACATAATAAGATTGTGTTTATTCAACTTCTCTGTCAGTTTTTGAGATGCCAAACCATATAAGATGTTATGTTAATTATTCTATCTTTCTCTTGTTTATTAGCCTGGAGATTTGTTGGTGAATTTTTTTTAATACTATATATGATGTAGTTTATTGTAGTTTCAATATTTTTTTGCACCCAACGAATTGAGGGTGAAATAACAACTTTAAGATGTTGTAGGAGAGTTTTTTTTGTTGCTTGAAATTGAGTGTGTTTCATGCCTATCTAATAACGTTTAGGATGCATACAAAATATGTTGATGTCTCAGGTACAGAAGGAAATCTAAGACTGCTTTTTGGATGTGAGGAAGCTCACAAATTTTTAAAGATGATCGATTTTTCTCTACTTTAATTGGTGACTTGTACTCATCTTAAATTGATCTCAAGTTGTAAGGGTCTTTTCTTTTTTCTGTTTATTAATGAAGCTCTCTTTTGTTAAAAATTAATAAACTAAAAATTCAATCTAATTATTTTATCGTATGGCTGAAACAAACATTAGCTTCGTTTTTCTAAATAGTTTGTAACAGGTGATCATTCCAACGCGATGGCCCTTTGCTATGATACAGATATTAAACTATTTTATATAACCTCCAACGCGTTGGCCCTTTGCTTTGTTCGTGAGGGGCTAGTCCTTTCCTTTTGTTTTCAATTGTGCCCAAAAAAAAAAAACCCTCCTTCAATGAGAGGTTAATTTCTTTGAATCTTATTATTTTCGTTTTTTAAATTATATGTTTCCTTATAATTCATTTAGCATTGCCAGAAAGATAAAAATAAATTTATTGAATTAGACTAATACATTTGGGAAATTATAAACGAAAGTTATTGTCTTTGCTTGATTTTATTTAGTATTCTTTATTCTTACTATATATCATTGTATCAGGATTTGTTCTCCGAAAAGTCGCAGGTAGTGCAGTGATAAATAAAGTTTCTTATTGGATATACGAGCTCCCGAGTCAGATCTTGAAATGAGAAAGAAAGGGGTTTGATGACTTTATTCACTCCGACGCTCAAGTGAATAAAATCGGAGAACTTAAATAAATTGAGAGGCAAAGGAAATTAGAATTCCAAATATACATCACCTAATAGGGTTGCTCTTATTTATAAGTGTGGATAGATGAAGAGGATATTTGAAAAAGATTAATTTTTTAAAAAAAAATATTATTTTTTTAATTAAAAGTTATTTTATCTAAAATTTATCTTTTTTATTTAAAGTGTGTAAAATTAATTATAAGTTAAGATTATTTTTTCATTAATTAAAAACATCTTTTTAAGAAAATTTTTTATTTTGAACTTTTAATTATTTGATTTTAGATTATTTTAAAAGTTTTGGGAGAGAAATATTAATTTGCCCTCAACTAAATAACTTTTTAAATTATTTCATATATCTTTTGATAATTTAATACATTAAAGTTTCTTCTTATACAATCTAAACACATTCTTTATCTTAAAATCGATAATAAATTAATATATCTAAACATAAATTAATTTTCTTATAATTAATTTTCTTAAAAATCGATTATACACATATTAATTTTTAATATAATATTTTTTTTACAGTTAATCTAAATACACACAAAGCCTTAATTTGTTATGAGATAAATAGGCAAGAGAGAGTTAGAGAATAGAGAAAGAGAAGAGAAATGACATATATCTCTTGTTTGGTTAGATGAAAAATAAAGAAGAAAAAAAAATTGATGGGCCCATAACTTTTTTATTTCTTCCCTAAAGTGAGAAGAAAGGGAGAAAAAATTAGTAAATGTGGAATACTTACATATTACATCATTCTTCTTATTGTTTTATAAATAAATAAATAGGGGTAAATATGTATTTATAATAAATTTTAATTTTCATTCTTTCTTATTTTTCTCCTAATTCTCTGAATCTAAACAACTTAAAAATTTACTTATTTTCTAGTCTACTTTTCTCCTCCTTACTTCTTTCCTAATCCAAACAAAACTTTAAAGGTGATAGCCAATTATATAGTAACCTATTAAATGTTCTTCTAGTGGTTTGGGCATAAATGAGTGAGCCTAACATTTAAGCCAAGTTGTGTTCGGTCCGACCAAGCCAACACATAATTACTATAGGGAAAATAACATTTTAGTTTGGCTTAGTAAAAAAGTATTTTAATTTGATTCATATATAAATTAATTAAGTATCACATGATTTTAACTAATAATTTAGTTATAGTTAACTAAATTTTAACTTTTAAAATGGAGATAAATTATTAGTTAACTGTAAATAAATTATTTATTAAATTAGTTTGATATTTAATTAATTCAACGATTGAACCAAAATGGAAAAGTTTTGCAATAAGCTGAACCAAATTGTTATTTTCCCATTATTATTTATATTAGACATAGAGGCATAAGACAAATTCAGTAAATTCTCAAATATTTTTCAGTATTTATAATTTAAAACTAGTATCTTATAAAGACACATATATGCGTCTATGTGTGTCAAATACATTACCATTAGAGTTTAATATTAATTTATTTAATATAAAAATTTTATATTATCATTTAATTATATATAACATATCATTAAAAAAGCTTAAATTTTCATAAATTTGTTATCGAAGTCAAACTCTCTTAATAATAAATTAATGTATAATTAAATGATAATGTAAAAAAATAATACAATGAATGTGGTTCAAAATTAAATTCTTATCATTATCCTCATTATTAAACAGAGTAGAAAGTATAAAAATTAGTGTAAAACGGTTTTTGTTATTTTCACAGCAATTTATACTAATGCTACAACTTATTTAATATAAATTTTATATAACTAATTTCTCCTTATAATCAATAAGGTGAGATTCTGGTTCATAGAATGTTGACTTTTTAGTCTTTTAAAATTTTCTCCCATAAAGGAAAAACTTAAAAGAAGATGACATTATGGAATTATGTCCCATAATATCCTAGGAGGTGTTAATACGTGTCTAATGAAATTCTTAATATGGAATTATGGAAATATATAAGGGCTGTTGAGATGACATAATAAAAATTATAGTTTAAAGTTTTAATTTTAATTATGTTAGAATTAAAATTGACTAAAAATTTTAATTTTTATATTTGAGACAAATAAAGAATTGATACACAAAATTATAATTATGAATTGAATTTTATGATTGTCAGAGAATACCACTGGCAAAAGTGGTCAAAGCATGATACTTGCAATAGGGTGGGTAGAGAATGTTGCCAGAGACGGTTGTCAAAGCATGCCAGCGACTATGGCCTGAGTACATCATTAGCGACGGTTGTCAGAGCGTGCTGCCGACAACATTGGCTAAGAGCACGCAACCAACGATGGTGATTGGGAGACACTTGCAGGCAACGATGGTTGAAGGAGTAAGCAAGTTGCAAATGAAATATAAAACTTTGTATTTAACTTTTTCCTTTTTGATATTCTAAAAAAAAATTGGTGCTTAGAATTGTAATTTTTAAGATTTAAGCTAAGAATTAGAAGTAGTGTAAACTTGTTATTTTTCAATTATATGGAATTGGTGCTCATGATTGGAATTCTAAATCTATTGTGTAACCAAATAAGATAATTAAAATTGAAGAGTCCAATTCTAATTCGAAAAGCTTAATTTCAAGCCTAATTACGTTCCTTAAACGAGACTTAAATGTAATTAATATGCATTAAATGTAGCATAAATGACCCAAAATTAGAGAATGTGTCAAATCTCTATAAATCAATATTCTTAATATAGAAATACATAAATGCAATAATGTAATAAAAATTCTTAATATGAAAAAAAAAAATCACAATCAATATGTACTAAATATAAGAAGAAAAAGACCTAAAAGTAAAACAAAAGAGAAAATGCGACTAATTTCTAGAAATTAAAAGTTCTTAATATAAAATACATAAATGTAATTAATATGCGCTAAATGTAAGGAAAAAACCAAAAGTAAAGGAAAAATAGACCAAGTCTCTAAAAATCAATAATCTCCATATGAAAAAACAGAAATGCAATCATTATCATTATATAATAAATATGGGGAAAAGATCAAAAACTAAAGAGAAAATCAATGGATCAGAATTCAAGCTATTATAAAGTGGATTGAATTTGATTCATTTTCAAGCTATAAAAATATTGAGAGGAGGATTTATTATGAGAGATGATATAAATAAATTTTGACTATTAGATCTTATATAAGTGGTTAAGATTAAAACATCAAGTCGTATAACTTTTTAAAATAGTTACGTGACTTTTTTAAATGATCATGTGATAATTATGTGATATATAAATAATTTTTTAATCTTAAACATTCATATGAGATTAATGTCAAGTGACACTCTGATGTGCTAACATGTATCCCTTGCCATCCATAAGATACTCCTGTGTAAAATAGTTCAAATATAATGTGTTGATTACAATTGTTATTCATTAAGAATTTCTTATACAAAAAATTGTTTATAATCAAAATATTTATATGACTTAAAAACCCAACAATACCTAATACTGATCGTTAGGTTTATCATCATGAAGCTGTCTTATTATTTCTTTCCTCCTTTCTTAGAATTTTGAGTTAAGAATTTTTATAAGTTTTAATGAAAAATTTTCTTACGTTTCTTAAGAAACATTTTTTTTAAAAAAATGAGACTGAAATTTAAAATTAACTTTCACGAAAAAAAGAATTTGAAAATTAACAAAAAGTGATTTCAATCGTTTCTTTTCAAAATTTAAAAAACGAGAAATGAAATTTCGGTAAAAACTTTGCTGGGTCCATTGGGCCTAAGCCCAATAAGAACAAATAAATAAAAACTACGAATCATTTCCCTCACTTATAAATACGGGGCTAAATCCTTAAGTAAACATATTCTCTCTTACACGCACTCTTTTCTATGTTCTAGTAACCTTTTTATATTCTTTACTGATTGACTTCATCGTCGAAATGTCTTCTAAAGGTCTAACTGCTAGTGCAACTCAGAAAATTATTGGAGAAGTCATGCTCTGAACTTATAGGCGACGAAACAAAAATGTTTTCTTAAATTTGAAAATATGAAAATAAAAATTATTTTCAAAAAATGAAAATTAAACAGAATATATTTCCTAAAATCAAACAAACTCTTGCCGTCACTTTAGAATTGTAAATAAAAATAAAGTTTAAGTTTCCAAAATGCAGAAATTAATTAAAATTTTGGAGGTTGAGTTCATACTGAGAGAAAATTGAAAGGTTGTCTCTACCATAATATATCAAACGAATAGATAAGCAAATTAATTTTGTAGATACATCAAACTAATTGAAACAAAATAAGGGGTCAAATTTGTAATTTTATCAGCACTTCTTCAATTCTTTTACTCTGATAATGTCTCCTCGACTTTATAATTGTTTCTCCTTTATGAATAAATTCATATTAAAAGCGACCTAAAAGGAGGGTTGGGGAGTCGGGTGAGGGTACGTACATTACCTTCAAAATGTCAACTGCATAGGTAGCTAAAAGGAACCACTAATTATGAAAAAAGAAAAGATATATGAACAAATTATATAAGGAAGATACTTGCACAAGCAATATAAAGTATGCACAATTTAAACTATTTAAAAAAGTTAGGTGAGACTAACTGTTATCTAGTAACTTGCCTCAGAGAATGTGAGGAATGTAAATATAAATGCAAGTATCATTACTCCGATCAAAATGGATAACTCTTAGTTACAAGCTTGTCTGTGCTCACATGCATAAAGGTTTGAAGGTCATATTCACAGCATTGTATCCAAAATATTATGTTTGATTGACTACAAGCAGAAATCATGTACATGCTTATTTGGACTTTAGATGGAGAAAAGATATGTAAATCGGTTCCAAGGGAAATGGTCGACTCTTTTCCCACCGAAGAGAAGAGCAAGGGGAAGAAAGACAAAAAGCGGAACAAAATTGGTCAACAGCCCTCCCAATGAGCAAAGTCTGACTATTACTAGCAACCAAATCTAGTTTCTCCCAAATTTACATCCGGAGAAAATAAAAATAAAAAAAGGAGGAATTGACTACTATCTTCAAGTTGGCATGGTTGGAGAACAACCTGCAGTAACAAAGCAGCAAATTAGAACTCAACTAATGTTATCCTGGATATCCTACAAAATGTTTATAGGTTAGATACTGTCAATCCATCTTCTCTTCACTCTCAGGAAACTCCTCTTTCCTGTCCATTGCCATCCTTGGGACAACTAGCATAATGCCCTGAGTTGATGAAACACCAGAATCTTCTTGCTCATACTTTGTTGGCAAACTTAGTTCTGTCAGTGATTGTGAATTCCGGTAAGTTCCAAACTCAATATTCTGATGGGACGAAGAGAAATTCCTGGCATGTTCAGACTTAATAGTTAACTGAACAGACTCTTGGGCTTCTGATGGGCTGGTCTTGCGAGTGCTTGAAAGAAGAGGGAAATCTTCATTTGAGAGCTCAAACGACCTTGAATTACCATTCATGTCTGTCTCAGAAAGAACCTCCACTAGTTGCTTTCTCTGAGGCGATTTGGGCAATACATTATGATTCACAGGAGCAGATCTCCTTGGCCTGGTCACCCTTATGCGCATATCCCAGTAGGAATTATGAGTCTGAAAGATTCAACCATTTTGGGGATGATATAGCCAGTTATCACAATATCAACAGAAAAAAAAAGTTTGATAACAAAAACAATATACCATGTCAGGTATGTATGTGCCCGTTCCTCGAGATTTGCCTTTTTCTTCAAGGCTGTAAGTTGCATCAAATTGTTGAAGGCTGTAAGTTGCATCAAATTGTTGAAGGCTGTATGTTGCATCAAATTGTTGTGAAGCATTTGGATGATAGAGCGTCTGACTTGGGACATATACATCGGTACCCCTTTGATAAAACATACTCCAGTTTTGCTGTGTTGATAGTGTGCGAACATCAGCCTGAGAAGGTGATGATGGAGAACTGGGTTGTGCAGTGAGCGGCATGGTATAATTAGGATGCAACTGACCATATTGTAGGCCACCACAGTAACTCTCATAATCTCCACAGAGGACAGACTCTTCAGATCTTCCAGTGCCAAAGGCAGGAACAGGAACATCAACATCTGGCCTTTGTCCTTTCCCATTTCTATCCAAAGTGTTCATGAAAAACTTCTCTAGTGCTGAACCCATGCTTTCTCCGGGAAGTGTAAGGATCTCCTTAAGCTTTCGAGCACCAAAGGAAAGAGCAAATTTTATACGATGTAAATTGCCTGCAGGCGATAAGTAACAGCTTGGCAAATAAGTGAAAGAGAAGTATGCATTTTAAAAAAGTAACCATCATAAATTTGAAATAATGTCTTGAAACATCACAATATCTGTAATTATGTCAGCATCATCTAAAACCTTAAAGTCATCGCTAGAGCATATATTAAATATAAATATCTGTAATCATATTGCAGCCAGACTTGATGCATTTGTTACCAAAATGCAACATTGTAGTGAACTTGTAGATGTTTTCCAACTATGTGTAAATGTCTTTGAAACTATGAATACTTTCCATGGTGTAACATTAGGATCTATACAAGTTTCTCAAGTCCTTAAAACATCATGAAGTGAGTCCACAAGCAATTAAAATACCAACCAAAAATAATCACTGTAACCAATTGATGCTTTAGTGGGTAAAATTACCTCTGCTGACGCTACGCCCTAGGTTGTTGTCACTTCTTAGAGGATCCAAAATGTTCAAGTGCTTAGTAGGAAATTCATGGGCCATAGTCTCGCATGCCCTTGCTGGAACAGAGCACATATCCCTGCAATTTTGCAGAAACTCTTTACTGAGCAACAATTCACCCTGATCACAATATGGTGTCTCTGCAACAAGCAAGTTAGTTGGGATTATCAGGGACTGAAGATTAAAAAAAAATAATCCCATAAAATCATGAATACATCCAATTGCTTATGCACTCCAATAACACTTACCAACAATTTCTGGAAGGGAAGATAAGGCTATCGGACCACTTATACTGACACAATTACTGTCCCAATCAAATGTGCTATAGTAGTCCAAAAATCTGTATAGGACCTGCTAGTAGTAACAGTTCAGTGGTTCTTTTCTTCATGTAGATGTAAATAGAAATGGTTGAAGCAAATCAAAAAGGGTGCAAAGAAAATTGATGGAAGACTCAACTCACCTCTAGAGGACCACGAGCTGATGAATGAAAAAGATTGATAATATACAGGACTAATGTTTCCACAGCATATGTTGATATGAGGCCATGGTGTGCACCAAGAATTCGGCTCTCATAATAGCACCAAGCTTTGATTAGGATAATACTGCGTTTGAAAAGATGGTTTTTCCCAACAAGTTGGTCAACCTGAGAAATTTTTTTTAATAAAAAAGAATTAGCAAAGCCTGAATATGAACAAAAAACATGAATTTCAATCAGAAATGGATAAAATATGGTCGGGGAAAGAGACAGAGAGAGTTGACAACTTCAATCATTTGTCAATAACATGCAAAGGGCAAGGAAAGGAAACGGGCTAAGGAAACATATAAATCAATATTGAGGCCACTTAAAAGCAATCGGAATAAATGGAGACAGTAAAATTTATTGGATAGCATTCTCTGTAGGCTCATCACACTGTTTTTGACTCAACGGGCCCCAGAAACATAGCTAAAGCAAGTAGTACAAACTGTAGAAAGGGAAGGGGAAGCAAAACAAATATATGAAAACATAACAGGAAAATGAGTCCAAAATGTCACAACAGGAAAGCTAAAAAGGAGCAAAACATATGTATAAATTTGATATAAATGTCAGTTTTGATATGACATCCAATTTCATACTCACTACTAAGACTAACCACAGAAAAGGTCTCCTCAATCAACAAGTTTCAGCATTACATAAACCGTATATACTTACAGTACCACAAGAGTGAAATTTAAGCAAATAGATCCTAAGCAATACATGGAATGTACAACTCAAAGAACATGCATTAGTTGTGAATATTAATTAGCACTGTTGAAATTATAGGGTTTAGGTAGGGAAGGAGTAAAAGAGAAAAGAAATACTAATGAATAATATGAGATTTGTGGAAAACCGTGTATAGTCAATCAGCTATTTTAGGAATTTTTTTTTATAACAGATACAGACTGCATCCCTAGAATTAGGCTCATTTAATTGTATTCCTTAGTTAGTTAGGACATCCCACAAATCATGGGATTTAACCTTTAATTCATTTCCCATTCTGCTTTGGGTTCTCGTGTATATAGCTCACCCATTGATGTATTATTTAATCATCAATGAAATCCCTATTTTTCTTGAGATGGTATCAGAGCGGTTCTTTCTTGGGACCACCTCTGTTTCTCCTTCACTGAAACCTCTGCGTTTCTACCCTGTTAATCGTTTGGCCTTCATTGCCGACGATACCACGCACCTGCCAGCCTTCATCGCTGGTTATTTCTGATCGAAGTAATTGGGCCTTAATTGCCTAGAGAGTGCTCTGTGCAAACTATCTCAGAGAGCAAAGATAATGAGGATATTCGATCTCAACAGTCTGGGGAGTTGCAAAACATTCAATCTGCATGCAGGCTGACCGGAAAAGAACTACCTTAAATGGTTTCAACTGGTTTGCACCATACTCAAAAGGAAAGGGGAAGATATGCTACCTCACAGGGACCGGACCAAAGAAAGGAGATCCCAAATTTGAAGCATGGGACGAAGAGGACTCCATGATTATGGCGTGGCTGTGGAATTCTATGGTCCCTGAAATCAGTGACACATGCATGTTCTTGAATACTTCCAAGGACATCTAGGATGCAATTGCGCTAACCTATTCCAAGGTCAAGGATGCTGCTTAGGTATATGAGGTCAAGGTGAAAACAGTGGCAGCAAAGCAGGGAAACAAGACAGTCACTGAGTATGTGTTAGGCATGAAACCCCGAGAACTGAAGGTGTATTATAGAAAGAAAATAAAGAAGGGAACTAATACTGAGTATAATAACGGAAACTGACTGTAGTTAGTTAGCTGGCAGTTAGTTAGTTAGTTAGCTAGCGGTCAGTCAATCTTTCTATAAATAAGACTACTGCAGTGGGTCATAGTGTCTTTTGATCAATATGTGTAGTTCGACTGATATTGCTCAGTGTGAAGGGGAGTGCCCCTTGTGTATATTGTTCATCCATCCTTTCCATCAATACAGAGGTGTATTCATACCATTCTCAATTCTACTTCTAGCCAGTTCAGCTACGTTCTTGGGGTGTGCTTCCAACTGTAAGGATTCCTATCAGTATGCCAACCAACTGAAGTCCTTATGGCAGGAACTGGATCATTATAGGGTGATAAAAACCAAATGTTCTAATGATGTAGCAGTGATAAAAGACTTCATCAAGCAAGACAGAGTCTATGACTTTCTTATTGGACTTAACCTGCAGTTTGATCAAGTGAGGACAGATTCTTGGTAGGTCAAAGGTTCCAGATTTTAATGAAGTCATGTCATAGTTCGAAGTGAAGAGAGTAGGAAGGAGCTGAAGCTTGAACCAAAAATCGGTGAGAATGATGCCATGGTGGCTAGTGGCAAATCAGCCACAAATGCTGAAAAAGGACTCGGCTTTGAAGGAGGAAAACGTGGTCAGTCAAAGACGCAAAACTGTGACAACTTGTGGTGCACTTACTACAATAAGACACGCCATACTCGTGAACGATGCTGGAAGCAAGGAGAACAGCCAAGGAACAACAGCAAGGCCCAGCTTGCTGCAATGTCACAAGGTGAATCAACATCACAAGAACAGGGTATAAGTGCTATCATCCTCCATCCAAAAAATTCCATGTCTCAATGGATGTCACATTCCATGAACAAAAGTCTTATTTCACTCAACCTTATCATCAGGGGGAGAATTCAAAGGAAGATAAGGAGAATTTTTCGTTGGATTTGGACTTGTCATTGCTGCCAGCATCTAAAGACCCTCCTTGCACATCCATGTCCAACCATACCCCTGAAAATTCACTTGAATCTGTACCTAGACCTGAACCTGTGCCTGAAACCATCTCTGTGCCGGAAACTGCATCTGAACCCGTGCTTGAAAGACCACAAACAGATCCTGTTCTTGAGAATCTGAGATTTGACAAGGCAAGGTGTTCACAAGGAAGAAGATGGCCATCCCAGAACCTGTGCAGGTCCAAGAGTCTAACTCGGAGCCTTTAAATGAGGAAATAATTTCTAACTCTTCATTACAAGATGAAACTGGACTTCATGTGGATAATGATGACCAAAACCTGCCCATAGCTGTCAGAAAAGGAACAAGATAGTGCACTAAACAACCACTATACCCTCTTGCACACTTCATGTCCTCAAGAAATTCTCACCATCACATAGGGCCTTTCTAGTCAGCCTAAATACCATTACCATCCCTACCACCCTATCCGAGGCTTTGTCCAATAAAAGAACAAGCTATGAACTTGGAAATTGAGGCATTGGAAAAGAACAAAACCTGGGAGTCAGTGCAGTTGTTGGTAGGAAAGAAACTTACGGGGTGTAAATGGGTGTATACAGTGAAGTATAGAGTGGATGGTTCAATAGAAAGATACAAGGCGCGATTGGTAGCCAAAGGGTATACCCAAACCTATGGAATCGATTACCTAGAGACCTTTGCTCCAGTTGCAAAGATGAACACAGTCAGAGTTTTATTGGCATTAACAACTAATTATGTTTGGGACTTGCAGCAGTTTGATGTAAAATATGCATTCTTGCATGGAGATCTAGAGGAAGAAATTTACATGGAGGTTCCACCAAGCTATGGGAAGAATCTGAATGCCAATACAGGCAATACTGTGTGTAAATTGAAGAAGGCCTTGTATGGCCTTAAGCAATGAGCACGAGCATGGTTTGGAAGATTTGCAAAAGCTATGTTGGCAATGGGATATAGACAAAGCCAAGGGGATCACACACCGTTTATTAAACACTCTCCTTCAGGGGGAGCCATGACACTCTTGGTGTATGTGGATGATACAATAGTGACAAGAGATGATGTTAAGGAGAAACAGATTCTAAGTCAGAGTTTGGCTAAGGAATTTGATATCAAAGCACTAGGAAGACTGAAATACTTCCTTGGAAATGAGGGTGCTCATTCTAGGCAGGGTATTTTTATCTCCCAACAAAAATATGTTACAGATTTACTCAAAGAAACAGGCAAGACAGCTTGCAAACCAGCAAGCACACTGTTAGCAAACCAATAAACAAGGTGTATGTTAGGAGGAATAAAGTCACTAAAGGTTGACTTAGTCAAACTAGAGTAGACTCTTACAAATAGTTGGTTGAACCAACTAAAAGGTCATTCGGTTAGAAACTGAGGAAAGGGAGAGAACAGGACCTCTCGAAAGTCCTGGGGAGTTTTTGATTCTTGTAACACTAGCATTCTTGTAAACCAATACCCATTTGCTTCTGTTATCACATTGATATCAGGAGTAGGAAGGAAGAATAAACCATTTGTCTCATTCACAATTCTTGTACATCCTGGTCCAGTTCTATCACACACCCATAGCTCCGAATATGAAACTTGGAACATCAGAAGAAGATGTTGCAGTGGACGGAAAAATGTTTCAACGTCTGGTAGGAAGATTAATTTATTTATCTCAAAGACGACCAGATATTGCGTATGCAGTAACTGTAATAAGCCAATTCATGCATAGCCCGAAAGAAGTTCACCTACAAGCAGCTCATCGGGTACTACAGTATCTCAAGGGAACACCCGAAAAAGGTATTATGTTTAAGAGAAATGGAGGTTTAGTACTTGTGGCATATATTGATGCTGACTATGCTGGATCACTAATTGATAGAAGATTAACCTCTAGGTATTGCACCTTCCTTGGCAAGAATCTTGTGACATGAAGGAGTAAAAAACAGAATGTGGTAGCATGGTCTAGTGCAGAGGCCGAATTTCAAGCTATGGCACAAGGTGTGTGTGAACTACTTTGGTTAAAGATCATTCTCGAAGATTTGAAGATCAAGTAGGATGGACCAATAAGACTCTATTGTGATAACAAGTCTGCAATCAGCATAGCTCATAACCCGGTACAACATAACAGAACAAAGCACATTGAAGACATTTCATCAAAGAGAAGCTGGAAAGTGGATTGATTTGTACACCCTATGTAACTACACAGGGTCAACTTGCTAATGTACTCACCAAAGGGTTGAGCAGTACAGTATTCCAGAAAATTGTATCCAAGCTGGGAATGGAGAATACCTATTCACCAACTTGAGGGGGAGTGTGGAAAACCATGTATAGTCAATCAACTATTTCAGGAATTTTTTTCTAACAGATACATACCGTATCCCTAGAATTAGGCTCATTTAATTGTATTTCTTAGTCAGTTAGGACATCCCACAAATCATGGGATTTAGCCTTTAATTCATTTGTTATTCTGCTTTGGGTTCTCGTGTATATAGCTCAACATTGATGTATTATTGAATCATGAATGAAATCCATATTTTCCTAAATTCTAAGAAGATTGGATTGATTTGATGTGTTATAAAATACAAAGCTCTAACCCCTATTTATACTAATAATTAGTTCAAGTACTAGTGAAGTACTACTAGTACAAGCCCAAGCCCATTAAGACAATAAGATCCTAACCCTAATTAAACAAGGAAACAAATCAGGAAACATAATGAAATTAGGAACTCCTAAAATTGCTTCCTCAATTAGAGGACTATTTGATTCCACAATATATTGTAAAGATCTTCCGAAGATATGCTAAGATATTCTAAAGATACGCTAAAATACTTTGAAGATATTCTGAGATATTCTAACAAGCACAAATAAGACTGTACCTGCTCCAGAAAGTGCAGAGCATTGAGTCCAGCCATCTGATTGAAAGAGATGTCGACTGCTATATTTTTCACTGTACACTTCACAACCTGGACCTGCAGTCCATCATCCAAACATAAACAACAAAGTGTGATAAAGTTGAGAGATATCATTTGATAGAAGAACATTAACTACTACTTTCTCATCAGGACAAACAGAGAAAAGGAATAATTTTGAATATAAAAAAGATAAAGAAGCAATAATGGCAGTGGAGATGCTCCTTTTCACATAGTATGACATTCCAGAAATAATACATTAGCTATGGCATGACAAAGTTAGTTGAATGCCCAATGAGAAACTGTACAGGTATTTTAGTTTCTACCTAACAGCCCAAGGCCCCATTTATTTTAATTTTTCTCTCTCTTTTTCTTTTTGGGAGGCAAAGCTGCTATCATCACGTTTCTTTTTGGGAGGCAAAGCTGCTATCATCACGTTCCTCATCTGTCAATGCATTTATATTCAGAGGCAGCATGATAAGAGAGGGGGGGGGGGGGTGGGTAGTTTCCTATTCCCTTACTACAAATTGGACCAAACTCCATATTCATCACCCATCTGTAAATGAAGTCAATTGAAACATTCCAATACTTTATTTTACTATCAGTAAGTCAAAGCATAAAAGGGATAGCTTAAAATTCTATTAAGCTTATTCCACGAATATGACAAAATGATTAGACACTGATGTGGGGGAAGAAATGAAGGCCTCAATTGAACCTTGTATGAAGGCCAAAAAACAAATAGAAACCTCATGGTTAACGTAGCTGTTGCAGATCTCAAACTTTCCAATGGTAAAAGAAACTAAGTGGCTCCAGATAATTTAATATTAATTAGTCTAATACTTCATTTAATTTATATAGGTAATTGCAAAATAATAATTAAATAATAATAGAAAGAAAAACAACTTGGATCTTTAATAACACTCCAACACACCATTAACAGTTAGAAAACAGGCTAGGAAAGAAATGGAAGCTTGGGACGTATCTTGTGGGATTAAAGCAGTTTTCATATAGTTGTCAGCTCTGCTGATTACTTCTACTAATTGTCCTTTTAAACTCAACAATAGCATGATCTAATATAGATGTAAGATTCTTCTGACAGCATTGATACAAGGAAAACAAGCAATATACTTTTGAGCCTATGTGAAATTATAAAGCATACAAGCCAAAAAAGCAAATGAAAAATCTTCAAGACAAAACTACAGACAAATAAAGTTTCAAAGAAATCAAAATTTAATAATTATAATATTTAAAACAGAAAATTTGTTTCTAAACCTGTGCACGTATATGTTGTATGTCTTTCACTTGGAATTCAGAGTCGTCCGCACTTTCAAGTATATTGCATACTGCTTGTGCCAAATCCTCCTCCACATTTTCATGACTGACAGTTGTCAAGTCAATATCTCCATCAGGAAGATAGGTGTTTAGTGGGACTGAGCCAAATGGGAAGACCTGTAGGTGGCCCACAAAAAGGTAAAACGTTTTATTTATGGCCATCGCTATATCAGTATGAACATGATAAAATCAACTTGTTTTTGGCACATAAAAGCTTTTGAAATTTTAAGTTACAGTCAAGTCCACTATAACCAGAAGCAAGGTAAAAAAAATCCTCTCTAAATTTGGAATTGAAGCAAGTGCTTATAAGAAATTGTGTCCGACTCCTCAAGTTAACAAGTGGTCATCAGAATAATTAATTAACGGCAAAATCTACCTCAAAATTATTCAATTCAACCATTTCTAACTTATATGGAGACGGAATTGAAAACCATACATGCTGAAAGCAAAGAAAATGTGTAAACAAATTTTAAGTGTACATCTTTCCATCGTATGGAGGAATGCAATTTATCAAATTTTGTGTGTGTGTGTTGGGGGGGGGGGGAGAAGAGGGAAACTTCAGGTTGCACTACTTTTGAAATATTCTGGTGGCAAATTTTAGGGTGGTAGGGAACGATATGGGCAGACATGCTTGTCATCCTATATCAGATCAGATGCATTGGAAAAATGTTTTCTTTTATGGTCAACGTATACGGAAGCGCACTGTGTAAAGAGAACCAAACACACAGCATGGAAAGTTGAAGTCAACCTGCAGAACTAGGATTAGATCTTGATCACAAGACTTGCACAGAAATGATAATGATTATTTTAAAAATTTAAAGGAAAAAAGGAGTCGGCAGGGGGGATGAGGAAATCTAGGCATCTAAGGTAAGGTAACAGCATAGAAGAGCCAACATCATGATTGTAGGAAACAAATAATAATAATAATAATAATAATCCATTCAAGGAAAGAAAGGAAAGAGAAGGGAAAGAAATTTCAACCAACCATTTCTAAAAGAAATCAAGGAACATTCATTGCATACATCAAAATGGATCTGATACATACAAGTCTTTTAAAGCAGCAAGCATTAGAAAAACACCCAACTAATTATGAGGGCAAGAAAGCAACTTGATTAAAAGAAGAGACAAAATGTAGAAAACCCACTCCACCAATAGAAAGTTACAAATACGAAAATTGGATCAAAATATTCTAACCTCCGCTCCGTAGTAACCTCTAATCAGCCTCTGAACATAATCGATAACCTCCTTTCTGTTCAGCTCAGAAACTACATTTGGTTGAATTGTACACAGTATCTCTTGGGCCCTCTCTTCAGCCATCAGCCAGAGTTCCTCATCAATTGATAATGGTTGCTGGTTAGATGAGGAGGACAATAACAAATTTTCTTGTGATAACGGTTGTTGGTTAGGTGAGGAGGACAATAACAAATTTTCTTGTGATAACGGTTGTTGGTTAGGTGAGGAGGACAGTAACAAATTTTCTTGTATATCTTCCATAGCTGCAGAAACCCGAACTTATATCTCCTGCAAAGAAAACCTAGACATTTCACAACACCAAAAACACAATATCTCAGCTTTGACTGCAATCGCTGCACATAAAACAGCAAAACAGACCCCTAAAACCAAGATCTTTTTATAAGAAAACAACGTTCATAGAAACAGAAAGAAATTAGCCAAAATTACAGTCGGGTGAATCTAGGATGAAAGATAGGTATACAAAGACACTGCTACCTAGTTAAATTTTTTTTAAAAATGAGCAGAGACTGAAAAGGTTTGTAATGCAGTGTCAATTTATTACTTTTGCATACAACTAAGAAGAAAATCAGATGCTTGGCCACTGCAACTGTCCTTCATGACCATTTTCATTTTGTACTTGTTATACCCTCAGGAACTGTTAATTTCATAAGCTTGAGAGAGAGAGAGAGAGAATGGGAAGAAGAAAAGGAAAGAATTGGCTAGTTCAAAAGAAAGACAATTATGCATGAAAAGCAGTCACAGAATATCACAGATATGATATAACTAACGGAAAAAGAAGTTGATGAAAAATAAAGCAACGGCAAATTTATTGTGAATGCATTAGGCAGCTGAGGTGAGGTCTTACCAAAAACACAAGAAGGTTTAAATCACAATTTAACATCAAAATTCTAACTGACTGATTCCTTTTGTTTTATGATAACGTAGTGAATGCTTCTTTGTTAACGAAACAACACAGAACAGGATAAGGGCCATCTGTCAATACAATATAAGGAGCCTATTAGTGGCCGAGTCAATTGTATGCTTTCAACTTTCTCCTGTTTTCTGTGTCATCCATCTATAAACCAATTTTATATCAGTAACCAAAAGAAATTAATAACCCTCTTTAATGATGAATCTAGGCTTACCTAGAATGATATAATTCTTAATTAAGGACGTATTAGCTTTAGTTGTCTCGCCTAATTTGCAACCCATTTGTCTTCATACTTCATAGATGTCAGTTACCACTCTAGAGCGCTTATAAAATTCTGTGGGCATATGTTTTACATAAAATCCAAACCAGATTTCAAGAGCTCCATAGCTGGCCATATAAATCTACCAAATCAAGCAGTTCATAAACATCTGAGATTTAGTATCAAAAACAACAACCAAGTCTTATCCTACATGGTATGGTTGGCTACATGAATAAAATGATACCATTGTGCACTATTAAAAACCAAACTTTTAGAAAAACCATTTAGATCAAGGTCTTTTTTAATGGTTTTTCTTAAAGTTTTCTATGGTCTTCCTCTACCTCTGTTGATCAGGCTATCCTTCATTTGATCTTGTTTTTTCACTAGGGCCACTGTTGGTCTTTTGCTTATATGACCAAACCTTCTTAGGTGAGTTTCTGTTAACTTCTCCCCAATAGGTACTACTCTAACAATTTGTTCTTGGTCTTATCTTATCTTATCTTTTTTTATACAAAAAAGTTAAGGGGGAGGGGAGGCTACCCCATTCTAAGGTTAGGGCATGCTACATGCCTCAATGAGAACTTATAAAACTTATAGTGATACTTACAGATAGCCTACAAAGAGGAGATTGTTGGCAACGGGAATCAAACCTAAGCCTTACAAGCAAAGTGTTTTGATATTTTTCCTGAGGTACCTCGTGATCACAAATTATGCCTGAAACATTTCTCTATTTCATCCACCTAGATTGAATCCTTCAATCTCCCCATCACTTTGTGGAATTTAGTACCCATAAAACTTGGGTGAATGTAATTAGGCTTGCTACATAAACACTTTAATATGTGAAGAAGAACCCATGCTACAAGGATGGGCATAGGAGCAAAGTTGGACAATGTACCCCTCCAACAAGTCAAGGATAGGAGAGAAGAATGTTCCTTGCTATGGTTTCAGATGTTGCAGCAGATCACTAGCATGACATGGATATCTAGATTCACATAAATTCGAATTCAGCACTTCAGTTTCAAGGAAGGATAGAAGAAAAATGACACCACAAACCCTAGTCCCAACCCAAAGAAGTAAAATCCTAAATCTCAAGCTTGGTTCTTGAGGAAGAAAAGCTTGAGAACTCACCCACACAACCTTTGAAAATAGTGAGTAGGATAAAAACAGATACATTGAAAAACGATGGACAACAAATTGAAGACTGTGCGTTTGCAAAAGCAGGCACGTTGGGGGGTCACAGCATTTCTTCCATGAAACCCCATTGGGCCCAGCCACTAGTCCTCGTCCCGTACCTTAACAACGATCACCCACAACAACACAAGTTTAGAGGAGCAGAGGGTGGAAAGTTATACCTCAAGAAACGCAAAAAAGTTGTTCGCTTTTCTCTTCTGCTTGTCCCTCTGCGCCAGCGCTCAAACAAACACCGACAGAACATCATCGTCAATGGCGAAGGAGAAACGCTGCTCACGAATCAAAACCCTAATCCCCATTCCGAGACGGCGTAGAAACTTCTTGAAAGCCATGGATGCAAGCACTGTGGGCGGTGGCCCCCACTACACACAGAGGGGTTGGTAGCTGCTGATTCTGATGTGTCACGATCATAGTTTCTTAAATAGCCAAAAAAATCACCAAGATATTCCAACCCCATCATCTTTGGTCATTCATCGACACACGTGTACTGTGCATAGGGTGCTCATCACCCACATAAAAAAACAAAGACGGTTACATCCCACATCATCAATTTCCCCCCATGTTCATCCTTACTCCTCCCAAAGCCCTATCTTCATCTTCTTCCCCCTTTTGGCAGAACCCTGTGCCTCGAACTCGGTGCCATGGCTGTAAAGTCACCACCTTTAAGCCAAAACTTAGCAGAAGCTGCAAATCTGAGTACCAAACCGAGAGGGGTCTGGAGTTCGAGACCGGCGGCGCCTTCTACCGGCAGGAAAGCGCCACCGGGCGCGACCTCGGCGTGCTCGCCGCCTCGCTGCAGAAGCAGTCGCAGGGAAGCTTGCGCGTTCTCGATGCACTGTGCGGGTGCGGAATCCGGTCCCTTCGGTACCTCGTGGAAGCGGAGGCTGATTTTGTTGCGGCGAATGATGGAAATGACAACTATGGAAGCACCATTGTGGAGAACTTGTCGCGGGCACCAGAGGGTTCTTCGTGGGTGGTTACTCATTTGGAAGCTAATCGTGTAATGACGGATTATTATCTGCACAAGAGTTTTTTTGATTTTATTGATATTGATTCGTTTGGGAGTGATTCTTCTTTCTTGAGATCCGCTATTAATACTTTGAAACTGGGTGGCTTGCTCTATGTTACTTCAACCGATGGCTTCTCTTCTGGTGGTCACCGTCCTCATCAGTAAGAATTCTATTTTATTTTATTTTTCTTATGTGAGATTCATAGTTCATTTGTTGTCACTTGTCATTCGTATCCCCTATTATTTCTAATTTGGAATGTTAAACTGTTCAACTAATCTTTGTTTGGTTGGGACTTGGGATTGGGATGCTTTTTTGAGTTTTGATAATTCTTATATTTGATAGCTATGATGGCTGGTTTGTGCTTGTTTGGCAAATTTATGTGGCTAGGCAAGTTTCATAGGTGATTGCATTGTTTGCATGTTCTGTTGTAATGAATTTGGTGTCCTCGGTTTGTAGTTTGTAACTTGCTACTTTTCTCGCTAGTTCTTTAGCTGCATATGGAGCCTATGTGCGCCCTATGCCATATTCGAATGAGGTTGGTTTGCGAATGCTTATAGGTGGGGCTGCGCGGGAGGCTGCTGTGTTGGGATATCATATTACTCCCTTATTTTCGTACTATGCTTTTCATGGACCTGTTTTCCGAGTGTTGCTCAGATTAAATCGTGGGAAGCTTCATGACAGTAGGTGATATATCATTGTGTTTGAGTTACATCTTGTTAGTTTTTTTTTTTTTTTATGGGCTCTCTCTAAATTGCTATGTTACTCTTTTATTTATTACTTTTATGATTACTGTAGGCATTATGGTTATATTGGCTATTGCCACCAGTGTGGAAATTCCCATGAATTTTCTTGGGATAAACTTGGTCAGATCAGTTGCTCCTGCAGTATGTCAAAGGTATGCTCTGGTTTGTTTGTTTGAGACTTCCTCATAGAGGTTTGTCCACATTTGTCTTTTGGCAAACTATCTTTGTAAGCTTTAACTTGTGTTATTAAGGATTATTGCTTGGTAATTGCTTCTTAGATTAATATGATAACTTGTGCATCTTTACTGTGTTTGAATCCTGAGTTCCTAATGAAAAAGTTAATGCATGAGACATAATTAGGTCCAAATATATTCAACGCTTTTCCCTTCTAAATCTGCTTTTACTTGGTAATTATAATTTTATACTATAATACAACTAAGATGTGAAAAACCACCTTTTTGGATTCATATTATTGAAACATGTTCTTTTTTGGGCCATTTATGTCAGTTGTTTTAATGAATGATTTATGGAACAGGAATGAGGAAAACTTTAAAGCTTCTATAATCTATTTGTGCTGTTTAATTTTCTGGAGTTCAAATTACAGAAAGATGTTACTTCCTGTGAATGCATAAAGTACTTTCTTTTTTCTTTTTTTTTGGTACAAACATAAAGTACTTTCGATCTCTTTTCTTTTTCAGGTTTCAAACTCCCTTGTGGTTTCAGGACCTCTTTGGACAGGACCTCTCCACGATGCTGCCTATCTTATGGACATGTTAAATCTGGCCAAGCAGTGGGGATGGGTTGGCTGTGACAGTAAAGACAGTCTTGAAAAACTTATAAAACTGATGGTGGATGAAAGTGACCCCAAGTTACCATTTGGGTATATCAAGTTGGATGAGGTCCTTCTATGAATAATTTTGTTGAAGTGATATCTTTGTTGCATTGTAAAATAACTTCAACTATTCAGGTTAGAATAATGACTTATGGTGGTTTTTCATGTATTTATCCAGATGGCAAGCCGTGCAAAAATCAATTCCCCACCTCTGAGGACCTTGATGAGCGCCATGCACCAGGTACTCTTCTGGACCTCTTCGTAACATTTGTGTTATTTTAATAATGAAGTAACTACAGAAGACAAACTATTGAAAAGGCAATAAAAAAGAACATTTAACCATCTCTTTCCTCCTCTACCATATCCATCCAGGGACAGGAGATAAATAAAGGAAAAGGAGACATTTCTACATAAGATTCAATTGAATATATATGTTTATTCTTCACTAGTTAGTAAAAGCTTGGCTCAGTTTTCTTCATATATACTAACTGAAGAAAAAAACTGAGCTTGATTTTCAAGTTCATTAAATAAACATAGATTTGGAATGCTTTCCTTTCATGTATATGCACTTTGTCTGGATATGGGAGAAACAAAATTTGGGGGGGAGTAATCTTTTCACTTGGAATGCTTTCCTTTGGACACGTTTGGATGTGAGGGAAAGAAAACATAAAATAAAATGAGAAGAAAGAAAAATGTAGAGAAATATGGTTTTCCCCTCATGTTTGGATAAAATAAAAATCAAGGGGAAAAGTTTGGAGAAAATAACTTTTTTTAAATGAATAAAAATGGAGAAGAAGAAAACTATAGATTGTAGAAATTATAAATATTCTTAACATTTCTATCGGATGATATCTATTACTTATATGTCTATTTATTAGAAATTCTTAAAATATCTTTAATATGGCAAAAGCATTAAGTCATATTGTGTACCGTATTGATTATATATTTCTCCTTTGGATGATCTTTGTTATGTTAAGAACAAATTTAACTTAATTTTATTCCAAAGGATCATTGACCATTGCATTGATATGATCAAACTGTGTAAATGTTAAATATTGTATAAATGATGCCAAGATCATCTTTTCAATTGTATGTCCAATATATTTATTCAAACATAACAAAATAAACGCTTATGTTAAACCATGAAATCATTTATGGTATAAAATTCAGTTGTTTACATGGCATAGCCCATCTTAGGTAAATGGCCCAAAAAAATTACGAGGTTACTAAAACTGATTAGATTCCTGATGTACAGTGTACAACTAAAAAAAAAAAGAGGAAGGAATTGCCTTTTATTCTGCTTCATGTTATTGTCTGTTTGTTTTGTGATTTTGGTTGGATGAGATAATTGAATCATAGATTGTTCATGTTGACTCTAGATGAAGCTCTAGAAACCAGAAAATTTTCCTTACCTTCTATTTTGGTTTATTGCAGAAGGGCTATGCTGCCAGCAGGTCTCACATAGCCACAAATGCAATCAAGACAAATTGCCCCATGACAGAATGCATTAGGATTGCCAAAGAACTACTGCAGGTTTCTACTGCTGAATGATTTGAGTGCTGAAGGTACCTCTGGCTGTATAACCGCACACAATTCCGTCACAGCGAACTTTGCATTGGTTAATGCTCAGAAGTTTTGAAGGTCATATCTATTTTCTCGGTCATATCAAGTGTTGTGCCCTAACATCTGTAAACTAATATTTATTTGATAATTTAATTAACAATGATATGGATATCATTGATAAGTGCTAATGACATCATTCTAAGTTTAACGTTACACTTGTGATGCTAAGGAGTCCAGACTCGAGAAACCCTAAAAACAAGCAACTAGTGCTAGTGCATGAAAGTAATTTAACTGCAAAAAGTTCAGGGAATGATTGGGCAAACTCCAAGCACATATAATAGAGCAAACCCACATTTTCTACAATTGGATACAAAAATAGAAAGAAAAAAAATAACTTGTTAAAAAGTGTTTGTTTGTCCCATGAGCTTAGCTTAGTTAGTAAAGGGCATTTAATGTTATTATCAGGTGTAGGGTTTGATCCTTAGCAAGTGTATATCTTTTTTTCTTTTTCTTTTCCCTTCCTCCTTCCCTTGGGACGCCTTTCAGGGATTGTCCCTAATTCCCACTTTAGTAGTAGGGTCTCCACTGACTCAGCGGGGTCAAATATAAAAAATAAAAAAAAAAGTGTTTGTTTGGATGTGTATGTTTTTTTTCTTTGTTACAAAACTAATTTTTTTAAATAAAATACTTTTTCTTATATTTTAATATATTTAGATGAGTTTTTATAAAAATAAAAGAAAAAGCTAAAGCATTAAAAAAATAAGAGCACATTTTCTGCTTCTAAAAAATATTTTATAACATAAAAAAGTTGTTCAAATGTTAGGAAAAAAAAATTCTTAAATATTACATTTGAAGTCTTTGATCCATACGTCTAAGCCGAAGTAGCTGAGCAAGAAGTATGGATCTAACATCACACCGCCTTCTTCTTATCCATGCTAGAGAGATAATTTCGAAGTTACAAGCACAATCCTTAGAATTGTTGCAATTCATATGAAAAATGACTATGGATTGCAGCCCAATCCCAAGTCTTAAATCCATCTTTCTAACAACAGCATATGTTTTCTCTTTTTGCGCTGCATCCATTTGGTTATTCCAAGCTACCCAGTACCCTGTTTCGTTGCTCGACATCAAGAAGCACGAATTCCAGTGCGACCCATCACCAGATAAAGAGCTTAAGGTTGCTTAAAGCTGGGTGTGCAAGGATTGTTCAAAAAAACCAAACCAAACCAATGAAACTGAACTAAATCTATGGCTGGGTTAGATTTTTTTTACTATATGATTTAGTTTAGTTTAGTTTGTAATAAAAATTTATGCAGTTCGATTCACAGTTTGAGATTTAAACTGAACCTTTTAAATCGAACAAAATAATACACACGTTTTACACTCAAATAAGTAAAAAAAAAAAAACCAATTTGTAAACCCCATGCATTAACTACTAACTTATTATTTACAACTGTTTAGAGGTTTGATAAATATGATTAATGTATAAATCATTTTAGGTTTGATAAATATTATATTTCTAGGTACTAAATTGTATGAACTGTGCCTCCACTGTTTGTGCAGACAAAAAATATCATTATGACAAGAATGACCATAAAACTTCGTTAGATAGTCATCATCAATCAACCCTTAAGTTAGTCCAACTTAAATTGCTTAGAATCAAATGAGAATCATTTGGTGAATAATAACATGCAATTTGTATATTAGTAGCATTTATATCATCTCATTTTTTAACCAAATTTGTGTACAAATAACTAAAATTAAATTAAATAATTAAATATGTTTGACTTAAAGTACAAAAGTGATAATCTTAGAATCCACCTTTCACTATATGACGAAAATAAATTCAGTTAACACCTCAGAATATTTTTTTTTATTGTTCAATTGAATTAAGGATGAAATTGGCCAATATTTAGGGAAGAACTTGACCAAAAAGGTCCAAATTTAGGGACCAAATTGTAAGGCTCTCTTTTTCTCATAAATCATACCTTCTAAAATCATCATAAATCCATTCGGAGCCACATTTAGGACAGAAATCATTCGTTATCTTAATGATCATGGGTAGCAGGCCATCTAGTACACAATTTATTTGGGATGGCAACACTAAGATACTTTCAAGATCCAAGATTTTAAGTTTTTGACTTCAGTATGTCTGACCAATAAAGGAAAAAACACAAAGGAGAAAATAAACAAGCAGAGAGCCATTTAGTTCACTTTCATAAAAGCAGTGAATCCAGAATGGGTATGGCATCGTTTTTCAATAGCATCCAACTAGTAGTATACAGATGGACCAAAACCCATGGGTGGATGAAACATGAGCTACTCTTCAGAGTGAGATACTGTAGAAGGAGTGAAAATGTACAGTTGACAACTGTGGGCATCAACTCGAGCACTGAATGGTGACACTGCATCTCCAGTTATTACCTTATGCTGCAAGATAGTAAAGGGACAAAAACATGAGTTAGCAAGTCCTTAAATAGTAAAAACAATTAGTTAGACAGTGATAAGGGGAGTTTCTTCAATTGAATAGGGAAAGCATCGTACAATAACAAATAAAAAATAGAAGCTCCACCAGGAGGCACAGGACCCAAGAAGATCATATAGAAAGACTGTCTTAGGGCAGCCTTATGCAGCTAGGCTTGCTTACCTGCCACAAATCTCTTACAGAAACATGAATTCCTGATTCAAGCCCAAGTGCTTCCCATGCAGCTGTTATAGTAGCAACTTTTGAGCACCGATTCCAGAGAGCAACAACCAATCGATTTCCTGATAAAGGGCCTGCCCAAACCTGTTAAGATGTAAAATTAAGGGCCAAATTTAGCATATAATAACATATACACAACTTTAAACTTCATATTAGTTAGCATACTTTGTCACATTAAGATCTAATTATCAAAACAGGAATAACTGGTTTGTCCTGCCAAAGTGGCAATATACCACAGATAGTCAAAATCTAAATATCAACATAAAAATACTGCATCACAGTAGTCTAGCAGTTCTTGATTCTTTCTTTTTTAAGTTGCATCTAAGAACAGGTAAAGTTTCACAGACAAGGATCACGTGTGTTTTGTATAGCCTATGTTTTAGAAAACTAAAAATTAGCAGGACAGTAAGATCCATGTTCATCCAAGATGAAGGTGCATGTGAGTTCCTTGATCCAGATAGACACCATTCGAACTGTGAAGTGTGATCACAATGAACCTGGAAAACCTAGACAAAATACCCAAGCTTTATCACATAGATGCACTATGAGGTGATGCAGAATAGATTACCTGACTGCAACCATCTATTCCAGCAATTTGAACCTTCCTTCCCTGGACTCCAAGTGGGTCTGCATAAATACATAACAACCTTACCCATTTAACCTTCCTGAATAAGATAAATGGAAAAATATACCAAGTAACAATATAAACAACAACAACAACAACAACAGAGGGAGAGGGAGAGAGAGACAGAGAGAGAGAGGCATTATGCATCAACTTGATTACACAGAAAACAGAAAGAGGTGGTACCACCTTGATTTATGGCAATGACTTCTTTATTGGTCAAAATCTCAAGTGTTTCAACAGTCATATTTCTTACATCGCAACCAATCAATAGAGGAGCCTGCACACACAAGTTGACAATTGTGAGCTTGTGAACAAATTAGCTATAGTATTTGTTTGTGAGCTTTGCAAGTTTGGTTTCATGCTTTATTCATAAGAAATTATGGCCAATATTAATGAAAGTGAGGGTTACCTTCATATCACAGATTAAACAAATTTACAAATTCAGACTGGCCTTTTTTTGCTTTTAGTTTTTACCAGAAGATCAATTTTCCCACCATTACCTGCTATCCTAAATGTTATTTAATCCCAAATTGCTAACTAAATTATCAGGCAACATATAGAAAAGCAGGTGATGGCAGATGACTATTTGAGAGAAAAGATTTCCAGTATAAATGTATGAACCAGTTCATGTAAAAGCCCTAGAGGAGAAAGGGGGAGGGGGAGAGAAATAGGAATTAAGAGCAAGACCTTCATTAAAGCCCAGATGCTGAAGTGAGCACGGTATTCCTGGTAAGTCATGCCACCATTGCCAACTTCCAACATATCTGGGTCTGTCCGGGAATGGTAATATAAGGGATAAGTAAGAATGCTTCTGGTTTGCTCTACATTTTAATAAAATTTTAAGAAAGATGAAATGTGTACCATTCCATCCTCCAGGACCAGCATATGCTGCCCACTTGTCATTAAGATCAGCAATAGTTGTCATGCTAAACAAGCAAAACAAATTTCAGTATAAAACTACCCTGTAAGCAGAGATTTATGGACAAAAATGCTAACCAATCATATGTTAAAACTCCTTATTGAAATGACAGTGAGACATAAAATTCGTAGGCAAATGCATCATATAGTTGACCAAGAAGAACAAATTTTCTAAGAAAAGTATCTTTATCAATAGATATGAATAAATATCATGGGGAACGTATCAGATTATTTCAAAGTTGTCTACCCTAGAATAAAATTAATGGATGCTGAAGTCTGACCCAGATTTCACATTAAAAAAAATGTAACAACTAACTCTGTGCTGATGCCATTTCTATCATCATGATCCAACAGCATTCTGTTATGACAAATAGTCATGTGACTCGTGCTCATCACTATTTCCATTTTCCATCATTCTTAGATTGTTTTTAGAGCTTTTCATGTATTCTAGAATCTAAAATCACCCTATGCTAGAGTGCATCTGATGCCTTGAGCCCATCCGCTATATGGCGGCAAGAAGATAAGATTCGGCTGGGTGGGATTATTTGAGTTTCAAGGAACGCACTCACTTATCTTCTAACTCTTTAGAGAAAGAACATGCAGAAACATATGATCTAGATTGTGCACCTAAATCACACAAGTTTGTGCAAGTATCTTTTCCCTTTCCATTAATGCCATCATCGCATACCATTTCTGAACATGATCCATGGTCATGCTACTGGATCACTGGTTAATAGAAAACAATTGACAGAAGCAAAATTCCAAGGCAGCAATCAAAAAGGACTGATTTGACCCCACACTTTAGTTTTATCTGGTTAAATGCTATTAGCTGAAGTGTCTCTGACCTATATTGACGTTATTGAACCGGCCCTGATAGAATGTTAAATGCACCAACTATAAGTCAAAGTCCAGAATTTTAACCTTGCCCATGAATCATTGATGTCATCAGTTGTGCGCCAACTGTTTCCAACCTTGCCTGCCCATAAGGCAGGGTCATCAACACCCCTGCAAAAACAAAAGTGTGGTAGGAAAATTTCGGTCAAGCTAGCAGTAACTAAACTCAGATAACAAACAACAGACACAGCTTATTACCATTCACAAATTGAATAGAAAATTGTACGTCTAGTTGCATTAAGAGCATCACGCATTGGCGGATATCTGGAATACATAGAACCACGTTGAATCAATTCATATGTACTAAGTGTTGCTTCTTTTGCAACTACTCTGAGACAAAGATGAGAAGAAACCGTTTTTTTGGTGGGATGCCCAGATTGTAACAGTTGTCATACTTCAAATAATCTACACCCTGGTAAAAGGATTGAATGGAAAAAAAATCAATAATGCACTAAAGAAAAATATAACTTTCAACAATTTAAATTTATGAATGATGTGACTGATATGTTTAGCTACTAAGGAATGAATCCAAAAAGCACCTCAAGATATGTTACCAAGATCAGTCTACTTTTATAGCATAAAAAATATTCGTCAACATATTAAAAGGAGCACCAGTTATATTTTATAGTTAAACTTATCAAGCAGTGAGACTAATTTTCAGGTATTACTTCACTGTTTCCTTTAGAAATTCTGAAGTTATGCCGTGATTCTAACAATATAATTGTGCCACGGTATACATAATATCTATGAAGGTATAGGTCATTTCTAAGTTCCATGAAGACCATCTCGACACCCAAATTTCAACCATATCAATGATTGAGAAATGAGAACTATTTGATCTAGGAAAGCATAATTTTCCATTTTTTTCTTAAGAACATTAAAAGAATTCCCTCTAATGACCCAATCTCTTATCTTGTCCAAATTTGGTGTTTTTCATATCCAAAGGTTGGTTTTGTTTCCTAAAAAAATTAATTACATATATGATGGTGTAGAACTAAATAATTTATATCAGGTGTAATTTGAACCTGACCCTACCCATATGCGATGCACATATAAAATAGAAAGGAATAGGGAGTACTTCTGTACCTTGGACATCCACAAACTCCCTGAAACATTGAAGAATATCTGATACTCTTTTGCAAATTATAAAATGAGAGAATAGAATCTAACCCAAGAGGCAAACGAATCTGCATCATCAACTTCATGGAAAAGCGATCCTGGTCGAACTTTACATGTAAAAGCCCTAATAACAGTTGGCAGTGTAAAATATTGGGCAGGAGATTAAAAGATCAGTTTGTCACATTCAATATGGGAATGATTTATTTTAGAATCAATCTTTCAATCATCTGGACTGATTTTGCAATATCATCCTACCCAGCATCAGAATATATACCAAGCTTGAGTCCCCTTCCATGTACATAATCTGCAAGAGCTTTGATTCCTGATGGAAATGTTTTATGATGTGGGTCCAGTTGACCCTGCACTACCACACAAAAAACAGTAAGGAGCAACATATATTTACTAAGACAATGTTTCTATCACTTTTAAGCTTTGCTACAAAACCATTTATTCACAGAGAAAATGGATAGTGCATGTATACATGCTTTCCTGCTTGATTAACCATTAAAAACAATGAATACACCAGCAAAATGGAAGTACAAAGAAAGTATCACTTTTAATCTTTAACCATTTCTTAAAATATATTTAAGTACTTACTATTTATATCTATTTTAAGTAATACCACATAGCCAAGACATAACAAATGCCAATTATAACAACTTTTCCTCATCCAATTGAAAGTCAAGATAGAGAACATTGAAAGATGATATGTATCGTACGATAAGATAAATATTATGGCCCCAGAGTTGATCCATTAACATTGAAAGGAACAGGATTTAGCTGACCTTTAAATTTCTTGTCACAGTAGACCAGCAATCATCTGCACATTGTAAATTGTAATATCAAACAAGTACAAATCGACCAAGTACTGTTGGAATGATCATTTTGAACATACAAGAACAGTACCTATGTTGACGTACACATAACCTAAATCAGCCAACCCCGTTGACATCAGTGCATCAGCTGGAAGGATTTAATACATATATTAAATTAATGCTATTATTATTTGTAAAAAGATGAACCATAATGCTTGCAGCGAGACAAAATATGCCATTGGAAATTATAAATACCAGATGTCTTATAAAGTATCTTAATACAAGTTTTTACCCAATTGAATGCAAAATTCAGTAAGAAAGCAAATGAACTTTTGTCTATAATAAATAGTTTACCATTTCACTGAAGAGGATCAAAATTTATTTCAAGAATGAAGTGCTATTTGAAGCACAGGTAGAGCCGAAGACCAAGGGGGGAATCCTCCCCCAACCCCCTCAGAGAACTCTCAAAATATATTGGCTTTTTATAACACTTGTCATTTTCTCCTTTTCCAAGACTTAATTCAAACTCATTTCTTGTCCAATAGCACAAGAGTATAAGTTGCAATTTTATTAGTAATTATATTAAAATAAAATTATAAGATAAAATATGTTTATCTTTTACATAGCAAAATAAAAATTAAAGATATTGATAAGGGAATCAAAGGTTTTATTATGAAGCCCAAGAGATTGTCTTCCATGTTAGTCATCAAAATCTGTCACGTATGTACATCAGTGATTGAGGAAATGGAAGTGATGCATCTACAAGTCTTAGCATCAAAGCAAGAAAGCAATACCCGTTTCCTTAATGACCGTTTCATTGATATTGCAGGCAAAGAAGTTCCAGCTATTCCATCTACAGAAGACCAAATCATGTCACATAAATCATCGTTATGACAAGCCCGCACAAACATGTCTCCAATTTTTTTAAGAAACATTAAACTTTGGGCCTTTGCACATGCATCAGACCCACAGCCTCATACGAAATTCCTGGTCAATATACGAGAATCAAAACCTCTGCAACCCAACAAAATGGGAAAGAAGATAAAATGGAAGGGAACTTGACAGATCATTATCTTCACTCCGAGTTTGAGTAACAACACAGACTCTGTGACTGTGACTGTGAATGTGTTTGTGCATGTGGGTCTTTGTTAATTTGTGGTTGCAACAGAGAAAAAAAAAACTTTAAATTCAGATGAACTGAATGATCCAGAAAAATCAGCAGAAGAGTCAGAGAGAGAGAGAGAGAGAAACGAACCCCATCTGAGGCGTTCGAGCCAACCCGTTATTCAGTTGTAGGACACCATAGTTGGAAGTGTCATAAATGGTATGAAAGGTTGATCTGAAAATGGGTTTCTCGTAGCTCTGCAAGAGAGGCACAACTCTCGCTGAAATCGAAACAGAGTAAGCAGAGAGGAAGAGAATCACCGAGTGCACGAAAAAAGAGTTGTTCTGTTTCTGTTTCTGCTTCGCCATGAGTCACAGCTCCTAATGCCTAGCTAATACTCGCTACTCTTGTTCAAAACGATGCAAAGCAGTTTGAAGCAGGCATACTGTCACTTGAGACAAATCCAAAACATCATTCGAGAGATTCGAAGGAACAGTGAGTGGAAAGTCTGGAAGACAAGCATTCAACATGTGTTACCAGTTGACGTGTTACCAGTTACCTCTTACCACATTTATCTGAATCATTATTATTTATTATTTATTATTTTTTTAATATTAATGCTATTAATGAATAAATAAAAGGAAAATAATGATAATCTATATAATTAATGTACGTAACACACGTTGAATAATATATACTTATAGATAAGAATCCCTCATGTAATATTCTCCGTGATCCGTTTCTGTATAGCACATGTCAGTATCACCGTTTTTGTTACATAATGACGAAATGGATATGTCTTCAAGTAATATTCAATTTAAATTTTTTCTTCTGTCATATCCAATGAATGTTTCCTTTTTTTTTTTAATATCTTGAATACAATCAATACTTCTGAGTCCTTTTGATTTTTTTTTGGTTTTGTTTTTTATTGAGCTGTGGATAAAAGATCAAATAGGAGTGTTTTTTGGTTCATCGATCTTCATTTGGATTAGGAGTCTCCCATATCAGTAAAGACAAAAGACAAATAATTTTGAATTTTATTTTGAGTTCTAGACATTTATCTTCATATGATAGGACCCACAATAAACTTTATATAAAGCCACTCCTCTGGATGATTTGTCCCCAAAAAAGTTGGGGAAAGCAAAAAAAAGCAAAAAAAAAAAAAAAAGGAACCTATCCATTTTCTAGCAAATGGGATCAAGTTAAATTAAATTAAATTAAATTCATATAATTATATATGTATTTTTTATATATATTTACATATTTATAGATGATTAGATTTTAATTTGTTATTATTTTTATGAAAAATTTTAAATTAATTTATTGTTTATGTTTATTTAATGATGTTTTTATTACAAATATTAAGCTAATTTGTTATTAATTGGGTCACTAATAATAAAAATAAAGTTGAGTATAAATTTTTTATAAAAAAATATTTGACCAAAAATCAATTAAACTAAACTAAATTAAATTAATTGTAATTTGTTTTGTTTAGTTCTTAAATTAAAATCAAATTAGTCGGTTCACATTATAAGAAAATCAAATAATTCTATTAAAAAAAAATTTCTTTAACATTGAATTAATCCAAACCGCAACACCCTTATTCATTTCCTAACCAACCAAATCCGGTTACATTTTCTAATTTTGTGTTTAGCAAAATTTTCTATGTTTGTTCAAAATAAAAATTCTCTATGGATATTCTGTTGTTGCAAATCTATCTATTCGATGGGAATATTTTGTCTTGTGCTTAGATGAAGCGTTTGATTGAAGGTTAATATCATTTTTTTAAAACTTAATTGTATTTTTATCCCTGATTTCATTAAAGATTAGTTTTAATTTTTCATTTTTTATTATACAATAAAAAAATATTCGAACTAACTTTCACATTAATTTAACTTTGATTTGTTATTTAAACTACAACAATAATCTTTTTAATTTTTAAATTAATTCAATTAAATCACTATACCTATATAATGTTGATGGTGTGACATAAGAAAATTTAATAATATAAGAATTTTAAACTTATGCCTCCTACATTAATTTGTTGCATTTTGAAAAGAAATCACAAAAGGAGTTTAAAGTAACAAAGGTTGGATTAATAGTAGAAACAAATATACAATACGTAGTTAGATGTAATATTGCATGTTAAAATTTCAGTTTTGTCAATTGTTGAGGTCAATTGGTAAGAATTTGTTCAATCTATTATTTGATTTCAATATAGACAATTTATTTTATCTAAATCAAAAATAAATTAATTGCAGATGCATATAAATTGTCTCAAACACTACTAATTACAAAAAGAAAAAAAAAAAACTGAAAGTTGATGAGCCATTCACGAGATATTTTTTGCTGAAATGCAAATAAATATAGTCATTGATGATGTTAAACTAAAGAGCTTCGAAGATTGTCACTGTAAGTTGATGACAAAAGAAAACAGTAAAATGAAGATTGCAAACTGCGCTAATCAGTGACGCTCCTGCGAAACCCAATATCAAGGGCCCGTTTGGGAGTACATTTAAAAATTTTAATTTTTTTTAGTTAATAAGGTGGTCTTATTAGACCTAAAAAGAAATTAGAAATGGATATATGATGGATTGAATTCCCATCACGTAACCATAGCTTTCTGATAAAGACTAAGGGACATATCACTTAAGGTACGTTCCACCGATAAGTTTTTTGTAATTTTCAATTAATCATCTATGGGCTTGAGCCACTATATTTTTGGACCTAACTGGAATCAGTCGATCATCTATGGGCTTAACATATTACACCTAAAACAAAGCCCTTAGGCTTGAAAGCTATGTAGACATGGAAGCTAAGCAGTATCAATACTTAAGAATAGAGGTGTTCATAATCAAATCAAATTGATTAAAACTAAAAAAATTGAATCGAAATATTAAAAATCGAATAAAATTGATTAATTTTAGTTTTGTTTGGTTTACTTTTTATGAAAATTGATTGGTTTGGTTCAATTTTTGGTTTTCATTTATGAAACCAAACCAAATCGAACTCATATAATTATTTATATAATTTTTATAATTTACATACTTATAAATGATTATATTTAAATTTATTGTTGTTTCTATAAATATTTTTAGGTCAATTTATTGTTTATAATTATATAATGATGTTTTTATTAAGATTTTATACCAACTTTTTTTTCATTGGTTTATAAAAAGAATAAAGTAAAATTGTGTATAATTTTTTTTAAAAAAAATTGTTTAGTTAAAAACTGATTGGACTGAACCGAACCAAACCGATTGTAATGGGTTTAGTTCGGTTCTCAAATTAAAAAAAAACAATTAGTTTTTGATATAAAAAAATTGATTAATTTGATTTGAATGACTCTTCTTTTCAAAATCGAATCAATTCAAACCACAAATACCCCTACGAAGTGTTAAATTGGATTGACATGTACCTGAAAAAAAAATCTAACGAGACCGGCCTAGCTAAAGAAAACATGACTAACCCAATTTAGGTTGTGCCGTATTTCTCTGCAGGCTCAATGGGCCCAACAAAAAACTGAGTAAACGCCCCCAAAAAAATGCAAAACCCAAATGGACTGGCTTGTTTGACACCTTTACCGTTTGCACCCATTTCGTATCCAATAGGATACCTACTTGCGTATCATACATTTGTATGAGTATCGTATTGTTTATTTTTTAGAATGAGCGAAATTAATTTTGAAAACACTTAAAATACATTCATAACACCTTTCAAAATCTGTATAAAAAAAACCTTTCAAAATGCTAAAAATTATTTTTAAGGCGGATAAAATGGACTACAACATGTCTACTGTTTTTAAAACATTTAAATTTATTTATTTAAAATATTCTATCATATCCGTATTTGCATTTTTTCAAAAGTTACTATATATATCTACCTGTCATATTGCTTTTTATATTACACTTATCCTCTTACTTGTGAAACTTACGGCATTTTGGTATACAGAATAACAATTCTATGGAACAAAAATAAAATGAGAAATGAATGGAATATGCTATAATGAAATTATCATTTCCAGGCAATAATTTGGTAGTTTTAAGACTTTCAAAGTCATTTTATTGTTTTGTACATGAAATCAATATGGAATTAAATCAAAATTGATCTAAATGAAATAAATGCTCATCATAAAAAAAAAAAGTAAGTTACTTTTCTCATATATCTGTAATATATATAATATGAATGTACATTTTTTGGAGTAATATTCTAGTTTAATTTTATTTTTTTAATACGTTGATAACAAAAAATGTTGTCTCTAAAGAAAAAAGAGAAAACTTTGTTTTATTTTGTAAAAAAAAAATTATGTACAAATTTAATAAGGGCAATAGTTGTTATTTTGTAAAAATTAAGGATGGTATGAGAGAATAATATACTGCATATGAGCTTGGAATATAATTTTTTTTATAATAAATATAAAAATACCCTATTTTATAGAATGAACATGGATGGGATATAATTACTATTCCACTTTTTTAAATAAATAAAAAACCATGATGTCAGCATATAACTTGTCAATTCGTATGAAAGGTTATTGAAGATAGTGACATTATTTCAGTTCCTGTTAACTCGCTAACTAGTGAACTAGTATGTTACTATTTTTCATACTTCTTTGCAAATTGAAAATGAAAGTATCTGTAATTTGCATATGTTGTTGAAATACATATGAGAAAACGTCTACACGTTTCATGTGTTTAGTTTTGTTTGTCAGAAAGGAGACAGAAGTCGAAGGCATGCGTGTAAAAAATGTATATTGGACTTTGTCATGGTTCCAACTTCCGCTTCCAAGTCAAGCAAATAAGCCAACTGCCTAGTGACTTTAATTAAACTTCAAACACGTTCTATTCATAAGAAAAACGAAAAACAAGTTACACATTCGCGTAACCCGGTCATATTTGGCGGCCCATATATATATATATATGGGTCTATATATGTAAGGCCGAACACACACACACATATATATAATTACCTTCATTATGGCAGGTAGTAAATAAGAGGGGCTCAGAGTTCCTTAGCAAAATTTAGTTGCTTTATACATGATCATTACTTCATTAGGTGAAATGGGATTCTCGTGACTGAGTCTGAGGTTGTCTAAAATGGCTTCAATATTTATGTCCTATTTGTTTAATTAGGATTTTCCTCAACGCAATTCGACATTTGTATGAAGGAAATTTTGTTTGTTGTGGAATCCGAGAAAACAAACAAGCTTTTAGTTGCAAAAAGCTGGTCTTGATTCAATGAGCATGAAAACCCCGATCTGGAGGACATTTTCTTCAAGAGTCCCCAAAGAGTTAACCTGTTCCAAAGGACACTACAACGAGGCTCTTGGTTTGGTGATTAAAGCTTCAGCACATGGGAATCTCTTATTATTAATTATTAAAGATATATATTACATTTGGTCCACTCGTAAAAAAAACACTAATACAAAAAAAAAAACAATATAAATAATTATTTATATTAAAAAAATCTTCATCCTTCTTTTATCATTAAATTAAATTTATTCATAACCGCCTGTTTGTTTCTTTAATAATCATGCCTTCAGCATTTTTCTTATGAAAAAAAGGAGTACTGCTAATGCTAAATTGCTAATTAAGAATAAACATAATCCGTAGGCCATAGCTGACAGGTTTTGAATCACGGCCTGAGTTACGGTTGAGCAATCTCACGGTCGGGAATCTCTTTTTGACAGTCTTCAAGCACATCATGCAAGTCAGAAAAATACTGAATAACTGGGTCAATATTACATTTGAATACAACCAATGGAGCGGTCAATTGGAATTTTAATTCCACATTAATTTTCTTTTGTCTTTATTGAATTTCAGGGTAGTTGGATTTATACCACAACATATTTGAATGAATTTCTGAAGAAAATTTCTAACATTCACATGAAATTTGTATTATATAAATAATAAATAATAAGCGCTTTAAGTAGATTTAGAAGAACTTAACATTTTTTCTTTTATATATGAACTCAACTAACATGTTACACAAGCTCACACAATACAACTAGAAAAAACCCAATCTCCACAAAGAAAAGCTTCTGAGTTCAATTTTTTACTTCCCACTATTTAATACGAGTAAAAACGAAAAACTCAATTAGCATGTTATTTAGTCTAATGTCTAAACAACTTTCTTTGAAGAAAAATAGCTTTTAAGAATAAGTTGAAAATAACTTATGTGAGTCAAATTAATGGCTTTATTTTCTATACACAAGGGTGGAATTCAGACTTTTATACAAGTGCCTTATATTTTATTGAGTATAATTTTGATGTATTATAGTGTAAAGTTTATTGGTATTATTATATAATCATGTATTATCAAATTATTAAAATAATTTAAATTCTGATTACTATTGTAGCCAAGACTCATTAAATTATGTAACAATACATAATTGGACAATAGAGCAAAAAAAAGTAAGTTTTACATTGATAGTGATCAAAATTAATTTTTTATTTTTATTGATAAGTATTATATAAAAATTAATTTGATAATGATTTGATTAGTATTAAATAAAATTATTATTATTTAAAATAAAAAGTAATACAAAGTAGTTAAACTAAAATAATATTTACTATCAATTATGACTGATTTAACTGATGATTTTATAAGAAAATCACATTTTATAATACAAAACTAGTTTGTACTAAAATATATAAAAATTTAAAAAATATTATTAGCGTCAATATCATAATATTTAAATCATGTAATTAATTTTTTTATTGTGGGGTACCAATTAATAACTCTAAATTAATGGCATGTTTTTAAGTTGGTCTAATTAATTACGCACGATATACACAGCTTTAAATATCAAATATAGGATACGATGACATGTTTGGACACCATTTTCAACAGCTCAGAATGAATTGTGCACATCTACATACTTCTCATAAATTCAATATATGTTGAAACGCATCCGGTCAGACTAAAGATAAGCAGAAAAATGTATATATATATATCACAGCTAGTATTCTAACAGTGGAGTTTTATATTTTGTTTTTATTGTATATATATTCTAAAAGTCATACAATACAGCAAAACCTGAATCTGAAAGAACACTCTGTTTGTATAAATAAAAAGTATAACCCTGCAACTGTATGATATAAAGTATTTACAAATTTAAGAAACGAAGAAGAAGATAGAGGAAGAAACAATCTGAAAAAATAATAATAACAATGGGAAATCAGCAACGAGAAGGCCATGGCAATTGGCAATGAATGGCTTGCAGTTGCAGTTTGACGTATGTGATGTATCCACTATCCAGCTATTGGCTAATTAATAACCAAATCATAAATGACTAGTTGTTGAGGTTGTTGGTTCCTTTGCTTGGACCAGATGGTGGAACTGTCCCTTTGGGGAGCATGTTCAGGATCAGTGAGCCATATTTGCCACCGGTGAATCTCATCGGATCAGACGCACGCACCCTCATTCCCGGTGACGGTGGCTTTCCGGCGGCCACCATGTGGTCACATAGTGACACGTGTCCAGCTGGGTCCTCCTTCTCCGGCACCACCCTTTCGCTGGGAAGCGCAAGGTTTAAGGTGGGTTCAGTCGCTGCAAGGCTGAAATCGTTCAAGAGCCTAGCAGATGAAGAGGATGATGATATCAGAAGCAGAAACAACAGCAGCACCGCTGCAAGGTGGTGGTGGTGGTTTGTGTGTGGGTTTGCCATAACTGAGGAAATCTCTGAAATGGGTTTGGGTTTGAGAGAGATTGAGAGAAAGATCTTTTAAGGGTTGGGGTGATGCTTGATTTGTGAGGTGAGGTTGAAGGGTTTGAGAGAGGTTTGGTTGTTATTTATATGGGAAGGGAAGGGGGGTGGAGAAATTGTATGGGAAGTTCCCTTGCCATGCCACCTTGGTATAATAGGAATGGGAACATAGGGGAGTTGACAAGGTCAGAACTCAGAAATCAGAACATAGAACAGTGGTGGTTGTGCAGCTTGTGCTTGTAATTTTGTAACACTCGGCGCGTCTTCTTTTCTTGCCCGTGATTTTCGATGAAGTCTCTCTTATGACCTATTACGTGATGTGGCTTTAATTATCCTCTTACGACTTCTTCGTTAACTCTAATAATTAATTGTGGTTTTCCATGTGTCAACTACGAACAATAAAATCTCATGAAGTGAGCTATTAGCCATATATAGATAAAGATATTTTAGTAATGTATTCATTTATTCACGTAAAATAAATATAACAATTTAATGAAAGTTAATTGAGGGCATTTATATATTTTTCATAAACATTACTTATATTCTTGCATTAATCTATTATTTCTTAAATTTTACCGTATATTTCGAAAGATTTAATTTTCATTCAATATTATAATAAAAGAAATTGACATTTACTAATAAGTGTCTTTGGTGTATTAGTTAAAAAATTAAAATAGAAAGTATTAAATATAAAAATAAAGCATTCAATATATTAAAAACTCAAAAAGTTAATAAAAAAATTTATTGAAAGATATTATATATAAAAGTAGTATTAAAATAGAAATTATTTAATGCAAAATTGATTAAGATAATTTATTATAAAGTATTAATTGAATGCACTAAAACACTAGTTAGTAAGACCTTAAGTTTGTTACACTATTATCTAATCATATATTAACACATTATTAAATAAGTTTGACTATTACAATAATTAATTTAAAAATTAAATTAAATTTTTTTAATAATATATAACACATGATTTAATGATAATATAAAAAAATTTAAACTAAAAATAAATCAAAATTAAACTCTATTTTAAATGTGCTAATAAACCCTTAAATAAATCAATTGGTGACAAGAGGTTATAACATCAAAGCAGTAATAAACATTAATAAGTTTGGACTTTAGGTGGTTTTGTGGGATTTTTTTCTTTTGAAAAACAAAATAAGGACATAGAGGTTAAACTCATCAAACTTCTCACTAACTCATTTTTAATAACTTATTTTGTAAGAAACTTTAAATTCAATTTTTTGTGCCGTCCTTTGTAAAAGTAAATATTAATATATTGAATGACAAAAAATTTATTTGAATATCCTCCGAGATGAAAATAAAAATTACGTTACTATCTATCTGTTCATCATGAATTATGAGTTTATTCCTTTCTTATGAAATCAATCTATCACATAGAGCTTACAAAATTTCTGAAATTTTAAAGAATAAACATATCAGAATTATTTTTTGAAGTTAATCAAATGGTAGTGAAAATAAAATACTGGTTTTTAATTAAAAAATTAAATACCAAGAGCAATTCTTTTTTGTTATCGTAGTATAGATTAATTCAATTTATTTATGAGTAATGATATTAGTATATTATTATTTTTATATTATTTTTACACTTGGTTAACAATGAGTAAATTTTTTGTTAATATAGTATATCATTTGGTTAATGAGTTTTGATAATTGATTACTTACAGACTTGGTTAATGATAAACAAATTATTAATTAATGAAATATATCATTTGGTTAATAAATTATTAGTTTATTAGTGATTGATTACCAAAACTCATTAAACAAACGATATATACTTTATTAATTAATAATTTATTTATCGTTAATTAAATATAAAAATAATATAAAAAATAGTGTGAAAGAAATATATTTCTTTATATAGTATGTGTGTGAGAGTGAGATCAAAGTCAGAGTTGACTATGGAAGTTAAAAGAGCCAGCCAAGGTTGGGCATTGACGTATTGTGGAGGGCCTGATTCATTCGGAACTGGGTGTTGTTGAAGTGCCAGTGTTACGCCACTCTCCAATTTCCACTTTGCTTCCAATGGTCAATTCCAATGCAAAGTCGCCGAGTCCGCGTTCTGCTAAACGGAACGGAATCACTTCTGGTCTTGTTCTACAGTCTACACGCTTCATGCTTCACTCCCTCTTTTTTTTTCTTTTTTTTTTTGGTCTTTATTATTACCGGCAGAAACGCTGAATTCATTTTATGCTTATATCTAATTATATATGGAACGAGAGATTCCAATATTTATTAATAAAAAAGTATTAAATGATAATTATATTTTAAATTTCATTTTACATAATCCGGAAAATATCATGAAATTTATGTTTTATAAAACAAGATTTAATTTTTTTCACAATATACCATTGTTAATTTGTAAAAATTAATAGTTATGAATTTTTTAAAATTAACGATGCTATATTGAAAAAAAATAACTATTACATCTATTAAACTTTATATGTATTTTCATTTTTTTCTTATAAATAAAACAGTGTTTATTTATGTTTTTAACAACAATGTTTTTTTATTATTAAGATGTAAAAAAATTAAATATTTCCCTTTAAAATGTGCATTTATATTACATATATAAAATATGTATACGAAAAAAATTACTTTTTTGTTTTTTCCTTTCACAATAAATATCCATGTCATTTATTTAGATTAATTTTAACTCTATGGTACATTGATTTTATGTGCCAAAAGAGCGAAATGAATTCTTAAAATTACCAAATTTTGTGTTGGTATATGCTCTAAAGGCCAGTTGTATATTGACTTTCTAGATACTTTGTATCTTGCCGTTATATATATGAGACATTTCAGTTATTGTGTTATTTATTTTGTTTAAATATGTGTAATAAAATTCTTAGAATAGTAAGCGCATGACTTGGTTGTGAGATCTTATTAGTTACTTTCAGAACATTATTCTTAAATGTCCCTAGTCAAGTATTATTGTGAATTAGGACAACCGTAATATATTGAGACTAGTATGTGCATAGACTGATGATCATATCTTACAAGTCATATATATGAGATATCAAGTCTTCACATGGATACACATTAGAGTAATGTTATACTGGATTGACCCACCATGAAAACGCTGCATGAATCATTACGTGAGTGTCATAAGTGATTCTCACAGTAATAATGATATACGTGGTCCTTTGACTTGAAGACACTATAATTCCTTACATGAGGAGTTGTTATACTTGATACTGTTAAATGTCTCCTGTAACAAGGAGATTATAAAGACGACTATTGGACATACTACAAATCATGCAGAAGGATGTGAGTGGTTTGGATATGATTTATCCCTTCTACTTAACGGGAGCGATATATGTGGGCTTTTGATAGAGTAGGACTAAAAATGAATGACCATGCTCGAATGAATTAATATGAGATATTGATATCATTTGTCTTATTATATTTACTCGGAGATATATGTGGGCCCTTGATAGAGTGAGACTAAAAATGCATGGTCAGCTAGAATGAATCAATATGGGTTATTGATATCATTTGTTTTAGTATATTTACTTGGAGATCAAGAAACTAAAGGTTGAACTTTACATGGATGACTGTTCTATGCTTTGTGTTCAATCTAGATATCTGGACAAAGGAACTAGACTACACAGTAACATTGTTCACGAAAAGGTTATGTCAAATCACTGACATTCCTGTTACAAGAGTAGCAATGATATATTATTAGATACCGCTCACTGTTTGTATTGTTAAAATTGGATTTTAGTATTACCATTAACGTAATAAGAACCTACAAGGTCAAACACTTTGAATGGACCGGTATTGGGGTTTAATATTCATGAGATGAATTTAATTAGAGATCCAATTATGACTTAGACTCCTAAATAACTAGTTAGACTTTTAGTTAGATTAAATGAGCCAATTAAGTAGATGAGTCTGCACATAATTGTGACCTAGGTTAAATTATGAGCAAGCAATTTCAATGCTCTTCTCATGCTTTTATGACGGCTTCCCCAGCCACATATATAATATAGCTGCTGCAACTACGCACAACACAAGTGACAGAAAAGTGAGTGTGAAAAGAGCACCACCCCTCTCTACTAGTACCGTGGAATAGATGACAACCCGATTTCGGTTCGTTCGTGTGGATATCGTAGAGGTACTGCTTGATTGTCTTGCTCGTGATTGACATCCGTGTCGCCTTAGTGGTAAATCCCCTAATATGTTTTATGATTTTTGCATGAATCATCGGCTTGGTTTGAGATTTGGTTTTGTTTTCCATTGCGTTTCCTGATTCTGAAATCCAACACTTTGGACTTCCATTCCTCCATCCCATTTCATTATCATTTTATAAAAGGTAAATTACTAAATTACAATTTACCTCCATGTTACTTGACTCAAAATTACTTTGCTCTCTTATGATTTAAAAAATGGTACTTTATCCCATGTGATTTGTTATGTTATCACTTAATCACTTTGCAATTTTTTTCATCCATTTTTAATGGAAATCATGTGTTAGATTTGTGAGGGAGGGAAAACTACCTAAATGATTTTAAAACTTTTACATAGAACATGAAACATTCAATTACCAAAAAATAGAAGAAAAAATTAAATCATGCATAAAAGGGATGATAAACAAATTGTCAATAATTTTTTCATGTTAAAAAACAACAATGCTTCAATTTTATTATAAAACAAATGAGTGATAAACACAATCACATTTGAGATTTTGCTAGTAATAAATTTTAAAATTCTAACATGTATTTTCTTTTAAAAAAAATGGTTGGAAAACAATTACAAGGTGATTAAGTGATAACTGATAACATATCAAACCATATGGGGATAAAATATTACTTTTTTAAGTACAAAATGATTTTATTCAAACCATGGGGGTAAACTTACCGTTTTATGAAATCATCATTCATTTCATATATCAGAGGTGTTGTTTTATATTACTTATATTTAATTAATAATATTAATAATTATTACTTGACAATTTTTATGCATAATACCTAATGATTAAAAATATAGAATATTATTATATTTCGGGTGGACTTTTACCTTTCAAACATTTAGTAGTATCAAATTCCATAAGGAATATGCATAATTTTCTTAAGATTTTGACCAGAAAAATTATCGATCATTTGGTCTCATTTCTTGAGGATTGGTTAACTACTTTGTTAAAATTGGAAAGTTTAAATGTGAAAGCCCAAATTGATTAATTAGCATTCTAGTGGGATTGGAACATTACTATGTTTGGTGCCGAAGATTTAGAAAAAGAAAAAAATATTAAACAGACTGATGTATCATTAAAATCTTTCTCACCAAACATAACTTTAAAAAATTATCTAGTACTATTATAGAAATATAAAAGAAGTATTACTTTCATTCATACTGTTATATAAAACTCTTTAAAAACATGACTAAGTTGAGAAGTCAAAATATAGGAAGTAATTTTTTTTATTTAATTTATCAAAATATTTATGTTAAAAAAATAATGGTGATAGTACTACCTTTTCTAATGCTGGGGTAATACTAGAAGAATTTTTTGTTTATGGTCTAGCCATGTGTTATAGTGGTGTTGAAATACATGAATTTTGCGAACACTTAGGTTGACACTTGAAGCTAGAAAATGAGTTTTCTAATGAGTGGTTGAAGCACTATATCTAACGAGAGGAGGTAGGGAGGAAATTTCAGCTTTTATTAATTTAGGTTTACCAAAGTGTACATATGTTTTTGCCTAGGAAGGACTACGAATTTTGGTCACATATGCTAGCGATAGCTGTATTTGGACCGAAAGGAGACTAGAAGGGGAACATGAAAAGAACGATCATATTAAATATGCAATTGCATCCACAACCGCGTTGATGTCACAGCTCAGAACTTCTTGTTCTCCAAGTTAAATCAGTAGCCTTCGATTTGAATGCCAATCTTATATTAAATTGACTCACTGTTCGAAAACCCAAAAATTAGATATATATAATACTAATATCAATTCTAAAAAATTCGAAAGGTATGCGTGCTTTTGCTCAGAGAAAGAGCTATTCAACCCACTCCGTTGACATGGGTGAAACAATTTTTTTTTTTTTTTGTAAATTAGAATATTTTTTTATTTAAAAAATAAGAAATTAATTTTATAAAATACGATTAAATATGTGAAACAAAAAAAATTTTCAATTATATTTTTTTTCATTCATATTATTTCAAAATTTAACCCATAATAAGATATATAAGATGACTGAATCTTTTTCATTTATAGTTTTACCGAAACAATCATAACCGATTATGCAGTACAATTTTCAATCTTTCAATTATTTTTTTTTCAAAAAATGAAGTAGCTTTTTAATAATGTGTCGGTGGTGGGATTCACAAAAGCCTCAAACATATACTACTTCACAAAAGGAAGATTTGTGAAAATAATCAATCAGAGATTTTCATGGCTAAAAAAAGTTATTATCAAAATTATCCTATCACAATCCACCAAAATGATTAAATATATATTGTTGTTTGTCAAAATCTTCAATATATCAATGTCATCATAATTGCTCTCCCAAATTAAACATCGTTGGCTATACAATCGCGCGCCACTTCAATCGATGACTTTAAATTTATTGCAAGACTTAGAGTATATTTGAGGTGGTATATGGTTATCTTAAAATTATATTTAGAGGTAAAATTTATTTCCAACGTCTTGTTAATATGTTTGGTAATCTTTAGACAAAAATCATATTTAAGTACAAATATAATTTTAATACTCAAACATGAAAATAACAAAATGTTATTTTTGCGATAAAAAAATTTATTTGTATGTATATTGACAGAAATATTTTTATAATTTAATATTATATCATTATTTAAATAATATTTAAATAAATATAACCTAATAATTTTTAAAAATATTATTATAATTATACTCAAAGTAATTTTATTTTACAATACTTCAAATAAATATAAATTTTTTTTAAAAAAAATTGTCATCAATTTGTTTATAATCAATATTTTTAATATTAATTTATTAACAATTTAACTCAAAATAACTTATATCGTTTTTATTAATTATACATTCAAAAGTAATTTTTTTAATATTATCCAAACAACATTTATTTTAATAAAATCAATTTTCAAGATAAAGTTTTTCAAACATAAATCACTTCTCTCAAACTTACTTTTAACTAAAATCAAGTTCATCCAAATAATCAAGTTTGCAAAATCTAATCCAAACACACATTTAATAGTGGCAATATGGTAAGAAAAACTCTTCTAAAAACTTAACATGTTAGATAAAGGCTTACAAATTGAGTTTTATATTTCTAACACGTCCTTTTACACAATAGTCTTTTAGGCTTCAAGCACATTCTACCTTAGTTATAGATGACTTGATACCATGTCAAAAATTAACTCTTTTAAAAATTTAAGTTATTAGGTAAAGACTTATAAATAATTTTTTATCTCTAATACTTTATTTGAACTTTCTAACTAGGAAAATGTTCAAGAAAGCTAAAAATGAATGGACGTGCATAATTAATTATAAATTCTAGGAAGCTTCCTTATGCCCCTTATCCTTTTCTTTTAGGTTGAATAACCCTTGTGAAAGGACTTCACCATCTTAGCTTTTGGTTTGATTTTAATTAGAACGCATTAGTTTTAATGACATTAGCATGACCGAAGAATTAAGCAGACAAGCGAGGATTAGTGGATGCTTATGAAAAGCAACCCGTTGTGATACTCACTGGTTACGTAGTGGCATTTGGCTGCTTGATAACCGAAAGTTAGAAAAGGCATAGGGATTGAAGAATATAATATACATTGGAACGACTCTCCTTTTAGGTGAAGAATAAAGCACAGAGAAGCCCAGAGCAAAATGCCAAAAACCAAGAAAAGTAAATGAAATTTAACATAGAAATTCCTCTTTTGAATGAAGAAATGAGAAATCAACAGCACGACCCCACAATAAGCTCCTTTTATTTTCTCCCCAATCTTATCTCTCAACTTTTCCACAATTTTTCTTGATTGCCAAGCTCGGTATTTCTTTGTTATCCCATTATTTACTTGATTCTTGGATGTACTAATGGCATATACTCACATATTAAATACATTATATTTTTTAAAACAAAAAATAATAGTAAGATTATGTTAACAGGTTGATTAGATTAAGATAAAACTAGCTCTACATTCTTCATATTCGAAAGGAGGATTCAGACCCACATATATGAAAAATGTAAAATATTATTCATATTCTTTCAACCAATTGAACCATCTTACCTTAACAAATATACATTATACATCGATTACTTGAAAGGATTACTAGTTACAATAAAGGGATCGATGCCACTGGCCCACTGCCATCATGTATATCATGTATATATGTTGTTTTGCCAAAACGAGGACTTTAATTATGTGCTAAGCTAAAAACAAAAAAATGTTGAATTAAAAGCAATTTATTTGTCTCAGATTTCCACACTTACCATTCAGTGCATTCACAAAAAAGGGAAAAAAATCAATACTCCCCTATAAATGTGCCATTAATAACTTGCTTGGATATCCCATGAGCTTAATTAAGATACGAGCTGGAATTCGTGTAAGAATAAAGATTTTTACGCAATTTTTTTTTTTTTACAAACTAAGTAAATTTTATACATGGTTGTATATATTTATTACAAGAAATGTCTTAAGGAGCAGAAAAAGAGTTGAGGAGGGATCAAACTCACAAGGTTAAGCACACCTTGATTTTAAAGACCAATGTTGGTGTCATGTTATCAACTCATTCACCTAGCCATGTCATTGTATCATAATTTAGCGGACCTGTCAAAATTGAATTTAGGCGAGTCAATAATTAATTAAACTTAAATATAATCACTTTTCAGTTTATGCAGAGTTTATGAAAAAAAATTATGTTAATAACATTACAAGTAAATAATGTCCTTTAACATATTTCCTCACAAATCAAGTTCACCAATATCTACAACCCGGACCACAAGTAACTCTAATTACAAGAGGTTAAGATTGACTGAATAACATATTATGCTATTAGAAATGGAGTAGTAACAAATTTTTTGAATAATTCGTAGGAATCCCATGCCATGTGATTTTTTTAAAACAAAATATTGATCTTAAGTTATCAATATTGTTAGTTTGTTGCTAATCCAAAGGTTTATAACATTATGAAGAAATTACCCCAAATATATTAAGAATTAATAGATGATGAAATAATGCATACCTAAACATTAATTTCTTAAAGAGTTTAATTTTGATTCATTGTCAGTATAAAGTTTTTTTACACTGTTATCCAATCATGTTTTGTAAAATCATTAAAAGAGTTCAAAAATCTAACTCTTTTAATGATGTGTCATAACATAATTAGATAACAGTGTTAAGTTACACTGACAATTGATTAAAATTAAATCATTCTTTAAAAAGAATTTCATTCTTATGTAATATTAGGAATACTAAATTGAATCAGGTAACTTGAAATGATTGAAAAGTTTTTTATTTTTTATTTTTATGTAAGTACTGAAGGTGAAGTGTGTGTAGAAATTCAAATTTCAACCTTTGATATTTCTTTTAATCAGAAATACGATTGTTATTAGGCTATGGTCTCAATATACGAGAGAAGTTTCTGAGTAAACTCGCGAACTTACAAAAAAACTCAATACATTACGATTATGTGGCTTCTAAATTTACATATCTTAATCAATACATCATTCTAATTCAGTCGAACGCAGATCATCCACTTAAAAAATTAAGAGATTCATAATAAAATTTATCGCAGTCTGGCTCTAAGAATTATATAAAGTAAAATTTTAAACGTATAAAGCCTAACCACACTTCATATGCTTGTCTCCAACACTAAACTAATCCATGAAATTAATATACCACTTGATTCATCAAATGAATGTAATATAGAAAAAAAGCAACAAAAACAACAAATTGATTCGCAATGAAATCGTTGTTTGTAATTAATGACGGAATTACATATAAAACTTGAAGTAACTAACTTTTCAACTAAGCTAGAACGTCCATATATTCTTTACATCATTTTGGCCTTCCAAAATCGGGGAAAATAAATTTAGATCTGGGGTATCACGCCATGATGATTTCTTGGCCCAAATAATAACTAATTCAACATGAGTTCTCGATGGGGACAAGTATTTTCCTATTATGGGATTTAGATCATTTAACTTGAGAGATATACTTAGATAATAAAGTATGGAATGATAATTATTAAAAAAATTAATGATTTAAAATTTTATAAAATACAAATACTTATACAATAAATTATACATATGTGAGAAATTATTCTTTTAATTTTCTTGTTAACAATTATTATTCTGCACTTTACTACACCACTCTTTTTAAAAAATTCATATCCTTATATATGTTGGAAGCATTTGATATAAAAGGATCAGACAGATAATTACATAGCTTATTATTATATTGAGCTAAATTTGACACGCAGGATGATGTCTACGCTATGTATGGTCAAAAGAGTGGACATTAATCATATCCGGGGTTCAGTATTAACCAAATTTTATTTCTTTAAAATATATATAACATATATATAAAAGGGATAAACATGAAGGGAACAGTTGCCTTTTTGTCATTAAAAATGTTTATTATTCATAACAATAGCCAATAGAGAGATAAGCAATATGGTCTTGTGCTCTTTGTGGCCCTTAATTAAGCCCTACTTTATGAGAAACTAATTATACTGCGTACCCTACTTTTTTGAAAAAGATTAAGCATGCTATGATCATAGTGGGCTATAAATTATTCAAATGGGCATGGCCTTAACAACTTTTCAAGTTATACTCTCTGATCTTCTGCATTTTTCTTAGATGATGAAATGGCTATTAGGGGATCTAAGCCCAGATTTGTGCTCATTGTGCTAGCTCTTCTTCTGTCTTTGATGTGCCAAGAGATTTCAGCTACAGGCAGACTAAGAAGCAAGGAGGATTGTGGCATTGCATGCCATGTCAAAGTCACTGGGTTACATAAGCCTCAAGGGATGGAAAATGACGGCCAGGGCGGTGAATCTCCACCTCATGATGATTCTGATTATGATTTCTATAGAAAACATGGTGATATTCCAAGCCCTGGTGCTGGTCACTGAAGTGAGTATTGATCTAGATATGAAACAGGCCTTTTGTTTCTTATTTATACATAATATACACTTCGTTCCCCCTTCCCTTTTTGCTTCTTTCAAAGTCCATTTGGCCATTTGTTGATGCTGTTCCTGAATTTCTTCTTCGCAGGTGGATTTGTGATTATGAATTAATTAATTGTAATGGTTTCTGGGAACCAGCATATACTTATTGGTCTTATATATATATGGTATGTGGGTTTTTATAGTTGTTGTTTGCTGTTAATAATTACAGACAAATTGGCATCAAAGAAGTTAATTTTATAAAAGAATTTAATTTTGATTTACATTCAAAGTAAATACTACATTGGGTTAATAATAAGTTTGATTATTACTATAACTACTTAAGAAGTCATCTCTTTTAATAATGTGCTATTACTAAATAAAAGAATAAAACTTTTTTACACTCAAAATTAAATCTTTTATAAAAATTTGTTATATTATATAGAGGTAGATGCAAAGGTTGTATATTTTACTTTTGTCAAAGTAAATAATAAATATTTTTTCCTTTTTATTCTTTCGTTTGAAATTGACTCGAGTCCTTAAACTTGATATGAAATAAATGAATAGTATCATTTGTTTTTTCTATCATTTGTCTTTGCGATCGTATTATATTTAGTGGTATTCTTGTTTTTTGAAAATTTCCAATTTTTTTATTAAATAAAAAATAGCCACATTTTTATGCATAAGCACCATTTCTTTTACCCAATATTATCATATTTTATTTTTTTATATATATATACTTTTATCAAGATTTTATTGTTTTTACTCTTCTTTTGGGCTGAAAACTGATGAAGTGAGGATATAAGGCTTCCCAAAATTCAGAGGTCCAAAGAAGTTTTAAATTTTCGGCCTCAAGGTCGAGAATACGTTTTTTGTTTGACGCCATCAAGGTCCACATCTGAAAAGAAAATTTGCGAAGATTGAATAAGGTATTGCGTTATTTTCTTCTTCAGACCATCCAAGTCCATAGTATGACCCAAAAAATACCCAGGTCCATAGTAGTTTTGTTTCTCTAAATCTCGCCCAACTGACGCAGACCCAAAAAAAAAAGTCAATTGTGATCATAATTTTTAAAGAGTTTAATTTTAATTATAAATTAAATAATTTTATTTTACATTAACATTTAATTATATATTATTATACTATTAAAAAATTAATTTATCAAAATAATTAATATCATAATTAAACATTTTAAATGACCTAAAAACATAAAATTAGATTATACTATATATTTTTTTACAATTATTAAAATTAAATATATTTTAACCCAACTTGGTTACACCGTAAATTAGTTGCCAACCTGCGCGAAATATTTATTGAATTGAATTGAATGTTCGTAAAACTTTTCCTCCCTAACTTGTCTTATGAATTATGAATCTATGATTCACGAACTATCACATGCTATCGCTAATGCTACGCTTGTGTTTCCTGAAACATGGATTAGGAGTTGAAAATATGTATTTATTTATGGGATGGGATGAAAAAGTGTCCTATTCTTATTCTATATCTTTTTTTTGGCACATTCTTATTCTATATCTACGCACTTATTAATGGCTCCATGGTTTTTACGGCTTTGATTTTGATGCTTTGTAAGTAGGATTGAAAAATGGATTCCATTTTCTATTTAGTTTACCCATATTTAAATTTAATCTAATTCATTTAATTATAATAATAAGTTTAATGGATTAAATGAATTAGGACAATTTTAATTAATAAACTAACCAAAATATTTATTGAATATTCCATAAACCTTTAAAAATTATTATGTCATTCATATATGTGGGACTTATTTTAATTTTTTTCACAATATATATATAGGTTAAAATATTTTTTTGGTCCTTATAGTTTATATTTATTTCAATTTAGTCTTTATATATTTTTTCTTTTGTAAATCAGTTGTTGTACTTATAATCGTTAGCAAAATAGTCTCTGCCATTAAACCCGATTATAACGCAGTCAATTTATGATTTGACGTGAAAAATAGAGGCTGAAGTGGCATTGTCCCTAACATTAATATAGATACCAAATTAAAAACAAACGAAAAACTATATAGCCCAAATTAAAATTAAGATAAAACTATATGGACCAAATATATAATATGTGTTTATTGTCTATGTATACCATGAGAGTAGTTTAACTTTTTTTTGGTACATATGGAAGAAACAAAACAAAACAAAAACCAAAAAAAGACTAAGCAACAACAGCAAGTCCCAACATGTCCTTAAGCAAAAGTGCTCCCGTATCAGCAGGAGCATGTCTCCAAACAGTTCAACCTAAGCTCAACTTGGCTCCAATCTTAGCAAGATGATCAGCACAACTATTAGCTTCACACAGCACATGAACAAGTTTGACAGTCCATGGACACTTCAACAAGTCAATCACCTAAGCAACGATAGACGAATGAATATGAAATCCACGTTGCCTTTCATCGTGAATAAGGTCAACCACGTTTAAAGAGTCTGATTCACAAATGACATACTTGAAACCGCAGTCCCAAGCAAGAGATAAACCATGTTTGGGTGCCAAAAGCTCCGCAAGCAAGATGTCTCCTAAACCATCAAAACTAGAGAAGCCCATTAACTATTCTCCCTTGTCATTCCGGATAAGATCACCAAAGCTAGTGGATGCAGAAACATTTAAAAAACTCCCATCCACATTAAGCTTTACATAGTCATGAGCGGGAGGAGTCCATCGAACCATTAGTATCCTATCTTATCTTAATTACATAGCATTTTGAAAATACATGACAAATTCATGATGCGAAATATACACCTTCCTAATAACCAGATTGATGTCACAGACTTCATCATTAAATACCATATTGTTCCTTCAACACTAGGCCCACCATAAACTAGCCATGAAGAGGATTGATCGGTCACTACAAGCCAACCTCGTAATCTAATCTGCAACGTCTCCAACCCCAAAAAACAGAGGGTGCTGAGTTAAATCCAAACGGGACCAGAGCTCATGTGAGTGAGGACAATCCCTCAAACAATGAAGCATGTCTTCTGTTGTGGCCGAGCAGCGCTAACAAGAAGGGGCTTGGGCTAGGCCACGTTGATGCCGCAATAAGTTTGTAGGGAGAGCATGATAGAGACACAACCATATCAGATGTTGCACTTTGGCTGGGACACCCAACTTCCACAGCCACTCTCAGTTTTGAGAATGATCCTAACTCCTAGCATGTTCCAACCGCCACTTGTAACATACTGCAGCCGTATACACACCTTCTTTACTACCTTTCCAAATCCAGCAGTCAGAGAGGTTCTCAATCAAAGTAGTTTAACTTTAAGTATGATAAGAGTTATTATATACTCTTAAAGACTGTAAAATTGATAGGCTACAAAAAGAAAAACTTAGAACTTTGTCATTCTTTTCTTCACATTTTTATCTTTTTATTTAGTATTTTTATGTTCCTATTGTTTAATTTAATTTTTAGTATATTGTCAGTCTTTTATATTTACATAATTACTACTAATTTTAGCCCAATATGGTTGACCTAATGGTTAAGGTATAATAAGGTAGGCTTCTTACATTAATTACTCAAATTTGAATGTTAGACCAATTAATTCTCTTAAATGCACCATATCAATATGGGAGATGTGCCATTAAGGAGTTTAATTTCAATCCACTGTCAGTGTAAAGTTTCTTTACACTGTCATCCAATCATGTGTTGTCAAATCATTAAAAGAGTTTGACTATTACAACAATCACCTAGAAAGTTTAACTCTTTTAATGATGTGTCAGTACATAATTGGATGACAGTGTAAAAAAACTTTACACTGACAGTGAATTGAAATTAAATCCGCCATTAAGATCATCTAGAGAGGAACTAAATGACGGTTGATGCAAAAGTTGACTCGATAATACTCTTACATATAACAAAAAAATATTACTAATTTTTAAACAAATATGTTTATTTGTTGGTAGAATAGAGCATATTTATCTTTTTAGAAACTTATATGCTAACATTAAAAATTACAATACTAGGATTGTGGTTAGGGACATAATGCTTGTTGAGTTTAATTTTGATCCACCATCAGTGTAAAGTTTCTTTACACTTTCATCTAATCATGTGTTGCCAAATCGTTAAAAGAGTTTAACTATCATCACAACCACCTAAAAAGTCTAACTCTTTTAATGATGTGTTAGCAGATGATTGGATGACAGTATAAAAAAACTTTACACTGACAGTGGATTGAAATTAAATTCATGCTTGTTAAATATAATGTTGCAAATTATGCAGAATGAAAAAGAAAAATAGTTAAGTTGAAATGTTCTTAAAGCATATTATAAATTTGGTCCTTATAATCTTATCCTATGTTTAATTTAGTCCCTATCTTATTTTTAATTTAATATTTATAATTTAATATTATTTTTAATTTAGTTGATATACTAATGTCAGAGACAATGACATAGATAAAAGTAGTGTCACATTAACATTTATTTTTTATGTCAGATCATAAATTAACAGCGTTATAACTGAGATTAATAATTATAAGTACTTTATAAAATATAAATATAAAAATTAAATTAAAAATAAGTATAAATTATAAGAAATATATATATATATATATATATATATATAGACACATACACGTGCCGTGAATGTCATAGGAAAGAGATTTTCTTATTATAAGAAAATATAATTTTAAATTAATAAGCTGAATATCTATTTATCTTATTAATTAAAATAGATTAATATATAAATTAGATATTTATCTATTAAAATAAATAATAAATATAAATTATATAATTTTAAATATTTTTTAATACATTTTAAATAAATTAATAATTTATTTTTTATTAATTTATTATGATGTAATATAAAATTTATTTCATCCACATCTTTGGCACCCCAATTTCTCCCGTTGTAGTTATGGACACAAAGCTACCCCCTGCTTAGGTGGGGCTACGGCCTATCTTGCTGTAGTGTGAAGTCTGTCATATATGATGTGTCCATATTTTGCCATACCCATAACCGATGATATTTAGATAATTTTTTATAAAAAGATATAAATGTTAAAATAATTTAATTAATAGTTTTATCTATAATTAATTAAATATTAAGTATCAAATAAAATAAATCATTAATTAATTTAATATTTAATTAATTTAATGCACCAATAGAAACACAACATTTGTTGACTGCATTAAAGTGTCATATTCTCATGTTTTTTATCCTGCAATTTTACACCAAAAACAAAACGATGTGTCCATTGAGCCTATTTGTTCGCGTCACATCTGTTTTATTTTATGTCAACGATCTGAGTTTGGTTTTTCATTCAATTACTTACACATGAAATTAATATGATTTTGGGAAAATATTTGAGTGGGTTTTGGCATATAGCAGCTCTTAAAAAAAAAGTTGCTCTTCTTTTGATATAAGCGAGATTGTATTTTAATAACTGATATATTTTTAAATGCAGAAAATTCCAAAATATATTATTTTATATTGTGTATGAAATAAAAGGGAAAAAGGAATAGCTCAGGTAAATGAGAGGAGGATTATATTCCACCATTAGCACTATTTGTATATGGTTCTCATAAAACATTGACTAGCATTTGTGTAATTGTTAAAGGAAATGGTAAGTTTATCAATTTTTCTTAAGTAAACACTTATTTTAGTCATTTAAAAATACAAATGTTATTAGTTTAGTCATCTAACAATTGTTGACATCAAATTAATCCTTTTAGAAGAACAATTTATGTCATTAAAAGACCAATTTGATGTTAAAAAATACACTGAATGACCAATTTGATGTCAAAAATTAACATTAAATGACCAATTTGATGTCACTAATTATAAGATGACTAAATTGATATCACTTGTATCTTTAAAGGATCAAAATAAGTATTTCTCATTTTTCTTTGATGATAAGATGAATATTATTTAAATCTTAAAAATGAATTTATTTAGGAAAGCTTTGGAACCTAATACTGTAATTCCAAAAAATAAATTTTACTATTGTTTCTTTAATTTAATTATAGAATATTTTTGCACATCAGAACTATCAATATGGGGACAATTGATACGGCATTAAGTGAGAGTTGCTTCAATATATACTCGTGTTTATTTTACTAGTATTTTTTATAAGTTATCAAATATTTAATTAATGTTTTTGGGTTTACTAAGGTCTCATTTGGATAGACTTATGTGCAGTTTATTTGAGCTTATTTATTACAATAAATGCTTATAAGTGTTTTTATCTCGATTGGATGAGCTTACTAAAACAGTTTATGAAATCTCTATAAGTTATTTTAGGCTTATTTTCATACGCCATAAATTTAAGTTTATGAAAATAAGCATTTGCGAAAATTAAAAATAACTTAGATGCTAGTTATTTTTATAATAATTTTTGACAAAATTAACCATAAGGAATTGACACAATTCATAACATATCCCTTAAATGCACGATACTTATTCCAAAAAATTTATGAAAAGTACTTATTGAAATATTTATCTAAATGTTATTTAACTTATTTTAAATTATGCTTATGATAATAGAGCTTAATATATACTTATATAATAAACTATAAGTACTTATATAAGTTATTTATCCAAATATGACCTTAAATATAACTAGTGGCTAATAATTATCAAGTTAATGATATGTAAAAATAATTATGAATTGTTTTGTTCAAAATACGAGGAAATCTATTACTCCAGTTGTAAAACTTATGGTGAAATTAGATATTATGAAATTCATTAAAAAAAAGTGTGTTTCTTATTTTAACTACTTGAGTTTAATTCTTGGGCTAATATTTACAGAAATTAATTATTTTAAATACACTGAACTAATGTGAAGGCGTTCCATTAAGATCACCTAAATAACAATTTAATCTTGGTTGACACAAAAAATAGTATGAAAATATTCTTACATACAATTAAAAAAAAAAAACGAGATATCATATAAATATGGTTGGTTCTCTGGACGGTGGGTTTGGGGTAGAATTCAAGTATGAGAAACATTTTATTTGTATATTATGTTACTATTGTAGTTATATTAGTTATAATGACGATAAGAATAGTAAAATGTTGCTAAAAAATTAACAATATACTAAACTTAAGAAAACTAAGTATAATGTAATAGTAAAGCGCAATATATTGATACAAGAGTGAATTTAGTTAGATTCAGAAAATCAAAATCAAAATACTCAGGGTTCTACTTTTCTTAACTAAATTGTTACTGAGCAAACTCTTTCTAATGGGGTAATGGGAAACATGAAAGTTCAAGTTCTGTCAGTCTTCGAAACTCCCATGAAGGAAATTAAGGGAATGAGAAGGTGGGGGGAAATCGAAGTTGATTAGTTCATGTTTCTAAAAATCAAATTAGACTCATTTGGAAAAGAATTTCCATGTCTCCTTCTAGCTAGTAAAGGTTGATGGTAGAAGTTAGAAGAATCAAGAGCAATCTTTTTTCGTTTCTGTTAGTTATAAAGAAAGTCTAAAACGTTTTGATCACGAAGCAGTACATAAAAAAGTCTTGATAACATTTGAGTTACTGTTTTTGAACAAATCAAGAACTAGCTTTAAAGAGACATGTTTTGGTTTGAAGAAAATTAAACAAATATGATTATTTAAAAATGGTAGAAATCTCCATGTTGTTAGAGTCACCAAACTAAGGATAAGGAAGTTTTGAAAATATTCTTAAGATCATTTTCAACGAGAAAAAAAATATTGAGAGGTTTGGGATTGCAAAGGATAATGATATTTGACAAAGATGAAAATTTTGATTGATCAAAATAAATATTTAATATATAAACTAATTTATAATAACATGTGATTCTCAATAAATTTATAATTAAATAAATATTTTTGTAATATCTAAAATTTAAAGTAAGATATTTAAATGAAAGGAGAAATACTTTAGGGCCCCAATTAATGTATATATTATGTGAAGCATAATAATTCTTGCTGGTAATATTTTATAAATACTATTGTAGGTTTTGGCTGAAGCTAGTTATATGTCCCTATTTTGTAATAGGATAATCTCTCATTCCCCTATATTTATTATTCACAAAAAAAGTGTTGTGCATAAATTAGTGCTATGGATATAAAAAGTTTAATTAGTGGACTCAATATAGGTCAAATTTTGTCAGGTATGCATGTGTAAAAACAATATGTATAAATAAGTGTACAAATAGCAAATCTATAATGAAATTGAGTGAATTAGTTCTACATAGTAACTAACAAATTTAAGAAAAATTATGCTGACATCTAAAAAATATAAGTGAGATTCGAAAAATAGAAACACATTTAAATAATATTTCAGAATCATAAAACTTTCTCATATATCTCTAACTTTTTTTTATAAAAAGTTGGAAGAGTCATGATGTCTTTCTGTCACCATAAAGCGGTATGTACATATTTCCAAGTAGTTAGTAGCCCGTGCCAGCACGGGCATTCATTGAAGTTTTAATCCTGTTACTAAGGATGGTGAAAGAAATTTTGAGTCATATTATTGTATGTGTTTGGCTTTACTTATATTGATATAATAAGAAAGATTGAAAGTACAAGATGCACACTACGGCTTATACAGCCAATGAGAATAACTAATTGCTTAGCTAATGTAACTAATTTGTAACTTTTTTTATATTTTTAATAGCTCTGCACAAGCTGAAAGTGTTAGAACTTTAAGCTTGGGATAAACAGTACATTCGAATTTAAACTAAAATTACAAAATACAAGTAATGCTGTAATTACATCAGCTAAGTAAGAAATTGAAAGAATTGAAATGTTGGTGACGACCGAGGTTCGTAGCTCTTTGTTTGCGTCTCAATGAGTCTAGTCCCTAACAAATTAAAATGTGTCGGAATGAACATCGAAAAAAGTATTGAATTTGAAAAGAGTCGACTTGCTGAAATTTACATCGATCATAAGTCGCTCAAAATTGAGGCTCTATAGGCCTCCAAATATCATCGTTTTTTTTTTAAGAATCCCAATTTTGGGAACAACAATTATAAAATGCCAAATTAATAATGGCAAAAATTTACTAGATTTTTTCTTAACTTTAGAAAAAGAAAAAAAATAGCAATTGAATTGGAGTTTGAGCAATCGAACCAAAGAAGTATCTGACTTTGGCTCCACCCACGTTGTTTCTTGAATATCAAATTGTTCTTGGATCATTTTTTTTTTCTTGAATATCAATGGCAGTAGTTGGAAGGGTGGGGATTGGGCATTTGGAAAGGAAAGGAGAGGGCCTTAAAATTGTATGAATGGATTGGGAAATTGAAGAAGAGAAAGGTGAGAATGAAAAATCGAAAGAAAAATTGAACCAATCATGGCAGCAGGTTGTGTAATCCTCTCATTTGTTGCAAAATGAAATTCTTGAGGTTCAGTAACATGTTTCTTGGTATGGCAGAATCAACTCCAAGATGCTATGTTTCCCCAGTTCTTGGTTTATGAGATTTGTTTCTTGGGTGTTTGATAAATTGCCATTTTATATACTTAAATGCTAGGAATTTGAGTTTGATTTGATATTTATTTGAAGATTGTATAAGGGAAACTTACCCAATTTCCTTTAAATATTGCAGGTTGACGATTTATGAGAATCAAGCTTTTAAGTGTTAAAATGGAAACAATCTTGGGAAAGATACAAAGATATCAACAACCTAATTATGAAGGATTTTTCCAGGATTCTATAAAGATATCAACAACATAATTATGAAAGATTTTGGCAAGATTCTACAAAGATATCATCAATCCAGTTGTGGAAGTTTCCTATTTTTATATTCTTGGAAGATTTTCCCTCTTATCTCACATTAATTAAAAATACTCAAAGTGGGAAAGCAATCTACTTTTCCTGTTATCCAAGAATTGCACATTAAATGAATTTGTGCACAATTAGGAAACCCTAGAAGAAAAGATTGTAGAGTTGTTGGGCCACTAAAATATTATAAAGGAGGAGTGGCAACGCAAAGAAGTATCCGGCATTCAGAGAAAGAAAGTAGCTATAGCCCTTTGCTTGATTAGAGAGTTGTAGCGGAGCTTGAGAGGTTTTTGAAGCTATCAAGTGAAGGACCGTCTCCCAATTGTTCGTGAAGGACCTGTTTCACCGCAAGGGGGTTTCCGGGTTTTAGTTTTTCTATTGTTCTTTTATGGATTTGAATTTGGTTTTAGTTTGTGTTTTGTTCTCTTTGACTATGCGTAGCTAAATCCATAACTAGGGTTATGGTGGATCTTATGTTCAAATTCTTATAATGTTTTCCTAATTCTAAATAATTTTGTGTTTTCCCAATTGATTAGATTTTTCCTAGTGCTTTGTTTTCCAATAAGGTTTGCGCACCCTTTAAAAAGTTAATTGATTGACTGGCGGCCGTACCACAATTAGTTAACGGAACTCTAGGATTAATCGGATTTGGGATTGTGTGGACCAAACTCAATCCTTTGTTTTCAATCAGTTATTTAATTAACAAATCTGCTGGTTCTTTATACTTTTCTTGACTGTTTGCCTTGCATGACCATTGGGGGTTTCAGATTGAGAAAAAGAATATTAATATTGCATGACCATTGGGTATTAATAGTATTAGAGCAGGTGATTGGCAATCAATCGGAACCCATATTATTGAGGAATTGGGTAATTTTATGAGTTTTGACATAAGTGAAACCAGACACCCTAGGCTTTCCATAATTGAATCTTTGCTTGATAATCTTTTATTTCCTCACTTTCTCCTAATTGCTTGATAGTTTTTCCTTTCTCATTCGAATTTCATTGTCTAGTTTTTCCTAAGGGATTAATTAACTTAGTAATTGCCAACAATCCTTGTGGGTTCGATACTTGGAGTCCCAAATACTCCTTTATTACTTGTGCGACAGGGTGCACTTGCCCTTAAGTGCGATTTTAGCGTAACAAGTTTTTGCGCCGTTGCCGGAGATTGTTTTTGGTGATATTAGGGAAATTAATTCCTAGTTAATTTAGACGCCAATTTTTATTTTATTTTATTTTGTTTTATTTTATTTTTGTATGCTAACGCGCTCCCAGAATCCTGTTTTGCAGTTTGACCCTGAAATTGATAGAACTCTTTGCAGGATTAGAAGACAAAGAAAAACCATGTCTGAAGAAGACCAGAGGACTATGTTGGACTTTGCTCGGCCTACAGCCACAAATCTAATAGGGAGTATTACTAGGCCTACTGTAGAGGCTAATAACTTTGAGATTAAACCATCCTTGATCTCAATGTTGCAATCTTCCATTCAGTTTAGCGGGTTACCTAGTGATAACCCCCACTTGCATTTAAATGAATTTTTAGAGATTTGCGACACTATAAAATATAATGGGGTCTCTAATGATGCCATTAGGTTGCGCCTATTCCCTTTTTCATTGCGCGACAAGGCCAAATTATGGCTAAAGTCTTTGCCCTCTGGATCCATTACTACTTGGGATCAGCTTTCAATTAAATTTTTAGATAAATATTTTCCACCTGCTAAATCTGCTAAATTGTGTAATGACATATCTACTTTTGTGCAGGTGGAGATGGAATCTCTATATGAAGCATGGGAACGATTCCAGGAATTCTTTGAAAAAGTGTCCTCATCATGGCTTTCCGGTGTGGCAATTGGTTCAATCCTTTTATGATGGGTTATCTTCTTCTAATAAGGCCATGATTGATGCGGCAGCAGGGGGTAGTATTTGGCGCAAGCAGCCACAAGAAGCCTTTGATTTGCTAGAGCGAATGACTTCTAGTTATCAGTGGAAATCTAGTGACAGACATGTGGTCAAGAAACAACCTGGGGTGTATCAAGTGGAGTCAAATGCAACATTGGATCTCAAATTGGATGTCATTACAAAGAAATTGGAAACACTGATGCAGGCACAATCACAATTCACACTTGTCTCTCCATCTCTTTGTGATCTTTGCGGCATGATGGGGCATGAAAGCAAGAATTGTCAGGTGGGAAATCGCTTTGTTGAGTCAGCCGAGGAGGCCAACTATTTAGGTAGCTCTAACTGGGAGCAGAACGATCCATATTCCAACACTTATAATCCTGGTTGGAGAAATCATCCCAATTTTTCTTGGGGAGGTCAACAGAAAGGTTAAGGCCAAAATCAGAATGTCTATAGGCCGCCTCATTTGCAAAACCAAGGCGCCAGGCAAGAAGAAAAGAAGTCTAATCTCCATCATACTATGATGCAATTCATGGAGAAAACTGATGACAGGATCAAGACATTGGAAAATCAAATCTCTACTCTTGCGACATTGATGACTCAGAGAGCGCAAGGGACCTTACTTAGTCAATCAGAGCCAAATCCAAAGGAACAGGTTAAGGTAATTACCCTTAGAAGTGGTAAAGAAGTTGAAGGTCCTCATGGTAAGAAAGATGGAAAATTAGAGGAGGACAAAGGGGTTCCTACTGATGGGAGCCCAAAAGAAGATGAGAAAGTTGACAATGTAGTGAAGGAAGTCTTAGAAAAAGAAGCTCCTATTCATACTCAAAAGCTGAAAATTCCTTTTCCTCAGAGGTTGAAGGCTAGCCAACATGACCCACAATTTACCAAGTTCTTGAATTTGTTAAAGCAGCTGCAGATAAATATCCTTTTTGTGGAAGCTATTGCACAAATTCCTAAATATGTAAAGTTCCTCAAGGAGATATTGAGTAATAAAAAGAAATTAGAGGAGTTTGAAACAGAAAGGCTTAATGAGGAGTGTTTTGCCATCCTCCTGAAGAAGTTACCACCTAAGCTTAAAGATCCAGGGAGTTTTACTATTCCTTGCTCTATTGGTTCTTCTTATTTTGAAAAAGCTTTATGTGATTTAGGTGCGAGTATTAATTTGATGCCTTTATCTGTTTTTCGCAGGTTAGGTATGCAAGAGCCTAAACCCACTACTATTTCGTTGCAGCTTGCTGATAGGTCCATCACCTACCCCAGGGGTATAGTGGAGGATGTCCTAGTCAAGGTTGACAAGTTTATCTTCCCTGCTGACTTTATAGTACTTGATATGGAGGAAGATGAAGAGGTTCCCATAATTTTGGGTAGACTCTTTTTGGCCACTGGCAGAACCATTATTGATGTTCAGCAAGGGAAGCTTACTTTAAGGCTTGATGATGAGGATGTTGTTTTTAAAATTTTTGATTCTTTGAAAATTCCTTCCACTTTTCATTCTTGTAATTTTATTAATTCTTTGGATAATACTACTGCACTGATATCTTCTCACTTTCAGGAACAATTAATTCAAGATCCCCTTGAGAAAATTTTAATTTTTGACAGGGATGAACTTATCGAGTCCGAAGAGGTAATAGATGACATAATGATATTGGAGGCAGGAATGGTCCAAGAGAGATGGAAAGGGACGAGATTATTCAATGTTCTAGATGGGGCTTAATTCACAAATGCCAAAGCCTTCAATTAAAAAGCCCCCAGATATCACTCCCCCTAATAATTCATATGCACAACGTGAAAGGCGCTTATTGCAGCTTAATGAGATGGATGAATTCCGTCTAAAGGCATATGAAAATGCCAAGTTATACAAGGGGTACACAAAAAGATGGCATGACAAATATATTCAGAAGCGTGAGTTTTCTGTGGGTGATAAAGTTTTAATCTTTAACTCACGACTTCGTTTGTTTCCAGGAAAACTAAAGTCAAGATGGATTGGCCCTTATGAAGCTGTCAAAGTCTTCCCATATGGCGTGCTTGAAGTTACCAGTGATGGTCATGAGACTTTCAAAATTAATGGACAGAGAGCTAAGCATTATGAGGATGGTGCGGTACCTGAGCGCCAAACTATGCTCTTGGAATAAGCCCCTTGGGGCCTAACCGTCAGGCTCGCGACGTTAAACAAGCGCTTTGCAGGAGGCAACCTGTGTTTCTTTCCCTTTTTGTTATCTCTTGTGTGTTTTGTTCTTTTTTCTTTTTCTTTCTTAAACTTAAAACCCGCCAAGTTGCGTTTCTGCTGATGCACTCGGAATACTTCTGTCGTTAGCTGCCTACCAGGAAGTGCTCTTTTCATCCCTCTCCCTTCATTATCTTTTTATTTTATTTTATTTATTTTCTGCATTGGGGACAATGCTGGTCTCTAAGTGTGGGAAGGGGGTTTAAAGTTTGTTAAGTCTTCAACTAATTAAATGAATGCCTATTCATTGAATATATCTATTTGCATGTGGTTGCTTGAACTGATACTGAGAGTTTGTCTTTAAGTAATAAGTCTGACTCATTTGTTGTGGGAATTAAAAAATTTTGTCGTCAAGGATCCCAATTTAAAGATTTTTTTTTTTGATAAACATTTGATCGAAATTGATTTGGGTTAATCCTGAGAAAGCTAAAAATTAGCATAAAGTTCCCTTTTTGAAAATCTTTCCACTGAATTGAGCTTCTAAAGGTGAGAATTGGACCATTACAGGGATTTGTGCTTGATATTGTATTATCCATTTCTTTGTCTGAGTGATTTTTCCCAAAGATTGTGCATTCTAGAACTTGCTTTGTAACCATTTCAAGGCGAATTTGGATTGCATGCATGCTTAAATACGATTGAGGCACTTTAGGTATTATTCAATGCCTTCTAATTTGCTTATCCACTAGTTGCCCATTTTGAGCTTTATGAATACTGATATTCCTTGGTACCCTTGTCTTTAATTCAAATATATGCAGGTAACCTTTTAGAAAAAGGATGGAGCAATTAGTTGGAAATTTGGTTTGGAAAGAAAATAATTGTGTTGCTAGCAAATCTTTGCCTTTTCCTTCAATCATGTTGAAAAAAAAGAAGAAAGAAAAGAAGAAAAAAACAAAGTTCAAATCAAAATGACAATTGTCGGAATGATGAAAAAAAAAATAGAGAAGAGAAAAAAAAATTGTTGAATAAAGTTTGAAAAATAAAGAAAAGAAAAGAATGGAAAAAGGAAAAATCAAGTGAGGAGAGAAAAGGAATTTATGATAAATGCTTGTAAGGTAGGAATGAAATTTTGATGCTCCATCTTTGTTCTAAAATGGTACTTTGTTTAATGCAAATTTTGATTAAGCCATTTGTGTTTATCCTTTCTTTCTTTACCTTACCTTTACGTTATCTGACCCATGGCCAAGTTACAACCAATGGAAAGACCTCTTGATTTATGCATGCATGTGGTCTCCGTAGTGGAGATTTGGTTTATTATCAAGCCTATGGTAATGTGCTTTCTTCAAAGGAATTGAGTGTTAAGTCTTTACCCTCATACACATTGAGAGATGGGAGGAGAGTGACCCTATCCAGTGGAAAGTTTGATTTTTGGGAACCTAAAGCCTCTAATTGGGCTAACTCATGGTTATTCTCTTATCTGTTGAGATTGATTTGTTTGTCATTTCTTTGGTATGGATGGAATCCTTGGTCGATTTATTATTTGATTTCCCTATTCTTTTGGGCCAAGATTATTGCTTAAGGACAAGCAATCTTTAAGTGTGGGAAGGTTGATAAACTGCCATTTTATATACTTAAATGCTAGGAATTTGAGTTTGATTTGGTATTTATTTGAAGATTGTATAAGGAAAACTTACCCAATTTCCTTTAAATATTGCAGGTTGACGATTTATGAGAATCAAGCTTTTAAGTGTTAAAATGGAAACAATCTTGGGAAGATACAAAGATATCTTCAACCTAATTATGAAGGATTTTTCCAGGATTCTATAAAGATATCATCAACATAATTTTGAAAGATTTTGGCAAGATCCTACAAAGATATCATCAATCCAGTTGTGGAAGTTTCCTATTTTTATATTCTTGGAAGATTTTCCCTCTTATCTCACATTAATTAAAAATACTCAAAGTGGGAAAGCAATCTACTTTTCCTGTTATCCAAGAATTGCACATTAAATGAATTTGTGCACAATTAGGAAACCCTAGAAGAAAAGATTGTAGAGTTGTTGGGCCACTAAAATATTATAAAGGAGGAGTGGCAGCGCAAAGAAGTAGCCGGCATTCAGAGAAAGAAAGTAGCTATAGCCCTTTGCTTGATTAGAGAGTTGTAGCGGAGCTTGAGAGGTTTTTGAAGCTATCAAGTGAAGGACCGTCTCCCCAATTGTTCGTGAAGGACCTGTTTCACCGCAAGGGGGTTTCCGGGTTTTAGTTTTTCTATTGTTCTTTTATGGATTTGAATTTGGTTTTAGTTTGTGTTTTGTTCTCTTTGACTATGCGTAGCTAAATCCATAACTAGAGTTATGGTGGATCTTATGTTCAAATTCTTATAATGTTTTCCTAATTCTAAATAATTTTGTGTTTTCCCAATTGATTGGATTTTTCCTAGTGCTTTGTTTTCCAATAAGGTTTGCGCACCCTTTAAAAAGTTAATTGATTGACTGGCGGCCGTACCACAATTAGTTAACGGAACTCTAGGATTAATCGGATTTGAGATTGTGTGGACCAAACTCAATCCTTTGTTTTCAATCAGTTATTTAATTAACAAATCTGCTGGTTCTTTATGCTTTTCTTGATTGTTTGCCTTGCATGACTATTGGGGGTTTCAGATTGAGAAAAAGAATATTAATATTGCATGACCATTGGGTATTAATAGCATTAGAGCAAGTGATTGGCAATCAATCGGAACACATATTATTGAGGAATTGGGTAATTTTATGAGTTTTGACATAAGTGAAACCAGACACCCTAGGCTTTCCATAATTGAATCTTTGCTTGATAATCTTTTATTTCCTCACTTTCTCCTAATTGCTTGATAGTTTTTCCTTTCTCATTCGAATTTCATTGTCTAGATAACATAAGAGATTAATTAACTTAGTAATTGCCAACAATTATTGTGAGTTCGATACTTGGAGTCCCAAATACTCCTTTATTACTTGTGCGACAGGGTGCACTTGCCCTTAAGTGCGATTTTAGCGTAACAGTGTTTCCCTTGAATACTACAAAAGAAATGGGATTTACCCATTTGGCACCTCAGTACCTTGATAAAAGATGTGTGGATGCTTTGAAATTTGAATTGGTTGAGTTGCTATATGAAGAAATGGCTGAAAGATCTATAATGTCTGATATTGTCACTCAGAACATTGTCTTGAGTTGGTTGTTGCGAGAATCAGACTTCGAAATCAGAACAAATCAAGCAGTCAAGAACAGGAACAAGAACAAGAACAAGACGGGTCCTTCTTATTCAAATGGAAAATGGAGCAGCAGCAGCGTTAGGCGAATCACAGCATCTGGTCCTTCACTCCTCCAGCAAGATGGGTTGTTCGAGTTTGGGTGAAATGACGCAAGACCCAAGAATAGAGTATCAAAAGGAGATACCTACTACAGTGAGACCATCTGAGTACTTAAAATCTGAGAAGGGAGATGCCATGGAAGGAAAAGAGAAGGATAAGAAAGAGAAAATGAGTTTATCAAGAACTCAATAGCGAAAATAAATTTAGCTTTGATATCATGTTAGGAAACATGGTAGAGCCCATAAAAAAGAGAAAAATAAAAAAGAATTATATTGATATAATGAGAAAGATTAAAAGTACAAGATGTATAATAGAATTTATATAGCCAATAAGAACAACTAATTGCCTAACTAATATAACTAATTTGTAACTTCCTTTATATCTCTAATACATAATTTGTTGCCATGATTTTGTCCCGACACACAAAATGAATTGCAGTTTGTAGCAATAGGAACAATATGAAAATCATGATTGAATAGTATAGAAGACAAAAAATAATAAATAAATTAGACTATTATACCCTATACTAAAATGCATAAATAGTAAACAAAAGGGAAGCACAAGTACTCACCAAAGAAAATATAGTAGTAATATTCCTTTTTGTTTAAACTACATAAAGTAATGGCAGAGTAATACACAAATGACGAAGGATCCTAGCTATTATAATATGGTTTGAAATTTAGCATAATAATTTGATCTCATATATTTCTAAAAAAAATTAATTTTTTTTGGAAGAGACATGATTTCTTTCTATCACCATAAGGAGGTATGTACATATTTCCAATTAAATGCATGAAATATTGATGCAGGTGACATTAATTCGAAAGTATGGCCGTGTGGGCATGAAAAAACAACAGATAAAATTATCTTGTTCATAGAAAGAAAGAAAAAAATCTGAAAAGTGCAAGCAAAAAGGAGAAAGTGACAATCCTACCCACGATTCCCCCCCCCCCTCCCCCCGGAAAAAGAGAGCATAGAGGTTAGATAAGAAAAAGAAAATGTGCTGGATATGAAAATGGTCAACAATTTGAGGCTATGCAGCCTAGATTTATTTTTTTGCATAACTATTTTTTTAGTTTGTGTTGACTCTCCCCCCTTCTCTTTTCCCCCTTTCCTTAATAAAATTTCGTACTTTTTCATAAAAAGATACTAGATAGTTGTGGTAAAAGTTAAAAAAATAAAAAGAGAGATTGAAGGAGACAAAACTTAAAGAAGCAACCTAGAGTTTGTAGTTAAAGAGAATTGTCATTTCCACCTATAATACAAAAAATTGATTTTTATAGAGTTAGAATCAGAAGAAGAATAATGCAATGAAATTGAAATCCATGTTTTAATGTTTATTCATAAATATAATTGTATTTTATATAATTTTTTTAATGGTTAATACATAAAATCATAATAAAATGTAATCATAATTATAAATTATACTTATAAAAAAATACATAAAATACACCAAATTTAAAGTAACGTTTGTTTCTGGGAATAATGTTTAGTTATGTGAATTTGAAACCATGGTTGAGTGAGTAATTTTAAGCTCGTACACCAAAGTCTCTTTTGTGAGATGCTCTGTTCTGTAGGTTGAAACGGCTACTTCAGTTTTTTGTAACGGATATTAGATAGGTTTCTCGGTTCCTGGGAAGAAACTTAGGGCCAAATATATGCATAGATAGGTAAATGAAAGAGAAAGTTGTAATGTCTAGTGGCACACCTCTCGTCATCCAGAGATTGTGGTGTTCAAGGGTTCATCCCTATACCCCTACCTTACAAAATAAAATATAAAAAAGATGAAAACAAGAGAGAATAGGTGTATGTTAATAAATAATTAGGTGCAATATGCTCAATTTTATGATTTCATGCATGTAATAATCACTTAAATTTTGAAAAATTTATTTGTATTTAATTAGTTTTTGAGTCAAAACTAATTGAAAAGGAATCTAATAAAAAGTTAGTTTATACTAATTAATTAGGACATATTCGAATCATTTTTTTGGTTATTTCTCTCTTTTTACTTTATCTTAAAAAAAATGATGCACCAAAATTTAACAACACATGATTTGGTATTAAAGTAGTTAAAAATCAAATTTAAACAAATTATACATATTTTAAAGTTGAGTGACGCTATTAACACTCCATAATATATATTTACGCTTGGTCTCAATTATTAATTGTTTTAGGTTCGGTTCCTACTATAATATAATTATAAGTGTTTTTTTTTAACTCGTGACGTACTCACATCTTAGAATGAAACATCCTCATTTCTCTCTAAAATTTTTATTAAAAAAAACTACTAATTGTCTCAATTCTGAAAAAAAAAACCTTAATTAAATGAAGTATTGTGTTTTAAAATTAAACACACCCACAAAGTTAATTGCATTGCGTTACAACACTCTTAATTAATCTCAAACACTTGAAGACTATTGTATATTTTTTTAATTTCTTACATGTCATCCCTCTAAACTGTAGGATGCAAGCGTAACATTCCATATTCCATATTTAAAGAAAAAGATAAGCATGGAAGGAGTCCAAGGTCCTCTTCGATATTGATTCATGCATTTTACCATTACATAATCACAATATGAAACTAGCTTATAAGTAAAGGAGGACCGAAAAATTAAAGGCATGAAATTATTGTGTTATGATAGTTTTACTGTCAAACCAAAGACTCTAGAGTCTGAGTGGTGCTCTAAACTCTAAAGAATAAAGGGACTTGTGCTTTGTCTCCACCTACCTCCCTTCAAAACCCCAAAAAATAAAAGAATTTGGACAAATGGGAATTGATTTATCAACATTATTTAATGTATTATTGTCACGATCTGAGTTTTATGTATATGGGTTTTATCTGTAATGCAGTAATGTAAACTAAAATATCTTGTGATCAGGGTATGCAGCCAATGCCATTAAACACTCGACCAACGATTAGACACCTCGTTAGAAAAAAATAAAATAAATTGTCCTACTATTGTGTCCTCGTGCTTTTCCACTCATATTTTTTTAATCAAAACTGTTGTTAGTGCTAAATTGGGCATTAAATAATACATATAAAAATGATTATTTAAAAATCTATCATATTAAAATAAAATAAAACCATATTTTCCCATATTTTAATCCTTCGCTTTTTTCCATGGAGAATTTTTGTTCCTTTCCTAAATTCGAATTTTGACTCATGTATTATAGACTTTATGCGTAAAAGGCTGAAACCATCTCTGCTATTCTTCCATCCTCTGCTGCTACGCGCATTCAGTGAACATCCACCAGGGGCTTGATTTAAGGAATTAAAAAAGACATGCGTTTAATATTCGTAAGAGTTCCAAAACTTCCTTTTTAATGTTTTTTTCCCTCTCTTTAATTAGAATCGTTATGAAGTTGATTTTTTTTAAAATAAAATTTAACATTTCTCTTTCTCATATTATATTTGGTGGATTCTCAAATATTTATTGTCAAACAATAAAATGTTTCACAACTTATAAATTACAGTGCACTGGGATTCGATTTCTGCTTAAAGTTATTATTGGAATGGGATAACTTTTCCTTCACCAAACTTCTTTAGAAAAAAAAATGTATGATATGTAACAACCTTACGTGGTGTGCAATGTTACTAAACAGAATAAATATCCACCCTTTGATTCTACCCATGTTCTACTCTGCTCTCCATAATCATGAACAAATTAGTAATTTTTGTTTTTCCCTCCTTATTGGCTTATTTATTGAGCAACATTCGCCATTGTCGGTTGGTACAGAACTTTAACAGCCTCTACCTCCACTCTGTTCATCCAATCTAGAACATACAACTGGGTTTATCACTGTCTTATCCCTCAAACTCAAAAACCACCCTTTGTTCAGTTCAGAATTGGATTGGATCTGTCTGTTTGCTTTTAAGTGCCAGCATCAAATATAAAAGTAAGCTCAAGTAGAGCTTCCTTTCATGGATTCATTAGGATCTACCTCTCAACATTGCCAGATGCTGCCTAGTATGATGGGTTGTTGAGGTGATCATTTTAATGAGTATAAATTTCCCACTTTCATATTATTGAAAGATTAGTATAAATCAGATTTCAAGTTCACAACTTTGTGATGATGGGATGCTTATTCTGCAGGAAAGGAGTTGTACTCTGCGAGATCCAAGGTCGCCATCTTCAAGCTCAAAAGAACGTCATTGATACCTGACACAGTTAAAAAGTGGATTTAGCCATTTGGGTGAATCCCAGAAAAGGACAAAGTGACTCAGAAAGGGTAGCTCAGTGGGTGTGTGATAGAAAACGGAGAAAAGCTGGGCATTAATGTCGTCATAAAGGAATTGGGAAAGCTGGTGCTTGGTGGGGGTGGTGGAATTGGAGCGCATGTTCACTTGTTCAGGTTTCATGGGCTTTTCAAACGGCATTTAGTGATGCACATGCCTCTGCTTTTTAGATAGTCCATATGCTGCAGCAACATGGTACATCCCATCCCATCCCATCCCATCATTCTCTGAATCTAATCTTCTCATTTACATGTCCTTCTACTTCTAGTGCTTTCTTAGACAGAAATTTTACTCTCTTTATTTATGGTTAGCCTACTTCGTCTTAGCTTGAATAAGGTGGGTTTTCTTCCACTTTTTTCGCAGCTTTGCAAGGCTTTATTTAACAAGGCACAGACAACGGAGAACGAAAGAATTTCAAAAGGTAGGTAGGAACTTAGTAAGTTTATCTTTGTTTTTTTCCCACTGAATTGCATAAGATGTATAAATAACATGACAATAAAATAATGAAGAGTTAGTAGAGAAATTCTGCATGGGAGAGAGAAAGAAGGGGAAGCAAAAATGATATTTTGGTCCTCGAAATCGGCCTAATTTGCGTGGGCACTAGTTGGTGAGTTTGTAACTGCCATTGAATCACGTGATTTTGCCTTTTGTCAACATCATTGGGACGTTTTCCTAATTGTATTCTTTTTTTTTTTTTTTGGTGGAATTCCTAATTGTATTCTGTTTCTTTCTCTCAAAATGTGACTTTATATCCATAATAATTAGACAGTGAAATTAGCTTCTTTGTTCTGTCTTCTTCATCATTGTCCTAACCGATATTTTCTACGGTGGTTCCTTTACCTCTAAGGCTAAATGATTTGTATTGGACTTGCCAGCAAACAGTGAGGTGCTTGTTTTCTTTACTTTTTCATGATCCAGAAAAGAAAAAAAAACAAAAAAGGTGACTGGAATGTAAAATCAAGAAAGGCAAATGATAAAATAAGGAGGCATAGAAACGGGTGTTTTGGATGATTATTGTATGGATAAGATGCACTTGCTTCTTTCTTTATCTGAGTGATTCTAGTATATCTGATTAGCAACTTGTGGATTCTCTCTCCCTTTTTCTTCTTCATCACTCCCATTTATTATGAACTTCTGATTTTATGAAAATCTGTCGCCTTGGGAATACTGCTCTTTTGGCTTTTCTTCTTTTCTCCTTAAAGTTTTTGTGAAAAAAATATATATTGTGCTCACTTTTCTAGAAGATTTGACAGGGATATGGTTGCCATGTGAGTTTATCCAAAAGTGAGTGAATGTTTCCTTCTATCACCTCTACTTGCGGGAGTGAAGTAATAGACAGCTTGAGTGGTCTTGCAATTGTTCTGAAATTCCTTACTCTTTTGTTACAGAGTGCTTGTTCCTTTGGTTTCTACCATAACGGGTTCTGTTGCTCAATGCAGATCTGCAGCTAACAGCGTGCTGAAACTGGTACTCTCTGTGAACATTGAGGACTAAGGCAAATGGATCCTGAATCCGGGAAGTGTTGGAACAACTCAAAGGTTAGTGCATTCACTTGAAAAGCTCGGCCAAACAAAACAAAAAACTATAAAAACTCTGTTTATAATTTTATATAGATTGCTACACTTCCAAATGGTGGTACCCATGTGGGTTTCTTCATTGGCTGATAAGTGGTTGGTGGCAGATAAATTTTTTGTTCAGAATGCTTCTGAAATAAAATGAACTCTTATAAAGTAAGTTGCTGAATTGCATTTCAGAAGGATTCTTGGAAGACTATTCTGCTCTTAGCCTACCAAAGTCTTGGTGTGGTATATGGGGACTTGAGCATTTCTCCATTATATGTTTACACGAGCACATTTGCAGAAGACATTGAACATTCAGATACCAATGAAGAGATTTTTGGTGCCCTTTCTTTTGTCTTCTGGACTCTGACATTGGTGCCACTATTCAAATACGTGTTTGTGGTCCTTCGAGCTGATGATAATGGAGAGGGTAAGCATTTGAACAAATGAGGGAAGCCAGTATGCTCTTCTCATCTTGTTGATGATTTTCATGCATGGTTCTGCAGGCGGTACATTTGCTCTATATTCCTTGATTTGTAGGCATGCTAAAGTTAGTCTTCTTCCCAATCGGCAACATGCTGATGAAGCGCTTTCTACATATAAGATGGAGGAGCCTCCAGAGAAAAATACCTCTAGAGTGAAAATGCTGCTTGAGAAATATAAGGCCTTGCATACAGCTCTGCTAGTTGTCGTTCTTCTTGGCACTTGTATGGTAATTGGGGATGGACTGCTTACCCCAGCCATTTCTGGTAAGATTCCTCCTTATCATCCATGTTTTTACAAATCATTTTTTTATCAGTTCGTTGACTAGCCACTTCATTTATGTAGTTTTCTCGGCAGTGTCTGGGCTTGAGGTATCTATGTCCAAGAAACACCACGAGTGTAAGTTTCACTTATGGCTTTCTTTCTATTTCAATATAATATGTCAGGACTCAGTAGTATGAAACGATGTAACTACCTTCTAATTAAATGGCAAAGAAATTTGTTTAACTGTCACATGAAGATAACTATGGGCAAAATTTCAAGCAGTGACAACTTACAATATGATGATGAAAAGAGTTTATTCATAGCTTGTCAGCAATTATCATATATTTCACATAGTTGAAAAGGTTAATTTGCATGATTTTCTTCCTCTTTTCTGTATTTGAACCTCATTATCAATTGATTTTGCATTTTCAGATGCCGTGATTCCCATCACTTGCTTCATACTGGTGTGTTTGTTTGCACTCCAACATTATGGTACACATCGGTTGGGATTCCTTTTTGCACCAATTGTGCTGACATGGCTACTGTGCATAAGCACACTTGGTTTATATAACATATTCAAATGGAATCCACAAGTATATAAAGCTCTTTCACCATATTATATGTTCAAGTTCTTGAAGAAGACAAGGATAAGTGGATGGATGTCTTTGGGTGGAATATTACTGTGCATAACAGGTAAAAGTGGAAAATTCATGCATATGGTTAAATCTCATGTTACTGTACTCATACATATTAGTTAAATCCTAGACCGTTCTATCTACAAATATGCATATGTTGTGTAGTTGTAAGCCGTAAGAATATTACATTTAAATCATCTTATGATATAATTAGGATGTAGATTAAGTTCTATGTGCACATTTACTTCTGAATCAATTCTGGAACTAGAAATTTGAATCTTCCAGTGCTTAGTTTCTTTCCATATAATTCATTAACTTCTGTAAAATTCACAAGTCAGTGGGTTCCTTTTGTACTCCCAACAAAATAAAATCTTCTCTGTTTTGGAAGAGAGGGAGGGAGGTATCCTATCGACAATGGCTTATTCGTATAAACCAGAAGCTACATGTAACACAATACATTCTACAAACAGTTATTCATTTGTAAGCAACTTCTATCCTGAGATCTTACCAAAGTAATGGGTGAGTTAGTAAACAAGTGAAGTCATTTTTCATTTATTCCACCTCAAAGAATGAAAAAGATTCCGAAAGAGCTTTTTTTTTTAGCTCACAATATCATATATTCAATAAGATCAGATTTTATATTAGTAATATTTAATGTAGTTTTTCACTTATTGTATAAAGTGGAAACACCCTGGTCTACTTATTTTTCATTTGTTGGCAAGCCTCCTAAAGTATTTAATACTGCAAATCTAAAGTGAATCTTATTGGTCTTAACTCTTAATAAAAACTATTTACAATTTTGCGAACAAGTACACAGACACACCACACACACATAGAAGAAGATGATGAAGATAAATATTACTTCTGAAGTGCTCCTTTATCATTTATTCCCCTTCAAATATTCAACAGGATGCTGTTGTTTACATAAAAGGACAATTTAATTTACCCTCAATAGATTTGAATTTCACATGGAGCATTGTAAAATGTATACAGTTGCTTCAATATAATGTAGTTTGCCAGCTGAAAGACTTCTTATGTGTTGAACTTGTGAGCAGGCTCAGAAGCTATGTTCGCTGATCTTGGCCATTTCTCATATGTGGCCATTCAGGTTGGTTTAGAATCTTTTCTCAGTTTCTGTTTCCTTCTTTCTTTTTGGAATATTGGTAGCAAATGCTTTCTTATAGACCTGGGGAAAGGTCATTTCAATCAGAAAGGAGTTCTTAACAATTTTTCTTGTGCAGACTGCATTCACCTTTCTGGTATATCCTGCACTTATATTGGCATATATGGGTCAAGCTGCTTACTTGTCACACCATCATAATTCCAGTCACCAGATCAGTTTCTACGTCACAGTTCCAGGTATTCCATGTCCCTACTCTCTTTTTAAAGGCAATAATACTAGTTTGTAAGCATAAAATTAGAAGGAAGCCACATAAATAATTAGATGGAAAAAATTTCCTGGCAATGCCTTCATTAGTTTCCTGAAAATGTATGGTTATTCTTTCCTGGTATAATAGCATATTCTAGAAAACATTATGCAAGTTTTTGGGTGCAGAAAGCGTGAGGTGGCCAGTGATTATCTTAGCCATTCTAGCTTCTGTTGTGGGAAGCCAAGCAATCATCAGTGGAACATTTTCTATCATAAACCAGAGTCAATCCCTTGGTTGTTTCCCAAGAGTTAAAGTTGTTCATACATCTGACAAGATACATGGTCAGGTCTACATCCCTGAAATTAATTGGATACTCATGATCCTCTGTATTGCTGTGACCATTGGATTTAGGGACACAAAACATATGGGAAATGCATCAGGTAAGTTACGCATTTATGCATGATTGACTAGATCATGTTTTTGGCCTTATTGTTGAACAATTAAAGTTTTCTGCGCAGTGCCTGATGGCTAATTCTAATCTCTGATAAACTCTAATGGTTTGCTTAAATCAGTATTATTGAGTGAGTCTTTATCTAGATCCTTTTGGACTACCCTACATAGTGTTGACTGTTAACATTCACTTTCTTAATATGAGCCTCATCTAGAAGAGTTGGAGACACTTAAAAGTATTAATTTCAAAGATAGAAGGAACATTGGTGTTAATTGGAATGACTATATAAATCAATCTTTATTTGTTGCAGGGTTAGCTGTGATGACTGTGATGCTGGTGACAACATGCCTTACTTCCTTAGTGATTATACTTTGTTGGCATAAACCCCCAATTCTAGCCCTTTGTTTCCTATTGTTTTTTGGCTTTATTGAACTGCTGTATTTCTCAGCTTCACTGACAAAGTTTCGTGAGGGTGCCTGGTTCCCTATTCTCCTGGCCCTCATCCTTATGATTATAATGTTCCTTTGGCACTATGCAACCATCAAGAAATATGAATATGACCTCTACAACAAGGTATCACTAGAATGGCTTCTAGCCTTAGGTCCAAGCTTGGGAATTGCTAGAGTCCCTGGAATAGGCCTAGTGTTCACTGATCTCACCTCTGGAATCCCAGCTAACTTCTCCCGCTTTGTCACCAACCTCCCCGCATTTCACCGCATCCTTGTTTTTGTATGTGTAAAATCAGTGCCAGTCCCTCATGTCCCTGCTGCTGAGAGGTACCTTGTAGGCCGTGTAGGACCTGCTGCTCATCGGTCCTACAGATGTATAGTTAGATATGGATATCGTGATGTTCATCAGGATGTTGATTCCTTTGAATCTGAACTAGTAGAAAGGCTAGCTGATTTCATCCACTATGATTGGTATCGGACACGGGGGACTAACACGAGCTTTGAGGATGATGCTTCACGCTCTAATGAATCATCAAGTCACAGATTAACTGTGATTGGAACAACTGGTTTCTCCAGCCAACCAGGATATGAGAATGAGGAGAGTGTGCAGCCAGCAAGTGTATCTGTTGGGTTCCCCACTGTACAAAGTGTGACTGATGTTATTGAGATGGAACCTATGGGTGTTACTGAGAGACGAGTGAGGTTTGCCATTGATGACGATCCTGAAAGTGACACAAGGTCTGAGGCAGGTGTGCAAATGCAGGAAGAGCTGGAAGATCTTTATGCTGCTCAAGAAGCTGGGACGGCCTTCATTCTTGGGCATTCTCATGTTAGAGCAAAGCAAGGTTCATCTCTCCTGAAGAGATTGGCCCTTAACTATGGCTACAATTTCTTGAGAAGGAATTGTCGAGGCCCAGATGTTGCGCTCAAGGTTCCCCCAGTTTCTCTTTTGGAGGTTGGCATGGTTTATATTGTGTAGAACTAACATGTAATTAACTTTCTTTTTTGTTATGTCTTTCATAGAGATATATAACCCATAGAGGCTTTAATGGCAGAGCATTGTGCAGTTTACAAAAGGCTTTTGTGAATGGGAGTGACTCTACCCTTAAAATTAAACGCTATTTATATAGCATGCTTAAATTCCTAGCGAAAGGCTTATGTAGATGTTACCAATTCCCTGTACTTGATGTTACTTTAAGATATATTTTTGAGATTGTAGGGGGCACTTTAATGGTTGTAAAGTTGTAATGTATAGTGGGGTATTTTTTTTAATATTAACTGCAGATTTTATAAAGGGTAAAACTAATTATGTAGCCATAGAGGTGTAACTAATTATGTAACTAATCACATCTAACCAACTAATCATTAATTAATTATTAATCACTTAACCATGTATAGTAATACTCTTCAAATAAAACACCTTGAATTTACTTTGTATAGGTAGCCACCATAGGAACTTCCACTTAGTAAGCTGATTTGATACCATGATCACCTGTCTCGAGAGCCCATCAACCAAGGGGAATCCCACATATGACATCAACATCGGGTGATAGGAAGGCATCTTAAATGACTTGCTTATTCTACCGAGTGCCACCATCCATCAACCAACAGAACAGACACCTTAGCATTCACGTCTACATCGGTTGTTGGTCTGATGGGTTTGATATTCGTAGGTTTCGATAGCCAAGAATCCTGCCAAATGAAGGTATCAAGACCTTTGTGCTACACTTTACGACCCTCCAACACACTTCTTCAAGTACGCGATGAGTTTGGGGCCTAAAGAAGCATGTAGAAAATCAGTATTACCCTATTAGGAAAGCATTTGGCCTTGAAAAATTATCCCAAGGAGAGAATTTGGTTAGTATAATAGCCTAGGAGTGTCAAAGTGAAAATTTTCAGGTATATAACTCATGCCACCTTCCTTTTGAAGTCTTGACAAAATTTTCCAGCTGAGCCAATAATTATGAGTTGTTTGAATTTTGTTCTCAAAAGAACCTTGCCATCATCTGACTCAAATCATAACGTAGGGAAGTTTAAAAACAATGGAATATGTTGGGATTACTTGTGTCAGCTATAATTAATGGATTTAATTTTTCCTTAATTTAAAGTTGTAGCCTGTGTCCACGTAAAGTGTATTTTAAGGAAACGGAATCGTGGGTCCAAACAAATCTCTGGCCATTTATATGTGTCTGAAAAGAAAAGATCCATTAATAAAGTATTTGCAACACGCCTTGTGTTGTTGATTCGCGTAATTTGCCTTAACAAAATCCAACAGATAATGTAAAATCGTGCATCATGTACTGGAAGACTAACCTATGACACTGCAGAAGCTAAATGTTGCACTAATTTTTATTTATTTATTTTTGAATGATTTTTTTACAATATTACTCTTTTATATAATTTTTTTACATTAAAATTTGATATAGAAATTAGATTTTGTGGAGATATATAATAGTTGTTTAATTTTATTTTAAAAAAAGGCATGCAAATACTTATAACCATCATGTATCAGTGTGTCCTACGTGTTACTTATGCAAGATAATGTTGACCATGACAGCAAGTGCAAGAGAAGAGAGCTCCTCTCATTTTGAGAGTCTCCCAGGGTGCCACATAGTCTACTATTAACCACCAGGTTTTGTGAGTGGAGGCAGTGCTGTGGACAAATTGCCAATCACATGTGGCTGCAATTTCGTGGCTCAAAAACTAAAATGAAGAGCACTCATATGCAGACATATATGATATAATATAAGGAGCAGAGTTCAGAACCAGGGTACTGAGTGCAAAGAGAAGCTAAAATGGGACTTGGGACTCTGCCGCTGACCCCTCCTTGTAGCAGTTTCCCTTCAAATTCAGGATTTGCACAGAACTTCACTAATCGTAGGCTCAATAGGAGCTTAAAATTCTCGGTTTCAGCCAAACAAGAAAAGGAAGAAACAAAGAAGAGCAACCAATCTTTGTTTAGCAGTGTAACCGAAGCTCTTGATTTTTCTCAAGTGAGATCCGCAGAGGATGCCCAGCTTCTAGAAGATGCCAGACAAGCTACAAGTTCTGGAGAAAGGATGAGCAGGGAACAGGTATATTATACTCTTCTAAATCATCTTGTTTACATAAAATAGTAAAGTTGTGCATTATTTATTATGATCCTGCTAACTAAATTTTCTTATTTTCATGCAGTATGGAGCTCTTAGAAGGAAAATTGGTGGGACATACAAGGATTTCTTCAAATCTTATGTGGAAGGTACTATCTAGTTATTCTTCTATAAAAGTATTTTTATCTTTCAAACAAACTAGACATAAGTTTACCCCTTAGTCTCCTATAGGATAGCCAAGGTTCTTCATTTTCTGATGAAATTCTATACAAAATGCTCTTCTGCTAACAATAGAAAGAGAACTTTCATGCCCTTCTTGCCATAATTTTTTACTCAGTTGCTTATGGGCATTCTTGGTTCTGTTCAGTTTTAAATCGACCCAAATGCATTGGTTACCCAATTCTATCACCAATTAGTATTTTCAGTTCTTAGGGCAATATCCAAAAACCTATTTCCATATGGTTAGTTGAATCATTGTGTTGCTTAGCAATAAAACTGAAACATTCTTCTTTCCATTGAGCAGTGGACGGGGAATATGTTGAAGAGGGCTGGGTTGACAAAACGTGCAAGGTGTGCAAAAAGGACACCAAGGGTGAGGCAAGGCAAGTGGACAAGTTAGGAAGATATGTTCATGTAGCATGTCTAGAGAAGTCCAAAACAGGGAATTTCTTTACCAGACTGTTCTCATTTTGAAGGGTATTCATGAGTCATGATATGGCATGGTAGGGGACAATAGACATTTTCTTATACCCAATAATTCTAATTAGTCACCCATTTATCAAAATAGATATTCAGCTTTTGTATTGATTAATACAAAGAATGGAATTTTATTTTATTTTCCTCGTTTGTCAAATGAAATTTATATCAATCTTTACCACGCAAATTTTTATTTTTCACTAGACTTTATCATCATTGCAAAAAGATCAGTATAATTGCCTCTGTGAAAGTGGACCCCATATACAGATACAGGTGATAAGAATGTTTGAGAGACCGTTGATTGTCTGTATGATTTAAAAGTTAATTTTGATTTACCATCATTTAATTTTGTATTGTTAAATTATTAAAAGAGTTTGATTATCACAATAACTACTTAAAAAATCTAACTCTTTTAATAATGTGTCAACATATAATTAAATAACAGTATAAATTTTTTTTACACTAACAATAAATTAAAATTAAATCCATGATTTAATTTTTAAAAATTTAAAATTATGGATTAAGTAAAAACGAGAGATAAATTTTTACTTAAATTATAATTTAGGAATTTTTAAAAATTAAAATAAAATCATTGACGACATTTGCACGCTAGGCAGACGCTTAACCATCTTTTAAATTGTTGATGACGATAACAAAATGTCAAGTGCAAAATGGAAAACAATAGTTTCAAGCTTTTGCAACCAAGTGCCACAGTTTGCAAGCTAAATACATAAACATTTGTAAATTTTAAAACTATCCTTGTGTGTTTAATTTTATATACTATGAGTAACAGCACCCTACAATTTATTCTCTATACTCCCTGAAATTAAATGTGCTTTCCACATATAAAACATCGGTCTCACAGTAAAGCAATTCTTGGCTGCAATACAAGTGTCTTTAGACTCTATTTGAGTTTGAATTAAGTGATTTTATGTTTAGAAATTTTTATTTAAAAATTAATTTTGTTAAAATAAATATTGTTTAGATAATAATAATAAAAAGTACTTGTGAATGTGTAATTATCAAAAAGAGTGAGTTATTTTGAATTAGATTATTAATAAATTGATGTTAAAAAGATTGATTATAAATAAAATAATAACATTTTTTTAAGTTAAGTTTGTTTAAGTATTGTAAAATAAAATTATTTTGAGTATAAATATAATAATATTTTAAAAAATTATTAAGTTATATTTATTTATATATTATTAAAATAGTGGTACAATATCAAATAACAATAATATTTCTCTCCACACACATACAAATAGGTCTTTTTTACTACAAAAATAACAAAATACATTTGAGATATTAGAATCACGTTTACAGTTTAGAGATTGTCAAACATATTAAAATGACGTTTGAGACAAATTTTAAGTGATTAAGGTAAGAAGTGTCATTACACCAACCTTTTAAGAAGTAAAACTAACAAGATTTCAAACCTAAATTATGGATTAATCTAATTGATCAGAGCACATCCTATCAGGTATATCTCTAGAAGAAAAATCGAAAATCTTTAGAAGCTTCCAAGCTCAGAAAAAAAAAAAAAACAACATTTGTGTTGTTTGGCCTTTTTGTATGACAAATTGTGACTTGAAAACAGTAACTGAAGTGCAGTCCGCTAAATTGTGTCACTAAAGTAGTTCAAAATGAGTTTAAAGTGCGTTGACTTGGCTTATGCAAATCATCATCTTCATCATGCAAAAAGAAATTGATGGATGAGGCAAACTGCTGATCACTATCGATTTTTCACCAAATGTGAAGGGGCAATCAAGGTCTAGTAGTCCAGTTTTGCAAATAATAATAATAATAAAAAGAGATGTTTTATCAGAATTCAGACATGACTCAGGAAGTTGTATAGCTAAGCATGCTGCATGCATTCTCAAAATCTGAATTTAAAGCTCAAACTTCTGCAATGAAAAGAGCCCCGGGATTTCAATGAATTCAAAATGGAATTTTGATTTACAGAATAACTTAAATATGCAAGAAGTTTTGTGTTAGTGATATAAATTATTTTTGAGCATTAATGTAATATTTAAGCTTCAGATAGTTGGTTCTTATCTTCTTGATATAATATTAAAGTTTCTTAATCAAGTAATCAAATATATCATATTCGTTCCAAACTTAACTCACTTAGTAAGACACATTTGATATTAGTACTAAGTGCGAGATTCGATTTCTAACGACTGCATACTCCTTCCTCATTCTTCTTCTCTTGGGACCCTCTTCAGGAATTGCTCCTAAATCACACCCTAGAGGTAAAGCCTCCATTAACCCTAGTAGCGTCAGGTACCAAAAAAAAATTCATATTCACTTTGGTGCTTGATTTTATGCACTATGTTTAAATAACTATTATTTATAATAAAATACTTTCAACAATTTTTTTTGTAAGATCGACTAATCCCCATTTAGATTGTAGATAAAATTTGTTCACATGTAGTTCAGTTTGTTAATTGAGTCGCACTTCATAAGTACAAAAAATATATTGTTACCTAGATTTTTTATTCACATAATTATATCTTACAACAAAATAATCATAATTTTGATAATAGACACTAATTTTGGTCATTTGAAAATATACGCCATATCATATCAATTCTTACTTTATCACTAACACCAAATTAGTCTTTTATTGATAATCAATGTTATTAATTTTGTCTTTTAAAAACTAATTTGATAACAAAAATATTACATTAAATGATCGTTTTGATGTCACATATATATTTAGAAGATAAATTTAATATATTTATAAATTAAAGACAATATGATGTTAGGTATATTTTTAAGATACTAAAATGGACATTTAATCTAATTTTAAAGAGAATTATTATTTTGTAGAATAAAAAAGTTATACAGCAAGCAGGGAGGGTCAATAAATAAATGGCGGGAACGAACGGCCCAGCAAGGTTTGGCGGGAAAAAATGACCTACAAAGGTGCATAGGGCGGGAACCGTCGTCCATTCTGATTTGCAGAGCCTTCATCCATCGCAGAGAGAGAGAGAGAGAGACGATTCACGAGTGACGAGTCAGAGATGGTGGGGCCCCAGTACGATTTTGTGGCGAACCCTCTTGGTGCCGTGAGATCCAGCTTCGACAAGGCCATAGCCACCGGCTCCGATCCCTCCTCTTTCGGCGGCACCGACTGGGGCGCCCTCCCTCTCTTCCGCCACTTCCTCTTCGATCAAGCTCGCCTCTCTCAGGTTCAACCTCTTCCTTCTCTTTAAAACCCTATTCCATAAGTAAAATGCCTCATTCATTTATGTTATGGGTTGACTTGAGGATAAAATAAAATAGAAGTGAATTTTGCTGTTATTTTTTAATTTTTCTTTGTTTTTTGTTTTGTTGATATACTGTGTTTTTACTTGAGTATGTATTGTATTTGTATTTGTATGTGTCGTCGTAGGTTCCCGTTTTGACTCATGCCATGCTCAGATGGGTCAAGCCCAATACTCTTGTTCGGTTTCGTGGCATGATACAGGACATGCTTGGTAATGAATTTTATGTTGGCGCTTATAAGGTATTTCTTCTTCTCTTCTGTTCTAGTTTCTGGATCAATTTCCTCAACCAATATGCTTAATTTTGACAAAAATGCAACCTTTTTGAAGGATGGTTCAGTGTGGAGGACCAACAAGTTCATGGATGTTTCTCAATTTCCTATCGGTTCCTCAGCAGATATGCGAATCTGGGAACGACGACTACTTTACTGTGTTCCGGTGAGGTGTCCAGAGTCACCTTTGTCTTTGGACATTTGTGCTTGCTCTCTCTGTCTATTTCTAATGCTTTCACACAAGCACTTAATTTCCCATGTTCAGTTTTTCTTCACTGATTAACTTTTCTTTTTTTTTTTTTAATTAGGTTCCAGGATTGAATTCATGGACTGAAATTTCATCCGAAGCAGTTACCAATCAATGTCCGGATTGGACATCTGAACAAAGAGAAAAGCGGAGGAGAGCAGAGGACGAGTCTTCTGATATGCCTGTAATTTCTGGCCTTGCGCTATTGTCTTTATTAGCTCATTGTTTCTGTTGAGTTCACTCTTTATAAATTATCACGTGATGAGTACATTAGCCCACAGAAATTTAGGGTCTTACATTCTTGTGGTTTAGCACTTTCGTCTAAGTGGTAATACATTTGGGATATCTTCTTGATTGTTTCTATATGCCTCAAGACAAATGGGATGGAATGGAATGGAACCTACAAAATCAGTTTATTGGTTTTCATTATCAGTTTGAAAACACTAGATACTGGGTAATGTGTTTTTCATCTTTCTTACTGAGCTGTATTTATTCACAGGTCTCAGGTGATGACGATCAAGGTTCTCCTACTACTAAAAAATTGGTATGCAGAGCTTTCATATAATTCCAGCTTTGTGTTATGAATTTGATTGACAGAAAAGAATCATCCTAGAATTTAGCTTCATTAATATTTGCTTAAAGTGGTTCATTAAAAAACTTTGCTGATTTTCGTTGTGCCAGTGTGGCTTGCTTTTAAGCTTATTTCTCAATTGCAATTTAATTCAAACCAAGATATTTGATATCCATACTTGAAGTGTATAAAGTGTCATGCCAGAGGCAGAAGTGCCATATAGGCCTCCAAGTCTGCAGTATCCTATTTAGATAACAAACTATGAGATCTTGAGCTTTAGCTTATGTCAGATAGGTCCAGTCAGTATTTTTTGAATTTATGATAAATTAAAGTGCTTACTAGATGATCTCATTTTTATTTCTCCTCCCATGGAATAGGATAGATCAATAATTTGGGTTTGATCATTGGTGCAAACTTCTATTATGGTTCTTTTGACAATTGATCTCACTGTTTCTTTTATAGAGAGAAGATGAACACCCTTCCCTTGCTTCTCAATCTCGGGGAGCTTTACCTGAGAATGCTGGCTCTAGTCTGAGTTTGGTGCCTGGTCTTGATCGCAATTCACCTCCTTGTCTTGTGAAGGTAAGAATAAGTCTCTTTTCTACTTCTAAGATCTTATGAGAAATACTTTATTGACCTGAGATTTATTGATTGCTGTTTTTAATTTACTGAAATTATAACGATTCTTTTTCCTTCTTTTCCTCTGTATCATGCCAGATATATGATTCTCCAGAGTCTGACTTAAAGCTGAATGATGTTTTTGAGTTTGTGGGTATCCTTACATTTGATCCAGAGCTTCAAGAGGAAAGTGAAGATAATGATTTATCCAATGGATTTTGTGAAGATCCTTTGCACCATTTTCCTCCTAACAAGGTATCCATTGTAATGTACATTTGAGGGATTTTCAATATACATTAGAAGCCCTGTACCTTCCCTTGAAGGCCACTTGATCATTGAGCAATTGTAAGAGGCTTGCCTGTTCTTTAAGGAGCAACCGTGAAGAAGCATAAATATGCATTTGGGTATTGTTTATATGTCCACCCGGCATCTGGTTTTTAGCATATTCATATGCAAAATTTCCTCCATTCTGCAGGTACCACGCCTTCATTGTTTTATCCACAGGAAACTTGCAGTTCAGGACTTCCTTCAGAATAACCCTATTATAGAGGTAACTTTTCTTGTGTACTTAAGTGCAGTTTATTTTATCTGAACGAATGACTAATTATGTTTGGTATCTTGAGTTGGGATCCTTGTTATCCTATTTACTTATTGCATTAACTGAAAACACCTTGCTGAAGAAAGCATGTGCTTGATGTCACAGCCAAAGCCCGACTTGGTCAAAGGGATCAGGGAAGCTTTGCTAAGACATCTCACAGCTGTTCTTGGCAACGATGATGTAGCTGCTCATTTCATGTTGCTGCATCTCCTGTCCAAGGTATGCAGTTCTTCAAAGATAATTTATTTCAGTCATTTCATGTGTATGTAAATCTTGTGTTTATTGTTGTTTGTTTGACATACTTCTTTTCTACTCATATATTAATCGTTGTGTGCTTCTCAACCCAAACCACCCCCCCCCCCAAAAAAAAAGAAAAAAACAAACAAACAAATTGTTGAGAATATTTGTATGATGGGTTGTTCTTGACCAGGTGCATGCTAGAGTAGATGCTCTTGCTGTGGGCAAGCTTTCACTAAATCTTACTTGTTTTAGCAAAGAAACCGTGTCTATATTTGGAAATCAACTAAGCCTTGCTGTCAAGAACCTCGTGCCTTTCACACATTGCATACCCCTCACAGTGGAATACTTGAACACTGCTTCACTTGCACCAAAAAAGAACTATGATACAAACAGGTAAAGCACATTTTATAATCATTCTGAACAAGGACTTATTACTAATATACAAGACATATTTACAAGTTTTAGTGTAAATGCTCCAGATTGGAAGCTGGAGTCTTGCAACTAGCTGAAGGTTCACACTTGATTGTTGATGAGACCAAATTAGAAGCTGGAACCCTCAACTCTGTGGGTGTAGAGAATGCAAGGTTGCTGAAAAATTTAATAGAGTTGCAAAAGGTATTTGTTTGCTTGTCTAGTTCTATCTTCTTGCATGGTCATGTATACTGTTATGCTATGAATCTGCATTTCCGAGAGACAAATTTATCTACACTGCACAACTGACCTCTATACACCACAATAGATAAACTTGTTAATTTTAAGAAACACTCTTCTCTATTTACAATTGCTTGTTTGCAATTACTTTTTTGGAAGTGCAAGTAAATAAGCTGACATACACTTGGTATGTGTTTCAGGTAGAATATGATTTCAAGTACTATAAAATGGAAATGGCAACTGATGTCCAACTGCTAGTTTTGTCGGAGGGGAAATCAAATATCTTGCCAGCTGATGTAATTATACCTTTCCGGCCTTCTGCAGCCAATTGCTCTGAAGCTGTGGCCACAGAAGCTTTGGAAGCTTGGAGGTGGTATTTGGCTACTGTTAGACAACTGCCACATTCTATTGAATCAGAAATGCAGAAGGTACGAGTGACATTGACACTTGACACTAGTTTTCATGAACAAGGGTTCTTTTGGGACAAACCAGTCAAATAATTTAGGTTAGCCTTTCTCTTAGCATACAAACCCAGCAAGGCAGCAACTAACTTAACAAATTTCTAAGTTGGGCAGAAGTGGCATTTGAGGTTGATTTTTACATTATCCACTTCTATTATTAAATATCTCAGCTGAAGACATGCATATAATTCATAATTGATATTTAGAAGAATAGATTCCAGGGCGCTTGATGTTTAGCATTTCTATTAAGAATTCCTCTTTGCTGATTGCTCCGGTTCCTTCACTATTATTTGGAATCCCCAATTTGCTAAACTAAGACATCCAGAGCATACTTGAATTTTATGATTAGAATGCATTATGGAGCCTTTACAGTGTTGTGTGTTTTCAGGTGGTAGAAAATGATTTAGTTGCAGCAAGACAAGCAGACCGGAGTTTGAATCCCCAAGATTTAAGCAGGTTAGTGAGTGACTATTTTACATGTATTGGTAGATTTTTTTCAAAGCACAACTTCATTGATCTGTTGTTCCCCTACCCCTCTCCCCTCTCGCCTTCTCCAACAGATTTTTAACAATGGGCCGCCTCATGTCCCTGAGCTTTGGCGAGATCAGCCTGTCACTAGAACATTGGCAAATGGTCAAGGAACTGGAGAGGCTGCGAAGAGAGAGGTTGAAGTGAAGTGTACGCATGTTACAATTTGTAGTAGGTTTTAAAACATGAGTCAAGCTATGGGGTTGGCATCTTAATTTCTTCTGGCATAGATTCAGGGAAAGGAATGCAGTTAGATGGGTTCCAGGGGTCTGGTGTTTGATCTGATAACCAGAATTCTCTTCTGGCAGCATAAGATGTATATTTTAACTTGTGGCTATGAAATTAGAATCAGACAGTCGGTTCCATAAGTTCTGCATTCTGTAAATGCAATATGATGCCATTTTATATATGAATTTAATTTTGATTCAATGTGACAGAAATTTTACACATAAAAAATCATGTGTCAGACAAGTTATTAAAAGAGTTTAACTATTATAATTACTTAATAAGTCTAATAAAAGAGTTTAACTATTATAATTACTTAATAAGTCTAAATCTTTAAATGACGTGTCAATACATTAAAGTTAAGTATCGTAATGATACTGTGAATTAAAATTAAACTCTATTTAATTGTTAAAACAAATTTCCATTAAGGCTAAGTAACCACCTTATTCTGCCATTGTCATTTGCTGTCATGCAATCATCTATTTCAGCACTCGGGTCTATCTAGATGTGTGCACCCGAGCCGAAATGTATTGAAATTAGTTCTGAAGTATCCATGGATAATGGATTTAAGAAGAGATCCATAGGATGATATCGGCTATCATTTATGATTTATGGCATATGGCCGTCGAGGGGCCACAGCCGGGGGAGGTGGGGTGGGGACCTACTCCCTACTTATTAACCAACCCCTTGTCTCCATGTTAGAACTTATTAGTGAGGGGTAATTTACAATCTGATTAGGTTACAATTAAATTTATTTAACTTTAATTTGTATGTAGTTATTATTTTATAAAATAAAATTATTCAAATAATAAAAAATGTGACTCTTACCTTTTGTTGGGATTGCAACACTGGCTGTTTAAAAATTATCCAATTAGTTTCCCTAAAAAGAATTTACAATCCTCTTGATAAAATTTTCGAAATAAGTTAGTGAGGAGGAGTCTAGCTAGTTTGGAGGAAGTCTTAATATCAAACCTTTTATTAAAATAAATTAGAGATAATATTTGTAAATTATTTCTCACTTTGTACTACTTTTCTACACAATTACGTGGGGATTGAGTCTTGTGCAGGATCTATACGCATGGTACATTAATTAAACCAATCAATGTTTAGAAAATAGAAGTGTAAAATTAAGATCACGAAAATAATGTAAAATATCATGGTCATAAAAACCATGTTAGTAACCAGCCATAGGTCCATAAGGATTTTCTAGTAGAGTCAAAATCATAAGTGTGAAGGAAACAATATTGAGCTTGATCCTACAAATAAGCAAAGATAAAATCTTAAAATCTAATTCAATTATTGGGTCTAGTTATAAATGATTAAGTATCGTTTTTTCTTTGGTACAACACATGATTGAGTTCAAATCAGGGCTTCATTACAAAGCATCTCCAGACTTTGAAATGATATCAAATTTGGACCTTGAAATGCATCTATATATGGCACGTTCTGCAATTGATTGGGAATTAAAAATCACAACCTGTTGAAGATCAAAACAAAAAACAAAAAACAAAAAACAAAAGGTAGTAGTTTAGGCTCTGCTGACTTCTAGTTTAATCATTCGGCCATCATCTTTTTTCACAATATACTCTGCTACCGGTTTCAGATGGCTAGAGCTCACTCAATGGATTTGGTGGATGGTAGTTAAGGAAAAATAACGAGCCATTCATTCACCAAAAAAAAAATAAGAGCCATGCAAAAGCTTAAACTTACACAAACACCAAAAAGAGGATAAAAGAAAAGAAAAATTACTTGAACATATTGCACTTAGGAAGAAATATATTGTATAATCCTATTTTAAGAGAAACTATCTTTGTCTTTCAGCATATTTTATTATACTAGGTTCTAATAATTGACTTCATTTAAGTATCATTTTTTTTAAAATAATATTTCGTATTTATTTTACTAAAAATACACACAATAGTCTGACTTTCGATCATTTTTTTTTTTAGTACAAGACTTTCGATCATAATTTAAATATGTTCTTTTGTAACAAAACATCACCGTTTACGTGGCCAAAGGATGACTAGTAATAACTTATCTTAGTCTTAAATTTGGGAAGCTTTTCAGGACAAAAAATTGTATATGGCCCGAAGAACTTAGGTAGGTAGCTCTTAGCTGGACCGTTTACTAGAGGATTGCCCCTTCACGCTAAAAGATGCCAGCACTAATCTTTAGCCTTTGTGGCTGGGAAAAACGTTGCATTTCCACTCTTGCTAGTTCCTATTGATGGTCCAAGTCAAACAAGTGCCATAGTCCAAGTGCAAAAAAAGTAAAAGAAGAAAATGGTTCTATTTCTCTAGATTCTTTATCGACTTTTAAGAATCATGCTACTTTGTATATTTAGAGACAACAACCCAATTCAATATTCAAAGATGGAACTACAAATTAGTTGGTTTCTTCACATGCGTGACAAGCGCAGGGCAAGTATTATAATTAAAAAGTCGGTCAACTAATAATACTTGCAATTTTCTGTGTGTTCGCTTGAGGATTTATTAGTATTCAAATTTAATTTAGAAACTGAAGATGCAGAAGTTGGAAATGACTAGCAAACAAAAAGCATAATCAAATTGATATAAAACTCGCCCCCAACTTGGTTTTCTACCGTTTTGGGAATTAAATATACAAGGCCATTGAGATCTTAATCGCCTTTACTTCATCAAACCACTAAAGGCGATGATCAATGGGATTTTTCTGAAACTAAAACAACTTTATATTATATATTTAGGCCTAGCGGGTGCCATATAGCCACCACAGCATTAAAGGCCATGTTGGCCTGAACTCCTCCTAATCATCTACCCTCTTTTTCCTCACACTTTCCAACTCTAAAAACCAAATAATGCTATATATTACATACACAAATTTTAACTTAAATGGGAACTTAGGTTCCTAAAACTGTCCCCCCTCAAAAGTCTGTCCAAATTGCCAATTGGCAGGCGCAGCATTGTAGCTAGTGATTGTCCTGCCATCACTGGTAGTGACCTGGAAGGAGAGGCCCTGGCCATTGAGGTAGGAGTTGCTCTGCCAATTCTGTCCCCAGTTCCTTGACAAGGGTTGCCACCCAGTTTTAGACCCCTTGATGGACACTGAATGGACATCTCCAGCTCCACCAACATTTGTGACCAGAACCAAGTTGAAGTAAGAGTGGCCGTTGACGGTGAATCTGATTCCTCCCTTCTTCACACAGGGGATTCTGATTTAAGCCAAAAAAACAAGCATGTTAATGTATGGTCCTAGTCAATACTGAGCTGAAAGCTTAAAATGGAGAACAAATAAGCACTTAAGGAATTTATGGGATTTACCTTTTGAAGGAAACGGGAACAATTCCAGCTTTGTATTGGGCAATCTGTAAGAAAGCAGGCTCAGCCAGATCAAAGTGCTGCAGAGGAGGGTTGCACCAGCCACCATTGTCATTAGGCAATGCATTGTTAGGGGGGCAGAAGTTTGTGGCAGTAACTGTGATACTACCAGGGAGGCACCATTTGGGGTCACCATTACATCGCATCTCGTAGCAAGACCCGCAACTCAAGCCATTGTTGAATAGAGCGGTGCTGAGTGCTGCAGTGTTAGTCCCATAACCTTGGCTGTACAAATTCCCATAACCACAAGCCCCTCCTGCAATAATAGTAATCTCATGAGAAACCCACTACCCAAAAGACTAGATCTTTGACTCATAATAGGAGAGAGAGAGAGAGTGAATGTAATGGTCAGAGGAGAGTCACTTTTAAGTTTTTAACTTCAAGCCTAAAGGAAATAATAATGTACATCTAAGGTGCCCGTGTCACTGGGTTAAAGGCACTTCGATGTTCTTTTCCTTTTAACCCCAGGACCTGGACCCCCCCATATGCTCAAATGAGAAGGCATTTGTTTAAACTTACCCATTGTGCCTGATGCGTCTCCCCCACCATAAAATGTGGCATGACCAGTTTGCCATCCTTCATAGTCACCGTAAGTGCCTTGAAGGCATAAGTTAAGAAGAAAGAAAAGAAGAGAGATTGCTGCAATTGCCATTGTGTGGTACTAGTGCTTAAAGAAGCTGGGGATAGAGGATTTAAGATAGGAGAGCTTTACTTCTTGGTGCTGACTGCTGCTAAGCATTGGTTTGCTTATATAGGAAATTTGAGCATAGGTTGGAGGCACTAAAGACTTAGAAGTGGGGCCTAATGCTCGAAAGAGACAACTTAGCAATTCTCAGGTCTGAAGAGAGGGCCAAAACCACAAAAACGGATTCACATTTTCAGAAGGTCGAGCACGGATCAAGGCGCACATGCAAATGTTTCGGTTACACTACCAACTGCTTAATCTACGGCCCCACTTGGCACATGCATTTCTCAACCCTACTCTTATAACTCCTAATTTTATATCCTTATTTCAAGTGGTCTTTACTCTTCGTATGAAAATGTGGTGTTTTCTTCTTAAACTTCCCTTAAATCACGGTATATCAGCCTACAGCGGAAAAAGGCCACTAATTGTGGGTTATACTAACCTTGATACATACGTCCAACTTGGTGTGCTGTTGAGGGCTGCACCAAACCGAGTAGAATTAATGACATTTGTTAAGGTATGCTAGACTGCTAGTGCTAGCCCATTTTCACTTTTCATCCTCTTGATACTTTGCATTCAATGAAACCATTCTTGATTGAAACTCCGGTCAGCCAAAACCTCAATACAATTAAGTTGTAGTTATTTACTTATTTTATTTTGTAACATAAAACACTTCCCCCCTCCCCCCTTCTGCAGAGCTACATTACCCTTTCTTTCTTCTGCTTGGTTCTGTCTTATTATGTATGAAACGGACAAAACAGCTTAAAGAAATCCGTATGTAAAAGGATTTAATATTGCAGAGGATCTGAGCAGATAGCCGACTTGAACAGTAGCAGTCCACAGAAACCAAGAGCTCAAGGATTTTGATTACACGTGTGTCACTGCTCAAGTTAAGAGGATTTGAAAAATAAATAATGCTCTAAGTTAATTACCAAAAAAAAAAAAATAATGCTCTAAGTTTACTTTACAATGATAACCAAAACTTCAAAAAACAGAGAACTACAAATTCTTTGTCCTTTTCTTTTTCTTGCCTAACTCTCTTAAGAATCCCTAGCATAAATTAGTCACTTCAGATGACTAATACTTGGAAAGAATCCTATATTTGATTTGTCTGTTACTATAGACAAACCATATTCTAATAAGCAACTTATATAACTTAAACAACAGGCATTGATATGATTATCTCTGCAATCAAAATAAATTAATTACCTTTGCCAACTTCTACGGTGAAACAATTAAATTTGGTTGCACCACTCTTTACACCACAAAACACAAATTATTTTAATTTTAAGCAGTTATATTAAAAAAAACACATCGATATAATTTTTTTTAACAATTTAATAAAATTAATAAATTTATATCTAGGTATAACTGCTTTATTTAGACATTTTTTGTGTTGGACTTAATAGACACTTGCAATTCAAAGATTTTCATATAAGCATTGCACTGATACAGTCAAATTGTTGAACAGAACAACTAGCCTAATACAATTTAGAATATGTCAAATGGACACGTGGTTGCGTCTAATCAAAGGACTTGAAGAAGTTTTAACAAAGAGCATACTAATTATTAGAAGGAGTTCAATGAAAGGACTTGAAGAAGTTTAAACAAACAGCATGAGGATGGTTAATTTTTTGTTTAATGAAACAAGCTTTTAATGCTTCCAACCATTACTTGATGATGTTCCCTTTTGTATGCATATGGTTAATTAATATGCAGAAAAGCTTTCGAAGGTGTGTAGAAAAAGTGGTGGGCAGATCTGATATTGGCCCTACCATGTTAGCTGCACATGCACGTCCCGGTCTTCGCGGCCCATTTCATTCAAGCGTCGTTTTCAGAAAAAATTTGGGGGCGTTGCTGTGGATATTCAAGAAAGAAAAATAACAAATTTGGATAATGACATTGAGATAAATAAATCAATTACCTAATGGCTATTAATATCATTGATGGGTATGAATTATGACGAGATATGGATTATTTTTATTGTTTGCTTAGAAATGGAAGTTATTAAAAATGGGATAATAACCTTACATTCTTCCCCGGTGGCTAATGATACTATTCAACAAGGTGAGTGTGGTCAGATTCAGAGACATGGTGCTTCTGTTATTTGCTTCACTATGCATTGGTTTGGAAATTTAGTTGATTGACTTCTAATCCCAAAGGTCTAACTTTTGTATATGAAATCTTTATAACATAGACGTGGTTGTAAATACATGATAATGTGAAGAGGAAACCTCCTCCTAGGTATTACCTAAAATAAATTAATGGATATCAACAAAAAGACAATGAAGATCAGCAACTGTTCAGGATATCAAATCTTTTGGTTTCATTCTGACAATTTCGGATTTGGACACGAATAAATGTCCCTTTTATATCACCGTAAGAACTTTTTTTTTATGAAGCCTGCAAATTTGTCTTCTTATGTATCCAAATAATATTAGTGGACGGTTTGATGAATTAGCCACCTCCGTGATATATGCGAAAACCTTTTGCCTTTATCATGATCAATTACAGGGAATTTCCTTAGATATATAAAAGCAAAAGATAAAGAGCCAATGTGATTTGGGTACACCGATTCGGTGCTAATGAGTCAAAATTTGTGGCTTTCCAGCAAACTAGAAAAGTAGAAGGAATGCCAAAACTCGGGTCATTTTTTGATAGAGAACTGGAAAATTCATGTCCAAAAAGCAAAAGACCAAAAGGGGAAACAATAAAGTTCCTTGCCTATGCATTTATGACCATGCAACATTCCACCTTTTCTGAAAATAGAGTTTATATATAAAAAAAGGAATGATAATAATGACAACAATGAAATCGAAATGGAGGGAAGAATTCTTGTTTAAGTGCTTGAAAGATCAAACAAGGGAAATTCAAAGAATCTCCTCTAGGGAGTGGCTGAACGATACTAGAAATGAGATCCACAAAAAGGGCATGTGGATTAAATCCAAGTATTGTTTGTCTAGGAACCATATGAAATGAAAGTGCCCTCCACAAGGTTTGTCCACCGGTCCCACTTGGGCAATATGCAAAACCCAGAATATGGATTGAACTTGAACCAATCGCTGACAGGGTTTTGAGTGGTACTGGTCACTTTCCAGTGGTAGTTAACGGCAATGGTCATATGTAGAAGACACACAAACAGTCATTCAAAGAGGTGGTTTCTTGTCTAACTACACGTTGGCTGTTCCAAACCCTACCATGTGCATTTAAATGGGGGTGCTGGGGGCCGTAGCCTGTAGGCCATCCATAACCGTTGCAAGGGTGACTAATTGGTTACAAGTTTGGTGCCCACGTATCTGTTGAAGTGATATGTCGCATTGGCTTAATTAATGAATTTGGAGAAAATAATTTTTTATTGGTTCGTTTTGAAAAATTAATTAAATATTTAAATATATTAACTAATAATTTTTTTATAGTTAACCAATAATTTATCTTTATTTTAATATTTGATATGTGATTAACTGTATATAAATTATTGATTAATGTAATTAAATACTTAGTTAATTGTTCAAAACGAACAATGAAAAATTATTTTCTCCATGCTGAATGTAAAATTCATTTTCCCTTAATTAAATAGTAGAACTTGATGTGGGGTTAGCTGGTCTTGGTTATATTAGTCGTTTTAAGAGCTCGGTTAGGTAGAGGTTGTTAGTTGAAATTAGGTACGGAATGTCAATATGATCTTCACCGTCCACACCAGAAAAAAAGAGCTGAATTGTTTCTCCTGCTTGGGATGCTAGTGAATTATATGAAACTGCTAGCTGTGAACAAATTCTGGCAATCCAGGATTGCCATTAACTGGGTGAAGATATCGAAAGTGATTACTGGACAAATTCCTAATTATTTGGGCCATCATCTGCGGTGCTACCACAAACATCCCCACTGGTCATTTGTCACTTTGGACTTCAAAGTTGTTGCTGTTGTTTTTCTCTTTTCTTTTTTCTTTTTTGAGATAAGAACTCTACTTAAACTTTACCTCACACTTATCATTTACACTAAACTAAAAAAAAAAACAAAATTACACAGATAATACACCAGTAAAAGTGATGATTCAGCTGAGCTGAGAGAAATATATCACGCGCATTTTATTCGTTCCTTGTTCTATTGATCTGCTTCTGGCTTTGAATAAATACAGAAGATTATGCAACTCTTTCCTGCAATTTTATCGGCAAACGTGACACAGAAAATGCCTGTCCAGGTCAAAATTAAAATGAAAAAAGAACGAGAAAGACAATAGAAAGGGTAGAGGAAAAAAAGGGACCATAACAATAAGAAGTGCCTGCCATTCATTTCCTATCTAATACATGAGACCAACTAGTAAGATATGTGGACATTTGAGGCGCTCATTCAAATGCTTATAGCCATAGTGGCTGATGGCTTCTTTAAAACTGACAGGAGAGTTAACCAACAAAACATGTCTACCTTTTGTATGGACAAAAACAAAACATGATGGTCCATCCATGGCATACCATGTCCATAAGTATGAACTGTTGCAACTGAAATTAATGACAAATGGTTCTTTGTGCAATGGGGTAGAAATAGAGAACTGGCACAAACACCTGCTAGTCTGTGCCAAGTGCAAACACGAGTTCACAGATTGACACAATGGTTATTGAATAGAAGGAGCAATTAATTACATATTCTCAACAACAATAACAAAAGCTTTTTCTCACTACGCGGGGTTAACTACATGGATCAAATGACACCATTGTACTCTGTCAAAAACCATATTTTCAGAAAGGCCATTTAGATCAAGATTTTTTTTAATGGATCAAGGTCTTTTTTAATGGAATTAAGAACATATTCTCACGGTAATAAAAAAAAATGTGCAAAAACCACGAGGTGTGGCTTAGTTGGTAAACTGAGCTCCATGTGAACGGACTTTACCCGCAGTGTAGGGGTTCAAATCCCACTTAAAGAATCTTGTGGCCAAGGCAAAACCTATGCCCAAACAGGGATTAGTCCCACGCCCAAAGGGTGTGATGGCACCTCATGGTCTTACAAAAAAAAAAAATAATGTGCAAAAAGGACCAAAATGGATCATATAACTTGAAAAAACCTCTCCTGCATTTGGAGCTCAATACATGAAAATGAAGTCTAACAAGAGAAAGAAAAGAAAGAAAGAGCTCCCTGAACAAGCCACCAAAAATATGAAATTTAATCAATAAAGAATTAAATAGAAAAACAAAAAAATCAATACCTTTAGGTCTCACTCATGTTAGTCTATGAACAATCCAATAAACAGGGCGGTGACATGTTGGTCAGTCAAGTTTGCATCAAAAGGAACTGCTGATTTTATTAACAGAAATGGAGGGAGGACCATCAGGCATCAGACATGAGAAACCCTGCGGCTTATGTCCAGCCCCTGAAATTGGCCGATAGAATCACGCGGCAACATTTCTGACAAATCATGTGGAGTGGCTACATCATGCAGAGGCCGATGGGGAGTTGACACATTAGATGAGAGTGAATGCAACTGCTGCATTTGTATGGCCTGAAGTTCGCCGGGCCCATGTTGTGGCTGATGTGAGAAGAAGGAAGCTTGAGAATATGAAAATTGATGCATTCCCAAACCATAGGTATCAGCATGAGTTACTATCTCTCCAGTAGCAATCTTGAGCCTATCAACTTCTTTCTTCAGTGCTTCATTTAGAGCTGTAAAAAAATTCAAAGACCCGAGGGGGAGTCATAAATGACAATATATTAGCTGAAAGTTTAACATAACAGACTAATAGTAGGTTATTGACCATGAGAAGGTCCAAAAACACTTCTTTTTTCTGGAGTGCCTACAGTCTAACACTTTTAAAATAGTATTAAAAATAAAAACATCAAAAGTTGAAAACAAATTCCAATAACTTCACAGAAAATAATTATTCCACTCATACTGATGCAAAACAAACTAGGAAAAATTCTTCATTAACTGATGTCAGAGAAGAATCAGTTAACCGAAGCTTTGTATGGTTGAGACGTACCATCACATAACTTAGCTTGTTGCTCCATAGCTTGTAACCGAAGCTTAAGCTCAGTGTTTTCAGTAGTCAGACCAGTTGTATCTCTCTGAAAAAGATGTTTCAGAATGAATAAGTCTTAGGTAAGCATAATATGAAAGCCCGCCATTACATATGATATGAGGAATTTGACAACTTGTAAACAAGTGCATTAAAGAAAACAAAAGCATCTTCACTTAAAGAAGAATAAATGGCTACAAGAAACAAAAGCAAACCAATAAGCAAAGGGCAAATCACCAAGGAATGGGATAACTATTCCTGACATTGACAAGACAACCTATCTAAACTTCACAAAAAGCAAAGGAAGCATATCCAACCGGAATTGGATCCTCTCATATTACATGACCATCATGTTGCTGAGAGAATGACACAGAACAAGACATCTACTAACCTTGTGTTTCAATTAAAAAAAGTGTATCTTTCTCTCCCAACATGATATCATATAGCATGAGAGGATCCAAATCCTATCCAGCCTATCATAAGTAACAAGCAAACGAAACTTTTCACATTCAAAGTGTTTAATATTTGCATTGCATCAAGCCTTACACACCCGCACTGCCTCACACACACATATATATGGGGACATATCTATTAGAGATATAGATTAGTTACATTAGTTAGGAGGTTAGTTGTTCTCATTGGCTATATAAGCCTCATTATATTTCTTGTAATTCATCTTTTCCACTTTACATCAATACAACTCTTTTCCATGGGCTCTACCATGTTTCATAACATGGTATCAGAGCATCCATTCCACCATGAAATTATTTTTCCATTCCGCTGCATTGAGTTCCAAAATGGAACTCTAAATATTTTTTTCCCCTCTCTCTTCTCTGCATCTCTTTGCTTCTTCGTCTTCTTCCAATGTTTAGTCCTCGTTGATTTTCTTTTAACCCTAAAGATTCTCCTGAACCAGTTATTGCTCAACTAGTTTGGGTTGTCGTATTTTTTTTTTTTTCTTGAGCTTTTCTTGGGCTTTAATTTACTGAATATGGGGATTGCTGGAGATCATCATAGTCCGAAGCACCATCTAAGCTTTCATTTGCACATCCCTCACCTCCATTTTCATCAACACCATGCAAAAAAAAAAAAAAAGGATCTGAAAGACATCCCAAAAGGATGCTTCGCAGTCTTGGTGGGCCAAGGGGAGGAGCAACAGAGGTTTGTGGTCCCTGTGATCTATATATCAAACACCCACTGTTCATGCAGCTGCTGAAGGAAGCTGCAAAAGAATACGGGTTCGATCAGGAGTCCTTGGAAATGCAATCTTTTTTTGTTTTCTGGTTCTCTCTTTCTCTTTCTTTGCCTGGAACTACGAGCCACAAGAGCGTTAGACGGGGAGAAAAGATCATCGTCAGGAGTCCAAGTGGCGAATGTAGCAAGAGCTCCCATGGCTGAACTTCACCAACACAGTCTCCGCCTATTGTTATTGTGTTGGCCCTTTCAGCACTGTCTCAACCGAAAACCCCCAATGTGATGTCAATGATGATGAGCCATCAAGGGTTGCAGGGTAACGAGCCCACTGATTGTTCCATGGCATTTCTATACTTGTGTTCCATTGCTATTTTTTATTTCTTTTCCAGTTAAAAAAAAAATGAAGGGGAACCTTGGCGCAACGGTTGGAGTTGCTGCCATGTGACTTAGAGGTCACAGGTTCGAGCCGTGGAATCAGTCTCTTGCACATGCAAGGTAAGGCTGCCTACATTAGATCCACTAAGTGGGTCCGGCCTCTTCTCTGGACCCCGCACATTGCGGGAGCTCTTGTAGCACCAGGTTGCCCAGTTAAAAAAAAAATATTCTGGTAAAATTTTTCCATTTTTTGGCATTTTATGATTGATGTTCCCAAGATTGGGATTCTTTAAAAAAAAAAAAAGATGATATTTGGAGCATATAAAGCTCTAATTTTGAGCGACTTATGACCGATGTAAATGCCGGCGAGTCGACTCCTCTCAGATTCTATATCTTTTGCCGATGTTCATTCCGACACATTTCAATTTGTTTGGGACAAGACCCGTGGAGACGCAAATGAAGAGCTACGAACCTCGGCTGTCAACAACTTTTCAATTCTATGATTTCTTACTTAGCCGATGTAATTACGGCATTACTTGTATTTTGTAATTTTTTTTAAGTTTGAATGTATTGTTCATCCCAAGTTTGAAGTTCTAGCACTTCCAGCTTGCGGGGGGCTATTAGAGATATAGATTAGTTACATTAGTTAGGAGGTTAGTTGTTCTCATTGGCTATATAAGCCTCATTATATTTCTTGTAATTCATCTTTTCCACTTTACATCAATACAACTCTTTTCCATGGGCTCTACCATGTTTCATAACAATATCAAGTGAGAGCAATATTTTATTATGAGAGGTGAGAGGAGCCAATCTTGACCATAGTATCTTATATGGATGGTCAAGATTATAAGTTACTTAAAGATCACATAACCACTTAAAAATGTAACATGACTTTATGTTTTAATCTTGACCATTCATGTATAATCCAATGGTCATGATTTATTCCTCTCACTCTCGCAATAAACCACTCTTCTCACTTGATATGCTCCCTATATATATATAATCATTTGCAGACTCTCCCTCCCTCGCTCTAAAGCAAGGGAGTCTAACTTTTACATCATTACATATCGACTAATTTGTGAGTTCTTGTAGTATATAACACACATTATGTGCAAATATGTAAGTCGTTCTTCTGTGCATAATCAACATTTATAGTTTAAAATACAACAAACTTTAGTGATGAACATGAGAAATGACTGAGAAAAGTAATGCAGCTAATTGGATTTGTTCAATGTAGTTATTTATCAATCAAGCAAGACAGGTTTATGTTTCAATAAGAACCTGGAAAAGATTTAATTGAGCAGAAAGAGTAGTTGCTTCTGTTTGAAGGGTATGAATTTTTCTCTCAAGCTCCACCACATAACAAGCTTTCCTCTCTTTTGAGCGTGCAGCAGATTGGCGATTAGCCAGAATCCTGCATCCAATGCAAGATTTGGGGAACCTCCTTAAGTAACAACAATATGAATCACTACGGAAGAATTATGAAGAGAATAGCACCAATCACAAAATGAAAAATAAATAAATTATTTAAACAGAATACGCATTTTTTGTTATAATATTTATCAAAGATGAGAAAATAGATTCATTGTTCTCCGAGGGAAGTTCATAGATCCTAATAACTGCTTTCATCATACATGGACATTTCTTGGGGCCACAGTGGTACACGATGGTCCATCGTGGCCCAAAAAAAGGGACAAACCGAAATCCTTTTACTTTTCTTGGAAGCAAAGGAAAAGAAAAATTCTTAAGCTATATTGATTTCTATAAGAATGAAACGATATTGTATAAATATAATAATATAAGAGAGTGGAACATAAGAAACAGAGAAAGAGAAGGAGACCTCTTTGCTCGCTTGGGATCAATGGTCCACAATTCAGCGAGCTTATCAGGAGACATGGCTTTCTTAGCCTCAATGCCCTCCGATAAGGAAGAACCATCAGCGGAATTGCTGCGCCGATGACCAGAAGCATTGGCGGTGCCTACGGCGGAGGGTGGGTGTTGTAGATTGGATCCGGATTTGTCAGAATCCATGTAGGCGGAGAAGAGGTCGTCCTGTGAGCCCAGATCTTCGAAACGGGCCAAAGGGTCATCGAAGGGATCCATTTCGAGATCGAAGTCGTCGGGGATTCGGAAATGCACCTCGGATTGAGATCGCCTGTGAGAGGGAAACGACATCGTTGAAGTGAGCGTGATGGTGTTCCAATCCAATGAGGTTTGGTTTGGTCTGGTTGAAGAGGTGGTCACTGATCCATGTTGAATAAGATGTCCCTCTCTCGGTCTGGTGCGTGCATTCCCCCTATCCCTCTCCCTCTACGCTCACACCCACCTTGTTGCGGTTTCCAGGATAATAATAATTGTTTTTCATTTTCAGGTATTTTTGTTCTCTGTCTGGGTGGTGTTTGTGTTGTCTTTGTGATTTTGTCCCTCCGAGTAAAAGGCTGCGAGTTGTGCTGCACATTTTTCGGTAAGTAATCCTTTTATATCATCGTTATCGTCATCCTCATCACTATGTTACTTATTTCTTTATTTGAGGGAAGGTTGTCCTTAACTTTTTATATTTCAAAGAAAAAAATTATTTGCATCTAGCCATGTTCTGATTTCTTTCGGCATTTATTTAATACGATGATAATATAGAAAACTATTACTCCACTTCTTAAAAGAACATTTACTTAAACAAAGTAAATTAATTGCATTAGTTTAAGGTAATTTTATAATTGTATAAGGATTCACAAAGTCATTAGATGACTCATGGTTAAAATAGTAAGTAATTTATTTATCAGGATGAAGTTAAATGTTCGTTTCTTAAAAAGTGTCATTATAAGGTAGGTTAATAACCGTAATCATTTCAAGACGTGAAGGAAATTAATCTTATACTTAAGAGGTGAGGAGATATTTCTTGTGTCTACCAAAAGTATGTAGCTTTGATTATGATAAAATATAACTACACTTGATTAAAGTATTTTTTATTAAATATTTAAAATATTATCACTTCATTAATGTTCTATCTCATTTTATTTAGTGGAGATACAATGAAAGAAAATACCTCATTAATTTTTTAAAACAAAAAATAAATTGAAATACAAATATAACTCAATTGAGATACTAAGTTTTCTATAAATGAATTATAATTACAATGAAAGGGTTCAAATCTTAAAAGTATCTTGTAGTTAACACTCAGATAAACATTTAAAGAGTGTAAAAACATTTTATAATCTTACACACACAAAAAAAAGTGACAAATAAAAATAACGGAGTGACTATCCTATAAGTGGATCAAAATTCATGAACTGTATTAAAGTTTTCGTGATACCACATGTTTTAGTGGTATGCTATATTAATTCATGGGGACATTTTTCGTAAAATGTTTTTAATGCAGAACATGGATTCTACTTACTAGATAGATTACAATTAGCCTAAGGCTACTAATGGATTATAATTACCAATTGGGCTACGTGACATAATATCAGGTTATCCAACTTTGGGCCCAAAAACAACAAGACAATGTGGATCAGATGCATGCAAATCCAACAGGATGTTATACACAAAAAACTAATAAAACACCTTCTTTGCTTCAAGGCTACAAGGATGTGGGGATAATTATTGGAGAAATACTAAAAAAAATATAAAAAATTAAGCACTCATTTTATTACTATAAAGATATATGTGACATCATATTAATATTTTATTTATTAGTAATATTAAATTAATCTTTAAATGATAATTAATGTTATAATTTTTTCTATTAAAGACTAATTTAATGTTATTTTAAGAATTAATTTGATGACAAAAATATGACATTAAAAAATTAATTGATGTCAAATATATTTTTGAATGACCAATTTATTATATTTATAAATGAAGGGCTAATATAATGTCATATATATCTTTAAAAATCTAAAATACACATTTACACCAAAACAAAAGTTATTGGGAGAAGTAATAATCACACATCAATATAAGATTGAACCTCACTTTAAGTTGCCAATTATTGGAGAAACAATAGACAAATGCTGAGAAAGTCAAAGTGGCACTAACAGGAGCGCTGGGGCTTCCATGCGGGCACAACTCCTAACCAAGTAACCACCCCATAGGCACTTCAAAGTTCAAACTGACGAATTTATAAATCACACGGGGTCTGTACGCAGAACCAGACATAGCCCCTTTTCTATGTGGGCTCAAGCTCCTCAGCTCAATGACATCCTAACCTCAGTTACTGCTGGCTGCAACTATGGGCTTAAACTATTCCTATTACAACCATGTGGGTTCTCACAACTCGAAGTCGGTTAATGTTGTTTGCTTCCAATGCCTATTTATTTATTTTTTTGGTAATTAACTGGGGCCAAAGGACCCAAAGAAAAAGAATGCAAACTACAAAGAAATCGCACGGGGAGAACTTCCAATTCCTATTTTCCCCCACCTAATAAAGCTATGCTGATTTAATATGACTATGTCTCTGTGAGAGGCTAGCAATTTAGCAAGGAGGGTGAGAATATTAAACATGGGTATTGATGGAACTATGGAGTTAAGTCAATACATGGGGCAGGTGGCAATCTCCGAGAAGGATCTGAGGGTTACGGTGGAGTAGCAAATGTTAAGCTAGACTAAGACACTTGTGGACCCTTTTCTGTGCCAGAGTGGACCCCCTGACTTTGGGGTGGGGTGTGGCCTGTGATGTAGAAGACTGAACCACATCTCCTCCCATGTGCCCTGTCTTTTCTCCTTCACATGCCGCACAGAGCAAGCTTTATGGTAAATTTGCAGTAGACATCCTCCTTAACGTGATAAAGATGTCACTATCTCACTGAAAATAGCACCACAAAATTCACTTGGTTTTCGTGATTTTTTTAAATACTTGAAGAAATAGGACAAAGGAATTTGTATACTTGCAGCTATATGTTGGCCTCTTTCGCAATCATCTAATCCAAAACAGTCTGTTGTTGACGTTTTGTTATAGCCCGTCAAACTTTCTTTCAGATTAACACATCCCATAACTTGATTTAATTATGCAAGTGGTTGTTAAATCAGCATAATGCCAAAGATAAGAATCCGAGAAATATTAAACACTTCCATAAAGCACTAGCTTACTGTGTTATGATTGCTGTTTACACAGAAACGGCAAGCCAAAGGTCTATTCTACTGACTCCAGCTTTCAAGTTTATGGGGCTAATAAATAATAATGCACTAATCAAAAATTGGGTTAACTTTATCAGCTAATTATGCCATCCAGCGTTGTGTAAAAGCGCTATAAGGAGAAGTATCTCTAGATCGCAAGCTAACAATGAACGTTGGATGAGGAAAAAAAAAATGAAGGAACTGATTACTTCAACTTTAAATTAATGGTTGAGTGGAGGAGTGGGAGAAGGATTTGGTGCTCAGAATAAGTACTTCTTTAAATAAGCTAATTTTGATTAGGTGGGATCAGGTACCATAATCAAAATTCCTAACCGCCTTTTCTTCCCCCTCTTGATTCTAATATCAACTCTCCGCATGTCTTATCTCACTGCAGTGATAAATGGAGTGAGACACCAAACAAGTTGTCTTGCTTTCATTTGGTATCATAATATTTGTTTCCCGGCTGCTTCTGCAACTTCCAAACATTACAAAGCACTTGAACACAACCACTCCTCTCAAATACACACAACATAAAAAGCCATACCTTCCCCTTCTTTCTTTTGCATCACAAAATTGAGTCTCTTATTTTATGCTCTGAATAGTAAGAAGAAAAACTCCAGCCACTCCTGTTGGAAAACATCACAAGCCCGGTAAGACCAATTAATGATTTTCAGAGCCTTCATAGTCATGGTTTGCATGATGGTTTTTGGCCTATGTGGGTGGAAGAAGGCTTTGATTGGATATTAGAGTGGACTGGCCATTAGTGATTTGAGAGTAGAGATTTGAGTTTGTGTGTTTCTATAACAAGCCAGAGATTTGAGTTTGTGTGCTTCTATAACAAAGTGGTTGCTTTAATTTTCATCCTCCAAAAAGACTCAATATTCACCACCCCTTCTCTAATTCCCTTGTCCCTGTAACCAAAGAGATGCTTCTTTGAAAGTCTTTATCTAGTAGGAATCCTGACAGATATTGCCATAACCCAAAAGGTCCGTCTCTGTTTGTCTGACGATATTAGATCAAGTAAAGAACCGATAAGAAAAGAGAATTCAAAACCATGCTTGGTTCCCTACACTTCTTTTGACAAGCATCAAAATTCTTGAATCCTAACACTTGAAAGTCATCCCGTGCAAAAAAACTCTACATCACAGGAAGCTGAATCCCGCTACACAAGGTTTTAATGATCCTGAGATTATTCAATCCTCTGTGGGTAGATTTGCTGCTGAGAAATCGTGGAACAGTGCATTTTCAAGCTCAGTTTCCCAAGCTTAGATACCTCTACTGATATCAAAAGGATACAAGAATTCTGAGTTCTGCTATTGGAATTATTGGTGTTTTTGACGTAGTTGGCAGTTGGCACAGAGAATCCATAATGGCTCTCCATCACCGTTCCCATCGCCTACTGCTTGACACAGATTCAAGCTCAACCGCACCAGGTAACGTAAATAGGACAAGGACATCTTTTACAGGTGACGCCAACTTTGACACCAACATGGTGATTATCTTGGCAGCCTTGCTTTGTGCACTAATATGTGCTCTGGGACTCAACTCAATTGTACGCTGTGCTCTAAGATGTAGCCGCAGATTTGCTTTTGAGACACCAGACGAGGCAGCAGCTCGTTTAGCTGCAAAAGGCCTAAAGAAGAGTGCATTGCATCAGATCCCTATAGCTGTTTATGGTTCAGGTACTAGTATTCCAGCCACAGATTGTCCAATTTGCCTTGGGGAGTTTATGAATGGGGAGAAAGTTAGAGTGCTACCAAAATGTAACCATGGCTTCCATGTAAGGTGCATAGACACATGGCTGCTCTCACACTCCTCTTGCCCAACTTGCAGACAGTCTTTGCTTGAGCTGCCAACCATTTCTGAAGCAGCAACCGTAGCTGTAGCTGCAGCTGCAGCTGCATATGCAGGAACCAGACATCATGTAGAGAATGCCTTAGGAGGACATGAACATGGGTCTGTAGCTGTATCTGTGGATGAGGTTGGCTAATTGCAAATTGCAATCTTAACCCTCCACCGTCAGAATCCGCCAAAAAAGAGAAAGGGTGGATTAGAAAGAGGAGGAAAGAAAAAAAAAAGGATGAATAAAAGGAGACTAGTTGTTTGTAGCCTTGAATTTGGTACTCTTTTTATATTTATAGTGCACTTGTATAATTGTATGAAGATATTGGTAGATGTTATTGTCCCAAATTAAATTGCTGGATGATGGTTTCTGAGGCCATTCTGTGTTTGTGAATGTTTTCTGGCATAAAAGAAATAGAGCTAAATCTTGAATGTTTGTTGTCTGTAAATAGAATGAAAGGCAAATGATGAGCAACAACAGTTACTTGGAACGCGGTAGTGGTACGAAAACGGAAACGCACAACGTCAAAAAAATAGGGTACATTAGGGATAGATTTCTTTGATTTAAATTATTACTATAATTATTCACATTTTTTTTGTAAATTTTAAATTTGTGTATTATTTTTTCTGGTATAATAACTAAATGGGCGAAATTACTAAACTCCAAAATAAATGCATTGGCTATGATAATAAATAAATGCATTGGCCCATTTGTTTTTTGATCAAGCCATTGGCACATTTTTAGAAGGCTTGCATTTTTCTAAAACTAAGTGCAGCAGTAAGTTCTGGATAGAAGTTCTTTGGTTTTTTTCCCTTCATGCTCCAACTGTCCAGCATCTCTGCATCCTCTCTCTTTGCACTACGATTCATATAGCGTTGCAGATAGCAAAAGTAGCACGATCTGGTACTCACGAACTGGTACGCGGACGGAGCGAATTTGGTAACTATGGGATGACATTGTCTCCAGAAAAGAGAAGAGGAAAAATAAGTATTATTAATGAATGACTTCAAACTTAGTTGCATTTTTCCCTTTCCCTTCATTACTTCACTAAAGCCCTTCCTTATCATCTGACTTGAGCTCAAGTGAATTTTAGAAGTAATTAATGCATATTTAATATGGATTGTAGAACTAGATCAATTTATATCACTGAGAATAAGAATGGCACGTGACTTAACAATCAATATCAGAAGTCCATCAATCTGATATCCCGTGAAAGATCATCTATTTGCACTGCATGTCAAAGCAGACACTGATGTTCTTTGTTTTCCCTCCATGTGGGTGGCATATTCTTCGTTAAAGGGAAATCTACATGGTCCCAAATATTACAATTGAAACCAACCTTAATTAGTACAGAGATAAACCAAGTCCTGAATAAGCACATCAAAAAGTCATGTAGAGTTGGAAATCTGATTCCAAAACTAAGTCAGGAACAAGTCAATAAGCATAATAGCAGAAGCGAGAAGAACTTTAAAATTATTATCTTTCCACGTGGAAGGCATGTGCCGAACTCTCTAGTCAATTATTATTCAAAGTGTTTGCAGAGATAGGTATAGTTGTTTCAGCTTTCAAAGTTACTTTGCATTCAAAACTTAAAAAGTTCAAAATTTGTCATCTGTCCATTTTAAAGTAGATCACAAGGCATAAAGAGCAAACCTCTGTTCATTTCACTTCACTTATCTAGTCAAGCTTCCATACACCAACATCCTTTTAAGTACAAAATCCATTTCATGAATCAGGATTCAGGAGTATGACAATCAAAATGATGTCATGCTGACACCATCAGTACAACTGAAAATTTGAAACTATCTTTCTTCCTTTATAGTACTATTGTCAATCTAGCAAAGCTTAATTCAGATTCTCTCTCATTTTTCTCCAACATTTAGAGGCTGAAAGACGGGTATTTATCCCAAAGGTTTTGTAAATCTTCATTAGTCTGCACAAGAGATTGCTGACAAGTATCACCAGATGAGTAGGGGATATAGTGCGGTCAAGTTCTCTGGTCTTAATTTTTTGGACTTAAAGGTGAGTAATTTGCAAACGTAAATAGAAAAAAGTCACCGTGAGGGTGGTTGGATCAGAGGATCCTATGATAACCCTTACCCTGTGGTGGTCAAGTTATACTATGAACTAGAGACAATAGAATAAGTGAATAACAGTCTTCTCTATGTGTAGAATGTTTATCTAAAACTTAAGATTTCAGAGGTACACAACTATACATTTTGTATTTCTGTCTTCTGATATTGTTTAATGGCTACTCTACTGTTGGGCAATTGAATTTGACACATTGTGTCACTTTATTATGGTGATATGGCACGCATCGATACTATAGGCTCAATAATCCAAATACAAAACAAGGTACAGTAGAGTCAATGTGGGAACTTGAGATTTTTAGCACCAAAACAAATTGGGAGCAACTGAGATTGTTTATTGATTAGAGTAAACTGAATAGTACTCAAAGGGACAGCTGGAAAATTGAGGTTCTTTAGATCCAATGAATGAGGCCAGCACAAGAAAGCCTTTGATTGAACTTCCAAATTCCAATATATAGCCTGTCACAATGCCTACTTGTGTTTCCCCATAATTGATGAGCCTATGGTCTATTCCAGCATTAAAATTCTTACTAGTAGCGAGACCCGGCATCGCATGGGGGCATTTTGGCCTTTTTTTATTATTATACGTATATATATATATTTTTAATTGTGATGGTCGTTAAATGAATGCACAACATTAAACTATGACATTGTTTTTTATTTATAAGTATTTATAAGACTTCAAAACAAACTATGACAATCTTACTATGTCTAGATAAATTAAAATGTGAGTGACGTCTAACACACATCTTAAAAGAATAAGTGTATTAATATATCATTTAATATTAACAATAATTAAATCATGAAAAAAATTCAATAGTTGAAAATTAAATGATAAACCGATTCAAGAGTCTAAAGTGTATTTTGCAAAAAAAAGAATTAGGATTTTCATTTATTTTTAAACTTTTTTTTTCATTTTAGTCATTTTTCATTATGAGAATGACAACCCTTGAATTAAGTTTAAACAATAATATATATTTTTTAATTAAAAAAACTTCAGAAGTCTTGCGTTTAATAAAATAAAATATATTTTGATTTAATAAAAAAATAAAATGAAATAGTTTATGAATATTTTTTACTAAAAAAATAAAATTAACATAAAAAAGTAAATAAAAAAAATAAATTTCATGGTAGCATATGAAAATATTTTAAAAAATAATTCAATGACAATCTTAAAATAAAAAATTACCAAAAAAACTCCTTGTGATAGTATATTAAAAAAATTAAAAAACAAAATTGCATAACATATTACTAATTATGTCATGCTATAATTTTTCAAAAAAATAATAATTTTTTCTATAAAATATCTAAAATTTTTTTTTGCGTATTAATAAATACGTTTAAAACTATATATATATATATATAAACTATAGAATTTTTCTAAGAATTTAAAAAAAAAACATATTTCTTTGGCTCTTATTTATAAATATATATATATTCTTAAATTGATCCTTAAATAAAATGTTCATAAAATTTTAAAAAAATAAAGGATTAAAAGCTTATATAATAAAAAAGTAAAATAATGTTTTAATTTAATTCATAAAAAAAAAGAATAAATTAAATTTTCATTTATAATTTCTAAATCATTATAAACAAAACTTAAAAAATGAACATAAAATACAATTTGGGTGAAGAATTTGTTTTTTTAAATAGTTCATTTCATTGGCAGGACTGCATGAAATAAAAAAAATAATATTTTTCTTAATCACCATCAACATATAACTTTTTTTCCTTTCCTTCTTTTTAGTTTTTAATCCATGGCGGGACATTTTATAAGAAAGATAATAAAATATCTATTATATAAAAATACAAAATAAGCATTTTATTAATTATAAATTTATATTTATATTTCATGAAAGATAAATAATACATATAAAAAATATAAAAATAAAAACTTTTCTTTATAAATTAAGTTTTATTTCCATGAAAGACATTAAAGATAAAATAAAATATCAAGACGGTCATGAAGGAAACAAAATTTAATTTAATTTTCATGAAAATAAATTATAAATATACTAATTTTTCCATGACATAGTAGAAAACATTTTATGCACACAAAAAATAAACTAATGTTGCTGAGCGTGGTGTGGCTGAGCATGGTGTGACTCGAGCGAGGGTGTGGTCCGAGCAAGGTGTTGCTCAAGTGAAGGTGTGGTCGAACATGGTGTGGCTAATCGTGGTATGTCTGAGCAATGGTGTGGTCTGAGAAGGCGTGGCCCGAGCATGGTGTGGTTGATCGTGACGTGTCCAAACAATTATGTGATTCGAGGGGTGTGTGACTTAGCATGGTGTGGCCGAGCGTGATTCAGTCTAAGCGTGATGTGGTTGAACATTGTGTGGTCTGAGTGATGGCGTGGTTGGAGAGAGGTGTGGCTGAGCATGGTGTGTCTGATTGTGATGTTACCCGAGCGAGGGTGTGGCCAAGTGTGGAGTGATCCCAGCATATAGAAAATTTGGGTGGAAAAAATATGATCGATTACTAAGTTTGATCAGTAGAAAATTCAGAAAAAGAAAAAAAAAATCTTAGCGGTGGCCGAGCGTGTAGTGGCCAAGTCTGACCAGTAGTAACCGAACGTTGTAGGGCTGAGTGTGGTGTGGTTCCATCGTATGAGAATTTCAGAGCAAAAAATATGATCGGTTATCGAATCTAATCACTAAGAAATTCAAGAAAAAAAAAAAACTAAGCGATGGCCTAGTTCGAGCATGATGTGTCTAGTTGTGGTATGACCTGAGTGTGGGTGTGAGTGTGGTATGGCTGAGCATGATGTTGCCTAAGCGGGAGTATGGTCGAGGGTGGTGTGATCCCAACGTATGAGAAATTCGAAGAAAAAAAATGATCGGTTGCCAAGTCCGATCGAAAGAAAATTCAGAAAAAAAAATCTGAACAGTGGCAGAGCATGATGTGGCCAAGTCCGACCAGTAGTAGCTGAGCGTGGTGTGGTCTCAACGTATAGGAAATTTAGGAAAAAAATTTATTGGTTGTCGAATCCAATTAGTAGGAAATTCAGGAAAAAAAAAAACTAAGCGGTGGCCGAGTTCGAGCATGGTGTGTCTAATTGTGGTATGACCCGAGCGTGGATGTGAGTGTGGTGTGGCCGAGCATGGTGTTCCCCGAGGGTGGTGCGATCCCAACGTATGGGAAATTTGGGAAAAAAAATGATTGGTTGCTGAGTCTAATTGAAAGAAAATTCAAAAAAAGAAAAAAAAAATTGAGCGATGGCGGAGCGTGATGTGGCCGAGTCCGACCAGTAGTAGCTGAACGTTGTGTAACCGAGCGTGGTTTGGTCCCAACGTATGGGAAATTCAAGAAAAAAAATGATCAGTTGTTGAGTTAATCGGAAGAAAATTCAAAAAAAGAAAGGAAAAAATCTGAGTGATGACGAAGCGTGTTGTGGCCGAGCCTAACTAGTAGTAGTTGAATGTTGTGTGGTCCTAGCGTATGAGAAATTCAGGAGGGAAATATGATCGGTTGCCAAATCCGATCGATAGGAAATTTAGAAGAAGAAAAATAAAAATCTGAGCAGTGGTCGAGTCTGAACAGTTGTAGCTGAGCGTTGTGTTGCCGAGCATATAGAGGAATTCGAAAAAAAATATGACCGATTACCGAGTTCGATTGGTAGAAAATTTCAAAAAAAGAAAGAATGATGAATGATGTGATTCGAGCATGTTGCGGCTAAGCCTGAGCAGTGGTGGTCGAGCATTGTGTCGCCGATCGTGGTATGGTCCGAGTGGTGTGAGAAAAAAAATAGATAAAAATAGGCTTAAAAACATAAGTTACACACGATTCAATGTGACACCCAGTTCAACAAAGATAAAGAATAATATTAAACAAAAAATGAAAAAATAAATAAAAAATTGAATGGCATAAATAAAGTTTTGAGACTTGAACTAATCTAAAGGTGTATATCATTTTTCAAAAGAAAAAGGAGATGAAGATTGTTATAATATATGATTTTTTTTATTTTATAAAATGTTATAATATATGATTACTTATATACAATATAATGTGGGAACATTTTACTTATAGAAGTCTCAGGAAAGGATGAGTGGAAAGCAAATGAAAAAAAGAAAAGAGAACCATTTGCCAAGTTAGTCATTAGCTAAAGGGAGACTAATTTTACCCGTCTAGTGTTTTTCCTTTCCCAGTTTGATTTGATGGACAATTTGAGTACGAGAGCATATAGAACACCAAATAATCATGATTGTTGTGCTCACAGAATGGAATCTCAACTCTTTTTCTTTTTCTCCTCTAACCCTTTGTGGGGGCGTCTTAGGCCCACAGTTTGAAAATAAAAAATTCATTCCAGCACTACCTGTGGATTTCATCCAAGTAATGGGAATTGAGGATATCCTGTGGCCTGAAATTGACATTTTGTTAAGGCATTATTCAAATGTGGACCACTCTCCACCGTCTCTCTTCCCTTCCTCGCGTACCTGTTTGATGATGGGTACTTTTTTACCATATTCTTTTTGCTTCAATTTGAAGATTATGGAGAGTGTTTATTCATTTTTTGCTTGCTTTCCTTTATTTCTCTTCTTTATTTGCTTCTTGGTTTAAGTTGGGAATGAGTTTCCTGTGACCATTAAGTTCTCATCTGGATGAATTTTTATTTAATAATTTCTTTTTAATTTTATTTTTTAAATAATTTTTAATATATTTAGATGAATTTTTTTAAAAAAAAAGTTAGTGCACTAGAAACATTCAAATAGTATTTTTTTAGTTAAATTTTTTAGCTTCTAAAAAGAAATTAACATATGAAGTTGTTCAGAGATAATTTTTAGATAAAAATATCTCTAATTAATTTTAAAAATAACATTTTTTATCTTTCATTTTTTAAATCATATTAATATTCTATTTTCGTACATGTCTCTATTTTTTCTTTATTACTGTAATACTTCACACTTCAACTCATCATTTTCTCCCTTATCTTTTTGTTAGGTATGTCCATTACTCCTTGTGGAGTTGCCATTTATATCTTACAATATGTGATTAAACAAAAAAAATAACTTCAAAACTCTCATGATATTTGTAAGTATTAGAATTAAATGAAGGAAATGACATGCGATATTTTAAACAATTAAGAATGAGAAAATCAAAATTTGAACAATTATGTAATGACTTGATCAAAAAGTATGGTTTGAAGCTTATACGAAATGTTATTATAGATTAAATTGTAGCATTGTTCTTATACATGCTTGAACACTCAACTTCTACATACTCTTTTAAGTAATTTTATCATTAAAAAAATATTTTATATTTTTACATTCAAATAACAATAAAATTCAAAATATATTTTTTGAGTATTGTATCTAAACATAAAATAAATTTAACTTATACAAATAATCTCTTTAAAAAATGAATAAATTTTTTTTTTCAAAAACTCATCCAACTAGTCCTAAGAATATGTTGTTCCACCAAGTACACAATTTGTACAACTACGGTTGCATTAAGTAGGTTGAGTGCAAGAAGAGAATTCCATCCGAAGTAAGGTAACATTTGGATATGTAAAGTTCACTACAAGATTAAGATTGAAATCCCTTTTATCTTTTTGTTACAAATGCAGGGCTATCCCACAAGAAACGACTGTCTCGAAAAAGACAATGGATGCTCCATGATCCCATGTCTTTAATTTGGAATGGGAACTTTACTATGTTGAAAAATACAAACTGTCAAATCTTTAGTAGTTTGTGCTTAGTTGGGCAATGTCTAAGATGCTCATGAAAAGAATGGGTGCATTCATTTAACATCGGCCATTCATTAATAATAGCAAAAAACTTAAATAAAATTTTATATGTGATTATTGAGCTATTTTCTTATTAAAATATAATAATATATGTATTATTTTTTATACTTTTGTGTCATATTATCTTCACTTATAAAAAATAATATACATGTTATATTATCACAAACACATGTAAATTTTATCTAAGTTTTGTCCTTAACAATAATAAGACTTATTTATTCATCTAACAGTTCATAATTACTTACGAATTTACTGGTTCAATAGGTCACATTACTTGATTTCTTTTAGTCCTCCTAATTGAATGACACTGAATAATAATAGAAAAATATTAATTTTGAAAAAATTCATTTGCTGAATTTTTTTTAATTTAATGAGTGGAAATGAAAGTAAAATAAAGGAGAAAATACAAATAAATGGGCATGTATATAGGGGGAAAATGAAAAGTTACATTTGTCATGAAAAAATGAAAAAAAATTACATTTGTCATTAAAAAAATCAAATAAAATGTGATGAGTGAGAACAATAAAAAAATCAATTGTTGGTAATGGAGGATAAGATGATTTCCTTTTTTATATATACCTAAAATGGCTTTGTATGATAAATTTATTATAAATTAACGAATGAAAATTTATATAAAAAAAATGTATAATAATTTGAGGTAGTAATTCTAATGTCTATGATAAATTGATTATAAATTAACGAATGAAAATTTATATAAAAAAATGTATAATAATTTGAGGTAGTAATTCTAATGTTTATGATAAATTCATTATAAATTAACGAATGAGAATTTGCAAAAAAAAAAAATGTATAATAATTTAAACTAGGAATTATATTGTTCATTTAAGTGAACATCATGAATTGTAGTACAAGTTAATGAAGTATAAGTTATTGCGAATGTATGGAGCAATTTAAATTAGCCTAATAAACCAGAGAAAATATTTAGCTAGTTAGGAACATAAAATTCATATATAATTTAGAATTACGTAACAGCATTACAATAACATTGCTCAAATAACATTCAACGGATCAAATAGAGATTTAATAGATATTTACTTATGAAAATGATAGGAGTAATAGAATGAAGAATCACGAGACCACTTTTTAGAGGGAATTCCATAATTCATTTACTAGTTTTTTTATTAAATTGATTTATTGATTTGTTCATTGTTAACTTAATAACATAATTAATTAAATGGCTTTGTATGATAAAATCATGATTAATTAAAATATGGAACAATTTAAATTAGTCTTTATACGAGAAGAAATATTTAAATAGTAGAGGACAAAAAATTATATTTCAAATTTTAAATCTAAATAAATAAATAGAATGACGGACTGTTAAGCCGATTATCCTTTTAAAATAAATAAATTTGCATGACGAGATTCATAGTCTCGTCTAATAAATTTAAAATTTGTAAAAAAATAATATTAGCTAAAAATAAAATAAATTCAAAACTTAAATATCATGGTAGGATGTCATCCTTTTAAAAAAATTAATTAGCATCACGGGACTGTGAGTGATGCCATCCATTATCACATATATTAATACATATTAAAAACTATAATTATATGTCAAAAATGTTAAAAACAAACGTTTTAAAAAAAATTAAAAATAAATTTTTTTAAAAAAATTAAATTTATAATTGATGAAAAAATAATATATATAAATAAATAAAAAATTTTCTTTATATATTAGATTTTATTTTCATCAAATATATTAAACATAAAATAAAATATCATGACAGTTTTGGTCATAAAGAAAACAAAATTTAATTTAATATTCATGTTAAATAAATAAAAAATAAAAAATCCCTGACAACAGCAGAAAAACTAAAAAAATATTTTATGAAGACAAAAAATAAATTTAATTTTCATGAATTAAACAAAAATAAATGAGAAAAAAATATTACAATTAATAAAATCATTTTTGGGTCATAAAAAAAATATATAATATGAACTAAATTGCAAAAATGAAGAGCTATGCCTTAAACAAAAAATATGAGAAAATCACTTATAATAGGTAATTTTGATAGAATATGAATATTTAGTTCCACTACAGGTGCATATAAGAAAGCTCCGTTTAGTTGTGTAGCATTCCGTAGCCTTCCACAATACATAAAGTCACATATTTTTCTATCCTTAAATTTATTTCTCAATTTGTATAAAACTGTATCGATATTTTTATGCAAAAATTTAGGTTAAATTTATTGATACTATACATAAATGGTGCCTTATATATATATATATATATCCAACTGATATATATATATATATATATATATATATATATATATATATATCCAACTGACCTTTTATAGTTTTATGTGTAGTGTACCACACCATTAAAATAGCACGTCATATTACTATATAAGATCAAATAGTCATTAAAATTCATAATTGCATAAACTACAAAGTGTGTATTCCATCCCTAAAACTCTTTATATATATTTATTTATATTTTTATATATATATATATATAAAGTATTTCCTTCTTACAAAGTTTAATGAAATACAAAAACTGACTTTCTTTTATAAAAAAAATTACACCTATCTCCTTTATCACATAAAAATTAAAGAATATTTATGTAGTTATTAAAACTTTAAAAACTTTAAATTTAATTTAATGTTAATGTAAAATTCTTATACTATTTATAAACAAGAGAGATTTTAATTAAGTAGGCACGTATAATCTCATAAGATGTTTTATTGATTTTTTCTTTGCATACATAATCAAGTCGTTAAACCATTTTTTACTCTTTGAAGTCTATAGTCTAACTTGAGTGTTATTAATAGAACTCTTATTTCAAATTGATAATGCTTATTCTCTATCTGTGATTGCTAGTTTCTTTTTCTCACCATAAATGGTGAAATAAAAAATATGATTTTTATGGATAGGCTTTAATAAGTATAAACAATTGAGATCTTTTCAGAGCAGCCTATCCCTATTTAAATAAATCCATAAAAGCCTAGATAGGAGTGGTTTCTCAATCAGTAAAATAAACAACATTGCAATTAGGCTTACGGCCTGATGATCATGAGGGAATCAAGGTCCATAGTGAAGTTTCTAGAATGGGCAGGGTTTCACATTTTCACTTGGTCCAGAGAGATTTTTTAGCTGATTTGAGAGTAATATATTAAATAGTTTAAATTTTATCATAAAATAATATAAAATTAATCTAACGATATAGATTTAATTTATGTGTCACATATTATGTTCTAATTGAATTGATATATTGCTTTCAAAATATATAAGAATTTCTCCTATGTCCCGCACCCCATCCCCAACTCTGTTACTATAAGTGTATCAAAAGGATTCATATTTAAATGTTTAAAAATATGTAATTTATTTTTTGTCTAAGATACATCATTATTGAAATGCATTGGGATATGTTTTTAAATTGCTGTAAATATGTAGGTGGAAAGGATTGTATTTTGGGGTTAAATTGTAGAAAGAGGGGCAAATTTTTTAAAAATTCTTCCGTGTAATTTATTCATTAAATTTTTATTTCGTTCAATTTCTTTGTAAATTTTTAATTGGCTTGGTTTACCCTCTAAAATGAGATAATTTACACATTTAGATATATCATAATGACTATTCAAAATTTTAGAAATTAAAATGTACATGAAGTAAAGTTAAATAAGTTTTTAAAAATTTATAAAAAATTATAATGAAAAGCTCTATAAATTTCATGTATAAACAGAAGAAAATAAAGTGTATATTTTAAAAAGACGAGTAGGGTAAAATATAAAATTCTAAACTTAATACATCCAAGTTGATTTAGAGGATAACTTTAATGTATTAAGTATAATTTAAAAGAAAAACATTAATTTGGCTAGGTGCTTTTACCCTTTTGCTGCAAATAGGACTAGAAATTTAGAAATTGAGTTCTAATTTTTTTTTAGCTGAAAGAAATAGAGATGTATTTTTTTGCTGAAATATAGAGTTGTAATGTAATGTTACTTGTATTATTACATATATTTCCGTTTTGATTGTTGGGCCAAAGATCCATACCATTATCATTGTGCCTAATTGTCTCAGTTGATTGCTTGATCCAACTCAAGTTTGGGTAACGCACGATATTAAATATTGGGCTATTGAGCTCTGTCAGAAGCTTAAAATCGTGATTCAAAGGTGTACAAGAACATGTTTTATGACCAATTTTGGTTATGACCAAAAAAAAAAAAAACAGAGACCAAAATATATTTTTATTTTAGTGAACCCTGTTATTTAATTATTTTTGTTTTTCTGGCGCATTGTAATTGAATCTCTGAGTATAAGACCTATGAGGTTTTACCCAACGAGAGTAATGCTTTTTAGCACGAAGTTTCCATATAACCCAAATGACATGGTAACATCACTGCCATACGCCAATTCCCCTATGTAGATGGAACCAGATTTTAAGGAACACCATGCGTCTGAAAATCAATCCAAGTTATCTGGTTTTTTAAAAAAATAAAAAATTCTGTGACATTATCAATACATTTAGCTTTTTCCTTGAGGCAAATTCGTACACGTACAGACGAGTATTTATCGGTGTATTTATTTTACGGGCATTGATACCTATTGACTCTATTCAGTTGAGTTAGTTACACACAAATATCAAAGTAAGCATATACAGATATTACATATACACTTTATTCACATTCATTTGTAAATTATTTAAAAAATGCTCTTAAGTCCCAGGCTCAAATTTAACGCATACCTCGCTGGGTAAATTAATGTGCTGAGTTCTAACTACTTGAAGAACTTCATAGAGCAAAACTCAAGAATATGGCAAGACACAAGATTAACATTATTCCGAGAAGTTCAAAGCAGAAATCCGCAAATATTGTGGAGAAAGTTCCAATACTACAGCATTGCAACACAGAACACAGATCCCCAAAATTACACAACCCAAAGTTCTCTTCACTTTGACAACTCGGCCGAGAGAGTGTTAGCCAAAGATGAAATGGTTGAGGGAGACACCGCCCCTGTGCCACCAAGGTACCATTTCTTGATGGTGTCCACCACATTGGCGTTCTCCACTACGAACTTTGAGTCTTCCTTCCCCTCCAAAGATACCACAATCTGTACAACAAACACAATAAACAACCATGCCATTGGCCAAGTTAATTCAAATATAAACTGCAATAGAGGGTTAAACTAGGTAGCCGATGATGATGCTACTTTACCTCAGCAGTTGGAGAATTTGCTGGGAAATGATATGTGATTACTGAGTGTTTCTTGAAGTACTTAGTCTGGAAAAATTCAACAATTTTTTCCAAACCAGCTTCTTCTTCCTCCTCATATTTGTCATCAGCTGCCAACCGGTCCCTCACGGCAGTCTCAATCTGAACCCCATATTGTGCTCCCTTGATCTCTTTGATCACTACAAGTCTAATAGCCTTCTCCACCGGAGCTACACATATACCAATCTATTATTCACTATTGTTACTTACCAATATATAGTTAGACAGAGAGAGAGAGAGAATTCATTAGTTTCATTGATACCAATTAATCAATTGAAGGGCTCATATAAAAGCTTTTGTCAATAACCGTACTCTCTTAAGATATTCACAGAACTTGGATTATTATGGATCACCACTTACCAGAAATGAGAGCATCAAAGAAGTCATCCTTCTCTTCCAGCTCCTTTGCAGGTTTACCTTTCCACTGCTGCAAGTGCCCAACTATTTCAGGCTCCAAATAAACCCCGATTGAATAGAATTTCACTTGGAGAAAGTGAATCTCCATATCAGTAATCCCTGATCAAAGAAGGAAATCAAGTTGTTTCTACTTGCTACTTATATATAAATCAAGTCAAAGCAAATAAATCCAACAATTTTATTGGTGTAGAACTGAAATCTAGAGTCTAGGATCTGGATCCCTTGCTGCCTTTTGTTTCTTACTTCAATTTTTAGCTTGGATTGAAACATGAGTTTACAATAACATTAATCAATCTAGACCTCACCCCATGTTAAAATCAAATCAAGAAAAAGAATTTGGAAGAGGGGAGTAGGAACCTAGCTGCAAGTGGAGGATATGAGCAACTTACCATGACCCAGCAGAGATAGGGGCTTGGCAGTAGTGATCTTGGAAGGATAAGAGATTTCATCAACCAATACCACTTCACTAGCCACTGTAATTGTTTTCACAAAACAAACAATTTCTCTTAGATATAAGCTGCTAAAATCAATAAAGAATAGTTAGCAATTCATTGGATTGAGAGAGAGAACTCTTACTAGTTGTTTTTGCTGGAGGTCGAGAGAGAGACAGCGGAGGAAGAGTGGGGGTTAGCAAAAGTTGAGAGGGATTTTGACAAAATGGGGATAGAGATTAACAAGCACTATATAAGACTCTTGTGTTTAAGAGTTTAGAACCTTTCTTCCTTTCAAGGCCAAAAAACAGGGTGGTAGGTAGGTAGACTGAGTTTTTTTTTTTTTTTTGGTCGATGTAGGTAGACTGAGTTGATGCACCTGTGATCTTATTAATTCCTACCCTCTATAATTTGTAGTTTTTGTCCACTAGCTAGCCTTATCTCATAAGGTACACCCTCCTCATTTTCTTTTTTAATCTCTGTAATAACTTACCGTGTCGTTTCACAACAAATATTTGTTTGTCCCCTCTTAAGAAATTATCTTTTATTTTCCCAAAATATATAGTTACATGTCTTCTTTGCTTAAGCCGGGCTTCGAATGAGAAGAAAAAAACAATTAACGTCAAATAATGTACGATTTGAAGTTTGGTTAGTAACATTAAAATGACATAAATTGAAACGGGCTTGAGTTTATGAATGTTGACATGTATTCATTCAATTTCGTTGGCTTTGACTACTTTGAAGTCCCTCGGCCACCCATGGGGTTGGTGGCACGAGCACCACCGTTCATTCCACTACCTACCCTTTAATAAAAAATATTGTATTTCGTTAGTTGTTCCTTTAGCTCAATTTGCTAGTCTTCTGCGACGTTTGGATGTTACGGGGTTGTTTATTCGTGCACCCTAAACTGCAAACTACTCAAACCAAAAGGATAGCACAATGGGGGCATGTTGGGTTAGTGAGGAATGAGAATTGTGCAAAAAGTACCAATCTATCACTGTATCATCTTCAATACATTCCCCCCCCCCCCTTTTTTCTGATTACCTTCAATCCATCTATATATCCCTGTTATAATCTTTTTTTAAAAAGATAAATAAATTACTGAAACTCTGTATTGATTAAACAAATAGAAAAAAAATTGATGAATGCATAGAAAATTGAATTTAAGAGATTTTTTATTATTATTGTAAAAACAACGTTACTCATTTGAAAGTGGGAACTATCAAACCCTAAATAATTAAAAACTGTGTACTGTTGATTTCAGTACGTGGGCTTTTTTATATTTATATTGCTGTTTTTGTATTTTTTATTTTATTTTAAGTGAAAAATTATGTATAAATATACTATTTTAGTATATTAACAAAAAAAAATTACTTTTATCCCAACTGTTAAAAGTTATTTTTCTTTTAAAATAACATAAAGAAGTCGGCCATGCCCCTGCCAGGTACAAAGTGAGATTTAAAATTACACACCAAAAAATAGGTACTAAGTGTAGCTCTTCCCCTTATTAATCCGTTTTATATTTCCACTTTATACTCAAAAAGAAATTTAAGTGAATTTAGATAAATTTAAATATTTTCATGTATACATATATAAAAATAATATATATTATTAACGAATTTATAACTCAATTCACACTAACTCTAGTCTTTAAACTTGTGTATGATGTTTCATGTTAAAAGTTTAATCTTCCACTAAATTACTTTTACCCAGCTCGGTTGGGCACTAATTACAAATGCCTGATTAGGGAAGGGGAAAATGGGATAGTTTGTTGATTATGCGAGTTGTACATGTTGAGCTGACTTGTTTTCCTGTGTGTCAGAGAAAGGACAAAAGAAAACTAGTCCTTCAGAAATTTAACTTGGATCAATTGGTTGAGCAACATCAAGCTTGGCCGTGGCTTCAATATTTCAATTCCCTTTCCAAAGAGAGTGAGAAAGAGAACCTCCAAAGCAGGGTTGAGCAGCCAATATTTCTTAACATCTAAAACCAAGCTCCCAGGTCCTAACCCAACCCACCACCTGAATCAAGCCAAGCCAAGACGAGTAAATTAATCGTTAGTAACTAACTCGTTAAAAGCTATTATATCATAGGAATCAAAAGTGTAATTTAGTCATAATCTTTCTATCGTGATCCGTTGTTCCTGGGATCACATGACAACCATGTCAAGCACGTCTTTAGGAATCTTATATATAGTTAATTAAAACTGACATATTTCAGGAAATACCAATTGGCACACTCATTTTGCTTTATTTGAAAGATTAGTGACTTTAACTGGTTTGTAGGTGTTTAATTGGTTTTCTTTTGTAATACACTCGAGGATAATCATGTAATTATTCAGCTGTTATTTTTTTTCCCCCATTCTAATTGTTAATGGGGTATTCAATTTTAATTCAGTTGAGGTATTTTGATTTGCATACCATGGGTTAAGTTGGTAGCTGTGAATTTAATGAAACCCAAATTGCGAAGCAATATGAAGCTCCCACTTGAAATAAATATGAAATTATGAATGTTCTTTGTTCTTTCCGGGGTAGGTTGTATTTGTATGTCTATGTTCGCCAAATGGGCTGAAATTTTGTTGCCCATAGAGAAAGCTTTCTTTTTTAACACAAATAGGACCAAAGTTCCTAACGTTTTAGGCCTTGTTTTACTAATACCAAACATATTGCCAAAAAAATTAAAAACTAATTGCAAAAACATGCTATTGGAGTGGAAACTAAGAATATGAAAAACCTCATTATATCAAAGGGTGCTTTAAAAAGAGAACACAGAGTTAGTCAAAAAAAAAAAAAAGAGAACACAAAAGAGAATGAGCCCAATAAATTCATGAGGCTATGGAGAATGGGCCTTAACCATCGTGACCTTTGAGAACAATGGGCCTTAACCATCAATACCTTTAAGGTCCACGATACAATAAGTTTGGATAGAGAAAAAAGGTACAAATAGAAAGACTAAATGATTAAATTATGGAGATTACTCTAGTACTTATCTCTTTTTTTAGGGTATAGGTATTTAAGGTGAGTTGTCAAGCATTCATTAATTACTATTTGTATTTAATAGACTTTCAAGCATTTATTGTGAAATCAACAGTCAATAGATAATTGACAACTCACCCTAGATACTAAACCCATCAGGATACTATAGCAACTCTCTTAAATTATACTTTATCATCATAAAGTTTGTCAAAATGACGATAAATTTTGAATTTAGGTATAAATTATATTATATTTTATCTTTTTCTTTGACTAACGATTAACTTAACACTATTAAGTATTTAAAAATAAAAAATAAACAAACTTATTATTAATTATTATTGAGTCTCCCTAATTATATATATATCAGTGAGCTCTGAATTACAATAAAATATTTTTAAGCTTAATCTAATAAATTTTTATACAGTACTAAGTTGACATTTTAGTAAAAATGAAAGTGATATAATATGAAAAATATTGTGATAGGAGTATAGTTCATATATATATATATATATATATATATATATACACTTTAACAAATAATTGATATATAGTTTGTCTATTATGTATAAAAAAAAAAAGATTTGTACTCTTCTTTTATTGTTTTGTTTCCTTTGTCAAGTCTTATAATTCAAATGATTCTAAGCAAATACCATGTCTTGCTTTATTTATTTATATAAATTTTCTTAATTTACCCATAATTTTTTTAGCATCACAAACTATAACCTTGTATAAAAAATAAATATCTAAAATTACACAATTTTGTTCAACATGCATCAACATCAAATTCTAAAATTAAATGTTGTTTAATAAATTTAAATTTAAATGCAAATATTAAATTAATATCATATACATTGCATATGATGTGTTTTTAAGTTAGGGTATTTTTATTTTTATTTAACGTGTACCCGTTGAAGATCTTGATCCCAGTTCTACCCTGATTTATTAAATAAAGACAAATTTATCTCTGTCTGTGTCCTTATATATAGGAAAAATAAATGCATATTCCAACGAGCTTGTAACTTAATTGGTATTGACTTAATATTTAAGGTTGGGGTGTGATAAATATGTCAAAGGTTTGATCGTTCACTATGCCATTTATCCTTCTCCTGAGGCCTCATACTTTGGTGCATGCACCTCTTAATGTAATATATATATATATATATATATATATATATATATATATATATATATGAATTATATTCATTTCATAACACATATTAAATTATATATCTTTTGTTTTAATATTAAAAATCCAACTTAGTTTTGTAAAAAAAAATCATAAGATTAATCTTAAAAGGCTTTTGTTGTAATATATATCTCACTGATAATTTCTTCTAGAGAAGCTCATTAATAGTTAATAAAAAATTGTTCTATTTTTCCTTTATAAAATACTTAACTATGTTAAGCCAACTGTTAGTCAAAGATAAATAATGGTGTGAAGTGTAATGCATGGTTAAGTTTATAGCTTTTTGCCATTTTGGCAAACCTTAAAATAGTGGAGTATAATTTACTCATTCATATAAAATTTAATGATCACTATTTGATCTTTTCACCTCTTCTAATAAAACACTCATTTCACTCAATATTCCCTCATTTTAAGCATAGGTATATATATGTACATGCAGGGGTAGAAAAAGTAGTTAGAAGAAAAAGTCCCCTCAAATTAATTGGACAAGGCGCCACTGGCATGCTAGGCAAGCCAACAGAGGCTCAACTCAAAAGATCACCATCAGTTATCGTTCGAGGAGATCCCCCTGCATGACTATTCACACATATCCCCTTGGGCACCAAGAGATTTTCCTGGGGAGGGTTGACCACCAAGCAAGACGATTGGTCACGGGAATATTCGAACTCGTTTAAATGAGGATGCATAACTCTTATCCAAAACTCGAGAGCCAGTTTTGAACCAACTCGCATTCAAAGTGCATGTATATATTTATTGAATGTAATAAAGTAAATATTATAAAACTCAACTGGATTTTATGAATTTTTTTATAAGCTTTAAACAATAAAAATCGTTTTAAGATTCATTAAAATCATGATATGCTACACTTCATAAATCACAATATTGACAAATAAACTAAAAATCTAATATAAAACAAGTGTACAAAATAATTATGAAATTGTATTATATATTAAAATGGATCAAATAAAAAAGTTCACAATAATAAAATTAGAGTAGTTCGTAGTTACAATGCAACTTACTAAGCATATTAAAATAATAAGGTCTTAGTATAATTGGTAAAATTCTTTACATTTGACGGAACTAGGATCAACTTCTATCTTTATATAAAATAAAAAAAAATTATCTTTCATTGTTTAAGTCCACACTCATTAAAAAAAAATATTTAATGAAACCAATACATATTTTTATAATATTTTTTTAAAAGGGCTCAATTTTTTTCCCTTTAATTATATCCTTCTAATAAAAAACTGTTAATTAAACAAAATATTGTTAATTAAGAAAGAGAACACGATTCAAGATAATGCTATAACTTTTTTTGTTAGTTGATGATATTTTACTGGGAGAACATGATTAAGAAGACAAAGAATGGACATAAAAGTGAAAACCTTTTAAAACTAATAGTCAACATATATTTTATATAATTTTTTTGTTATTATCTATTTATACTATTATAAAGGGCCCATTTTGGTATCCATCTTTTTAATTTATTCTCAAAATATCATTATTATTTATTTAAATACAAATATAGAAATGATTAAATTGTAAATACCTCTATTTAGCATTAGCAGTTACAATTACCTAGAAATATTTTTCAACTTCTTATCTTATAATTATAATAGATTTCAAACATTCATTGTTTACTCATTTTTATCTTATTCAAAAAAAAAAATTGACTCACTCTTTATCTTATTCAAAAATTAAAAAGAATGCAATTTGATGGAGCAACTATAACCAATATACATACGTTCTATTATTAATAGACTTTTCTTATAAATCCTTTATTTCGCACTAACAAGACCACGAGATTTCAAACAGTTCAAAGCCATAGATCATCTAATAATATAACTGGGGGATTTATCTGGTATCATTCCTTTTTGTGAGGGTATCGGTATCTTTTATAATTCATGGTAAATATTTAGTCAAATATAATTTTATTTTTATTTTAATGTTTATATTTTAACCAAATAAAATATGTAATTAAATATTAACAACTAATTATTAAGAATACCTATACCCTTATAAAAATAAAAGATACCGAATGAATTTCCTATAACTAAACTCAATCAAGACAAAAAAAAATGGTGAATGATACCAGATTGGATTCAACGTCCATGAAGAGAGATTCGACGACAGCTTGTTCCATTTTAAATTTAACTGTAGTTACATTAAAAAAAACAGTTGTTTATGAGTACATGAGTATGATTAATTTGTGTTAAATCATGAAAAATAAGGCCAAGTTGGGTTGGTTTATGGAATTAGGCTCTTTATGGGCATTTTACAACTACCACTTATAATGCTATATATGTTTATAAAGTTGTTTGGAACTTAATAATGCTAAATCAACACATTTTAAGGAAAACATCATAATATTTTGTTTTACAAAATATCAAATAACAAGGAGTGGAATTAAAAGAGACTAAAGAGTAGATTAATTCACAACAGAAAAGGAATTGAGCATTTCAACTTTCATATAGACTAATAAGTGATAAGAGACTCAATGGTTCAACTTCTATTAATACATTCTAAAATTAATTCATATCATGCATTAGTAAATAATCTAAATTTCTCACCATGAACCCTCTTCTAATAGCTTTTGCAAGTTGTAACTAATAACAAATAACCGGGGTGAATGAGTTAGTTTGATTTATTTATTTATTTATTTGAACTCAAACCATTTTTTTTTAAAAAAAAAATCTAAAGCAATTCAAGTTAAATTGAAACCAAACAAATTCATCAATTTGAGTTTTTTATTTTTCAACAAAAGTTTAAAGGAAAAAGATGCTACCACATTTCAAGGTCTTGCATTATCTTACCCCACCTCTGTCGCCCAATTTGAGTTATTTAATTTGCCTTGGCGAATTTGAGCTTAGTTAGTTTTCCTTAATATGAATGTTTAGATTGATTTGAATCTTCAACAGCACTATCTTTTTGGAATATAATCATTGAATAAATGCATGTTTATCGATTTTGATTATATCACATAATTAATTTAGGTTAAATTACTCATTTGATTTTTATAATTTCATTTCAAATTTAATTTAATTTCTATACTTCAAAATTGTTTAAAAAAGTTTTTATAATTTTTAAACAATACAAAATGACCTATATTTAGTTGATTTTATTCTCTATTTAGTGTAAAATTATAATAAAAATTTTACATTATTTGAAAATTATCTGAACCGGTTTGTATTATTTAAAAATTATAAAGACTTTTTAAATGATTTTGAATTGTAAAAATAAATAAAATTTAAAGTGAAACTATAAGAATTAAATTAATAATTTTACCATTAACTTATTCATTATATATTTAAAAAAATTAAATTAGCTAATCAAACAACGATAAATGCCACAAACTTAAGAATATCAAATCTTAATAATAATCATAATAAATTAGTTATTTTATCGTAATGCATTGCAAAATAAAAAAAATTCATAATTAAACTTTTATCATTATTGTCACGACCGTGAAAATCGTGACGGAATCGGCGAGAGAAAATTTTAAATAAAACAAATGGAGTCGCCACCAATCTTTTATTGGGTAGGGAAAATGACTGGCAAAACCCTTTAAAAAATATATTTAAAATAAAACAAAAGAAAAGGTCTGTAAAAAAACAGGTTGGGTTCGGAGTCGACATGCACAAGTGAATGGTGGAAACTTAATCCCACTGCACCCCTGATACATCCATCCTAAGACGGTTACCTTAAACTAGTTGTACGAATTTTAATAATCTAATCGATATCTATTTTACCCCTTAAATAAAAATGAAATAAACTAAATAATTAAATTACAAATATTCACAAATTCAAATAGAAACTAAATTGCACAATTTACAAATTTGAAAGAAAATAAACACAAAAAAAAACTAAATTAAATATTTGCAAGTTTGTTGTTAGAACTAAGAAAAATAATTAAACTACAAATATTCACATAATTAAATAAAAACTAAACTAAACAATTTACAAATTTGAAGGAAAAATAAACAAAAATAAATAAATAAATTGAATATTTACAGGTTTGGTGGAAAATAAATAAAAATAAATTAGAATATTTACAGGTAAGGGAAGGAAAGAAAGATAAAAATTAAATTAGACTATTTATACATTCGTGTCACGCGAAAGTGATCTACGTATCCCTGCAAGTCGCGAGTGAATTCAAAGCCACGTAGTTCTTTAAAAAATAATTGTGGGTTGGTTTATTTTAATTTAGAAAAATGATTTGAATTTATTGATTAAAAAAAACAAGATTAATTTGATAAAAAAATGGATTGATTTTGATTGAAATAAAATTGATTTAATAAAGGAGACCGATTAGTGTATCCTAAACAAAATGGAACATGATACTAAGCCCACAGAACCATCCCAAGAAAAATGGCCAAAGGTACTTTACCCTCAACACCAACTAACGAAATTATTATTATCATTTTTCAAAACATGTCTTGAATGAGATAGAACACGTGGCATTTAAGCCCGCACTGTAATTTCCTCAAGAGAAATTGGTCAGAGGATACTTGACTCATTAACACCACTTAACAAAATTATTATGGCATTGGACCATGTATGTGACTATTATTCCCTTTTTTCTTCTTGCATAATATAAGTACAAATAATTGATATCAAATGTCTAAATAAATAAAAAAAAAATACTTAAATGCAATAAAATCAAATAATTAAACGAACAAGTAAAGTAAACAAAACAGGATAAACAAAATAAACAAGCACAAATAAAATAAAATAAAATAAAATAAATGGTGAAAGAAATTAATAACAATAAAACTTGTACCAACCAAAGTTAAAGAGAACAAAAAAATTAATTTTTTATATCATTCTTTCTATTACTTCATCTTTTTCAATTTTTATTTTTTTTATTCATTGCATTTTTTTTCTTTTCTCTCTCCTCTCTCTTCTTTTTCTCTTTCTTCCTTTTTTTTCTATTTTTCCCTTTCCTCCTTTTTCTTCTCTCTCTTCTCCTTTTTAATTCCTACGATTGAAACTTATACTTTTTTTTTTAAAAAAAAAATCTCTTTTACTGATTCCTATGCAAGCACAGACTTATCTTTTTGTCTACTTCTTTTAAATTTTTTTCACTCTTGCATCTTCACTTATTCTTCTATCTTTTGTCTTTTATTTTATTTTTATTATTTACTTTTCATCACCTATACCCCACTTAAGTAGTGAGAATCCTATATCTATCACAACAAAAAAAGTCAAAAAACAACATACTTTAATAACGTAAAAGCTTCAAAGAATTAAACATTAAAAAAAATTAAATTGATAAACTAAAGACAAGAAAACAAGGATTATAGACCGTGGGTGTGGGAGTGCTTTTGGTTTTCGGAGGTGTGGTGGATTGGTGGCTTGGTAGAGTGGCCGGTGTAGCTGTTGGTAGGGGGGCTGTTTGGGGTAGTTTTGGGGTGGCTTGGGTGGCGGATGGTGGCTGATTTGGGTGGCGATGGGTGGCTGAACATGGGCGGTTGGTTCGCTGGTTTGGGTGGTTTGGGTGGTTTGGGTGTGGGTAGTGGTGGTTTGGATGATGGCTTGGTGGTGCTGCGAGGTGGCTGTTGGGTGGTGGTTTTGGGTTGCGCAGGGCTCTGTTTCCAGTTTGGGTTGTTGTCGGCTGAGGTTGGGTATGGTGGCTGATTTGGTGGTGTTATGGGTGGCCTTTTTTTGGGTTTTGTTTCAGAGAGGCAGAGGTATTGGCTATTGTTTGGGTGAGATTGCTTTTCGCCAACTTGAAATTAGTTTTCTTCTCCTGATCCAAAGCAAAACTTAGCTCTCCAATCTCTTCCCCTGCTCTCTCGTTTCTTTCCTTTTTAAGTCCAGAATCAATGCTCAAGTCCCAGCCTTTTTCCTGTGCCAGCTTGTGCAGTATGGGTGTAGTGTGTGTGTGATGATCACCTGTGTGCTGGAGGGATGGGGTGTGGTTGTGTGTGATGATTGTGTATTTTTAAATTTTATTTTCATTTCTTTTTTTTTAATTTCTTTGAACTATGGCTAAAAAAATCCAAACAAAATTAAGTGTTCACAATTATCAATCCTACTTAGCAATACGCGGGATTATCAATTCCACAGTAACATTTATGGGTCACATGTGTAATTCTAAAAAACACTCTTGTTAAATATAGGATGTAATTCTAAATTAATTATCTATATATCGAACTTTTGTTATTTTATTGAAAATTAATTTTTCAAATATTGTTTTATACTTTTTAAAAAGAAATGGATGAAATCTAAGTTTAAAAATCAGTTAAGAGATAAAATTGTAGTTTTGCCTGTACACCTTGTAATGTTTATCAATGTTTATCACGTTCGGAGCTAAGGTAAGAAAAGTATAATTTAAATGTTTGAGAAACCGGTTGATTAACAGTCACGTGAATCATGATAGATCTAGTACATAAAAAAAAAAAAAAAATCTCCATTGCGGTTGGTTGGGTCGGTTTTCGTAATGATTGTGTAGCCATAACATAAGGAATAAAAAACACGGGCACAAATAATAATTGCGTAGGCAGATGGATATTCCAGATTTAAAAAACGGCGAAAATGCTGACATGGAGATCCATTTGTTCCGACGTGTCATCCACTTTGCACTCTATTGGTCAAGATTTACACGGAGCGAATGCCCCTTGTGTGCTCGCCTTCGCAACCCATGCACTTTTCGCGTGCAACCCCGTGCCCCCCTCCCTCACCACACTCATCTTCGTTTCTTTACGTCACAAATACAATCACCTACACTCAGCCTACCATACTCTTTTACTCCCATCCATCTCTACCGTCCATTCGAATGCTACAAGTCAAAGTAATCAAAACTTGTGGCCTTCTAAACGCGCAACAAAATCTCACACTGCTTTTCGCTTCCTCCGATTTCTGCTCGCTCGCGTCGTGTGTGAACCTCGTGGAGGAACCCTTGAGGCCACGTTCCAATGCAACCAGCCTCGTGCCCCTCCCACATCCCTTCCACTATAAACGAGACCACCCTATTGCAAACACCCTCAGATTAAAAAGCGGAAAACTTATTCCACCCAACAAATTATGAATTATCCTCACAGATCATTCGTTTAGTTCCATAGAAGAAGGGGTTGCACCATATCTTGTAAAACACTCACCCGCACAGAAACAAATCCATAGCAATTTCAGACCCTTTCTCCCAAAGCAAAGGAAATCGAGGGAACCATCCTAAAAGCGTTAGGAATGTGAGTTTTTGACTTTTTTATTTGAAACACCGGAATCTATCTGTTTCATATTTATTTATTTATCATATGCTGAAAAATATGGTTGGTAGATTAAAAAAGACAATTCCGAGTCACCTTTGAATCACGACCCTTCGTTTCATAATTACTCGCATTACACTATTTATCCTCCTTCAATTTTGAACGCCTCACTATACCATATATAATCATCGTCTGCTTTGCTTCTCCTCCTTCTTCTTTAACCTTCGAAGTTGGAGCGAATCATCATAAAGCAAAAACGCACCCAGTAACGCTTAGGTTTTCTCTCATTCTCTTGTAGCCTTCGTTCTGAGTGTTATTGGAAGGTTCCTTGTTCCGCCATCCTCGCAGCAGCAGATGGCGTCGTCTTTGGGCATTGCTTGCGGTGGGAACAACAACAGCGTCGCCAAATTGGGAATCCAGAACCGCTGCAATCTCCCCCGTGCACGACCCTCCTCTATCGTCATCGCCGATCAGACCCGTGCAACGGGGAGGAAGGGGAGGATCTCGGCCACCACCGCGACGGCGACGGCGACGGCGGCGAAGGGGTTGATGAACCGGATGAGTTTGGAATCGTATGGGAAGCACAAGGAAGGAGGGAACGACGCCGTTGACGCGCACGAGAGACTCGACGAGTGGATGAAAGAGTCGGTGGTGGAGATCGTCAAGAATTTGAGGGAAGCGCCGTTGCTGGTGCAGGTGTATCCCAAGAGGAAGAGCTGCGACGGCGAAACGAAGGCGGTGACGACGGAGAAGAAGGTGGTGGTGGAGGATTGGCCGGCGGTGAAGGAGAGATGGGAGGCCGGAGAGACGCCGTTGCCGGAGGGTGTTATATTCGTGGAGGAGTTGGGCGGAGATGAGGCGGAGAACGGCGGTGATGAGGGGAGAGAGGAGAGGACGACGAGGGCGTGGGGGGTCGTGGTTCAGGGGAAGGGTGTCGGGTGCGGGCCGGTATGTTACTTGTTGAAGACGAGCAGGGTCGGGTCGGGACCCGGGCCAGGGATGGGTATTTGTTCGACCCATTTCTGCTTGGTCAGAGTGAAGAGCTTCAGGGAGACTGTGGAATCGCAGCTGAAGAATTGTTGGCTTTTGCAGAGCCAATGGCAGTGATTGTTTCGATAATTGATTCGGAAAATTGTACAATTTTTTTTTTTTAATAAATTGAATTCTTCGGCGGTATATGACCATTATAGTAACGCTGTGGATCTGTACAGAGCGAAATATCATGTAGCAAGTGATCAAATGTGAAATAGTAGTTCTCACTTCTCAGTATCATTCATTATTGCGAAAGCTACCAATTTTCTAGGGGATTTTCTTTTATTAAATATTTGTTGTTTTTATTTATTTAATCATTTGGCTAATCAGAATTATGAGATCGAATACAAGAAGAATAGCTGTTCATCGAGTGGCCCTTTTGATTATCATGTTTCCTGCTTTTGGTTTTGTGATTTTGATTAAGTGATATTGTTTATGTCATTATTCTGTTTAGCTAATTGCAGAGACCAAGGGCAGATTCATATCATACGATGAGATGATGCTTGTGGCCTGTGTTTATGGCCGTAAAAAGCTCAAATATCCCCGGAGGGGATGAGAATGTCATTGACAGAGTGTTGTATGGCATAATAAATTATCGATGACTTGCACAATACATGCTTTCAAAATTCATATAAAGTTATAACTCCGCATACTAGTTTGGTACAAATAATTCTTTTTGAAAAAATACACGCAGGGATGTGTGTTTTTGTTTTTTTTGTTTTTCAGGATATTCTCATGCATGACTTTGAGGATTAATCTCTCGAGGTACAAAGATCTATTTAAAGAGTTGACCTCTCCCAACAGATATTTTTTTTATACACATGGGTTAGGAATCGAACTCTTGACTACATGTTCAAGTATCTACTACTTGTACTATACCATGTTTGTACACACATATGTGTTTTGTTCTAAGAAAGAAAAGTATTTCTAAATAATTCTTAAAAGTACAAAATTAAAATTTTTGTCCGATTTACTCAATTTTTTTTAGCATTTATTCCAACTTATTTTATTATAAAAATTAAATTGAACAAGTCGACCAGCACAAAATTTTAGGTTTAAAATTAGTTTGAGCTATTAATCAATTTCAATAGTCTAACCTAGTGGGTTTTTTATAATAATATTGCTAATTTTCTTTATTTATCAAAATACCTTACATTTATTTTTATTTATCAAAATACGTTTTTTTTTTTAAATCTATTTAGAAATCGTCGTGGGTTAAGATGGTTTCTCAACATATTTTTGTTTCATTTTATAGGTTAGAAACCGCCCACAGTTTTCATGAAAAAATTTGAAAAAAAATTAAATAGAGTAAGTTGGAAATTGTTCCCTATCACGGTGATTTTCATTCATGTTTTTAAAATCTAAAAGTATAAAACTAAGAGAGAAACATGCTAAGAAACTGACATGGGTCAAGGTGATTTAGTGGGGTATTTTGATAAATAAATAAAAAATCATTAGTATTCATATAAAAAAAACCCTATCCTAGTCCAATCACAATTTGAGTGAAAAAATGACGAAGTCGCATAAAAAAATAAAAACTAATGATTTAAGAAAAAAATTACTTAAGTGGTTTACTCTAATTTTAAGTATGTCTGCCTACACTAGATAAGGTTGATTATAATACACTTATAATAACATATCCAAGTGAAACACAAGAATGAAAGTTGAATTGTGTTTCTTAACCTTTTTAAATTTTTTTTGATGTAACAAACAGTTTAAATTAAAGACTTGTTGAAACTTAAGAAGTAGTGGATGAAAGAAAAAGCTTCGCAATCCTGTTGGATGTAGAGAAGGTTTTTATGAGACTTCTTTTTGAATGCAGTAAAAAGATCAATCTTTTAGTTTGAAAGATTTGTTAAGAAAACAATGACAATTCCTAAAAGTTAGTGAAAAAATAAAACACGAGTAGAGGGAAGAGAAGCTCACACCAAAGGTTTATCTTGATTCACTCTTACAATCTGAGAGTTATGTCCAGTCCCTTCACAGAGAAGGATTTTTCACTAATCTTTACAAAGATTACAAGTATTATCCACCTCTTCAGGTACACAAGTATTCTCAAACATCTTCAGGTTATGCAAGTATTCTCAAAATCTTTTCAGGTTATACAAGTATTAAAAAAGTTGTGTTTGAAAAACACTTAACAAATAACTCACGAAAAGTGAGGGTATGAACTATGAAGTTCAGTGAGTTTAAGAAATCTTTACAGGGAATATGAAAGTGTAAGATTGAATTCTTAGAAGATAGAATGTGCTTGTATTTTTCTTCACACTTTCATTGTTGAAGACACCTTGTATTTATAAGCATTAGAGCTTTGAGCTTGTCTTCACGAGCTATTCGTCCAACGGTAATAAATGTTCCAATTATGAACTTCATTAAATGCGTAACATAGATAATGTGTTTGCCTTCTCTTCAAGAGTGAGCTTGGTTATCATTTTTGCTAAAACCTTGAAGTCTTGTACTGAATCTTCTGAGTGAGTAAGGATATCTTAGTTATTGAACTTGTACAAATGTTAGGTATATCACCATTAGTATATTTTGACTTCTTTTTGCCACGCATTTTATCAGAGGTCTCTTCAACATTTAATAATAAACAGTTCTTAAAATTGAATCTGAAGCTTTGGATGAATATTTGAATCTTAATTTTGAGAGACACTTTGGACAATCCAAAAAGTAGTAATAATACAACACAAGGTATATTAGACGTTTACCAAAAAAGTCAATTGGACGCACTTTTAAAAATGATCAAAATAGTAAAACTTGTGCTTCCAAAACAGAATATAAGTAACATTTGATATGCAAGATAAGTAATATTGGATTAACAAAATTAAGTTATCAACTGGTTTTATTGAAATATTACATGTTCATTCTAATTTAATACTTTTGTTATCTTCAAAACTCTGAGGGGCTAAATCTTTGAATTATTTTGGTTTCAACATTAATAACATAAAATGTCTTTGATTCCAACATATAAGTGGTCTTGTAGTTCTTCTATAGATAATTTATATATAATATATAGTCATTCACGAGCCCTTATATCACAGGATATCCTTATACTATTTGATTGTGGAACTAATTATTATTCAGGCATTGGCTTTACTTTGGTTATAATGTACTTCTAATGAGTTTTAAACTCTTGTACTGTAGGTAAAGTTCACCCATATAACACTAACTCCAACATTGAAACCCACTCCAAAAGCCATTGCTTGGTGTGTAGTTGAGAGTTACTATGGTACCTCGTGAGTTTGATATCTAGAGTCAGTTGTCAAACATTTATTAATTATTAGTTTCAATAAATGTTTGAAAGTTTATTAAATATAATCAGCAACTAATGAATGCTTGACAACTCACTTTAGATATCGTTATCCAGAAAAAAAATATGAGTATTAGAGTAATCTTGATAATAGTTAGGGTTTAGGACAAGTTGACTAGAATCTACAATTATTATTATTATTATTGTTATTATTAATCTATTTTAATTTTTAATATAGAAATTCCTCATCTACAATAATATAATTCATGTGGTGCCCTCAAAATATAAAAATTATCTTAAATACTTATAATTTATTATTATTGGGGTAGTATTCTTACATGAATATTTATGAAATATATTGAGAATTTTTTAAAAGGGTAAAGTTACTCAATTGGTAGTGACTTTAGTCTTTAACATTGGGATGTGATAATGATAATAGAGGTTTAATCATCCACCAAACTATCTATCCTCCTCTTTTACCTTAGTGCTTGCACCTTTAATATACAAAAAAGGTAAATTTGAAAAATCATTGAAAACTTAAACTTCAAAAACTTGAAATATCGAAAAAAGGTCCAATTTCTAGGGTTCAACAATATCCTAGATTGTGTTGTGGAGTTAGATTGGCCCATATCTAACTTTTGGGAAAGGTGTAACCTAACGTTTGTCCCGTCCAATTTCACATCTTCACCACTTCCAAATTCCAAACCCTATAAGACTCAATTGAGAATATCTTAAGTTCATTTTCGGCATCCGCTTGACCAAATTGTGCTTGTGAGATTCACTTGTATCTTGAACCTTAACCTCAGAGGGATTACGATGCATTTTACTAACTTCACCACCCAAGAGTTGTGAGCATCCCGAGTCTTTTTTCTTTTCTTTTTTGACTAATTAATTTAGCTTGGATTTATAGGAGCCATAAGCACAATCACAATATAGGTGTTGTATAGAGAGTTTGTAGTCCTAAATCTTAGCTATTAGTGAGTACGAAATTAATAAGCCACTATTGGGAAATCAACAGGGAATGTGGATTTACAGAACTGAATAAAGAAAATACCCATCATGGTAAACCATACTCAACGGGCCATTAAGGCCAAAGTGAGTAAGAAGATTAAGCTAGTGATCATAGTCAGAGAATTCACATGTAAGCATGTTGTCGTGTTATAGGCTTACAACATTACAACCTTCATGTACGGGAGTAACTTTTGACTTAAGACCTAGGGAAGAGATTAAATTGGCCTTCAAGGCAGTTGAAAGCCTATGAGACCCCTTCTTTGACTTGGCAATCTAGTCTTCTTTCTCGTCTTATCATTCCCATATCTTTTATGAGCGATGCTACATAGCTCGGGTACTGCAGCCCGGGAAGTGACCGGAACAGTGTTCTTGGTGAGGTGGGACCCACAAGCTAGGTGGGACCCACCTCACCCCGGAACACTGTTTCGGTCACTTCCCGGGCTACAGTGTCCGAGCTATTCAGGTTTTCTGATCTTCTATTTATGGCATTTTTCATTTCTCTTTGTTGTCGGCCGGTTTTGAAGTGAGGAAAACCCTCTGCCGTTGAAAATTTTAAAACTCATTTTTTTTTGTGTAAAGATCACGAGGTGTCAATTTAATTTACGTTTGGAAATTGACTTGACTTTAACCATATAATATTTTTAATGAAATTTAAATCCTTATATTACAGGTAAAGTATGTCTATACAAAACTTAGTTTAATAATTGAATCACACAACTTAGTTTAATAATTGAATCACACCCCGTGATTAAATTTAAAACTCTTTTATTCTTACTATTTCTTAAATAAACATAAAAAAAAATTTGACTCACATTTAATGCATGCGAAAACTATTTTACTAACTTATGTTGGCTTAGATGGTAAGGGAATTTACGATGCTCTGAGTTTGAATACATTGAAATAATGCATAAGATAAATTTTTATTAATTCGCTAGACCCAAGATAAAAAAGCATACTTGAACCGACAAGAGAGGACTATTAGGTAAATTCAAGAATTCCTTAATTTTGAGGTGTAACCCAATTAACAAATTGAGCTCAAACGTAGAAGTTTCAACCCTACTAAAAATACTTTGTAATCAAGATCAAGTAAACATCCTAACAAAGATTAATCTCACTCAAAAAATATAAAAATACCTTGTAATATTACCAAAAAAACTTAAGAATCCATTATCACAATACATAAGTTTGCGTTATATTTTATAAGTCATACTCTTAATAATTTAATAATACATAATTAAATAATAATATTTTTACACTAATAATAAATACCAATTAAATCATATTTGATATATAATATATTATACACATTTTAAGTTAAGCAGTAATAGAAAAATTTCTACGGAACCTCCCTGGTTTTGAGGGAGACAAGCAGCGCTTGATGTTTTACTAAAAGTATAAAACAAAATACTGTGTCATAATATTATATAGTATCACAATCATTTTCACTTAAATATAAATCTGTTAGTGTATCTATAACAAAATGATTACATAAATACTATCTTAAATCTCAATGAACTCAACCCATGACAAGGCTTCTATATTTACAAAGTCTGCTAGCACAATTTTCTTGCAAGGAATACAACAGTGGAATTACAAAGAAGAAACCATGTTTGGTATGTTAACGATCAAACACTCAAAATAACATGATATCTTGGTGTAAAAGTATGATCGCCCACATTTGATGATGGTGTGCTGCAAGATCTAAAGCCAGTTAGGTCCCAACTTGCTGGAGGCAGCTTTTGAAGGATCATCCAAAACCTTAGCAAGGGAGCGATACTGCAATTTTACACTCTCTGCATTGTCCAATGTCTTCACCACATACCTGTAGATGAGTCTTTTTTTAATCAACAACAGAAGCAAGTTTACGTGGTCCCTTGAAAGCAACAGCTTCAGGCATACAGTACACATATATGGGAGAAACCATCTGGTTCTTGTCCTTCTGCTTGTCTACCTTACTATGTTTCCCTTGTAGATATTATTTTTTAATAGTGTTAGATTATATCCATTAATCAATCAATAAAGTTAATATAGCACACATAATTATTTCCATTCCCAAGTATCAACACACGAATGTGCAGGCACGACTCTAAGTTCAAAAAGAGGAAAAAGAAATGCATTTATTAACCCCCCCGATCAAATCAAATTCACCTTCGGCACATCAACTCCCAAAAGCACTATACTGATACCAAGCAAACATTTTTGTTAGATCTCTATTTCAGAGAGGCACCTTGGATCCACCTCTTGAAAATTGACAATTAGAATCCTGAAAAAATGATGATATAGCTTTCACTTTTTATATGTTACAGATAGACTTTTAATATTTTATTAGAAATTAATTATTTATAATACTAATAACACCACAGTCCACTTCCATTAGATTCTACTAGGTCATTTTTATTAGACACTGAACATTTTGAAATGTTACTACTATATCAGTAAATACTTTCACATAGCAAACAAAGATTTGATATTAACTGCTAGAGGAAAAGAAATTAGAAAGTCACTGACCATCCATTCAGGCACTGTGTTGTTACAATAGCTTCACGTCCAACAAAGCGCTGTGGTGTCCTTTTGTTTCCCTGATCCATTCTCTCCAATTATTTGCTTTCGGAGATTAATTTTTTTTTTTTATAAAAAAACACTTTATAAGTAAACTCAAGCCTGTTTACATACTACCTTTATGATGACCCGGTCCATCACAGCAAATGGAAATTGAACACCTCTACCCCTTGGTGGTTCCATAACAGCTGAATCTCCATAACCACCCTGTCCTATGTAAAATATATTTTATATTAAAAATAAGGGGAAAATGTCAAGGCATATTCGTAACTTAAAGGCCGCCTATGTGGTTCCTGATTTCCTTTCCATCTCACTTTCTCACTCTACAAAGATATAAACATGGTTGGAGAATGGAGATACACACCTGATCAAATCTTTCTTTTCTTCTTTTGGATGACCGGTAAAATTGTGACTCCTCTTCCCGACGGTATGCCTGCACAGCAACTCGAAGTGCTGATCAAGGCCGCCAGCACCCGAAAAGAAAAGCAAGTAAAAAACATCAGAATTGTGCAACATAGTATTACAAGAATTATACTTTTCTTTACATACTTTGGTATATTGTATGCAAAGCAGTGTTTTTGCATTTTCAAAGTCTAAACCAGCCAAAATTTACAAGGAATTGGTTGCAGGCTTGCAACATTTTTACTTAAATTGTTAAGTGACCCACATTCTCAAGAGATAGAACTTTAGGTTCATATTTCAGGAATTTAACTTTGTTCAAATAAAAAATTATACATTATAATTTGCATGGATATATGTAGTGCGCCTCAAAAGAAGAAAAAAAAAGGGGGAGGGGGAACCTCTCAAGCCTTGCTAGCCCATTTTTTTCATTTTTTTTTGGGGGGGTCATATATAAACATGAAAACAAAACCAACCATACACAAAAGAGAACCTAAAAATACAAGAAATGACCAGAAGAAAAATTAAACTTTAAAATGATTGTATTATTGTTTATGAGATCAGTTCTTATTTGAACACCAGTAATTGAATTTCAATATAATTTGCTTACCTAAGTTTGGAGATATTGATTCCTCGGATGTGGGTTGAGAACAAGTGCAGCAAGCTTTCTGAAAATGCATCACACACCACATACATTAGCTAGTTGACCACATGGTGATTCCGGAATGAGAAAAGTAATTTCCAATTTGAAAATTGAAACTTGATAAATAAGAAACCTAAGTTGAAACTAGCTAGCCAATAGCCACTTACCAAAACAGATAAAACGTAAATTTTAACAGGCAGAAGCCATGTGTACCTCTCAACTTCTGCAGCCTACTATGGGTTGATCGGCAACCCAACCATATACAAATGAGTGAAATGACAATATTAACCCCACTCTTGCATTTCTAGTCTATTAATATTACAAATGAATACAGGACATTTCCCAAAGTCAACTTTATGGGTAATCCTAGAGACTCATAAGTCGAATTTGATTCTTACAAGTAAGCAGGAACAGTTTTACAGTGCAGCCAGGAATAAATAATAACATCCCCTTTCCAACAGACTTCATCAATTCCTTTACACCCCCCGGCCTTGACACTTGGAGTTGGAAGTAGACCTTAGAATTGGAACTGGGCCTTCTAATTTCTAAATTTCTAATTTCTGTGTTTCGTATATTATCTTTTGGAATTCCAATTCTAAATCTCTATGACAATTCCAAAGAATTGAAAAGCTATTTCTTTATCAATTCTTACCTTGGACCCTCAATTGTAATGACTTGTGAAACCTAAACCCACCTACTATAGGAACTCAGGCCACCAACTCAGATACTCTGGCAAACTCTTCAGCAAGATACTCAGGTGACCAGCTTCAACAAGGTATACAACCATCAAACCTACTATTTTCCCTCCTCAATTTTTCACTTCTTCCACTCACCTATCTTATTTTTTGAATTTTTTTGTTGTTGCAAGTTCGAGTTTTCCAAATAAAAAGGGAGATTGTGTTAGTATATTAAGAAGAAAAAAAAAATCTACCTTTATTTTGTGAATCTAGCTTTACTCAGATTGGGCCACAATTGAACCATTATGAAACATATTCTACAGAAGATTCAAAAAGAATATGCTCTTCCACTCGAACTTTTGATCAACTTGGTTAAAAATTCAGTTTCCATCTCCTCAAAACCCATTCAATAATTCTCCATATTCTAAAAAAAGATAAAAATATTAAAAAAAAAATTAAATATGTTGAATTAATTTTGAGACTATTCTTGTTTCAGATTTCATGGATTTGCCTTCCAAGCTACTCAAAGCATTACTATATTCTTATCTCCTATGTGACTATTCATCTTGTGTTTGCTGATATGAAGTTGAGGAATGCCACAGACACTTTCTGAATAATGAAGGATACATAGGTTTTTCCCTACTGTTGAGTCATACAAGGCATATTTAATCTCTTTTCTTGATTTACAATTGATATTGAAACTTCAAACTCTAAAACCAAAATTTGTTATCCAAACAGAGCCTTAGACATTTTCTCTTCACAGCAGAAGGGGGAGAGCAGATGCAAAATAGTGACATTTCATCTGGATACAAGTACAACCAATACCATCTCAGGAGCAAAGCAGACTTTTTAACTTCAATACTCTGACACTCACAGTCATGAGAAGAGCAGAAGATTCTGTCCTATAAAAGTTCATTGTAGTAAATGACAAAGAGCTATTATCCCTTTCTTTCCTAATTGTACACTTTAGTCAAATTTTATGTTATACTGTTGTGAGTTCATGCAATCTGGGAACAGCCTAATGTGATCAAGATCACAGCAAAAGCGCAAAAGCACAAAAGCACAAAAGACAAATAGGTGATAAGTGTAAGATGCTCAAGTGAGTAATTGCACCCTGGATCAAAGTAGGATGGGTGAAAGCAAGTAAATAGGCGTATTTCTATGGTTCAGCTCAATTATATTGCAAACAACTTATTTATTCACAATATAGTCACTAGTTGCTTTGAGAGTCCTGCCATTCTACTGCGTAGAGGCATATATAGGAGAAAAGAGGTTGAACATTACCGGCTCCATAGTTAATAACATTTTTCAGATGACTAGTCACAGAAAAGGTCAGTCTGAAAATTATGGCATTTGATGGCTTAGAACCCACCATTCTAATAACATGCTGTATTCCACCTCCACCAAAGGAATGTCCACAAGGTAATATCATTGCATCATCCATAAGAGCTCCCCTGAATTTTTAGAAGATGACATAAATCCACTCTAACAATTATAAGTTAATTATATGCATGAAAATCAACTCCAAGAGCACACAAGATATTAGCAGATTAAACTTATGTGCTTGCAAGTTGCATACTTGCAACCGGGAGAGGCATGTAAGAACAGCAAATGAGATTTCTTTATTCTGCATCACCAAATTTTATATCTTAATTAAAAGAGAATCCAACACACAAGGAACTGGACTTCAATAAGCTGGACACAGTTTTTTGCATGAGGGGCCAACTCATGTTAATAGCTAATTTCAAGAAGTACACAGCATACAATTATGTAAATGGTCCGAACTGATGTTTCTTCTTTTTCCTCATGCAAATTTTCTATAAGACAATAACATCAAACTGGTATACAAAACCTTCTTATAAAGGGAAGAAAAGGGAAGAGATGTTTATAGGAAGTGGTCCGTATGAGTTTTAGGCACAACTAGTGAAAGTAGCAATATATGTGCACAATGCTTTTAGGTTCAAACACCAACTTTATATGCCATTGTAGAGCCATAATGAGATAATCAAACACAAGGGGATGGTTGTAGAACGTCAGCAATCAAAGATAAAAAAGAATCCCAAAAGAAAAGGGAGAGAAGAATACAGAAAATTGCTAACCCATTTGCATCTGGAGACAATTTTAGTTTATAACCTTCCACCTCCAGTGATTACCAAAGCAAATTATGACCAAGTATCATAACATAACAGAAAAGAGTGACCTATAACCCACTAAGCTTTTTTCCAAACTCAGGCTATAAAATGAGCTAAACGAACAAAAAAAAACAAACTTACGTAACAGGATCTGAAAGAATTGCTCTCAATGACTCCCCAGACTCGCTTGAATACATAACGTCCTTTCTTCCACTAAACCCACAACCATTCTCATCCACCATAACTTTCTGCACAGAAGCTGACCCTTCCGTGCCTTGAACATAGTGCGAATAGTACTCCTCACAGTCAGTTTCAGCAACGGTGACCGCATTCTGGGATTTACCTAACCTTTCACGCTGATGATCTTCATCAGTACCACTCGTATTATTATGCACCAACTGCCCAATGTCACTATCCTTCCCCAATAACTCTCTACTAGAAACTACAATTCAATTGACACCAAAAAAAGAAAAAATTGCAAGTGTTAGATGCTGAAAATCAGAAGGAGGATGCAAAAAAAAAATAAAAATAAAAAATTTAAGCTAAAGATGCAAACTTTTCTTCATTCATACCATAGGAAGAACGATGCTGCGCTTTCCCGTTTGAAATTCGGTCTGCAACACCACGAACGTTACCGCCAGCGCCGTTGTTATTGTTAATGTCATTGATTGCGTTGGAATTGCGCTTGTTACCGTCACTAACACCAACGAGTCCTTCTACTTCGGCATCGCCTTCAACGTCGTCGTCATCGTCGTCTTCATCGTCGTCTTCGTCATCGTCGCCCTCCGATTCATCGCCGCTGGGAGTGGCGGTGCTGCCATTCCCACTCCAATTCCGGGCATCAGGCGGGTCACGGCGGCCGGAGCAATCCCCGTAAACGTTCCGGCGGAACTCCGTGCCCTGGGCGGTGAAAAACCGGTCGCGATCCATGGCGAAGAGCTTCTCATCTATGAAACCGCCGAGTTCCCTCGTTTTGGGACCCGGGTCTCCGACCCGGCGCTGCGGAGCTCCGCAGCTGAAGCGCAAGGTGTCGTCTTGGAAGACGAGGGGCGAGTTGAGACCGTTCTCGATCCTCTGGTCGGGAACGAGACCAATATCTTCGGAGGACATGGCGTGACCCGCGAAGCTCAATTTGCGGAACCGTGAAGAGAATCTGCGAACATCTGCTAGGGTTTAGAGACAGGGAGACGCTGCCTCTTGGTGCAAAACGGCATCTTGATGCGTGCCCATTTCGTGCACGGTGTTTGCGATTGAAGAAAGAAAGTGACTCACAGAGCAAATCCTTGTTCACGATGCTGAGGGCTTTTACGGGAAGATGAAGCGTACGACGTGTCGTCTTCAACTAGAGTGCGAAAACGACATTCGTTAATGGCTACCAGCTCAGAACGACGTCGTCAAAGTGATGTCTTGTTCTTCTCAATCTTTTAAGAACCGGACTAAATTGAACCGACGAGACCTCTTAATCATAATTTGATTGGTTTAAACGATTGAATAGATAGTCTAATCAGATAACGTAATAATTATAATTATATACATAATTATTTATATACATATTCAATTAAAATAACTTTATTTTGAGAGTAACAATAATTTTAAAGAAAAAAATTAAGGTTTAATTCTTATTTAAAAAAATTATTACTGATTATTTTAAAAATACTCATAATTATGAAAATAATAATTTTTTAAAAAATCGATTGGTCTAATTATATTCGGTTATTTCATAAATCTTAAAAAGTTACGTGAAATTTATATAAAATACATTCAAATTATACAAACGAATAAAAAGTTATGAATTTTGAGAGATAAATATAAAAAAAAAATCTCCTAAAAACTAATTAAAAATCTGAAAAAATAATTTAAAAAACTAATAAAAAATTTCAAAAAAAGTAAAATAAAAATAAAAATGAAGAACCGATTTTCAAAAATTATTTATGGTTCAATCCAATTTTAACAATTTAATACCCTGATGGATTCTTTAAATAAAATCGAACTGTAAATATATATAGTTTCTAATCTAATAGACCGGTCTAATCCAATTTTTAAAATCTTGTTTCTTCTTGTGATGTGATGATAGTGATTAGTGAGGAACCTCGTTTTGGGTTGTTGATAGATGCAAAGCATGAGCTCAATCACATTGATAATTTTATTTTATTGATGAAATGATCACATTGATGATGGTTCACTCCCTTCCAACCTTAACAAAAAACTTGTCCAATGATTTCATTGACTTTGACACTCACTTACAAGAAGAAGAAGATTCATATCTCTTTTGAAGCCAGTAGCCACCCTATTTGACCATTCTAGTGTTGGGTCATGATGCTGCTTGAGAATGTGGCCACTACACCGCTTACAAATGCAGATGCAGTTTTGTTGATTGGTTAAGTTGTTTTCTGTACTCAGGCCGCAAGGTAAGTCATTATTAGGGTGCTCATGTTTCGATTGAGTTGGGTACAACATGATTTCGGTCTCATTTTAAAATTTTGATTGAATTAATTTTTATGATCTGGATTCGATCATATTGAGGTCTGGAGTTGGGCCGAATTGAGACCAAGACCGAATCAACCTGATTAAAATACAAAAAAATACTTTTTTTGTAATATTTTAATTATATTCTTTCTATTTGTATAAATTTATTTATATCTATTACTTTTTGCTTATGTCAAGATTCAATTTAATTAATAAATACTTATAATAAGTGAATGACATAATAACTAAAATTATAGAGAGTCACAATACTTGATCAAAGTATAACATTTAAAAAAATGTCACAATAATATATTGGAGAAAATATTAACAAATCATTATTTATTTAGTACCGGATTGGGTTGGAGTGACTAAAAGAGTGAGCCGAACCCAACTCAAAAAATATATCAAGTCTAAAAAAAAAATCCAAACTTAACTCAAACACTTCGGTCAAGGCTAAGTTTGTTTAGCCCGTGAAGTCATGAGCACCCATATTCATTATCTCAAGAAGTACGTCTTTTCTATTTCATACTTTTCCACATGTTGCTTTTGAGAGATTGAATGGTTTATCTGTGATTACTTTTGCTAGTATTAATGCTGGCTTTCTGACAGATTTCCCCTTGGTCCATTCCCATTTCAAGCGTATATTAAAGTTCTGAGAGGTCTCAGGTTTCATTCAATCCATGCCATGATCAGATGAATTCTTGAGGCTGCCTCTAGTTTCCTGGAAATGGTAATGATCGTTCAGTTTGTCAATTTGCTCCATTTGTACAATTTTATCCTGCATTACACAAAGTTTGGTTACTATGGTTCATGTTTATGTAGTTCAGTCACGTATTTCACTCCCTACGTGACTGTTGCTTATTAATGCCTAAGACCTGATTCAAATTTTACTTGTATCAATTTGTTCTTAGAATATTCGAAGGATCTATCTGCATTCTCATGAATGTCTTAAAAATTGTTAGCCCGTCTATTTATTTATCTATCTATTTATTTATAATAATATATAAAAGCTGAAACGTTTCATTTCAGTTTCTTGAAGCTTTCTTTAATCGCCATGTTAGCCTAATTTTTAGCTTTATGTTTGCGCCACATCAGCAACTTTTTCCTTTTAAATAATTTATATTAAATACTCACATACTACTATTTCACATACTCTACTCATTGCTTCATTAATTCGCAACTCCTTCCATTCTCTCATCAATTCCCAGCTCTTCCCATTCCCTCATTTTTATCTTTTCTTTTTTCTCTTTATTGGCACCTGGCACTGGATCATTTCTCATATCTTTCTCAATTTACTAACAAGTTTAGAAGCTTCAAAAGGGAGAGGAAGAATTGCAGTAAGAAAATGAGATACGCAACCAGTTCTTGAGACGTCCATGCAATGCGGGGGTCTATGCCTACTTTTCCTTTATTTTGAACATGGATTCCCTATGCATTGAAGACGTACTTGGCAGGAGTGAGTTTACTTATGAGTTATGTCCTGTTAATACTTTTATTTAGTTCTCAATTATATTTTAACAATAATGCTCTTGTAACTTGTAAGTAGTATGGTTTTATGATGCTTAGTACATTTCAGTTGTATATAAATTCAGGGCTTCCTTAGATTGCTTGATTCTGAGGAATTCTGTGCCCGAACAGTGGTGAGTCCCAGTGGACTGGATTCAAGAAATGAGTGACCAAGGTGGTTAAACAAAGAAGAAAAGTACTTCTTATGTTCAGAAATCAAATTTGAGATCAGATGAGTGGGGAAATCCAAGTAAAAAAATGGGAGACATGTTGAATATTTTGGCCAATAGGAGTAACTACAGAGAAAACTAGAGAGATGATATCAGGGAGGAGAGAAAGGAATAGACTATAGCAATTGACTAATATACTTTTCTTTGATAACTACAAAATTATCAGAATACCAGTGCACATTTTGATTATAGAGTAGAAATTGCTTTCTATGAAGATTTTTTAAAGTTCCTACTTTTCATTATGAGTGGTTGCTCACTTGATCAGATCCTTAGATTATGCTATATAAGCTGCTAAGTGGAGTACTTATATTTGATAGCAGAGGTGCAGTTTATACTGTTCTCTGGTGTATTTAGTTCGAGCAGAATGCATGTATTTTCAAGTGCACTTCTTTGCCTGTGTATGTGTTATGGATAGTGTTATGTTTATGGCCACTCTTTGGTGTTCAGTACATGGTCTCTTTAAGAAAAGTAAATAAAGATTGAATTCTGGATTGAAGAAAAGATTGGAGACTTACAAGATTGAAAGTTAACACGAAGAGATTGAACACTCGAAGCCCTCAAGAAAAGACTAGGAAGGAAAGGAAATACAAGTGGTAGTGAAAAATATTGCTTTACAAATGGGGGGAGAGCCTATATGTGTGAGAGTATGTGTATACTCCTATACCCGTACCCTATTTTTTATAAATTTTGCCACATCCATACTTGTACCGATACGGGTACACCTACCCATATCCATGCAACCTAGATGGCGTGTATTTTTTGTTTTGGTGCAGCATTACTTGTATTTGTAGTTTTTTTATGCTGATGGGGAAGGCTAAACTATTCCTTTAATCTTGATATGGAAGGTGAAACATATCTTGTCTAGAATGATGGTAGAGATTTACCTGAAAGTGAATGTTACAATGAATCAATGACAACCTCACATATAATGGTACAAACCCAATTGTAATGGTACAATTGTTAATGTCTCAAGAAATTCAGATGCTAAAACAAGAAGTCCCAATGGTACTTTTTTGCTTTTTGTTCTTTCTTACTGATCCTCTCAATAAGCGTCGCAGTTTAGTCTTGGATGCCTGATATTAGGGAAGAAGAAGTGTAATGGCAGGGGCTTTAGCTTTGCAAATTTAATTGGATATGGGATTTTGATATGTGGTCTTCTTCCTTTAAACTTCAGGTTGTTTTATGTTTTCTTCCAGTTCATTGTGTCCCGGATGCTGCAGAGATCACACTGATAACAATAAACACTGCAAAAGGAGTGTGTGTAATTCAAAAGGCTTCGCCAGTACCAGAACAGCCCATCTCATTTTTGAGCAAGTCCCTTCTCATTCTACCCAGAAATAACCCATATATGGAGTATACATTTATTTGAAGTTGCTTTACTCATTGAAGGGACATGGGCCTGCTGCAAATTGGGCAAAAAGGAATGACGGGTTGATGGAATTTCATACCAACAGCTCGAAATGGCCCAGGATGTGGAAACAGCAAAAGGGTGGGATCGAGACTGGCATTGTATGAGGACAGTGAAATCACCAAGTGCATGTCAAGGAGTATGAGCAGATGGCCTAGTGTCAAAGTGTTCTAAAATCTAAGAAGGATGGATAGGGAGATGATTTGAACGATAATGGTGTGGAAATTTTGTGGCTGTCTTGTCAACTGATTACATCTGACAAAATGATAGAAAGAACAAACCATACTACTGCAGGGTTGTGCTAAGTGACAATCCCACATACAGGAGGGGCATAAAATTTTTGAGTGATTGTCATTTCACACGAGTCAACGACACTGCTAAATTGAGTTACTTGGGCAATTCATATGATTTAATTTTGATCCCTGTTAGTATAAAAAAATTATAATTATTATTTAATTATGTATTATTATATTATTAAATAAATTTAATTTTTATAATTATTATTTAAAAAATTTTAACTTTTTTAATAATGTGTTAATATATTATTTTTTCATTAAAAGTTGATCAAATTTAAATTCAAATCCAAATATTATCTCTTTTAAATTGAATTTGTATATCAAATGTATGTGTTTCTTTTCCTTTATTTCACCCTCCTTTCTCTTATAATGTCAAAGCTTTTCTAACGGAGAAGTCTCTGCTACGTTCTATGCTTTTAGCCCTGTGTAGAACGAAAGCTGTAACGTATCCTGAGCCTGCTCTTTCGTGGCTCTAGAATTGTGAGATAGGTCCATCTCGATGATGAACATTGGGTTCAAATAAACTAGATAAGAGCTTGATCAATCTGTGGGCATCTTTGTATGCATGGATAGTTAATAACTTACGTTTATTTAACTAATATTATTTTGTATTAGTAATTATTTAAATAATGATAAAAAATATTAATAAAAAAATTACTAATAAAATAAAGTTTAGTTATTAATTATTATAAGAAAGTGTATAAGTAATATAAAGTAAAAGAAGTGTAAAAATATAATGATCCATTTTTATAAGTACTTAGGTCCACGGCATCTCTCCTGGGAGTTGCTGCCAGCTGGGCCCCGACCATTAAGCATGTGAACTGTTAAAGCTCAGAAATAGAATAGCCCGCTTCCACTAAAGTTAATGAGCATGAATTGGTCGCTCGCAAAAGCAACAATTCGAAAGAAAAATAAGAGTAAACATTCATTTTATTTTTTTAAGAATATAAATGTTATTAGTTTTATTTTTTAATAATTTTTTATATTCTCTTAAAAAAAATTATATTAAATTAATTTTTATATAGAATTAATTTAATATTAAAAAATTAATTTAATGTAAAAAATTTAATATTATAATACTATTTATATATATTTATTATTAAAAATTTAATTAATGACATTTATATATTTAAAAGAACAAAGTGAATATTTAATTTAAAAATAAAAGACGCTAGTGCTACTCTTTTTCTTCATCTCAATGATGTTGCATTCCCCGTGGTCCAACATTTTGCAGATTTATAAAACAGTTTCTGCAATTCTCAGCTGCAGTGCTTGCTTCAATGAAAATGAACAATATAGATTACTATTCACTAAATAAAATTATCATAATTCTAAAAGCTTGACCTCAAACAATCAAACTGCCTATTCCTCACTCCTCAATCGAGTCAATCCTCACCAAACAATGGGGCAACGTGCAAATATACCTTTTATTAAACAACTAATTAATTGTGTGGAATCCTAATAGGTTTATGGGTTGAGTATTTGATTAACTTTGATACATTTTTAAAATAAATTAACTTTTTAAATAGTTGTTATAATTAAATTCATATAATAATATATTATTGAATACTAATATAAAAGAAAAGTTTAATTTTAATTTATTATTAGTGTAAAAAAAATTTATATTATCATCTAATTATATTTTGTTAAATTATTAAAAAAGTTTGATTATAATAACAATAATTTAAAAAATTTAACTCTTTTAATAATATGTCAATATATAATTAAATGACAATATAAAAAAATTATAAATTAAAATTAAATTCATAAAAAAAAATTAAAAGTGAATTAAAATTAAATACTTATATTCATTTTGTATGGTGTTATGTTATGTGAGTCAGACTTATAGTAACAGACACTGCAGTCAACAGCCTAAATTACCTTACCAAGAAAAAATAAATGTTTTGTCAAAAATAAATAAATGTAGCAGTTAGCACTACAACAAGTTTTCTCGTGCCATTTCGTTCCCCACTTCAGAATTCAGATATTCGGTCTCGAAATAACGGAATAAATATATGGTCCATGTGCTTACTTTACTAGTCGACGATGAGAAAGCCGATGTATTAGGTTACATTGGGCCCAACTCCGTTTATGTAATTTACAGCTAACTGCACTGCACTAGGGACATAGGGACAACTCACTGCTTCCAATATATGCACATGGTCAACACTACACGACTCCAGAAAGGGTTCTTTCGCTCCTTCACTTCTTATGCTTTCCTCTCTCTTCTCTTTTTCCTTTTCTATTTTAAGGGAGGGAGGAAGGAGTAGAATATGTGCTCGAAGCCTAGAGAAGTGTGCAAATGTTTATCGTTTTTTTTGGACCGTTTCTTGTCTTTTGTCAATGCTAAGGAAATAATAAGTATAATAATGAACCTATACACGTGTTAGGGCAGATACATTTAGAGGGTACCCTCATGTTAATTTTTCAGCAAATTGCGATTAAATATAATTTGGATAATTTTAAAGATACACTTTTATATGAATATAATACATTTAGAGAAATTAATTTTTTTAAATATTGACTCAAAATTTTAACTTGAATAATTAAAATAAGGAGTATACTTACTCAATCATTAAACTAACTCCTTAGATTATCTAGAGTTATTTTATTTGTATTATACTTGCATATTTGATATGTGACTCTTAGTTCACACTTAATTTTCTAACAAGATGAAAATGTTGTTAAAATAGAAGTAATCCTCTGGTGCTCACTGAAAGATCAAAGAAGGGTCATCTCTGCTATCCAGTCCTACAGTTCTCTACTATCGTTAACTTCGATAAAACTTGTTGGAACTAGACTAATTGGCCTAATTAAAGGAAAAGAACAAACCAAGTTAAATATCAACGAAGGAATTATAACGAGATTTCTTTTCTGAAAATAAAGGTCTTGAATTCAACGTGGTGAAATACTTTGAGAGACTCCGACAAATAATAAAGTTGGGATTTTTGGCTTCGAGGAAGAAATGACTGAAACATAAAATAAAAAGCAAGGTAAATTTTAAAAATCTCCTTTCATCTTTATTTTTTTATTATATTTTATTCTCATCATCTATTTCAACGGGTGAATTAAGGCATTCATCATAATACCATTGAAGTTTTTAACAAAATTATAATAATTTAATTTTAATTTTTCAATTGGTAGTGGTACAACCCATCAACTACTAAGGGTGTGTTTTGATGGATATTTGTCAATCTCAAATCTCAAATCCCTGTTTGCACCTTACAAACGTGCTTTTAAAGTTTTGTCATGTTTAGAAGAAATTTTAGTTGAAAAAAATGAATGAGATTTTCATCTCAAATGTAATTTAGGCAGAAACAATATTTTATTACTTTTATAGTGAAATAAAATTAGTTTAAATGTGCATTGACGTAAATATCCTTATAATTTGATATGATATTATTTTTTTAATAATATTTAAATAAATATACTTAAATAAATTTTTAAAATATTATTATAATTATCCTCAAAGTAATTTTATTTTACAATACTCAAACAAACTTAACTTTTAAAAGAATTTATTTTGACATCAATTTATTTATAATTAATATTTTTAATATCAATTTATTAACAATCTAATTCAAAATAACTCGTACCTTTTTGGTAATTACACATCAAAAAGTGATTTTTTATCAATATTATCCAAACCACATTCATATATCAAAATCAATTTTTAGATAAAGGTTTCCAAACATAAATTATTTTATTCAAACTCACTTCTGATTAAAATTAAATTTATTGAAAATTAAATTTGTAAAATTTAATCCAAACACACATTAAATTGTGTAACAATTATAACAATATTATGATGAAATAAAGTAAATTGAACATTCAAATATATTAGAGGGATAAATTACACAAATTAAAAATATTTAAAATAATTTTTTTTGTTTAAATTACCCTTAAAGCATACTGAAAAAATCACAAAAAAACTATATAAAAGAAAAGCTTGAGTATCAGAGCTAGGAACATGGGTAGCAACATAACAGAAAAGAGAGCTTCTATTCCGACAGCATCATATCGGGTAATATTCTATAATCCAATAACAGAGATTCACTCACTATTCGCCATCGTGATCTTTAAGGCATGCTCTCTCTCTTCTTACCAACTTTTTTTCTTTTCTTCCCATTCCATTATTATATGCATACTGATCATATACATATATATTTGCTTTAAAGTGGGTGCTAAGAATCTGGGAAGTCCCGAGGCTGGCTCTTAAACCACTTTTGACCTGTATAAAGTGGGATTACATTTTAGAATAGTTATATATATATATATATTTTGATAATAAGTTTTATATTTTTCTTAAAGGAACACTCCCATTAGATTACGGTTTAAGAATTATGTAATTTTTTTAAAAAATAATTTTAATTATTAAATAAAAAATTAAATATTTTTTAAAATTTTAAAATATTAAATACTTTATTTTTATATTTAATATTCTATTTTAATTCTTTAACCAATAGTTTTAGGACACTAATTAGTAAATATTTTTTTAATAATATTTTTAATTACTTAAAGTATTTTTTAAATTATTAAAATATTAATTTTTTTTAAAATATTTTTTTGTTTTAAGTAATTAAAAAAATTCAAAAAATTTGTTAAAAGATATATCTTTACTCTTTATTTTACGAGTGCCTATTGCCTAATCAGTGCCCTTAGAAAATGTTTAAAAAATATTTAATATTCTTTAATAATTTTTTTAATTAATTAATAAGAAAATATAAATGTAACTAACCAGTGCTCTAAAATATTATTTAATAAATATTTAATTCCTTTATATTTTTTTACTTATTTAATAAAAAATATTAAATACTTTTTATATTTCTAAGATATAAAATATTTAATTTTTATATTTAATACTTTTTATTTTAACTTCTTAACTATACATTCATTAGTGACTTATTTTATTACACAATTAATGGAAACATCTTAGTCAGGCGTCTGTCAAATTCATTTTTGCTTAAGAACCAGAGCACTCCAGCTACGAAATTGGTGCTAAGACCAAATTAAACAGGAACAAAGTCAAAGTACAAACAATAAGGCGTTGAATGTTGATTTCACATGATACAAATGGTCATCTATAGACTAGCTGAACTCTTCATCTACACATCCTAAATGATAACTATCATAACTCAAATTATAAGATGCGATAAACTTTTTCCTACATTCCTCTCAACCGATCAAGAGAGGAAAAAAATGACCAAAGAAAAAGAAAAAAAAGGAGGAAAAAGAGACACGAAAAAGACAGCACAAAATGTTATCAAATGCTAGCATTACATTGTGTTTACATTTTCCCTTGCTTGTTCTCTTGCATACGCCTCATCCAAAAAGCGTACAAATATCATCGTTCCTTCACATACAACAGGGAAAAGCTGTCCGAAACAATGAGTGAGACACCAAGACAAACAAACTGGGATATGAAAGATTAGTAATTGAGCAATAATTTTCAAAGGGGTCCAAAATGGAACCCGGTGAAAAGGAATCCGGCATCCTAGGTGTAGCATACAGAGAAATCTTAAAACAAACTAGAAACTAACAAGAAAATATTGCAAAGGAAAGGAAACATTTTCCAACAATTAAATTTTTTCTCTCTCTAATAAACAAAACCGGATTCTTCTTCGCCGGATAACCCATTGTATATCCTCTTACTCATGAAAAATGCAAGTTAATTCATCCCAACTCCTCCTGTCCTTCTGAGGGACATCTTATAAGCTCCAGTATATTAACTACCTCTCCCATGTCTGGCCGATTAGATGGAACTTGTGAAGTACATATTAAGCCTAGCTTCATCACAGGAATCGCTTCCTCTGCTGGGAACTTCCCTTGGAGCCTCTCATCAATACATTCCTCCACCCTGCCTTCTTCCAAAGCTCCTCTGACCATGTCACAAAGTACCACCACATCATCCTCCATATATTCAACAGGCCTCTTCCCTGTAACCACCTCCAAAACCAAAACTCCAAACCCATAAACATCACATTTCTCTGTAATTTTCACCGTTTTGCAGGCAAACTCTGGCGCCATGTAGCCAAGTGCACTTTGAATTTTGCTGCTCAAAACATAACGGTCAAGCATTGGTAACAACCTTGCTAGGCCAAAATCCCCTACTTTAGGTTCACCACAGCTATCAATGAGGACATTGGTTGACTTAATGTTATAGTGAATAATGTTTGAGTTGTGCAACTGAGCCAAGGCCTTTGCTGTCCCGAGAATCATATTAAACCTCTCATTCCATGAGAGGAAGTTTCCGTCCAATCCTTCATGGAGATGCTTATACAGACTACCACCAGAGACATACTCGTATATGAGGAGCTGCAGTGATGGAGTCCAATAATAACCTTCAAGTTCCACAAGATTTTGGTGTCTGACTTTTCCTAATTTCTTCACTTCTCTTTCAAAATCTTCTTGAGACTTGACAAGGCTTGATACAGTGAGCTTCTTTATAGCAACTGAACGCCCATCTCTAAGAACTGTTTGGTAAACTGCCCCAAACCCTCCACGCCCAAGCTCACAATCCTTATTAAGCAAAGCATGTGCTCCAGAGCTGAAATCAGGCTCGCCCGAAAACATGACAAGCTTGCCAGAGTTGGCATCTGTAGTTGGGGAATGGCTGAATTCATCCCCCGCAGAAAATGTGAGGGCAGCTGCAGCTCGAGATGTGGAGGACCGAACACGGAGATTGAGAACAGTGATGCCAATGACACCAATTACAATGACAGCAGCTGCACCAATGGCAATGAGTGCTGAAATGCTGAGAATGATTCTTTTGTGACCCAAAGTTGGAGGTAGTGAACCTGGGTCAGAGTCGGTAGAAGTGTTGGGATTTAGAACAATAGGCTTTGGGAGGACAGCAGGGCATGATTTGTTCACTGCAGAGCCACAAAGAGATGGATTGCCAGAAACAGAGGAAGGCGAAATGGTGTTGAAAAAACCTCCAGCTGGCAGTTCACCCTGAAGGTTGTTGTGAGATAAATTGAAGGAAAGAAGATTCGGAAGGTTGGCCAATTGCTTGGGAAGGTTTCCAGTAAGGTTGTTAAATGATAAGTCCACAGTTTGTAGGCTGGCAAGTTTTGCAACTGCTGCAGGTATCGAGCCAGTCAGTCTGTTCTGTGACAGAATCCTACAGAATGTAACAAAAAAGAAGGGGAAAAAAAGCAAAACCGGGGGGATCAAAACCATAAAAAGAAAGTGCAGGTAGGATCTTATTACTGTATGATTTTCCAAAATTTTAATCAGGACAAAAAAAGCTAGACAATAGGGTCTTTTAAGGAAAAACCAGCAATGCATGAAACTGTAATGGCAAAATCTTAAAGCCGCACAATAATAAAAGATATTTGGTAATTCATGTCAGTGTCACCATCCGTTTCCTCAGACGTATTATGGACATCTTTTCTTCTTCCTTTTGCTTTTTCTATTTTGTAGTGTATATAAAAGGTGAGAAGTATCATTGGACCTAACATCGTTATATGCTGAAGTAATAATACATAAGCATTGCACTATGCATGTTTATGCCAAAAGAACAAAACAGCATATCAGATTAAATCAAAGTCAAGACTTTCAGTTTTTCTTATGTCGGATTATGATAAGGAACTCTTCTCAATAGAGCATGGAATAAAGGAGAGCATAAAGAAAAGTTTCCATCAGAGGCATATCAACCACGAAAAAAACATGTTGGCTTCAGTTTAAATGTATCTAAGTAAATTAAAGCAAGTTAAACACTTTTTAACCAAAATATAGTGCATATAAATTAGCTAAACCCATCTGAAGAAACTTCAATAAAATCAATTAAATGGGGCAACCTCAAACTACCTACTGTAAATATAAGCATATGTAAAAATGCCAAAATGAAACACGAGGCAGGGAAAAGAGAACTTACAAAGTTGATAATGAAGAGCAGTTCTCAATTGAGTTAGGAATTTTCCCAACTAGGAAGTTCTTTTCCAATCTCAATTCTTTTAGAGACACTGCTCCTCCTATTTCCAAAGGTATGCCTCCGTTTAGCTGATTCTCACTCAAATCAAGACTAGACAACGTTTTTAATTCACCAATTTCTGCCGGTATAGGACCTCTTAGAGAGTTATTTGATAAATTCAAAAACTGCAAGCTGCTTAAACCTGCGATAGCAGATGTGATTTCACCAGAAAATGTATTGTCAGATAAATCCAAAACTTGAAGACTCTGAACCGCAACTTCCGCCAAGGAATATAAAGGGCTTTTCAGGCTTCCACCAAGTCTGTTTTCTGATACCAAAACCTTCTGCAAATCTGACTTGAAAATCCACGATGGAAGACCACCGGACATTGAATTCTGGCTGACATCCAAGGCCAAAAGGTTTGTGCAGTTAACCATAGACTCTGGCAGATTACCAGTGAAACCATTTGCAGAAAAATTCAACATCTTCAACGACTCAAGATTTCCTATAGAATTTGGCACCTGACCAGAAAATCTATTCAGCGAGAGGTCCAATGTCTGGAGGCTTTTCATTTCTCCAATCCATGCGGGAATCTCTCCCGAGAAAGCGTTTCCACGTAAACTAAGGTAATTACACAACGTAAGTTCCTTCATATCCTCTGGGAGGCTACCAGAAAGAGAATTCTCGCTCAAATCAATAGACCTCAAAAGCATACAACTTCCAAACCCATCTGGAACCTTCCCAGAAATCTGATTTTTGGCCAAGCTAATGCTTCGCAAATTCTTCATTGCTTCAACCCCTTTTGGAATCTCACCCTCCAACAAGTTATCCGACAAATCCAGAGACCTGAGTCCACTCAAAGCCCAAATCCCAGAAGGAAAAGAACCCGAAAACTGGTTAAACGAGAGGTCAACAGAAGCAAGAGCTGAGCATGAGCTCAAACTAGACGGAATCTTCCCAGAAAACTTGTTCCTGGCCAAAGAAACAGTCCTCAGAGACCCACATTGTCGGAAAAAATCATCCGAAACCTCCCCAGAAAGATTGTTCTCACTCAAGTCAATTACTCGAAGTTTATCGATACGAGCAATATTGGGACTTATGCCCCCTGTGAGATTGTTGTTTGCGAGAGAAAGCTTGCGCAAAAATTGCAAACGGAGCAGGCCCCGACCCATCCTTCCCGAGAGAGAGAACCCATCAAGGTTAAGCTCAACCACCCTGTTGGATCTAGGGTTGCATTTCACACCCACCCAACCACCACCACAGGGACTCTCATCGTCTTCGTTCCAAGATACCAGCTTTCCCTTCGGATCTTGTATATCTGCTTTGAACACAATCAGGCCCAGAACGTCGTCGTTCAGAGACGGGTTCACAGAGGTCCCCCACGTAGGAGCAGCTACGAGAATCAGCAAGAACAAGCAGGGAAGAGCTCTCATGTTCGACAATGCTCGCATTATCAAACACTAACCACCCATGCGAAATTAAGTTAAGCTCACAAAAACAAGAGAAGAGGACCCAGGTCACTGATTCTCACCCTCAAAGGCTTCAAATTTGGACACGAAAAACAAACCCAACTTCAGAATAAGCTCTGACCAAAACAAAACAAAAATGGAACAGCTTTCTCTAACGGCTAGATTCGAAACTGGGAGAAAAGAAAAACGGAATGGGTCAAAGAAGAGACTATGGAACACGACGGAACAGTCGCATTAGCAAATGGAGAAAAGGATAAACAGTAGAGACCCAAAAGGAGAAGAGAAGACCTCACAGAAGGTAAAGTGTACACCGAACCCTAGAAATCACTCCACCACAAGCAAGGGTCTTTTTGGGGAGCTTCAAAGTGAAACTGAGAGAAAAAAAAAAGTTGAAGAAAACACCACGAAGAGTGTTCTAGAAGACTCGATCCAAAGACCATCAAATATAGGAAGAGAGAGGACTTGGAGTTTCCGCCGGAAGACTAACAGCCGGCGAACCCACAGGTACTTTCCGGCACCGGAAAAAAGCTTTACGGGTTTCCGGCGAGAACGACCGGAAGTTCCTCGCCGGAGCTGAATCGCTCGGTTGGGTTTCACTCTTTTTTTTTTTTCTCTCTCTCTCTGTTTGTGTGCTGTGTGAGCGCACACAGAGAAATAATATTTCACTTTTTATTAACGGCAAAAGGGACCAGGCGGGTAGATGGGGAAAATAAATTAGAACGAGGCCACGTGGCGAGACTGTGAGGGGTTGTGGGTCCAAGGTGTCAGACACGTCACCTTTATCAGTTATGCTTTTGACGTGGATGTCTTGCCTGGCAACTCTACTTCCAAAACTGCCCTTCTAGCTTTATAAAATTTACCTTTGTCGTGTTTTTTTCTAAATTAGAAGTTTTAAAACGACAATTGACTGAATTGAACTTAGAAATCGTCGGTGAAAAGGGAGAGATTTATTTGTTTGTTTCTTTATCTTTTTCTGCGCAAAATTGAAATGTTATTGTGTATAAGGTAGTCTTCTTTTAAGCATTTAAATGTAACCATTAATTACCTTTTTTATGTTAAGTGTAAGTGTAAGTGTAAGTGTAACCATTACTTATTTAACGTTGAGAAAATAAAAGATTATTATGTCTCTAAAAAAAATAAAATCTGCCCATTTCAAATATATAAATTTTAGATTATATTTAAAATCTTAAATACAGCAATATTTATTCACAAAAGGAGTAGTATGCTTTCGGCCAAACTTGTGAAGTTTTATTTATTTATTTATTTTTTATAAAAACAGTTATTATTACAACTCAAATTTAAGATTTTTATCCAAAATTGTCTCACTCTTGAGTGGATATTGTGGAGTTTGTTTATGCCTAATAAAGAAGTGTTTCATTCTATTTATTCAATTTTGTTTGCTTTTTGGGTGGGGGAGTTTTCAATTCTATCTCTTCAATTCCTTCTCAAATGTAACTTTCGTAATTAAAAACACACAATCAATACCATAGTACATGATTATCTCATGTAAAGGAATGAAGATGACCTGGAAAAAGCCGAGAAAGAGGCCCTCAAAGTTATGGGATGTGTTATTATATTTTTAGTGGCCCCTAAATGACAAAATTCAACCTTAGGGGTCTCGAACTAGCTACAACCACAACACACGGAGTTTTCTTCAAAATTGAAAGACTACCATAAATCAAAGTGGAATATGTAACCTAGGCATGCAGCTACTGAGATTGAATAGAGTGTATCACAATTAAAAGCCCATGTCAATATTCCTGGTTGACTGCTAGACGCATTTCATTTGATTGAGTATATTGAACTTTGCTGCTGATTTAAGATATATCTTAACGGAAAACAAGGTTTTCAATTCATGAGAAAGCTCCACCTTAACTAATCAGATCTAATCAACACCATAACGCACACTGATACCAAAACTTGTGTTGTGGACGGCATGTGAGTTTAATTTCAAATGGCCAATGGGGAATGAATAGACTTTTCTCAAGTAATATAGGAAAAGGGAAAGGGCATTTATACTTTTAAGACTTTAGAGTGAAAGTTAGTTGGCTGCAATACTGCCTATGCAGGAAAGAAAAAGAAAAGCAATAAAGGCAAGTAGGTGGCTGTGGTGGGTGGTGCAATTAAAGAAAAGGGAGAAAGATGTGCAGAAGATGGTGGAGGATGAATGGTGGGGAGCAATGCAGGAGTGCAGAAATCTAAAGGGGACAGATCTTTCTTTTTATGCTTTCATAAATTTCATTCAGCAAACACAGGGGTCCCCTTCTCTTTCTCCCCCAGCAAGCACTATATAGCCTGTGAGTATCTCATTTATCTGAAGACTTCCTCGATTTTCCCCAACATTGCAAAAGTGATGTTTAATTTAAGCCTTGCACACTGTTTAGAAGGGGATCATATCATTCACCAACTGCACTCTTCATAATCCAAATTTTTGTTGCTTATTGCTGGTAGACTTCACCTAGTTTGAAAATTAAGAAAATTGGATTGTCTCCTTATCAATTATATTTTCTAGGTGAACTTGATTAGAAAAGGGTGTTATGATGAGTTCATGCACCCTTCATAAGTTAGCCAAAAAAGATAACGGTAAGAAGGTTATCCCAACAAATAACAATTTTTGCAAGAGCAATGTCATTATATCATATACAGACACAAAGTACAACACAAGAGGTTTGCTTTGTGGAAAAGAAAATGAATAAAAAAAGTAGTAGTGGGTGGAACTTTCATCATTACATGGCTAACAAAATTAGGTTTCATTCTTTAAAAGATACAGACAGATGAGTAGGAAAATACGACCATTTGATTTTCATTATTGATAATGCATAAAGGAAAAAGAAAACATTTATATATTGAAAAGCCAACAATAACGGCATGTTTATAAAATATGATTAACTTACACATACATGGATGTATAAGTAAACATAAGATTGAGATCCATCAGTGTTAAATGGCAATGTCTATGCATGCGTCCTATTGTTCTTCACCCCTACTAGCTAGATCAGACAACCAGATGAAATTGCTTGCAAGATCAACCTAGCTTGTTTAACTTTAACCCAAGATCATTGAACCAAGGCAAATAATTAAAAGTAACTTTCGACATTTTATACGGTTTCCCCAGCTAGAGATGCGGAATTGATTTTCATTCTATTATTCATGCAAACTTGCAAAGCTTTTGGTACTAGAGAAGTATGTTAGCAGCATTGGAGACCAAAGTAAAACCAAGCTCACAAACAATGTGAGCAATTTGAATTGAAGCTCACAAACAAATAAAAATTTATCATTATTAGGTGTTTCAAAGCTACAACTGTACTTAAAACAGTTTTGGAGATATTTTTTATGATTTCAATTAATCAATTAATATACGTATGGAAGTCATCCAATATTTTTTTTTTATATTTGGTAAGTCGACACAATATTTTAATATGAGAATATAAAATATAAACAAAATCCAATCAGTACAACTTGCATATTTTAAATAATTTGTAATTATTATCCTACATATAAGAATCTTCAATCCTATGCATCTAAAATATATAGATATTTTAACCATAAGTAATCGTTTATTTTCTTATAAAAGAGAAATTACTTTAGAAAAAATAGTTCAAATACAACAATCATCAGTAATAATTAATTCAACCTGCAATATAATCACCTCTACAATTAAAACTTATTTCATGACTATTTACCCCCCAAAAAAATCATGACTCAAGTTGACATGTTACGTCTACTTGTGGTGAAATCTAGTCATAAATATTTAAAATTTTCTCTTTATTTCCCACGGTGATATTCTCAAGTCGATCGGTTGGCAAGCAACCTAATTTTGAGGGTAAAAAGCACGAAATAGGAGTTCATATAATTTACCAAAAGTCACAAATTTAAATTGTTCGTGTTGTCATTATAAAAATAAAAAATAAAAACTAAGCATCTCATTTTTCCATACTAATTAAAATGCTTGGATGCCTAGCATTTCCTAAGGTTATCTAAAATGTCAGTAATAAGTAGTAACAACTAGCCATATATTCTTGGGGGCGAAACAACCAACGCGCAGCTGTAATATCCTGCTTTTTTGTGTGATGTTTTTTATATAATATAAGATAAGATTACATATTAACAAGCTATTTCACCGGAAAATGCTCAGAACATAAAAAGTTAATAATAATAATAATAAAGAGAAGAAATAAAAAATCGCTTACGAGACTTATATGAATTTAGCCTAGTAGGCAAATTTCGTAAAGGATTATGAAATGTAGTGTGAAGAGGAGAGGAAAAGGTAAAGTCTGATGAATCTACAAGCAGAGTGGGATATGTCCAACCTCATTGGTTTGCACTTTGCAGAACCTTATCGGCACGGCAATGTGCAGTCATTTGGATGTGAAGGGACAATAAAGGATGAGAAGAAGCCCGTGAGGCGTGAATTCCATTTAGCCCCAGCACCCATTCGTTTGTATTTATGCTCGTACTCTGCCACTATTTTGTGGCGATGTGGTTGACTCCTATCCCATCTCAACCCCTTTGAGGCTCATTCTGCAACCAACATAATAAGACATTCAACTGAATTCTATATTTTCATCGAGTTTGTTCAGTTGCTCCTGCCATGGGAGCAGGTACCCATCATGTGCATTTTTAGTTCTAAATGTCCTTCCCTCATTAATTTCATATTGCAGGCCTAAATTTTTGTTAAGCATCATCTATCCTATATAAAATTTAATCCTTTCATGTTACCGTGACGTATTTTGGGGGAAAAATATATATATTTTATTATAATAAGATTTATTAATATTTATATAATTTTTTAATATATTTTTTATAATATAACTTTCTCAAGTTAATGAATAACACGACAAATTCTTAGGCAACCAGAACTAGATGGATAAATAAAAGAAAAATTACAACCAAGTGATTCTCAAATTATAGAGTTAACCACATCAATTTTAATTAACAATAACAAGTAATCATCCCAAAGATACTTATAGTTGAATGAAAAAGAGTTTGGTTGACATAACTATTTGAGGAACAATCTAGTAAATGTTTGCGAAAGGAAGTAAAGGTAGGCGTAGAGGGAAACAAAGTGCGAACAATGTCAATGCAAGAGAGATGATCACGAAACGGCCAACCAGTAAACGCCAAAACTCTGGTGCCGTTTGGGCCCTTTAAATATAAAAGCATTTGCGACTTCCAAAATCAAGGTGGAAGAGAATCTCACAGCCTTTACGATTGTGTATTGGTCAATCCTTGCAGGCTTTACAGCAATGCAGTTTCTCGTCACGCACTCAAGCCTATCTATCTATTATGGGATTATTTCAATTTTAGTAATGGTTAATTTAGTAAAAAAAATTTATATTATTATTTAATTATATATTAACACATTATTAAAAGTGTTAAACTTTTAAAGTAATTATTATAGTAGTCAAACTCTTTTAATGAGTTAACAATACATGATTAGGTGATAATATAATTTTTTTTTATATTGACAGTGAATCAAAATTAAACTCATTAATAATTAATAATTAGTAAATATAAAACATTGAGTATTTAGTAATTATTATTAATATTTAATAAATTTTTAATATTTATTATAAAATTAAATGTTAATATATAATTAATAACACACTCCAATACTAAATTTATTAAGATCAATTCTCATTTATCATTATCAAAACAAAGGAGTTGATATATTAAGTTGTTAATTATTAATTTGATAATAAATATTTTAAAATTTATTAAATATAATTAATAATTAATAAATATTTAATAATCTATCCTAAATATTAATATCTAAAAAAAAACCAAAATAATGTCCTCAAAACGAAGAATAGTTCTACTTTTACTGTTTGATCCGTACGAGGAGTTTGCGTTTGCGTTAATTGGAGCTCAATTTCCTTTCATTCTTGCCTTTCGAGGCAATGATTATTAAAATTAAAATTATTAAATTTAAATTGATAATTGACAGGGTACTAAATTAATAGATCATTAATTAAATTATATAAAATTAAATAAATATTTATATATATATACTATATATGATGATATTTATTATTATAAATAATTAAAATATATTTATTTTGAACGAAATGGTGACTTTTAAGGAAAAAAAAGAATTTAATTCTTAATTTATATAAAAAAAATCTTGATATTTTCATTAAAATGCTTATAACTTAAAAAATAATTTTTTTAAAATTTTTTTGATAAACATAGCATAAATATCAAAAAGTTATATAAAATTAACATATAATTAATCTAAATCAGATAAACGAATCAAAAGTTATAACTTTTTAAAGTTTAAGAATTCTTTTTTTAATTTCATAACCCGACCGGTTTATCAAGTCATTAATTTTTAGTCAAAATCAATCGAGTCAGACTGAGTTTAAGACATACGTAATCAAATTAATCATTTAAATTGATTACTTGATTGGTACACTTATCTAACTAGTTGGCCGATCGTATCCCAATTTTATAACTATAGTTAAAACAACTCTAGATGCTTGGGATATTCTATGTTTTTCTTGTTTCCCTTTTTTTGTTAACAAATTATGGGGAATAAATTTTTTGGGTTAAAAATGATGATATTATAAAAGCAATAATGGAAATGAAGGTATCAGATGTTAATCGGCCATTGACGTTGATAGTGCAGTACTTGAATTCTTCCATATAGGTAGCGACAAATCCACGTTTGTTTCGGTCACATCAGCAAAAGAAAAGGACCGCTTATAAATTTATTTTATTTTTTTGAAAGTGAAAAAATCCTTGTCATATTTGAATTACTTTTGAATAATTCCTCAAAAAAAATAATACAAATACCGAAACGAAAGTAATTTGTATTAGGATCGTCATTTCCATTTTCCAGTAGTGTAATGATTGGCAGTAACTTCAGCTAAAGAATATTAATCAGGAGCAACCTTAAAATAGGAGGCTTTGCATTTATATATGAATTTAATTTCAATTAATTGTGAGTGTAAAGTTTTTTTTATATTGTCACCCAATCATGTGTTGACATATCATTAAAAAAGTTAGATTTTTTATATAATTTTTGTAATAATTAAACTCTTTTAATGATATGTTCACACATAATTAAATGATAATATAAATTTTTTTTATACTAATAATAAATCAAAATTAAACTATTTATATATTTATCATCTTGTATTTACATATTGTTATTCACCATTTTATTGCTATACATGATAATAGTCAATATTTGTTCGAGCTAAGAAATATATAATTTAAAATATTTCATTGGTAATCTTCTAGCTAATAATTACTTAAGTAAAAGCGCGGCTTATCCAAATCCATCAATGTCTTCAGAAAATAAAATTAATATTCTAAACATAGACATCTTATATTCATAATATATATATATATATATATATATATATATACTTTATATATATTGTAATTTTTTTCATTGTTGAATTATAAGTATGTGCTTAGATAGATTTTGCAGGAACTTAATTTTATAAATTTGACTTTGCTTAAAAGTGAATTTTTATTGAAGTAATTTATGTTATTTTGAATAATATTGATAAAAATTAATTTTAAAATAATAATTATCTAAAAAAATATTTTAATGTGTGTGTATAGTTTAGATTAAAAAAAAGATAAGAGTTTCTTTTTCAAACATACACCCAATTATGATTTTTTATTGGAGAAGTTCAAGACCCAAAATCACATGAGACCCACTGTGATTTAGTATCATGATACCAAACATGTGTGGCACACCTTTCAATGCTTCTAATGAGCTTTTGGACTTTCCAAATACAAAAATAAACACACTCTCTAAGTAATTTCATACTATGTGAAGAGCTACTTTTAGAAAATTTGTGTACCTCAATGTATAGTTGATATGGTTTTTAGAAACTGTTAAAAAAAAAAAAAGATATGGTTTTTAGACATATTTATTAAAGGACTTAAATTAAGTTTGGTTTTGCTTAAACTTTTAGAATAATCATTTTTTTTCAATTAAAACTTATTTTATCTAAAATATATCTTGTTTGTTTAAAGTGTATAAAATTAATTATAAATTAAGATTATTTTTTTATAACTAAAAATAACTATTTTAAAAAAGTTGTTATTTTAAGCTTTTAATTATTTGATTTCAGAGTATTTAAAAAGCTTTGAGAGAGAAATATTTATTTGTCCTCAATTAAATAACTTTTTCAATTATTTTATATATCTTTTGGTAATTTAATACATAAAAGCGATTTTTTTTAAATATAATTTAAGCAAAACTCTTTATCATAAAATCGATTATGAATTAACATATCCAAACATAAATTAATTTTTTCATAAACAATTTTTTTAAAAATCGATCATATACATAATTTTTTTTTCACAACTAATCCAATCACGCACTATGATTTTAGATACTATTTTTGGAACTTAAGATATTCCTTACTAACTGAAGAATTGATCTAATGGTTAAGGAATGAGGGGTATTATACTCCTTGCCTTAACAGTTCAAGTTTAAATCTATGATTTTAAAGAAATTATTATTTTTTAAATGCACCATACTAAGTGCTTAATCAAATGTGGAACACGAGGTACAGCTGAGACTTGGATCATATATATATATATTTGTGTGTGTGTGTGAGATCAGTAATTATTTAATTTTGTGAATAATATATTTTTAGTGATGGATACGATGTTGTATGGATATTAATGTGTATAAATGTAATTATCTCTTGTGAGTTTAGTTGTGGATATGGTAAGTCCTACACGTTCGAAAATTGAAATATTATATGTTATGGACTTTATGGTTACTGATTGGGTAGTGGGTACCTACTTGAATGAATCTTCGGCCTATGCAATTAGTTATTGGGTCCGCTGACCATACCGGGTAGGCCCACTGACCAAATCTCAATTAAGTTAATACGACACCGTTTTTTTACAGCAAACAAAAAACAAAGAACAACGTGGATGATAGAAATCAGACAGACAGAAACCTAAACCTAAACCTAAACCTAAACCCTGCGAAGTGTTGAAGTAATTTAGGAACAGTGTAGAGTGTAGAGAGAGAGCCGAATTTGAAGTTGAAGGATAATAGTAACAGCATTCACCAAATCATCATTCATCAGAGTTAGAGATGGGTGGCGGTGACAGCAGAAAGAAATTGGTATTAGCCGCTCTCTGCAAGCACCTTTCATTGGATCCTGTAAGTCCATGCCTCACTCTTTTTCTATCCAATTTCCCATCAATAGATTTTCATTCATCACTTCAAAACCCATGTGGGGTTGCTTCAATGGGCACAACAATTTCATGGCATCAATGCCACTCAACTGGGTTGCATTGCATGTATGTCAATTTCATAGTCTGCATTTTCATTGGTTTCTATTGTCTTTGACTTAAATAGAAAGTTAGAAACACGAGTCATGACAAGATTTCAGAGCTCATCATAACATTGTTTTCGTTATCGAAATTAAGATGTATCTCTCACAACTAAATATCCAACTAGAAATATCAGCTAAGTTATCCATTTAATTTAATCTCTTGCCAATTATCCTCCTTAATCTTTGCTTGCAGAATGTTATTCCAGCTGATGGTTTAGACAGCGATATTAAGACTCTGTACTTAAACATCACAGCGACATCCGGACATGGGGTCAATCACAGTAATGAGGTAAATGGATTTTCCTGTATTTGGTATAACCATTAGGCATTCTGTCATTCTGACACTAGATGTTTCTTCTTGACCAATGATAAACTTTGCATTGGGCTGTGCATGTCTAAAGCTGCTTATGCTTGTGTTGTGAGTAGGCCATTAATATCACTAGTGTTATATGTTTCTATTTCTTTGCTTATCTCTCCCTCTTCCTTTTTTTGCTACTTCCTTCTTCGGATTCATCCAACATACTTGCCTAGGTAGTGAAGCCCTTGATCCATCGGAGATCAATTATGGGTTTTGGTATTAATATAAATGTTAATATTGGAACCTAAATTGAATGTTTCATAGCAAAACTCATATGCCCCTCAGAAATTGTATGTTTTTCACTTTTTCTATTTATTCTTCTCATTTGTATTTGTATATTCTTCATATTTAGGTATTGAAGTGGGTAGCATTTGCAGAAGCTTTCCCTGTGACCATTGAAGCATGTTTTGAGGATCTCAAGATATTAAATGAAGAACTGTCTGAAAAATCTGTGCTCTTGGGCGATGGTTTGAAACCATCTGAAGCTGACGTTATAGTGTTTTCGGTGATTCATTCTTCCCTGGTATGTGCATTTTCATCATCATACTTTCTATGCTTTCAAACCAAGGAACTGCCTCCCCCTCCCCTTGCACTGAAAAAATTGGTTAGTCAGACATTTATTGTCTTTATGGCCCACTTTTTGTTATTTTGTCAGTATTTGTGCATGTAAGATATATCAATATCTACAAGACTTTCAATTTGTGTTAAAGATATATCTTGTCATTGTGTTTGATTAATGTTATCGTAATTTTCCTTTGTACTAAAGAAAAGGTACTCATATCATTTTAATGATAGCATGAATTTAAATGGTGAGATGAAATTCAACTGGGAAATTATTTTTAAGGACATCGAACTTTTAACAAGTTTTTGTTGGTTGCTTATTGCCAGATCAACCTTTCAGAGACAAACAAGGAAAAACTGCCACATGTGTTGAGATGGATGGATTACATCCAGGTAATGCTACGCCTCTTAGCTGCTTATGTGTAAGAAATTCCATTACATTGCAACAAAATCATACATGATATTTGCCGGTGATTGGTGATACTTCCACTGTAAATTTTAGGCATCTTGTGAATCTGTGACATGCAGTAAATATGTTGCAGTTGGTGTCATGTAAGTTATTGCTAGATGAAGTCTGCTTGATTTTTATTTTTATTTTGCATTCCTACAACAAATGGCAAAGATCAAAATCTAATTATCTCTTGAAATAGTATAGAAAGTAGATCACTAGACCTTGATACTAGGAATTGGGTGATTCCTTCTTGTGTGATGTGATAGGAAAAGTTGAAAGATTATGTTTTCTGCAATCTGAATCTTACTTAATTTGTAGTTATTTAATTCCACAATGGGCACCATATACATGAACCCTAGTCCATCTAAAAGTTTGTAGCTGGAGACTTTGATATTTTTTCTGGGTATGAGGTAAGACCATCTGATAATTGGGTACCCTTTGTGTTTTTGCTGAGGGGACGCCTTCTCTACTGCATAAACAGAAGTGTTTGCATTTTCTGCCTTTCAATCTCGTTTTTGAGGGGAGGTTAGTCATCTAGGTCCTCAAGGCTGCAGTTCTGAATGGTTGAGATTCTTACATCAAGGCTAAGCTCATTTCCTCACAATTATTTAAGCTTTATGTAGATTACCAAGTTGATTAAAGACTCAAGAAGTCTTTCAACATGTGTATATAATATCCTTTGAATTGGTGCACTACTGCACTGTTGTCTAGCTATTTTGAGTTTGCATCAGGAACACATTTATTTCAGTTGTGCTCTCACCTTTGTAGCAAAATCATTTTTTATTAATTTTTCTGACTCTGTTATTCTTTCATCAGCACAAGGAGGAATTTGTAGGTTTATTTGAGAAAATATTGTTGCAGAAGCCTGAATTTGAGCCTCCGGTGAGCCATCATTCCCTTATTACTTCTTAGTGTTTTCTTCATAGACTTAACGAAGGTAAGCCCCAAGGCGTTCAGCAGTAGTCATTTGAGGCATTGATTTGTTAATGTTTTAAGAAAATACAATAAAGATTGAAATAAGTTAAATATTATGTTTTAATTTATTTAATGTTACTTTTTCATTTGTGTGCGTGCTTTAGATTCCAATAATTCATTAAAGAACTAAATATCAAATGTCTAAAATGAAAATAGGTTAAATTAGGTCCTTGAAAATACACAATTTTTCATTATGAGTCCTTGAAAAAAATTGATTCAATTGGGGTCCTTAAAAAAAATTATAATTCAATTGGGTCCAAATCATAAGAATTGTCAAAGTGCTGACATGGCTGTCAACATGGCCCAACAAAAATATAACATTTTTTTTTGTGATTTTGGACTTGACTTTTTTTTCTTTTGTGATTTTGGACCCAATTGAAATATAACATTTTTAAAGACCCGTTGAACCAATTTATTTTTCACTGATCCAAATGAAAAATCATGTATTTTTCAGGGACTAAGCATAATTTAACCTACAAAAATATCTTAATTATATTTGTTACAATACGGAAACCAAGGAGCGTTTCTATCAAGTTTCATATTTGCTTGTAATATTTTGATTTAATCTGACTTGGTTCTAAGTTTCTGAAGTATAACCTTTGTCTTTTTGTTTGCAAATGCTACTGCTATAAAAGCTGAAACAGTGTACATAGAGAACTTGGAATATTCACTTCAACTTAATGGCCTTTGCTTTATAGGAGTATCCCTAAAGAATTGTGGCTTGTGGCAATTTTAAGCTTGTTAAAGCCATTTAGAATGAAGATTGCGTCTCTGCATGCCTACAACATTTCTTCAGAAGTTCTATATTGCACCCTAAGACAAACATTTGGAGATTTGTTAAGTCTAATAGGGGCTGAGTTTTTCATTTTCTTGATTTTATTTGCAGCTAACAATACCTATTGGAGCTGTGGAAGCTGATTTAAAATCAAACAAGACTGAGCAAAGCATAAAGAATGTAAACAAGTTAGAATCCGACATAAGCAAGGATAAAAACAAAGCTGAGGTAAGTCATTCTATTTCTTTTTTGCAATGACCAGTGTTAATTTAACTTACTTTATGCTTTTATTTTCACCACTGGATAACCTAGTTGATGAGATATGAATATATGATAGTATGAGGCTATGACCTATGATAATGATAAAAAGCCTTTTCTTTTCTGGAGAAAAAATTGTAGGCTAGTTGGTGTTGTACATGTTGGGTTGATAAATGTTACATATATCCATCTATACCCACATGTATAACCATTTCTCATATTTGAAAATTGGGCATCTTAGTCAAAATCTGACACAGTAAGAACAATAAATTGATTTAAAATATTAATTTAGGTCTAGTCTGACAATTCTTGATATGGAAGATGGGAAATGCTGGTATGTGGTAGCTTTTTCCTTTATGATATGAATTTATCTCAAGGTTGATATTTATTTGGATAGAGTCAGATATATGTGACTAGAGAAGATTTGAGTGATCCGAGGGCCAATTTGTGTTACAAACTCCTTGTACTTATGTAATTGTGTCTTAATACAGTTGCTTCACTCTGGCTTTTCATTTCATTTTTTGTATTTTTAGGACATTAAGGGAAAGTCAACAGGAAACAAAGAACCTACTAAAGCAAAGACAAAACCTGCTGACAAAGAAGTGCCTGAGAAAGACAACGAAGTTAGTGTCAGTTTGCTTAATATTCAGGTTGGACTAATTCGTAAAGCGTGGAAGCATCCATCTGCAGATAGGTCCTCTGGCAAACTTACGGGAAAAGCCCTTTATAATTAAACAGAAACATGATATGCTTCTGTAGTATGATATGTTTGACATATATCAATGAAATTAAATGATGCAGTTTGCTAGTTGAGGAGATAGATGTTGGTGATGCCAAATTGCGGCAGGTTGTCAGTGGTTTGGCAAAGTACTGTAGTCCTGATGAGTTGACGGTAATGTAGTCACCTGACCTAGTGTGATATGATCGGTTGTATTCTTTCTGAATTGTGATTAACTCTTCCTTCTGGTCTTGCTGTTTGATTTCTCTGCACAGAACCGTCGCGTTGTGCTTATTACAAATGTCAAACCTGGAAAACTTCGGGATGTGATGTCAGAAGGACTGGTATTTGATTTATTTTATAATGCTCATACTTTTTTCAAGAGTTAAATTGTTTCAGTCTGTATCCTGTGATGGTCAAATAGTCTTATGGGTTGCGTACGTATTTGGCTCCTATTTCCAGGTCTTGTGTGCTTCTAATGAAGATCACACCAATGTGGAACCCTTGCTCCCTCCGGAAGGAGCTAAAATTGGGGAACATGTTTCTTTTTCTGGGTAAGCTGGTCAAAATATCTTAGACCAGACACATTTCCTACTTGAGTGATTTGTTTAATCCTCTAGATGAATTATCTAAAGAGAATATCACTATTTCATGTGAATATGTCATAGCTGGAAGCTTGGAAGTTCATAGTTTGCCACTAGTCTGCAAGTGCTTTTAAACTTGGCTACTTTCACTCTTATTGGATCATTGTCAATAACTATTTTTTTCTTTTGATTGCTCACTGGATTTAACAGAAGCAATTTACATTGAATTGTGTTAAGGTACTAGCGAAGGAGAAAAGAGGAGACAGATTATGTTTAAGAACCCATTTGTGGATGTTCATTTTGCTGTTTTAGTATTGATCAGTTGATCACATTTTAGTATCCTGGAAGGATGATGCACATTTGATCTCTTGGGAAGTATTCTTGATATAGCCTGTTTATAGTTTGCCAAATACTTACAGCATCACTTTGTAATATACCTATATGCCTCTCATTGGGCCTGGAGACATCACTTGAATTATCATAGTAAGCTTGAGTTTCATTGTAAGGATCACCTTGCCATCAGGCAAACAGAAATATCAAGACAGAGGGATATATAGTATCAAACCATTGACGAATGCATTTCATTATAACTGTATAGCCTTTTCTAGAAACTGTTTGTTATTCAAATTTTGGTTTGTAGCACTTATTGTCTTATTGTGCTTTGGATATACTTTCCTTCTGAGATAATTAATTTTACATACACTTTTTCATTCTTCTATTTTAGGATTGATGGAAAGCCAGAAGATGTACTTAACCCAAAAAAGAAACAGCTGGAGAAGATTACACCGGTATTACCCTTAAACTTCCTAGTTTGGCGTTTCTAAGCTTTATGATGTTTCTACTTATGATGTTTCAGAAGTTCATGGGTATTTTGTGTATGCAGCATCTTTTCACCGATGACAAGGGTGTGGCCACATTCAAGGGAATACCATTTATGACGTCTGGTGGACCGTGTACATCATCTATTCCCAGGGCTACTATTAAATAATGAAGATATGGCCCATTCATTGTTGTTGACCACTCGAGATTGTTGGTGCCACAAAATATTAGAAGTTTTGAACTATGTGAACAAAACGTAACTAAGGTTTGCAAGTTTAGGTTACAGTTGGGGTTACATTACATGGTCTTAAATGCTGCGAATATAATTTTTAATCCAATGACCGAAGATTAAAAAGAATGACATAAATCTATTTATAATTATACTATCCAACCAATTCGTGCTAGTATGAATAAGAAGAAAAAAATGCATATGAATGAGTATAGAGGAAGGGTTGTCATTTGAATGTGAGTACGGCTTTATGTATATTTCATATGTTAATGTGAGTATTTGGTGCAGTTATTCAGGTCTTAGAATGCATGAAAAATATGTATTCAAAATGTTCAAAATCTAAAATTTAAAAAAAAATGTAGGAATGAGTCAATAGTTTTTGAATTGGAGACCCAAAATTAAAGTCCTCATACTAGACGTGAACATAATTATAAAAATTGTTTATAACGAAAAGATATAAAAAAAAAATCTTATATACTAATAATGTTATAAATTAGACGCAACAAATGTATAAAATAAATTTTAAAACAATGACTTTTCAAAATTAAAAATTTCAATTTGTAGATATATCATGTGTAAAAATGATGGCTTTTAAATTAATTTTCATTTATTTATTATATTATTAAAATAATAGAATGTATTTTTTATATGTTAAATTTATATTATTTCAAAAATATACAACTAATATTACAAAATTCATGGTGAAAAAAAAGGTTCCAGTAGACTTACTTAGGCATGACTGGAAAATCAGGCCTTCAGTACAGTATCTGATCATGACGTAGGTAATGCTGAAGAAACCTGTAAATGTGTGATTGTGAATGAATGACATTTCTTTCCGGGTCCCAGAGGTGTTTGGCGAATCTCTGTCATATTGCAGTGCAACTGCAGCTTGGGTTAGGGTGAGCTTACTTGCAGCTTGACTATGTCTGCTGTCATAATATGTCACTCCAGCCAGCTCTTCAGATGTCATCTACCCAGCCTTCGTTATCTCATCTGGTTGTCTTTCCAGATTTAGAAATAAAAACGACCATTATTGTGAGGGTTAGTATACCCCAATTAGCTGAAGACGAAGATTCCCTAATAAATAAATAAATACTTAAATTGATCTTTTAAAAATATATGAGATATATGTTTAGTTTTTTAATTATTTTTTATATTAAAATAATTTTTCATTATCAATTTTTAAATAATTAATTTGATGTTAAAAATAATTAAAAAATTAAACTGGTGTTATGCATATTTTTAGAGAATTAAATTAAATATTTATTAAAAAAAATGTTACTTTGATAAGAAGCAAATCCAAGAGTCATTTCAAGCACCACTCATCACGTAGGCTACAGAGTGTTTATTTACACTCCACCCTGGATTCTGATAAGATGGGACTATGAACGAAAGTATTATTTTTCCCAAGTCAAACTAAGTTTTCGATGACTGTTTTTGACTCTTATATGGAGCACTGACAAGTTCAGACTCTCTTGTTGATGCAGAAGGTATACATGAACAAGGGTTCGATTTTAGATTCTAAAAAGTGAATTTCTTTCTTTTTCCCCTTCAACTCTGTAAGTAGCAATCTTCTATCTTGATGACACAATCACAAGTTCACATTGGATTTCATTCTGCAGGCTGTGATGTGATGATCCGTACAGTTTGTAGTCAGTAGAATATACCAGAAAAAGGATTAGAGAGATTCCGACTCACAAATACGTGGATTGTTTTTAAAAAGAGTTTGTGTTGGATGTGGAATTTTCTTTTCAATCGCACTTAAACCATATGCACATTTTATTACCTAAAAGAGAAAAAATATATATATGCAAGTTCCGTCTCAAAATCAAACACTCGATATCTATAGATTCTATCCAGTTGAGAGAAGCAACGGGAGATACGATCTTTTGTGTTGGTCAGATCAGATAGAGGAAATATGGGAACATCATATCACTATGACCCAAAAAAGTTTGATCTACTTAAGGTACGGAGGAGTGCAATCCAATCATATCAAAGTAGCACATGTCATTTATCTTTTGTATTATCCATTGTAATTCTAATCATATCAGCTCCTCCCACTCCCACAGCCTCATCTTATTTCATTTCAGCTACTTTCCCTTCAGATTCCAACCTATGGATTTGTTTCTCTAACCTATGGATTTGTTTCTGCCCCTTTTGTTTCTTTTTGACTTTTGGGTCATTAGAAAAAGAAATGTATTTTGATTGCAAATGAATCTCCATGTCCCGTGACTGTTATTTTCACAAAATTGCAGTTTGAAGAAATATTTATTTTAGTTACCATATTCTAAAATCAGGACTAAAAAAGATCGATGACATGTACCAAAAAAAAAAGATTGATGACAGTGACATATTAAATTTAAGCTATATAAACGAGATATTTTGATTCTTACCATAAGATTTATGCTATTTGTGTTTGACTTAAAATTATTTTAATTTTTATGATTTTAGAAGTGATATTTTATTCTTATGTGATTTGTTATGTTATTATGTAATTATCATGTAATTTTTTTCATCCATTATTTTTAATTAAAAACATATGTTAGAGTTGTGGAAAAAAAAACATAAATAGTTTTAAAAATTTTACAAAAAATATGAAACATTCAATTACTAAAAAATAGAAAAAAATAATCAAATTATACATCAAAAAGAAGAAAAATAAATTATCAATAATTTATTTATGTTACAAAACAATAATACTTCACTTTTGTTATAAAACAAATGATTGATATGTATAATTACACTTAAGATTTTGTTAGTAGTAGATTTTTAAATTCTAACATGTGTTTTTTTGTTAAAAAATGAATGGAAAAAAAAAACACACATGATGATTGAGTGATAACAGAGCAAATTATATAGGGTTAAAGTGTTATTTTTTAAATCATAAGAAGATAAAATTATTTTAAGTCAAACTACAATAAACTAAATTGTAATTTACCCTTAATTTTAATTTATGGTAAGTGTAATTTTTTTAAATACAGTCATCTATATATATGTGTATATATAAAATATACATTATTAAAATAATTTAACTATAATAATAATTGCTCAATAATTTACAATTGTATAATAATAAAAATTATTAAAATTAATGAACAGCTGTAAAATCCTTATTTCATTGCCAAAAAATAAAATAAAATAATTTACATCGGAAGTAAATGTGTTTTTATTTAAGAAAATGATATTTGTACTTTTTTTTCATTTTTATATTTGATTAATAATAAATAAGCTTTTAGTTAATATAATATATCGTCATTTTATATTTGATTAATAATGAATAAATTTTTGATTAATATAATATATTGTTTGTATAATGAATTTTAATAATTAATTGTTTACAAACTTGACTAATGATGAATAAATTTTTAATTAATTCTGTATATTATTTAATTAATAGATTATCAATTTATAAATAATTAATTATCGTAACTTATTAACCAAATAATATAATATATTAATCAAAAATTTGTTTGTATAAAAATAATATAAAATTTTAATGTAAAAATTTGTTTTATTTATAGGCTTATAGCTTTAGCAGAAGCGACTGGGTGAGCATCTCACAAACATGCATGAATGCAGAGTGCAGAGAGTGATGCTGAAATCTCGTCAAGACAGACAGAAAAGAAAGAAACTATAAATGAAATGAGAGAGAGAGAGATGAATTGATGATGGGAGTGTAGGATATGGTTTTGAATATAAGGGGTGTGGGGACTGAATCAAATCCATAGATACCCGAAAAGGATCACGAAATATCTGTGACTTGATATTATCTGTGTGATATGAAGTCTGATTCTTTCTCTCTCTGGTTTTTCTAAAATTCCTCGCCCACCAACCACCTTCGAATTCATATGCATTTACTCTGTATATATAGGACATGGTTACGTTCATACAACTCTTGTGACTTTCAAGTTTGTTTGCTTTATGTTTTTCTTCTTTCTCTCTTCATTATAGTTCTTGTCAGCGAAACGTTTTGTTTTTCTTTTCGTCCTTTTCTACTCTACAATTAATATTGTTGCAGCCTCCTTTATTGCAACTGCGTTTATTACCTTGTGTAACAGAGCTTCTTCGTCATTACTAGTGCGTAACAGAGCTTCTTCGTCATTACTAGTAGTGGGGGAAACATAAGAAAGAGGAAAACAAGGAGACAGTACTATTTATTTGTGTTTATTAAGATCACGGAACGTATGGCTTCTGGGTCTGCAGGTTCTTCTTCTTGGTCATCATCAAATTGGGTCATGGAATCCGGGGAGGTTCCTCATGTTTTGGCTGTTGATGACAATCTTATTGATCGCAAACTTGTTGAGAAACTGCTCAGGAATTCTTCTTGCAAAGGTACAGCCAGCATTCTCTGTTCTTCTCCCTTTTACGTTTTCAAACTGACTAGTTTTACTCCTTTTTCTTATTGAAAAAAATGCTTACTTTTGGTGTTTCTGTTTGGAAAGAGGGTTTTGGATGGGCTTTTTCGTTGGGTTGGGGTTCACTCATTATATGGTTTGTTGCTAATGCTATTGGCTGCAGTGACAACCGCAGAAAATGGGCCGAGGGCATTGGAGTTCTTGGGCTTGGCAAGTGGTGAACAGAACACGTTGAATGGGGTAAGTCTTTTCTTTTCAGATTAATCAAACCTCTGAGTTCATACATTTTACCAAGCTGCTAACCAATTGGACTGATATCTGCTTTCTAGAGATCCAAAGTAAATTTGATTATCACAGACTATTGCATGCCAGGGATGACAGGTTACGAGTTACTTAAGAAAATTAAGGTATTCAGTGGCGGTTTGGTAGATACATCGGCTTTATTTTTTTTTGTCTTTTGCACATGGATGAGTTCAGTGATATAATATTCACCACCATAAACTGTTTCTTTTGGAAACAGGAATCATCTATCATGAAGGAGGTTCCAGTAGTGATCATGTCATCTGAGAACATACCAACACGGATTAACAAGTAACTCCTAGCATTAACTATAAAATCTTTAAATCATATTAGTCTCTGTATATTCTTTTGTTCAATCTACTCAATCATTGTTCTGCTGGAAACAGGTGTTTGGAGGAAGGAGCTCAGATGTTCATCTTAAAGCCCCTCAAACAATCTGATGTAAAAAAACTGACATGTCAGTTAATGAATTGGGAAGGTGAAATTTAGTCTTTTAAGAGAATTTAAGCAAGAAGGCAACACTGCAAGATGTATAGTCTGTTTGGTAATGTGGGCAGCACTCCAGACCCAGTACTTGTCATGACATGCACTTGAATTAATCAGTTGTCTATTGGTAAAATCTCTCCCTCAGGCCTTAACATCAATGTTACTGTCTAGTTGTAGTAGTTTAGGAGTAGGAATGCATATCATTGTTTCAATGTTTTGAGGATGCTGTCTAGTGTCTCTCTTTCTCTTTCTTGTATTGACCTATATATACCAATTTATTTTCCTAGAATATAATTCATGTTTTTAATCTATTGGTCTACATGGTGTTTGAGGAAGTTAGTTTTATGTGTTACAATAAAAAATGGAAAACACCCAGAGGTCCCAAACTCTCTCTTGCTGCATAAATTGGTGGTTAGTGCATACGTTTCCCGTTGCCAGAGGGAGGGATTAGGCTAAGGGTGGAGAAAAGTTTGCTGAAACTGAAAATCAGGCAAGCACTTAAAATCCATGAATAATTTGCTTTACAGTTTTTCCATAACCAAAAGAGATGGCTGAATTGCTGAAATGAGAGCTTCAATACCTTAAACAACTTGTGCAAAATTCCAAATTGTTTATACATCATGAAAAGAATGACGTAAAGCTAATTACAACAATTAATACGAAAGAATCAAAGTGAGAACCATCTATCCATCCCCCTCGTTTAACCACTCAGGAAAAGAAAAGTAAAAATGAAGGTATGAATGCACTGATTCTGACTATTGATTCCTTAAACCACTCTGATTTCTGCAAGCTCATTCATGGTCACCAATTGAAGTGCTTGCCGTGGTGGTGATGGTGGCGATGTCTATATTCATCCAAACCCAAGCACTGCACAACAGGGTAGCAAGTGACAAACATGCACCTCCCAATACCTCTGAACATGCATGATGCCGCATGACAGGGGCAGCAACAACATGACGTTAATTTATTGCGCTTGTTAGGCCTACTCTTCCTCTTCCTCTCATTGCTATGGTTCTGCTGCTCAAGCTGTGGATCCATTTGTAACAATCGCAACCCAAATCAACTAAAACAACATAAACTCAGAAATCAGATATCAATATTAGACCCAAAAAAACATGTACATGAAGATGATATCATTAATGTTTGATGTTTCTTTTTCTTTTTACCGTGAACTTTTGGTGATGGATCGAGCTAAGCGCCAGAAAATTGTAGTTGAAATCAGGAAAACAGCATGGGAAGCATCGAATGCAGTGGCTAGTAGAGAAAGAAAAAGTGATTTTATTCTATAAAGAATGAATGTTGGGCAAAGAATATTCGTTTTTGAGAGGCTTCATCTGAGTGAGGTATCAGATCACATTGGAAGGTTTATTGTGGCCTAGTTGAGAGCTCGAACCTAACTACCTTTTTACGCGTTTGCCAATACTCTCTTTTGTTACGTGCTTTTCCTTCTTTCCTCACTTTTTCTTATTCTTGGTTGTTCAGATGTTGATTATGGTTATTTTAATTATTGATTTCATCTTTCAATTTGCAAAATAATCAAACTAATAGATTAGTTATTATATGATTTAATTTAGTTATAATCAAAATTATTAACTCTGGTTATATTTTATTTACTGCCTCAAGTTATCAAGTAACCAAAATCATAAATTTTTGTTATACTTATTTTCAAATAGATTCATTGTTTCTCCGCCTTCAAAGCCACAAACAAGTTCTTCTTCAAAAGTCAAAACAGAGTTGTGAACCCAATCCCCAAGCCTTCTATCAAGTCCTTTGTTAAGCTCACTGTCTGATGTAAGAAAAAAAATTAGTGGTGGTTTGGCGAGTAAAGATTAAAGAATGGTGCAGTAAGAGATGGAGAGAAATCATAATTACTAATTAGTGTCTTGGGGGTCCTCTCTTTTCTGTTCACCATGTAGATGAAAATTTATAAAGAGCTCCTGCCATGATTTGGTCCTATAAACGAAGATAGATCTGAAAGGAGTCATAATGGATGAGGCCCGCCGGTGGGAAAAATGAAATTTTCTTCTCTTGTTAGCAAAGAACAAAATCCCTTAAAAGTGGGCACAAATGCCAAGCCAGAAAAATTTTCGGTTCATCTCCATTGCCAAACTGACTTTGGGACAGTGGAAATTTAGTCCGGAATTATTATACTTTTATTTATTTTTATCTAAAATCATTCTTTTACTGCAATTTAGATGCTAATTTATTCCCTATCAATTTGCGTATAGAAATTGGAAATGACAGCTCAAAACTGACGTAGTTGCTTTAGTAAATGAAGGACAACGAGATATACTATTACTATGCGTAAATCCAATTTGATAAAATCCAAATTGGTAAGGACCAAAAATTGTATCATTGAATCATTTGTATAATGCATTAAGATGACACGCAACTAGCTAGTAATTTAATGACTTGTAAAATATTAATTGGGTATGTGTTTTACGTGTGTAAGTAGTAATTCTCTTTAGGCATTTTGGTAGGAGAGGCGTTGATGGAAAGGGACCATACTAAAAAAAAATTTGCCGACTAATTATTAAACTACACTGGTTTTAAAATTTATTTCCAAAATATTGTCAATTTTACCGTGTTGACAACTTTTTTGAACTAATAAGATCAAATTGCATTGTCTCAAAAGTCTTGTGTTTGATTCTTGCTACTAATCCTTTAACAACTTTTTTAAACTAATAAGAGTGGTAAAATCAAACTACATCAACTCAAAAAGTATTTAATTCATGTTGATGATCATTTATTAATAAATCATGTATAAATACTATTGTAAGCCCTCGCCATAACTTATAACATACATTAATCTTAGAATTGGATAACCTTACCTTCCATTAACAACTTTTCAACCAGAACTTTTTTTAAGCAATCTATAAAATTATGTTATAAAACTTGTGTACGTTAAAAAAAGCATACTTTTTTAGTAGTCCATATAAATTAAGAATGATATTATTTAAGCTCAAACCGAATCACTTAACTTTCTATAATCACTATTTTTAACTAATCATTACAACATTCTTTTTTAATAGCAATTGTTCATAATCCAAATCAAACAATCACCATGCTTGTCCACAAGTCTAAATGAATTGGAACCAAACGTCTAAAAGGACACTTCCTCTTACTCAGACACTATCCTTTCCACTAAACCCTTTTTATTTACCATTCTCATTACTCTTTTCTTTTTTTTTTTTCACAATTTCATCCCTGAACTTTTATCAAGACTTCAAACTGTTAAAGTCATTAGTTCCACACATTTTTATCCAATGATCTTAATGACACCATTTTTACCCTTTGAAGCTCTTATCAAAAAGGTTTATCTTCCAAATCTTCCTCCTCCCCCAACACCAAGCACACTCAAGCATTATGCCTGGACTCATCTTTTCCATTTCTTATCCTTATACCTACAAGATTATGGTCATCACCCCAAACAAACACTTTTTGACCCAGAAACACCTTTCATGGTTCGTTTTTATATCCATCCAGAAATATCTCTTATTGAACCAGCCCTTTGGTATCTCTGGTGTGCCATTGTTTTATACTCCATATCTTTGGTGTTCTCTCCAACAAAAATGCAAGACTTCCTGTCTCGTCCTGATAATCAAAACTCCTTTGTCTAGACTTTACTTGAATGGTTCTCACCACTGAATTGATGGAGATCTCAACTCTCCAACATCATTGGTCAAAATAACATTTGGAAGAAAACTCCTGAAGAAATTTATCAATTGTTATCAATCTTCATTGTCCATAGACCATATTTTTAGAATCCCCCAGGTTTCCTCTGGTCATAAAACCAAGCATATCATTGGGACACTATTGACTATTTTCCAAAAAAATGAGATCCGGACAAACTTAATTTGGCAATCCACTTAGGTGAAATTAATAATTATGATCCAAAGTCAATACAGGTAACTCGTACATGTATAAACCATAGTCTAAGTTTAACTTTTGATCCATCTCGCTGTATTAGTAGACCCATAACACCTGAGTCACATAATGCATCTACAAGCACTCATCAGATGTCATATATGCAAGATTTCCAAGATCAAGATCTAGACACTGACACATGGTATTTTGGAAGAAATAACTCAAAAGAACTAGATGATGCTAATCTCTTTTATCAAAACATGTCACCATCATATGAACTAATAAGAGATGATTAAGCTTCTCTTTATCTGCTCAGAAAGATGTTACTAACACTTGTTTGTGGTGTGATAATAAATTTGCTAGCTGTTTAGAGCATCGTGTGTGGTTGTAATATAAAGTCACTTTTCAGTTGGTTAAAAGTCTATAAAAGATGTTTGTATAATTAAAGTGTATGTATAATTATGTCTCCGGATAAGATTCTATTGTGATAAGAAATCTTATCTAAAATAGTCCTCTTAACTCTCCTATAAGAGGACAACTTCTTAGTTGTAAGATTCAGATTTCGAATACCATTAGACTTGTGTGTTAGAAACATGTCTTCCTTCTAACTTCTCTCTCCCTGAAAACTCTTTGTTATTATATTGAGATTATATTGCCTTACAGATATATAAGTATGCTTTGCACTCGCCTCTTTATGAGGATCTTGTGTAACAGAAAATATCTGACTATCAATCCATACTACGGTCTTCACTATTTGGAGATTGAAATGTCTTTTGAATTGTGCGTCAAGTTATTAAACCTATGTAGTGGCTGTTGTGTCTCAGCTTGTGTAATAAGGCTGACCGATGGTCCAGGTCCTAGCGCTTCAAGGCCAACACTTACGTACTCAAATCTATCAATGAGGTTTGTGCCCCCTTTTTTTCCCGTTGATTTTTTAGTTTAGGCAATTGGGTATGGCATTGTTTCGAAACTTATTGGTTTCTTTGGTGGTAATGCTACACAATTTTGACTCATTTTTCCCACTTATTGATCTATCTTGTGGTATGATTTATTATTAATCGAGCTCTTGTTTTTGTTCTCATTTTGTGTTACTAGCTTGGCGTGCCCACACGTAATTTTCGTTACGTAGACGTTCCTGAATCCTGATAATATAATCTGATATTTCGTAGTCAGTTTGTGATGTGCCATGTGCTGCACCATGTTTTTTTTTTTTTGTTCAAAAGGACCGGTTGTGCTTGGAGGGGGATCATTTGGGTGGGTAATGGCTGCCCATGTTGCAAATAGAAAGGCTCAATTGGAATTTGTAAATCAAGATGCTCGTGTGCGGGGGATCCTCAAGTTTGCTTTTCTATCAACAATGAGAGGCACTGCAATTGGTAACCTTTTTGTCATCCTCATAATCCACTGGTTGGTTAACTTGTGATGATGTCTAAAATTCCTCAAGCACCAAGCGTCACCAACCTTCTGTTTCACTATCAGGCCTTCTTTTGCTCTGGAATAGATGCAGAGCTACCCACAGGGGTCAATGATATTGCTAATTAGATCTTTGGATTTTGTGCCTTCAATTCTCTTGTTTGAAAACCAATCATTTTTGTCTTTTGCCTGCCTTTTCAAATAGCAGCAATGGTGATGGCATCAAAAGACAAAAAATTGGCAAATACAGTTCATCAGCTACTAGCTTCAAATTATTTAAGAATCAGTGGTAGATGACATTCAGTAGATGCATAAACGAAATTAAATTTCATATGTAAATGACCTGAGTTTCTGTTCAATTCTTTTATAAGTTAGGTGTTCATATTTGATCATCTAATGATTTATTAACCAACGTTCCCTTCTGAACAAATTAATATATGCATTTCCTGCTTGCTTAACTCTGTCTCCCCTATTTATACTGTGCTTCTGTTTCTGTTTTATCAATGGTATGTCAAACAACTGTATATATAGATTTAGGTGCAATTTGCAAATGGTCAGTGCATTCAATAATGTGCTTGCAATAGCGGCAGGGATAGCGGAAGGTATTAATCTTGGTAACAACTCAATGGCTGCTCTGGTGCAGAAGGCTTGGTGACTGATGAGAACAATTTTTCAGAATCGGGGTTGCACAATACAATTCTTAGAATTTGAAAAGTGTATAGACCCTAGACAATACATAATCTCACCCCCAATATATACTTCTTTACCATAAATATACCTGGAGCCACGAATGTGCCTCGCTTCATTATAAATTTATAATGTATGTCGTTTGTTAGTGCAACTAGCGGACATGATTTTTTTTTTTCGGTATGAGAAGGTTAAAAAGTCTAGTTCAAGACTTTCCGAGAAGCTTCAATTTTCATGCGCAGAAAATGATAAAGATACACTGGCATCAGGAAATTTTGCAGCACAAAAAACAACAGGAAAAAGTATTAACAAACAAGGTGAATAACATCAAGAGTTCATCACAACAGACGAAGGTTCGCCAAGGCCAAGGGAGTAATAAACTATATAATAAACTATACAATAAACTATAATCCTATTAAGTACTGGTTGGGATTCAGAAAAAAAAAAAAAACACACACACACACATGGATGAACTTCTCATAACTGGGATGGGGGAAGAACCTCACAACAACTGACACTGTTACCATCACCTTTTACTACCACCGTTACCATAACAAGTGAAATGATCCATAACACCATTAGTAAATCCAAGGAACACCTGCCAAAGATTACGAGGAAAAGAATTACTATTAGACAAACCTGTTTGCTCCAAGGGGGGTCCATTGCAGCCATGGGGTGAAACCAAACTCTCAGTATAGACAGTCTCTTGCAACCAGCGTGCATCTTCAAGTACCGCAATTCTGCTATAGCTATCAAGCAGTGGATCATAAGCAACCAATCCCTTCCCTCGCACACTGATTATGAGTGCCCCACTCTTCATGAAACACAGAGGAGCATAGTCCAAAGAACTCAAACAAGGTTCCGGGTCAAGAATCTTGGAAACAGTAATGAGTTTTTTCCAATTGCAATCATCCTCGGTTGCCCATATGTCAAAATAGTTCCTTCTATGAGAGTGGAGCACACAGACAGAATCCTTCAACAGCCCCAACCAAGACATATTCCTCCCCGTGTCATCCGGTGGAGGTGGCACCACCCTAAACCTCTCCTCAGCCAAATCAAAACGCAGAATCACAGTTGAAAAGTCATCCAAAGTTAACCAGTAAACCCCACCGTTCACAGTGAGTGACTGCTGGTAGTGCTCAATGAAAAAAGGAGGGGTTTCCTCATCAGGGAGTTTTCTCCAAGAATTGGAACTCAAGGTCAAAACTTCCACTTGTGGGTGGTAATCTTTAACCTTGCACTTGCAATAAGCAGAAGGGGCTCTAATTATCTTGTAATCATTGAGGGAGGAATCAAAACCAATCCCAAGCACCTCCCTTGTCTTCTTGAAATTGCAAGGAGTGGGAACATTCTTATACTCCCTGATAGAGGGGTTCCACAGAACAATGGTACCATCGTTGATTATCACACATAGCAAGCCATCGCAGTGACCCTTGACATAGTAAGTGTTGCCCTCAATGAGAGGGAGATGGAGCTCTTGGGTGGCTTCAAAACCAGTTTTGGAGTCATTCGCGGGAAGGCAAGGGTTCTCCTCCTCGGGGCCTATGGAGAGAAGGGTTTTGAAGTAACGGGAGAGGATTATGCGAGTGGTGGATTGGGGATTGAGGTTGAGATGAAGATGCATCTTAACAAAAATTGGGTCAGTGAATAAACGCCGCCATGATTTGCAAACGCACCTGAATCGAACCAGGGTCCTAACCGGAAGCCTCTTCAGAATCTCCGCCTGGATGTCTTCCGGTAACTGAACCGGGACTGCGGCGGAAGACGACGGCCTTGTCGTCATCGGCGATTGCGTATTGGGTGGGGATAGCCCTTGTGTGCGGTGTTGTTGGGTTTTGAGGGTTTCTTTGCTTTTTGGATAGCGACTTGGACATTTTTGGGAGTGTTGTGGCGCTTATACAACACTTCCATGTGTAGCACAACCGTCACTCTCCCATACAAACGTGTACAGCGGGGAACGAAAACGGTATGATATGATCTCATTTTTCTTTTTCCATTCTCAATTTCTATATATATTTTTTCATATCTAAATACAAATATAGAAAGTAAAAAAGAAAACAATTTATTATATTTTTTTCTTACAATTTAAAAAAAAATGCTTTTGTTTTTGATTGCTATCAAGCATCTTGTTTTTTTGGTTACTCGATAGGCCAAGTGAAGTGGATCACGTAATTGACTTTGTGATTCACACTGACCAAAATGGAAAAAAAATTATCTTAACAAATCCTGCCGTTCCTCTTCTTTTTTTTTTATTAAAATTATATTTTGGTCCCATACATTTAATTTAATTATTAATTTTATTTTTGACATTTTAATTTTTTTAATTTAATCCCTAACAAATATAAAATTACTTCAATTTAGTCTATTTGTCTGTGTCTTTGTTATTTATTAAATGAAAGGAAAAAGCTATTCGTCCAGAAAAAATGACCGAATTTCTTATGCCAGAAACATTTGGCATCTACGTGGAAGTTACACATCATTAACATTTATCTCAATCTTAGTGGCTTTCTCTTCTCGGTTCTATTCTTCTATTTTTCTCTCTTTTACTCTAAAACAAATCTCCACCAATGATGGCAACACCACCATTGCGTTGAAGGCAACATTCTGATATGAACATCGTCACTACATCGACGGCAACATTGCCCTAAATATTTTAGGTAATATCATTGCTTCTCTGCTTTATGGTTCAGGTAAGTGAGTATCAATATTAAATATAATATTATTGCTTCATTAAAATTATGGTGCAGTGGTTTGCTTGGCTCTTAACATGGAAACTAAAGAATGGAGGCAAGGAGGATGGCTTGCCTTTTGATCTTACTATGGACAAAGATTTTGAAAGAACTACTGGACCGAACAAGGTATGTCCCTTAGGTGTTTGTAAAAATGACTCACTGATCTTTACAAGCATGTTAACAATTTAAAGGTGTCCTGCGTTGGTAGCTCCAATTGCTTATATTATATAGTTTACCATGTAATAATGGGTGAACATGCTTTTAAATAATTGTTGCGTCAGATTTTGCCATCTAGTTCGAGGACAACAAGTAGACTTTTTACTAGCTATAGAGTGGTATGATTGCTTATATAGTTATGACTAGTTTGGTAAAGAATGTGTTAGACCTTCTCCACCTATGTTTTAGAATGCTATGCATGGATCTTTATTTGTCCTCTGTGGCTTACACTGCCTTACACCATAGGTGCCTTGACAAAGATATAGGGTGATAATGGCTTCCCTTGAACAAAAAATAATTGATTATCTTTGGTGGCTTTGTGATTCATCTTTCTTCCGGCGTCACAGGCTTCACAGCCGCTTATTGGGTAATTGAAATTGCAACCCTGGTCAAGTCTTGAATTATGGCCAACTAATCTTCCAATTAAAAAATGTCTCATAACTATTACGTGTAAATGTACACCAAGAGAAATGCTAGAATTATAATATGAGTAATATTTGTCAAACATCTTTAGGAGTCCTTGTTATTATCGTAGTTCTTACTAAAATAATGAATGTGGGTGAATGGTAGGTTGGTCCAAGAATTTCACATGACAGGCAAAACTTCCCGCCAAATAACATAATTCACATGCTTGGAGGAGCATGGTTTCTATGGATGAGTTGGACAGGTTTCAATGGTGGAGCCACCATCACCTATGTTTTAGAATGTAGATACTAAGTACAATGGTTTTTACTCATTGTACAAAACCACAAACACAGGCAATGACACTAAATGTTATATGCATTTATAGTTATACTATTACCAATTAATGAGACCAAATCAACAGTACTTTATCTGTATGTAATTTAAGCTGCATTATTCTATGCCATTATTAAAATCTGTATTTTTGTATATGGATATCCAAATTGGGCTTAATAAAGCTTATCTATTCTTTGACATCCTGTTCTTTAAGTATGCTAATCTTTTTGGTTTATTTACTCCTCTTATGTTGTTCAACAGAATTTGAGAACAACTCGGCTCTAGCCAAGGTATTTTGGCTATTGAAAGAAAGTGAGCTAACCTCAGAGAATGCCAATATATTGGATGGCCGATATGCGACTTCTTTGGCTATGTAACAAAAAATGAGGATTACTTGGCGAGACCTCAAGGTTGTTGATGTCACGAGAATCGATTCAAGTAGTCTCTGCCTAGATAATTTAGTGAATCCAAGCTACAAGATTCTTTGGCTAGGGATCTTTCGTGCTTTTTGCTATTAAATACGCACACTAGTGTTCATTGGCACTTGCTTCAAGGCTATTTAGGAGCAGCGGTTGTAACGTACGTAGTTCACTTCCAAGTTTGTTTCCATTGTTCTCGAAACCGAGTATTCACTTTACGAAGACCTAGCACAAAGAACAAGCAATGAGCATTAAGACAATGGGCCATTACAACCCGGCACCTACAAAGAAGCAATGAGCATTGGAAAAATTACCCATTACAAGACAAAGATTATGCAAGCAATAAGCACTAGGCAAATGACTTGTTTGAAGGGTGGGGTTAAAAAACCCAACAAATAGGATTGTGATAGTGAAACTCTCTCATCCTGCTTCTCATTACTTGTATGCGGGGTGGGATATATTGGAGTGAGGGAGCTGTAGTTTTGTGTATAATATTCCTACTCTTGAAAAGTTAAGTAAGAAATGCCTTGTACTGTATACTCCTATGATTTAATGAGAAACAAGTTGGAGATATTTCAAATAAAATTTTTGCAATTTATATTGAATACTAGAATATCGAGTAGATTGAGCAAAACCATAGCTAATGAACACTTGAGATTAAAATAGTGATCAAATTAGAAAAGATAAATACAAATAACATTCCTCTACATAAAATCTGAAATAATGTTGTAATCATATTCTAAATGACACCACCAAAAGCTGGAGTTGGTGCATGTTGAGCAAAACAATATAAAAGGCAGCTATTGATTATTTCCACCACTGAGGAATGTTGATTCATCTGGTGAAGTAGCAATTGATCCATTCCTTAGATGTTGTGCCTACAAAAACAATACACAAGTAAGAAAAAAAATAGTATAAGTTTAATATAAAAATATGACACAATGAAATTACTAATGCCTGTAGAAGTTCAGAATATGTAATATTATGATAGCCAGCACTTTGTAGATTAATGGCATCCTGCAAAGAAAAATAGAAAAATCATTTAAAGTAAAATTGAAAACTTAAGTTTGATTTACTTTATTTACACACACCTGATCTGGAATGAAGGGAGCTACAAGGTCTACATTACCATATCCATTTGCCCATATGCTCTCTTGTGTTTCAAACTCATCAAAATTTTTAGGTCTACGAAAGCTTTCACTGGGATTTATTTCTGCCTTGCTATTGAAGATTCAGCTATAAAATAGGTAAAGCATGAATTAAATCTCAAATAAGGGAATACATATAAATGCATATTTGTTTAAATATACTATATATGATTGATATTTTGGTATTACCTTCTCTTTTCTTCCACAATGTTTGCCCTTTTGACAGCATTCTTGTTTTCTCTTTCTTAGTTTGTTCACGATTTGATCAACTTTAGATTCTTTCCTTTTTGATGGGGGACGTCCCCTTTATCAACCCTATTACAGGATCAAGCACCTTCGTTCGCTCTTGAGAAATCATTGAGATGTCTGATATATTTGGAGATGCTTTAGTGCTCTGATGACATGTCTTTTGGTAACTTAAGTCAACTTTCAAGTCATCAATCCATTTCATTACTTTCTTAACATCATCATCCACATTCACCCCCATACAAGCAACTTCATAAAAAGCATTGCACATCTTCTCAAGCCGCTGAGCTTCAAGATTGGTAGTGTAATTATCATAACTACTTTTCACTAATGTATGTCTTCGCTTCAAATCCTTCCTCCAAAGAGAGAATACATATTTAGATGGTACTGAATCTGTTTTTCTCATATGATTAAGCATAGAAAGGATGTGTCTACATAGAATACCTTTAAACTCAAACAAATGACATGCACATTTCACTTCGAATTCTTCTTCATTGAAGTACATAGTGAAAGGTATATATTTCATTCTATCATTAACTTTTTTGGTTTCAACAACAGAAAAAGTTAAAATTGATCCTTCTCCCCTCTGATAGTAAGCATTACAATGCATTACACAAGCTACCTCCTCCTGAAACTCTTTGAATTTTGCATTGGTAAAAACTGTTTGAAATTGACACTCAATACCATAAACACTCACACAAGGGATTAAAGTATTGAAGGAACTAAAATCTGCTAAGCACTCTTTTTCAACCTTATCTCTTAGAGCATTGTCATATTGTTCCATAAATTGTTTCAATGTTGTCTTCGAGTTAACATACCCATCAAAGAACGCATTCATGCTTTCACTTCTTTGTGTAGTAGACATTCCTGCCCAAAATGTGTTCTTCACAAACACAGGTACCCAGCGATGTCTCTCATTATAAAGACCACTCAACCATTCATTGTCATGAAGATTGTAATCTATAATCATTTTCCCCCAATTCTCCATAAAATCATCTTTACTAAAAGAATCATACACGGCAGCATGCAGAACTGATTTGATTGACTCATAGTCAAAATATCCCCTTAACTTCTCAGGAACTTTCTTCATTATGTGCCATAAACACCAACGATGACGAGCCTCTGGGAAGACAACCTCAATTGCATTTTTCATAGCTCTGTCTTGATCAGTAATAATAGCACTAGGAGCCTTTCCAGACATACATGTCAGCCATGTCTTAAACAACCAAATAAAAGTTTTCGTATCCTCATTTGACAACAAAGCACATCCCAATAATATTGATTGTCCATGATGATTCACTCCAACGAAAGGAGCAAAAGGCATTTCATATTTGTTTGTTAAATAAGTGGTATCAAATGTTACAACATCACCAAAATATTCATATGCAGCTCTACTTCTTGCGTCTGCCCAGAAGACATTTCTTAATCGACATTCATCATCCAAATCCATCATATAGTAAAAGTTATTATTTTTCTTTTGCATTCGAAGAAAATAGTCTTGTATGGCTTCAGCATCTCCTGTCCCCAATCGTAACCTTCTAGCTTTTTCTATATAGTTTCTGCAATCTTTCTCACCAAATGTCAGATTCTCATATCCTCCAGCTTCAACAACAAGTGATTGAAAATTTTTATTTACGCTAATTCCAGCTTGATCATTAATCACAAGCCTCTTTTTCACTTGAGAGTCGATTTTTTTGTTGCATCTAAAAAATCGTGCTTTGCTGGGACTCATTTCATGATTGTGTTCAAGGATAACACTAGTAATTTTCACCTTTCCATCTAGGCCCAAACATGCATTAAGTCTTGCCTTGCACTGTGTTTTGGTGGTAGGATTTGGCTTCAAAAGCTTATTTCGTTGGCTTACCAACTTTCTAGAACGAGCACAAGATATAGTAAAATATCTCTTCCCATCAATATCATTTTTTGATGTTCTTTACAAAGCAATAAAACCTTTTTTGGGCAAATTTAGCATAATATGTTTCAACCTCTTTCTCGGAATCAAATATCATCCCTGCTCTTGGTTCTTCAATTTCTTCAATTATTTGTTCACTGGTTTTCTCATTCTCATCTATTGGCTTTTCCCTGTCAAGCTCAAGTTCCTCATTCTTATCATCTATACCCTTGCCAAAAGAATTGTTGTCAATGACTTGAGAGCAAGATTCATTCGGAGTAAATTCTGCCTCCATTCTATCAAATTTAGCACATACTCATGTCAATGAGACCAAGTTATATTCAAGCAAACAAAAAATAAAATAAAATAAATTATAAAACGTCCTATATTCAAAAAATTAAAAAGATTAATTCTTATATCAAGAACATAATTCAATATTGAAAACCTATTGAACAAAGAATATAGGAAAGCAATCTTCGTGAATCAGAGAGGGAATTTAGAGGGATATTAGCTGCACAATAAGCAAAAGAGAAATGGAGAAAAGGATAAGAATCTTCTTACCTGGCTAGGATTTGTTCTTCGTGAAGCCAGATCGAAAAGTATTCTTCGTTGCCGTCGTCACCCATGGCTGCCATGAGGAATTGTAACTTACTTTTAACCCTTTTTAATTTATTTAAAAAATATTAATTAAAAGATAATGACATGTAAATAAATTTTAAGTGATTTACACCTCACTTAAGTGGCTGCCACTTCATCACACCACATCCTTCTGTCAAAAGCATTTCGGGCAATATTTCTGGCCAAATAGCACGACTCAAATGAAATGATGATATATCACCATTAAAGTTGATGTGACATTCTTATTTTGCCAGCGTAACATTAAATTAGTAACTAATTGGATTATTTCATAAAAAAAACAGCTTCATTTTCATTTATGGAGAGCTAAATGCCAACTAATAAAGTCATTTTTTTTAAAGAATTCAGTCAACTACTAACTCGGTGTCATGCATGCTAGCAAAATAAGAATATCACATTACCTTTAATGATAACACATCATCATTTTTATTCAATGAATAACAAATACACAGACGAATAGACCAAATTAAAGTAAGTTTATAAATGTCAGGAACTAAATTAAAAAAATTAAAATGTCAAGAACAAAATTAATAATTGAATTAAATGTAAAAGATTAAAATAGAGTTTTAGTCTTCGTTGCCTCTCCGTGGAGACGGTTACTTACCCTTCTTTAAAGCCATTCCAAGTAAATACATAGAGACACAGCAAAGAAGAGAATGCGAAACTTCTGAGATTTCTGACATAACCAGAGCTTGAAACAGAATACAAAAGCAGGCAGGGACCATTACTCCCTCTTATCTTCCTCTGGATTTTCTCCAAGCCCAAACACATGATGATCTGTAACAACTGATGTCTTTCTTCCCTTTCTTTCTAGCATGATTGTCATATCCCCAGACACCTTAACTCCACTTCCAGAGAGTGTGATAGCTTCCTCATCAAAGTCATCCCCATTCTCCTCTGAGTATGCATATCCGCACAAGCTCAAGTAAAATGAACTTCCAGCTATTAAGATTCCTCAATGAAGCAATTCACATGTCACCATGTCAGTCATAAAAATCAACTATAATGAAGAAAAAATATATATGAAAGGAAAAGCTTCCATGATCCTACTTTGAATACTTTCAATTTGGTTAGCATTAGGTACTTCTTGCAAAATTACGCTTCAAACATCTGATCTCTTTAGTTATTGTCTCACACTTCATGGAGTATGAAGGTTTGAATTTCACCCAAGGAAATTCCTTTGATATACTTCAATTGACTTTGGTTTGAAGTAAGCTTCAAGCTTGAACGGTCATCAAATGGAAATACATATTTCATACTTTTCCAATAAACAGACATACAAAAGTTAGCTTATATTGATTCCACTAACTAACCATTAACGTTTCTTGTAGATTTGACAAATAACCAAAAGTCTTTTCTATAAGAAAGAAAGAAAGAAACTATTTCACTTTCAGATAACTTGAACAGGCAAATTAAAGATTTCAAATTTTTTAAGAAAATTCACTCACCGAAGCATTTGTAGTTCTCACAACATTTAAGCTATACCCACATTTTGTAACAAAATAACCATAATCCTTTTACTACTAAATTACTAGTTAAAATAAAATCTCCATATTTGCAGCCTTAACTATTGATATTCCTTGGGCCATTTTCCCCAAATTTTCTTACTTTTGAATTTATACTACATCATTGAAACCACACCTTCCTGGTAACTATCCAAAGTTGAAAAATCAGTAAGAGGGCAGCAGTATGACGTGTCTTAGACTTGGGAAACATAAGTTATAGGTTGTGTTATCAGACATGAAAACCATCACAACTTACGCCAGGTATTATTTGAAAGACTTGAAAACTTTTGAAATGCAGCAAGACATATACTAATTGAAAAGTAGACTCGACTACTTTGAGCTCAGAAACCCAAGGGAAAGGGCGAAGGCGTGAAAGGAAATGAAGAATGACATGTACAAATATCACTTATCAGAGTTACATTAAGCACATTTTGGAAGCTGGGGACTTCTGCGCTAACCAGAAAAATGTTATTCCATGTCATTTCATGCTAAAACTTTCATGCTATATCCAGAAATGGATTTTATTATGTGAACCCCCAATTTGAGAGGATACCAACCTGACTCATATTATCAATTTTTTAGGATTAATGAGTACTAAAAAGGACGGGGGAAATATGGGGAAAAAGTAATAAAGAAACAAAAGACTACCTCATAACCAATCCAAATAACTGAAAGCAGCACTGTCACTGCAAGGGAATTTGTAAATTTCCTGTACAATTCAAGTTTTGCCATACTTCTCCGAATCTGTGCATAGAATAGGCAAGTGGAAATAATCCTTTGTAATAGAGAGTAAAGCAAATGAAATGTAAGTTATATCAGATTGAAGAGTGAAAAAGAAGAAGTATCACTAACAATCTGTACAGGAAAGCAATGATCTTATTTTGAAGCTATAAGCATTCTTCAGTTACCCATTTCAATTCTTGATAGCATCAAAATATTTTCTAAAACACACAAAGGCTATCTCTTAGTAGCTCCTTTTTTTTTTTTCCTTTCTTAAACCATCGCGATACTTTTGTAGGCAATTCAATAATAACATCTGTAATCAACACAAATATCCCTGTTCTTAAATTTCATAGATTGGTATTGAGCTCATTGATACGTTGCCTTCCTAACAAGCTAACAAGTATGGGAGACAGTTTTTATGCCAGTGTATGAATCATCATAGAAGCATGGGAAAAAATTACTATATACAAAGTTACCTGAAGCTTCTCCAGGGTTTTAGATAATGATGAAAAGATCCAAAGAATAAAGCATGCATCCAGCAGAGCAACAGGCAGCACCAGAAAAAGCCTTGCTTTTCCAGAAAAGTCATTAATATTACCCAGATGTTCCACTAGCTCGAGTGCTTCTGAGGCCACAAAATATGCCACACCAAGAACAAGTACTCTTGAGGTTATACTGCCAAGTGTTGGGCGTACAACATCATAACCCATAGAAACCACAAGAAGAAGAAGCCGTGTGACAGTCTTCTTCACAGCGGTGAAGGTAACTGCCAATAATGTAATTAACATCGGTCTACTTCAGTGGAATTGAAATTTGCATACTCAAAATTCCAGAGGGCCATTTCACACATCCCAAGCCCAATAACAGCAGTAATGTGATAATGCAATTGTATTATATCTTTCCAACATCATACAAACCGGAGAAACCATATCATACCTAGAAAAAGGTAAGCCAAAGACATTAAACCATGAAATGTCATTAGTGGCACCATCTTACCAGGCAGATAACCATCCGGATTTCTCCAAACAGTTCTTCCAGTGATTATTGTGTCCTTCAGTTCAGGATCACAAAACATAAAATACAGGTAATGCATTCCAGTAGTGTTTATGTTAATAGTTTGAAGAACCATTTTAGTCTCTTCATTTCCCCCTTCAAAAAATGTTTGTATTTTGGCCCATCCGGGTCATCTGGGTTTTCATGGATGATAACCTCTCCTACCTAGCAGGAACCATCCTTGGCAAGTTCTGGTGTGCAGCATATAGCTTCAGAGTTCAGATATGCACCCCCAATCTTTGTTCTATCTTTTACCTTAACTATTATAGCTTCAACCAACCCTGTCCTTTGCTGCATCTCATTCTTCTTTACAGCGGATTCTTTTGTTCTTCGAAAGGTGATGGACTCAAACCTGATTGTGCACATGACATTTATGGAAATAAAGATGAACGCCTTGAATATCCATTTTGATCAACTATATAAATAATCACTGGTGATACGGACATAACATAAGTAAAATTTATCTTGGCAATCTGTGTAAGCCTAGGAGAAGTGACACTCGTACAATTTCATTAGAGATAGCAAAGGTTACAAATTCCTCCTAGCATTGTAACGCAAGATATCAGTTAATTTAAATAAGAAATAAATCAAAATATGTGTCACTTTGTGCATTTAAATAAGAAAACAATTTTCCACCGAAAAGGGTGACAAGAAAAAGACGAACCCCATCTGATTCCCGAGAAACAAACGGATCAAACATTCCCGTTTGTTGATGGAACATAACAATGAGGATGGGAAAGAAATAAAAAAAGTCCAATTTACCTGATGAAGGATTTCCCATTGAGGAAATAGTCTTGGGAAGGTTGTGTGGCGTTAAAGGAGGCAACTGCTGAAGCATAGAGACCTTCACTGCCACCATGGAAGAAGAAGGAATTTGCACGATGGATGAATGTCTCATTTTGATAGTCGTGGATGGAAGCACCCACATGGGTAATTGAGCAGAAGCTCAGATGAATGAGGAGTGAGATGATTATGTAGCACCCATTTGAACCCAGATCACATGAAAAACTCGGTTACTCATCCTCATTTTTTCCCTCCTCCCTATCTGATTTACGGTCTCTCTCTGTAAAATTGTAACACTTTACAGATACACTTCTTGCGGGTTACTCCCTACCCATCATTTTTTTTTTCGCTGTTGTTAACTGACTTGTTAATTATTCGTTCGCAGGTTATATTTAATATATTTTTAAATATTTATTATAAAATTAATAGTTAATAAATAAATATTTAACAATTTATATTAAATATTGTATTCATAACTACCATAGCAACACTTTTTATTTTTACAAACCCTTCTCAAACTTTAAGATGAACTCATTTTTTATAAGAACATGAGATGTTCTCTTATAGATCCTAAATTATTTTTCATTCATAAAAATATTTACATAAAAATGTTAGATTTTTATGTTTAATATAAAATTTTAAAAGACATTCTTATCTAAAAATGATTTTCTGTAATGATTTTTTTCTAACATTCTCATACTTTCATTCACATGAGGAGGTGAATTTGCTACATTTTCATGACATGAAAATATTTTTTTCCATATAGAATGTCTAAAATTCTCACCATTTTATTGTTATGTCATCAATCAACTATCGCCACGTATATTACCCACCACCACCACCACCCACCAGCTGCAACAGTCAATCACTAGAATCCAATCACTCCATTGCCACTAGTTGTTGACGGAGGCTAGTGACTTCGGTCACCAAAATCCAACCACACTTCGGCCACTATGTTGATTATTGGAATTCGATGGTCCTCCATCGCAGTCACCGACAATTGATAATGGTTGGCTACTACGGCTACCACCGGCAGTCAGAGTTATTCCCGATAATGTTTTTGGTTAACCAAATGTATTTGTATTGTACCAATCCCTTATGCCTAATATGAACAGAACTACCTCAAATACCACTTATCTCTTCATTGGTCCAACTTGTCTAACCCCTATAACCTCATGTATGACTCACCAGCTAGAAGAGCCTATAACGCGAGGTAGGTGGTCCCACCTAAACATGCACCCTATGATTGCATAACAAAATGAGACACCCCTACGCGAGGCATTGGGGCTTACTCTCACCTAACAAACTTCCGCTCTCATGCTTGGCCCCTTATTATGGAAGTAACAACTAAGATATATAAGGGGAAAAAATCAATTTTCAAAGGTACATTACTCAATTTTAGCCTAAACATTAAATCTTCCATATTTATTTCATTGATTTGAACGTCGGAATGCCTTTGCATGTATCCTCACCGCAGACCAAATATTCTCTGACGAGCTCGAGTCCTATTCTCTAAGGTGATCTCAGGGAGCTAACGTGAACAATATTAATAGTCATTCCCAGTAGCATCATTCATGGGAATGCCATTTATGGGCAAGTTATTCCCAATTTTTTTTTTCAAGAACTAAATGTCCCTTTTTTAGTCTATGCTTGAATGTCAACTTTGTCCTGACCACAAGATATTTTTAGTGAGATTCAAATAATTCTTTTTAATTAATAATATTTTTATAGAATTTAAAATAAGGAAATGGGACAAATAATTTGAGTTCACCTAAATTTTGCAACATTCATGGCAAACAACAAGACGTAGAGAGTTAGATATTATAAGTATGTTTAGATTAACTGTGAAAATAAATATTATGTTAAATATTGATTATGTAAAATTTTATTTATATTTAGATATGTTTGTTCATAATGGGTTTTAAGACAAAAAAATTTGTTTAGATTGTATAAAAAGAATCATTTTTATGTATTAAATTATCAAACGATATATGAAATGATTGAAAAATTATTTAATTGAGGGCAAAATAATATTTATCTACCAAAGTTTTTAAAATAATCTAAAATCACTTAATCAAAATGCTCAATTGAGCTTTCAATTATTTGATTTCAGATTATTTTAAAAGTTTTGGGAGAGAAATAATTATTTGCCCTCAATCAAATAACTTTTTCAATCATTTCATATCTCTTTTGGTAATTTAATACCTAAAAGTGATTAATTTATACAATCCAAACAAAATTATTTCTCTTAAAATCGATTATGAATTAACATATCCAAACATAAATTAATTTTTTCATAATTGATTTTCTTGAAAATTGATTATACACATAATCACTTTTTAACATACATTTTTTCCAATGCTAATCCAAACTTATTTTGTGTTTGCGTTAACTGTAGAAAAAAAATATGTTAAAAATTAATTATGCGTATAATCGATTTTCAAGAAAATTAATTTATGTTTGGATATGTTAATTCATTATCAATTTTAAGATAAAAGAGTTTTGTTTGAATTATATAAAAAATTATTTTTATGTATTAAATTACCAAAAGAGATATCAAATAATTAAAAAAATTATTTAGTTGAAGACAAAATAATATTTGTCTCCTATAGCTGTAAAATAATCATAATAGATTACATACAAAATGCTCAAATTCTAGCTTTTAAGAAAAATATGTTTTTAGTGTAAAAAATTAATCAATAGCTTCTATTTATAATATATAAAAACAAGCTCAAAGGCAGTATGAAAGCCACGTAAGATATTTTAAACTTCATTTGCTTGCCACGTCAATTCACAAAATTCGGCCACATCAGCCATGTTTGATAAGCTGAGTGAATAACATTTCATTTCTCTTCCTAACATTAATAATAACCCTTTCAGTTTCCACTCTGAAATGTAACGAAAGCCATGTTTTCTTTCAGATATCTCATCCCTACTCACCTACTCAGCTCTCAGCGATTTTACAGGTAATTTTTCTGTTTGAATAATGCAGTGATTGATTTGATTGAATCATGAAATGAAATTATACTTTATTTATTCATAGAAATAGAATTAGAGGTCTTTTGATTCATGATTTTGAAGCTGACTTATGTTTCTTCTTCTTTTTCCTTTTCAATTTCAGCAAAGCTTTTCCACTTTGCTCGCTTTTCCTCTCATTCCAAATTCATTCGTCCATCGATCATGGGCAAAATTTCTCAATCAGGTGATCGCGGCTCGACGGTTGCTTCATTAGGTCACTCTTTGTAGTTGTTCAAGCTCAAATCCTGCAAAGAGGTGATTGATTGGTTGGATTCAATCGTTTAAGGTTTATACGCTTCCCCTGTATTATTTTTTATCTCCAAATTTTGCTTTTTCCTTCTTGAAAAGTTTTCGTCTAGCTTGTGATAATTCACTATTTGGATTCTCGGATTGGGGACCTGGAATTTGTCTATTTCATGATAAAAAAAATTTTGGTATTTGATGTTCCAGTTCCAGATGCACTCTTTTTTTGTCACCTTCAAATTTTCGTCAGGGTTTTGTGTAAAAAAAAAAGAATTTTGGATTTATTTGTCTAGATCTCTAGATTGTTCTTGATCTCTCTTAAATTCATTTCAAAACTGATCAAAATCTCGCTTTCAAAATTTTTGTCACTCTCCAATTTCTCACTCGTCGATTGATTCATGGTTTGATTATATTTTTGTTGGTTTAAATATTTTGTGAACAGTACCTGATCGAAAATAATTATTAAAAATGTGTTTTTATTTATTTATTTATTTGAGGGTTTTTGATTGTGTGGACAAGTGTTGGGTGATCTGTTGTGCAAGAGAAAATGGGGTTAACCTTCACGGAGCTGTTCAGCAGGCTCTTTGCGAAGAAGGAAATGTGTATTCTAATGGTGGGTCTTGATGCTACTGGTAAGACTACTGTCTTGTACAAGCTCAAGCTTGGAGAAATCGTCACCACTATCCCTACCATAGGTGAGTTCCAATTTTCTTTTGTTTTTGTTTGGTTTTTATTATTTTCAAACATGTGTTAGTGGGCATCAATGAATGGCATGGTATGTAATGATCAATTGAGACTTTTACTTGGAAATTTATAATATTTCTTATCCCAATTGCATAAGGTCCTCCCCCTTTTGATCATTTGTTACATCTGCTAGGAACTTATATTATATTATGTACATCACACCTATAAAATTTGGATTCATTTGAATGCCTTCTGTTGTCCTATGTTATCCTTTTATGTCCCAGTTGTTTTTGTTGCTGGGGGTTCTTGTCTCCTTTTCTTCTATGTTTCATGTTTTTTAAGTAATCTTTCTCACTTACTACTTGGTTGTTTTCTTACTAATATGTGTACATTTATGATTTGGCTTTTTTTTTTAAACAAGTAGCTAATGCATCTTTGGTATATTTGAAGATGGGGTTTCCTGTTCCTTAAAATTTCTTTGGTTCATCCTTCGTTTCAGAGTATAGGTTTATTCCTTATGTTTTGAACTTTTATGCCTATTCTATGCAATTTCATTGTACCTGAGCCAACTAAACTCAAGGAAGAAGCCATAATGAACAACAAAGCAGTTCCTATTGACAAGCTTATGTCTAATGAAACTTCAAACAAGGGCCCCTTGAAAGAAACCAAAACTGACATGGGAAAGCCTCCGAAACCTCTGTCTCGGACCTATTCTCTTCCTCAAACGCAGCATGTCCCTAAAACAGGGAATTGACCAAATGGAAAAACGGTTAATGGGATTTTTACCGATTTATAAAATCAGAAGTTGAGTTTGTGCAGCATGCTGGTGACACAGATATTTCTCACCCTCTAAGACTCATCACTGTGATTCCTTCTTCCTTTGGGTGATCTGTTTTGTCTTCAATATTGTTCAATTTTGTGTCTCAAGTGAGTTACTGAAAAATTCAAACAGTGGAGCTAATGCCGCCATCAGTGGAGCAATTGGATCCTCTAGCTATGGAACCCACATAACACCCAAGAAGAGAGAAATTCAGGAAATATTTTCTGGCAAATAAGCCATAGATCAAACTATTAACCAAACTACTCAATATCAGCAGATGCTTTCTTCTTTGCATGCTTGATATGATTTACTTGAACTTACTTAAATAATCATTTAGTTATTCTTTATGTGGTGGGTTCACTATGTTTGGAAATCATATGATATCAATTGTTGTAGCATGCATATTATCAGTTATTAATCATCCATAAGCTTTCTCACCTCACAAAAAATATAACAAATTTGTCCTTACTGCTATATTTTTTTTGGAGCTATACTAAGGCTAGGAAGTGTTGCTATGGGTACGGGGATATGCTTATGATTGAAACTGCATTGGTTAATGAGTTGTATTTACAGTGCCAAAAGTTTCCATCATATGGAATCTAAAATCAGATTGGAGAGATTTGCTTAGAATTTCGCAGAATACTACTTAAATTCTTTCCTCTGCCACCTAATAATATTGAGTCACTGGTAAAATATTAAAAAAGTCAGAACTCAATTAATCATGATTTAGGAGCATTCATTTTAAAGCTTGTATACTCCACTGAATAGACTTAAATTTTTTCTAAATTTCTTACAGGGATGAGGTAAAAAATCTTGCAACAATGAAGAAAAATTCTATCCAGAGGAGTCATAGGTACATATAACATCACTTATTTTTGTAGAAACTATTTCTAAGCATTCACTTTTATCATTACTAAGGCTTGGATTTTGGTTTTAGAAGTTTGTATTATATTTAAGCCTATTTGCAATGTTTATAAATACATTTACAGGAGCCTAGCAGTTAGTTATTGCTTCCAAACAAAAATCTTTCTCTCTTCCTCTCTACCTTTCCTGCTCTCTCTTTTATCATTACTAAGGCTTGGGTTTTGGGTTTAAAGTTTGTATTATATTTAAGCCTATTTGTAGTGTTTATAAATACATTTACAGGAGCCTAGCAGTTAGTTATTACTTCCAAACAAAAATCTTTCTCTCTTCCTCTCTACCTTTCCTGCTCTCTCTTTGTTTGGCTCAACAATCCTCATGATGTTGCTCCATGTCCTGTAGTTCATCAAGCATCACGAAGACTGGAAGTATTTCTAGAATTGGTTCAACTTCTAAAGATCCTGAATCTACCAGAAAGGATATTTTAGGAACAAACTATGTGAAAGATAGCAATGGTATGTATCATGATTTGCTTTTAAATTGTAATGATATTTGCCGTTATCTCATTGCTAAGAAAACTTGACCTCATTTTCCCTACTAAGTAATTTCACTTTTCTTTGCTGTTGAATTTGCTGCTAGATAGCATCAAAGTATTCAGGTAATTGTTGTAATATGTTGATTCCTGTATATAAATGAAATTATCGTTCATTTTCATATTGGATGTTTATGGTGTAGCTGCAGGCATGGGGAGTCATAGATTTGTTGTCCACAATCAGTGAATTAGTTTCAATTTAAATAGGAAGGAGGGAATTACGTATTTTACTTTTTCTTCAAAATATGTAGTGGTTTCAAGTTATCAACTTGTCTTTCTCCGCTTTCATGTGTATTTTGTAGATGAGCTTATGAATAAGTTATGATTGCATGCATATAATACCCTGATATTTGAGTGTATTAATGGTTAAATTTCTATTAACCAGTTTCCAATTCATCTACTTGAAACTGATAAAATTCATTTCATTTAGAAAATTTTCCATTTTGGTACCCTCGCCCTTGCTGTATATTTGCGAAACAAACAGATAAAAATATCACTTATGGGAAAGCTAGGAGATGCACTCCAATATCCAATGGTGGCCTTTGTTACGTTATTAGACAAGTGTCTTATATGATTGTATGGTTTCTTATATGAAAACTTCAACTTGAGTATTGTATTCAAACAAAAATTATCGATGGGGGCTACATATTCGTCACTAATGAGACCTGCAACCCGCAATCCTACTAAAACGATTTTTTTCCCTAATATTACAATATTTATTTTTATTAATATCTGAAACATTTTTTGTGCATTATATATATTGAAATTAATTATATACTTTATTGCGATAACCTTCAATATATCATTTTTATAATTATTACATACACAATTTTAACAATATCATTTATATATAAAATGCACCTAATATATAAAATGCACTTAAGAAAAACCACAACCATAATCTAAAAAAATAAAATTCTTATACCCGCGCATCGCGCAGGTCTTCATCTAGTTTAATCTAACAACTCAAACATATAGCTAAACAATAAAAACAACTCTTATAATTAAAAAAGTTATTTTCTTAAATAATTAAGTTAAACCAAACATGATTCGAGATCTTGCCTTAACTAATGCTATTATCCTAGTATAATAATGTGAGCACGTTAATGTTAATTTAGGATGAAATTTACTAATACTAGAGTAATGTCTGTCTTTAGTAAAAACAAAAGATGAATATTTTGACAAAAAAGAAAAAAAATTGAGTATTTTAATTTTTTTACAATAAAGTGTTAACAATATTTAAAAATTAATTTAAAATTATTAGAGATGACAATTAAAATAAGATACATGACAATACAATGGAATGACTAGAACTACGTTTTAGTAACAAACTTCCCATAGAAAGGTGAGTGAATTTTTTTCCAAAGAAATTAATTCACAGGAATTACATTAACAGGCATGAATTATGTTTTATATATAAATATGAGGTGAGATTTTGAGAAAGGTACGAAGTTTGCTAAATTCTGCTATGCATTTTATATATTTTTTAAAGTAATACTAAATAAATGACTTTTATTATTTTTATAATGATATATGATAAGAAATACGAAATAAGAAATATAACATACCTTAAGAAATTACAATTGTAGCTTAACAAATACTTTAAAGTTTATAACCAATTCACTATTTTTTAATGCATAAAATAAAATAAACACTGAATGCCAAAAATAAAACACTAATATAGTTTTAAAAATAACAAAAAATAGTCACTTGATAACTAAGATGGATAAAGATTTAAGTAATGGTCTTATATTTAAGTTGACTAATTTTTTATGTATTTTAAAAAATTAAAAAATCGAGGGAGATAAAAAAAACTATTGTAGAAAAAGACATACTTGATAGAAATAAATATAGATTTTTCTTTGGGGGATCCTACAAAATAAAATAAAATATTATGGTCATTAACTAAATATATAGTCCTTTAAAAAAAAAACTAAATATATAGTAGTCTGCTAGTAACACACACACAAAAAAAAAAAAAGGTTTGACACTGAACTTAACGGCTCATACTAAATAAGTTGAGCTGAATTGAGTTTAGACTTGAATCTATAGTTTGCTTAATTCGTAATTAACATAGTTTGACTTTAGTTTAGTAGTGTCAAAATAAGTTGACTCAATCTATCATGGGCTTGGCGAAAATACCAGCATTTTAATGAGCCTAAGTTGATGGCTCTAAGGGGCTGGTAAGTTAAACATTCCTATCAAATGGGTCCATCAATTGGCCTGAGATTTATAGGCTTATAAATTCAATGCCTTAACCCTCTTAGACCCATGTCTTACACGGGATGGGTAAAGTCCATTTTCATAATATTAATTAGGTGTAAACTAATTCTCTAGTAATTTGGCTCGAGTTGGGCGCGCATATGAGTTATTTGGATGGGAAAATAATTTATGGGGTAAGTTTAGAAGTTTTTCTTTTTATTTGTTTATTTTAAAAATTAATTAAGTATTTAATTATATTAACTAATAATTTATATATAGTTAATTAATAATTTATTTTTATTTTAATATTTAATACATAGTTAATTATATATAAATTATTAGTTAATATAATTAAATATTTAATTAATTTTTAAAATAATCTAAATGAGAATTATATTTTTTAAGCTGACGATTTTGATCATTTTCCCTATTTGGATTGGACTAGCTCAATATGAGACAATTTGTTTCATTTTGTGCAACATTGTTTACTTTAAATAGTAACTATCTATATTATTTGAGTCTCATCATTAATTAGTAAAATGAGCTAAATGTATATTCTACGACGACTGAGACTCAGTTAAGCATTCCATCTTATATATTGCTCATTTAACTCACGCACAAACTTATTAGCTAATTAATTAGCAAGTCAAAGTCGTGAGCTACTTGTGCTGAATCAGTTCAATCAAACTCCTTACTCTAACGAGTGCCCTATTAGCTAAACAGAAGAGTGTTTTGCTACTTTTCAAATGAAGTCTTGAATGCAGTGTTGGCCCGGCCAAGGGGAAGGAGACAAAGGGATAATTAGCAGCCTCGAGCTCAAGTTTATCCATGCATCAACTACATAAAACTATCACTCTTTCTTTGATAAAATGATTTTTTTCTTCTTCATACAAATACTGCATATATAGTTTATTCATGGAGAAGAGTTGAAAACGAAACCGCCTCATATATTTAATGGGATAATAACTAACATAAAATTGAGACACTTCTTATAATAATATACGTAAGTCAAAATCTAAACTTCAAAAGCTTTCCTGGTTTGTTTTGATTGTATTTGAAACTACTGGCGCACATTGCAGATTTGGTTCATTCCAAATTGATTAATCAAATTCTAATATTCACATGAATATGTATTAAAAAATTATTTAAATTATGTTTGTAAATAAACTTATGAACATACTGTTAAAAGTTAATTTAATTTCCACAAAAAGCTATATTATGCTTATATTTGTGGCACTGATAGAGGTTCTATAGATAACTCACAGGGACAAAAGCTATATTATGCTTATATTTGTGGCACTGAGAGAGGTTCTATAGATAACTCACATGGACAAAAGGAAAAAAAAAATCACTACAAGAAAACCCTATATTTCGAACGAATTTCGTTTCTGCTCCCTCTGCAGCCCCGGCTTGAACCAATTAGCACTCAAGACATAAACAATGACGATAAATAAGCTACTTGTGCAACTCCTTAAATATATGTGTATATAACTTAGGCTCCTTAATCTTATTCTAACTTCGATCAGTTTGATTCACGCACCATCTATTTTTATTAAGAAAATGTAAATTATATCGATGGATTCTAAATAAAATAAATTTTATTTTCATTTGGTTCTTTATATAGATTATGAGATAACGCAAATTTCATGCATTATTTCGCACAAAACGGATTTGTTGTCCTTTGCAGGCTAAGTGTGGAGCTCGCATGTTATAGTCAAACACATGATTGCAAATGAAACTATTTTGGGCCACTGATTCATGACACTTTTTATTTAAAAAATAATTAAATGCAATATAGGAATTTATTTGGACTGGAAAAAATATAGTAGTTAGTTTTAGTTATAAATATTAAAAATCCCATTTTTTTAAAATGTTCTTACTTCAGTCCCTTTGCGTAGATTTTTTTTTAAAGTTCAAATTCATAAAACAAAGGTGCGTGATTCATGATCCTTCTTTCTAATTGGTGTTCATGTCATAGGACCAAATAATATTGACCATATATTGTCCAATTAATACTGAATAAAGAGAACAAAGGATCATTCCGAGAACTTAGGACTAACCGCTTAATGTACGTTCACTAGAAGAAGAAAAATTCCATCTTGGGTCATAGCTTCAAACTTCGAAAATTCATCTAAGCGGGTCCAAAAAGAAACGGTTTCAATGGGGCAAATGGGTCTTCCTCTAGATCCAAAGAAATTTTTTTCAAGTTTGAAATTCCAAGAAGCTACGAGTCTAGGACCAATGACCAAGTCTTAATTTCCACCCACGTTCCCATTCTACCTTTTTTTTTCTTTGGTACCGTGTAAATGGAAATACATGTGCTTTCTCTTCATTATAGCAGTATTCTTTCCCTCTAAGACAGCACCAACTTAGAAGCTTACCAAGAAACTTAGCTGTTACTAACAAGTACAACCCCTTTATATATATTTTCACTGATATATAGTGTTCAATTCAAATCTATGGCAAACCAGACAAAGCAGAAACACCCAGCAACCATGGAAGAGGTAATTAACTCTATTCACCGCGCTTGTGAATTAGCTCAAAACCTTGAATCAAACCTACCCAACTTGGCCAACCAGCCTGCTATGCTATCCTTGTCCATTGATGAGATAGTTAAGACATTGAGTGCTGCCAAAGAAAGGCTATTAATCTCCCAACAAGACCAGACATCAGCTTCTTCCTTTGATCCGATGCTGCCTCACGAAGCTTTCAATCATGAAACGGAGCAGCCTCAGATGGATGCAACTTCAATGCAGGAATGGCTCAGGTCTAGTTATGCTCGGACAATGGACCAGTTGTTTCAAATGCAGCAGCTTCAAGCTGCGAGGAGCACGACACCGTATGATGTGCGGGCTTTGGTCGGAAGTAATAAGATGATGGGTAGGGTGGATTCCCAGCAGTTGAGGTCTAGGGGCACCCTGCAGATTGGTGAAATGGGTGGGAGTGGGAGAGATTTGGAAGGTTCCGAGAGATCGAAGGGATCAGAAGGAGAGGTGCAGGCAATCGAAGCATCACCCTCACGACCACGAAGAAGGTATATCCAAACTTTCTTATAATTTCAATTGGATGGTTCTGATTATTTGATTGATGATGGTGATATGTGATTGAAACTAGATAGCTATAACAGGGTTCTTCAAGTAATATAGTACTGCCTTACTCCATGGGTAATTAGTTTATGCAAATGCAGAAGATCTTTTCCTCTTTTACGTCCCTCATCACAGGAATTGTAGATGACTTACACTTCATCCGTCCACAATAATTGAAAGAAAGTGGGAAGAAAACAAAAGTAGTGGAAGGCTTTTGGATATTTTCCAGCTAGCCAGCCTTTAGTTTATCATACTCAATTATTGGTATGTAACCGAAAGGGGGGGACTGGCTCAAAAAAGTAGAATAAAATTACCAAGATCGTATCTTTCTCAGTAATTAGGCAACAAGTCACATAGATACTTCCTAGTAGTTACACTACTGGCTAATTCATTATGTCATTTTGTATAATTTTGGCAACCACATTGATTAGTACAATTCTCTTTAATTACAAAGTAGTTTCTTGGACATTAGCCTGATGATTAATTATCTCTTAATATATACATTAATTAGCAGCAGGAAGGTTGATCTGGAGAAGAGAACAATGACGGTTCCTGCACCTCAGTTTGGAAACACAGAGATGCCGCAGGAGGATGGCTTCACTTGGAGAAAATATGGCCAGAAAGAGATACTTGGCTCCAAGTACCCAAGGTATTAATTATACTTGATCAACTCATCTCTTCAACTAGCTAGCTAGCTAGCATTATCAATGGAAACACAAATTGAACTCATATATGCACGTTCCCTTGAATGTTTGAAAACATACAAATTAATAGTCTACTAAAAAAATTACAATGAATATGGATTGCATATAGAGTTTGTCAGATTCAATGCAAAGCATAGCAGAATATATACCTTTGTCTTCCATCTGCACCGTGCATTATACATTACTCGTCTTTTGTGCCACGCCTTTTACCTTTGTTCTGAGATTTCTTGGTCAAGTCTGAAAAGTCATGCAAATGCCCCAGAAATTGACTCATTCCCCACACAATAAGTGGTTGGCTAGCTGGTTAATTGTGTATACTTGTCTGGGACACATCATTTAATTCATCGTATGCAGTGATCACTTGAATAGCAAATTGATAGAACAAGACAAATAGCCCCTTTTTTTAATTACTGGTAGCAACTTCAAAACAAAACAAAAAAAATACATCACATTTAAAATGCCTTGATTAATTAATTAACTGTTATAAATACATTTTTCTTTCCTTTTCATGGTTTGAAATGCTTCTTCCTTCTCAGGAGTTACTACAGGTGCACCCACCAGAAATTATATGAATGCCCAGCCAAGAAGCAAGTACAGCTACTTCATCACAATCCTAGCATATTTGAAGTAACATACCGAGGTAACCACACCTGCCATATGTCCTCCACAGCACCATCACCACTTCCACCACCACAACTACTGGTGGACATCTCACAGGACACGACACAAAGTACCATTATTTCCCCCCATTTGTCACCATCATCAACTTCAGTTTCCGGGTGGCTGTCATCGACGAACCTAAGCCTCCAGGGCGGCGGTGGCATGGCTCCGGCCATTGCTGATGCCAGTAGTGGCAGTGCTGGACCCTCCACTTCAAGATATGGTGCTGATTATCCGGTAGTGGATATGGCTGATGCTATGTTCAACTCTGGAACCAGCGGCGGTAACAGTATGGAATCTCTTTTCCCTCCCGCTGAAGATAAACGGGAACCAAGCGAAAAGAAAAGCTGAAGAATATTGTAATTAATTTGGCAGCTGGAGAGGGAAATATTAGAGTAGGAAGTAATTAGAGAATGATAATTTGTTAATCCAATTATACAATTAATAAATAATTAATTAATTGTACAACTGAATTCATTTTTTTAGAAGTCTTATATTTTAATTTGACTTAATTTTTAAGAATTTTCTCCAAATTAAATATAATCAGTTTCAGGCCGCGTATTAATTTATAGGGTCCACGCCCATAAAGTTGCCAACATATAGGCTACACCGGTAAGGTTTATATATATAGGTTGGTAAATTTGCTTTTTTCTTAAATTCTTCAATATTGCTTGATTCCTGGTGGAAATATGGGGGAAAAAAGAGTAACCCAACATTACGGTCTAATCCAGATCCATCAATAACTGAGTTTAACTTTTCGAGAAAAGATAATAATACTGTATTTTTTTGTTTTAATTTGTTATTATTAATTGGTTCCATGATTATGCCAAATATATATATATATATATATATGAGTAAATATTTATTTTGATTATTTAAATATATAAGTGTTATCAAAATTATTTTTTAATAATTTTTTATATTAAATTATTTTTTTAATATTTAATAATTAATTTAATATAAAAAATTAATATTAAAAAATTATTTTAATATATTTATTATTAAGAAACCTAACCAAAAACTTTAGAATTCTAAATTGAATGTTTACTCCGCTTAATGAAGATAAGCTTTGATTCTCTTCTGAAATTTGTCCTCTTCAGATCTTTGTCATTTGCATGTCTATTTCTTTTCCTCTTTTTCTCTATAGTTGGGTCCACAACTAGGCGGCCAACTTTGGAGATGAAGATAAATAATTTACTTTCGTCATTTGCACTAAAGTCCAATTGAAGATTAATAAAAAAATTTACATACAATTGTACTACAAATTATATATATATAATAATTTTTTTTTCTTTTCTTCCTGATATGTATTTTAAAATTCAAATATACTTAGAATGTGTTTGAATAGGTTGTTTTTTAAAGATAAAACACTTTTTTTTAAAAAAATCACTTCTATAAATTTTTGTATAATATATATAGGTTTTTTCAATTGCAAGGTATTAGTTGAATTTGACATTTATTTATTGTGTTTTATGTACTTCTGTGATGATTTGTGATCTAATTATAATGATCTCCAACTGTGAAAAGAAAAGTATACTTTATTCTAAAAGTGTTGTGTATATATAATTTTGCTCAACACTATCACAGCATTAACACTACCATGTTATTAAAGCATTTGAGTAACAAACTATCAATATATAATATAATATGTAATATATATTGAAGAATATTACTAAATAATATTCATAAAATAATATTATTTAAATTTATCAAAATTTAACACACACTCTCTCCCAAAGACATAATAATTAATAGAATAATACACACACACAGCACTCATTAAATGATCACCAAATTAACACTTGCATATATACACTACATATTATTAAAAAAAATCCTATTATGTGGGTGTTTAGATTAATTTATTTTTGTATTTAAAAAAATTATAGTAACAATATTAAAATAAGTTTGATTGAAAAATTATTTTATAGATAAAATTTAAGTAAAGCGAAACATTTGTTAGAACTTTAATTAAGTGAACGCAATGCAAATTCAAAACTAAGTAAAATTGGAAGATATCCTATATAAAAGATTTTCATTATGTATTTTTTTTGGCAAAACAATATCACTATTCTAAATAAAAAAAATTTGTAGAGAAAATAGATAATTTAATCCTTGAAATTATCCTCATATACAATTTAGTCATTAAATTTATTTTTGTGTACATATTAGTCCTTAAATTTATAAAAATCATTTCAATTTAGTCATTTTGTTATTTATAATTGGCCAAATTAAACAATGTTCTTTGACGTGTCACGTTAAGTGCATTAATTAAGTATCACATGACACGTTACTTTGTTACTCTTTTAAGATACGACATCGTTTTAACTTAATAAATCCTATCCGATACACACAAAATATTTAATCACTCACTCACTTAGCTAAAACGACGTCATAACTCAAGAAGAAGTGTTGAGCAATATGTCATGTGACATTAAACGTTACAGATAGACACTTAACATGTCACATTGGGAGTTATTATTAACTTGGTCAATCAGAGATAACAAAATGACTAAATTGATATAAGTTTTATAAATTCAAAGACTAACTTGTATACAAAAATAAATTTATAAATTAAACTATAAGGGAGAAATACTTATAGAGACTAAATAATGTTGTAGCATTTTTATAACGCCATAAGTAAAAGTATAACTAGTTCTTTCTCGAAATTTGAAAAAAAAAAAAAACACTAGCGGTTAAAGTTTTATATTTAATGTGTTCTTCAATTAATGATAGGTTTGATTGATCTCTATCCTGAAAGGCCAGGCTGGTTTTTAAATCACCGTTGTTGTTGATTTTTACTCATTTTTTTTTCATATATTTTAAGTATGATTTAAATATTTTAGAGATATTGAAGTTGCTCTTCTTTATAAGTATTTTTTTACATGTTCAAACTCTTGACTTGCAAAGCTTTGTACTTAGCCCACCGCTTAAGCCAGACAATGAGTAATATGAATAATGCAAAAGTCATACTGCCCATCCCATTCCATCCCATCACATGAGAGGAACATGAAGAAGAGTCAATTAATTTTCAAGCTATTTTGCCTTTGCAGTTTTAACCACTTCAAGAACTACTGTTATTTGGAACAATTGAAGTAATTTTTTTTAGGATTTGGCTATTATGTTGATATTTCTAAATATAATATTTATATGTTAAGCTTATTGCCGCACATCATTAAAAAAAATGGTGTAATTGTTTTATTTTTTATGACATTCTTGTAATTTTTTATGAAAAGTATGTAAAAATTTCTTTTTTACATATAAAAGTTACAGAATTTTGTTACTTGGTCTAAGCTACATACTTTAAAAAATTATTAAAATTTATATCAAAACTTTAAAACTTTATAATTATTTTAATAAATGTTATAGATGACCTAGAATACATTACTTTTCCATGGTGTAACAGTACCATGCATAAAAAAGCAAGATTTTAATATTGAACAAAAGCTTTGTCTACAATACACATTTGTGAAAAAAAAGTGTATCGATAGAGTATTTAATTAGCATTTACAAACATTCTGTAAAAAAAATGATTTTTTTTTTATTTTGGGATAATTTTTTTAGCTTTTTCTAATTAAAAAAGTAACTGTATTTGTTACTTATAATTAGAAAAAAAATACTATCTTTTTATATATAAAATTTAACTTATATTATTTTTTTAGAAGTTACATAATTTTTAGAATAATATCATCTTAATACAATTTTGTTCTGTAAGTATGACAGTATATATGTATAATAAAATGTCCCTCCAATAAATAGTAAATCTAAGGGAAAACTATTCATGCACATTAATTGACTGTGGTTGCATACATGATAACAATTTTCTATTTTGTTCAATTCAATTAATGATAAGTATAAAAGTATTACAATTGTGTAACAATAAAAAAGGTATTACAATTGAAGGGCCATGCACCGGGTTGATAAATTACTGGGAATTGAAGAGCATATAATTGGAAACATTCAAATATAATGAGTCGGGATATACCACACAATAAGCTAATGCCAAATATCGTAAGCCATAGCTTAACTGTTCCTTTTGGGTAATTTAAAATTTTATAAAATTAACTAGTACTTAATTTAACTATTTTATTTAAACCTATAATATACTTTTAAAATATAAATAAATGTCTATTATTAAATTATATACTTATATATAAATGTTTAATTTATCTCAAATTTTATATCATTATAATAATATGATATAATTCAACGATTGAATTAGTAAAATTTATATTTTACAAAAAAAATAAAATATATATATATATATATATATATTAGGTTTTCTTTTCATTTGTTAAAAATGTGGAAAATAATTGTAATATGTGAACATGAAAAGAATATACTATAAATTAAAATCACTATGTAAGTTATTGTCCTTTATCCCTTGGATAGTTTTTATATTGATCTTCCATTACTTGTGTTTAAGGAACCAAGATGTTAAGTATAACTCCAATAGTGAAAGTAAAACAAGATTTATAACGGCATTAATTTGATACAAATAGTCCCAAAAGCAAAATACATCTAGAAACCATAGATTGCTCTCTTCTTTCAGGGGCAATATATCTTTCTGCCATCGCTTTTTCGTGTCGAGGATGGAGTTACGTTATGACGAGATGTCAAGGTCTAAAACAAAGGCTTAAACAGAACTAAATTCCGAAAAAATAATCATTTTGTTCATTAGCTAGACCTACAGCTCGTCTTGTTCTGATTATCTTCCTCCCATTAATTACCCTCTCTATACGCATATGTCCTTGGAATAAACTTTTTGGCGACATTCCTGCCCCACTTGCTCATATCAATCACCCTTTGTCTTCGTGCTAAACATCACAACCGTACGTCACTAAGTTGAAACATTGTCAAGTTTTGGTTGGGGAAATCCTCTGTTCAATTTCATGCCTATCACAAGCATTTTCAACCCACACATATTGTTGGCTTATTGGATCCATAGTACACGTCCCACACCACCCCCCCTTTGCAAGATATCTTCCTTCAAATTTTGAGGATGCGATTGGCTCATAGGCCCATGCATGACATTGACATAGCCTTGCAAGGAGATAAAAAGAAAAGCAAGCTGTGCATATATAGCAGATAAAACCACAAATAGTTGGCTGAGTCTATGTTATTTAATCATAAATCTTTTCAAATCACTTGCAGACGTACATTACATCAGATTGATTGATTATTTATGCATGTGGGAATGATCAAAGTGACTGACTCTCATATTACATGAAACTTGGAAAATGCAAACCCAGAATCTAAATATTCAATCTAAATAGTTAAGCTTAGGAAGCTAATTAAAGCAACTGACTTTCTTCGAAGTGGAAGTCGGTGACGAAATGAGCAGAAAATACCCCAAAATCCATGTCCAGACTTCGAGAGCCAGTACATGAATACACAGTATCTGCATTATCAGATGCCATCTTTAAGGGCATAATGGCAGGCTTGGATAGTTCAAAATCTTTCAAATCTGACCACAGGCTAGGATCCAAGTTGTCTGTAAGATCACTCAGAGTGTCTTCTTTGGAATATTCTTGTTTTACAGTTGGGGTTGGGGAGCTAATCAGGTGATCTTGTTCGTTTGGCACCTTTGAGTCAGGATGGGAATTCCCAAGAAATGAGTCCCAAGTATCAGAATCTGTGACCAGTTGTGGAGTCTTGAGGGTGTCTTTGCACGTGTGAAAGCCAATGTACGTAGTTTGGTACACATTCGGATTCTCTTGTATCCGTTGCACCTGTTTGTTTGCCCGGCAACCTTGATCATACTTCCGAGTGCACCTGAAATAACTCCTGCAAATTATTAATAAAAAGGTGAGTTAGAAGACTAATTTTAAAAACAAAATACAAGAAGTACAAAACTCATCGCACCCAATGATCAATCAATACTAGTAAATTTGAGTATCAAATGTCCTAATTAAGGACCAAATAATTTATAGTCTCATTAATGTTCAGCAAATTTCCTAAGTCTGGGGTTTGCATTGCAGTTGTTTGAGTTTAATTTCTACTTTTGGTATGATCAGAAAGAAAGTGTTCACTTCTAGCAAAAGCCAATTGAAGTTATTTTTTAAGATGATATTTATATATAGATCACTAAACCTTCTGCTAACTCTCCATTTAAAATACTAATGAAAATTGAGTTATGTGAAGGCACATGATCCCTTTCTCCTTATTTTTTACTTTGAATCTATTATTGCCAACAAAATCAAGCTTTTCTCTTCGTCATTTTCACCCTCATCTTTTTCTTATTTTTCTTCAAAATCACATACTTCTCCTTAAAAAAAAGGGGGATGAAAATGAAAATGTGAAGAGAAAAGTTAAATTTTATTGGTAATGATAGATTCAAAGCAAAAATTGAGAAAGGAAAAATCAAGTGATTCAGTTTTTGTTAATATATTGAATAGAAAGTTAATAGAAAATTTTTTGTACACGTTTTTAGAAATTAAAAAAATATGTTACAGAGAGTTTTAAAGCAATTTTTT